>OU611758.1:8768998-8903998 GCA_914767535.2 Dunaliella primolecta | reverse complement strand
AAATCAAGATTGAGGTAGAGAGGTGCGAAAAGCAGCCAGGTAGGAGCGCAGCAGGGAATACGTGCTGGGAGGTGAGCGGTCAGTCCAGAGAAGTGGGACAGACAGGGCATGTTTCTGCTGACAAACATCACAATGCCAGCCACATGCTGCTTTACCTTCCAGTGATGCAGCAGCCAGGATGCGCTGGAAGTCTTGCAAGTCCTCAGCGCTAGGCGTCTGCCCGTCACCGTCTGCCTTCAGGCCGCTGCGCAGGAGCCTGCTGTAGCTGGCGTACACCTTGCATACTTGACCATGCCAGACCTCCTTGGACGGAAGCCTGGATGATCTGCTGCTGCTGCTGCTGCCGAGGCCTCTCGTGAACCCTCCATCCTGAGATCTCCGGGCAGGCTCTGGAGCTGCACGCTTGTTGGCCCCGCCTGCAGCTGCACCGCTGCTCTCCCACACATCATCTGCTGCCCGCTTCCTGCCCCTACTGCTGTGGTAGTCAGTGAAGGAGGGGGGCCGGTCAAACACCATCGTTGATGAAGTGCAAGTAGAGGACTAGGTGGTTATAGGCTCTTTCAAAATCATCATTCATTCGAATTTAAGCAATCAAGATTGTTTTTATTTTACATTGCGTTTCCATTTTTGCATCTTGTTCTTCCGGAAACCCTACTTGGTCCATTTTTGGAAAATCTGGAAAGTAATAACACAGACAGCTCTGAGTCCTTTTAGGCATGCCAGACCTTGAGAGCAACAACCCAGCAGAGCAGCAACATCAAGGAGAGGAGCACCATCTGCTTGTGGAGGACGGGCAGGGACAGCGCACGAAGAGAGGTCAGTGCCTCGTCAGAGCATTACAACTGTTGTGCAACCCCCTCCTGCAGAAGTCCAGTGGCACAGGAAAAAGCACCCCCCTACTGCAGGAAGCCAGGCGGTGGCACGCGATAGAGCACACACCCTTGCGCACGCATTGCACATGCACACTCAACAAATTTTACTGCAGCAGGGGAACCACACAGCTACCCTCTTCCCGTACAGACCCAAACACAAAAAAAACTTTGCTGCAGGGCAAGACTGGCTGCTGACTTTGGGGCGGGTCGTCAATGTTGTCGCTGGTCTGTCTGCACTAGCTGCCCTTGCAGCCCATGCCATGTCCCTGTGCTCAAGTGGACGCATGGAGTGGGTAAGTATTGGAGTGGGTATGCAACGCGGAGATGAAGCAGAAAATGTTCAGCCCGGTGCTCGTGCCACGTCCATTTGCTTGAGAAGACGTGTGAAGTGGGCAAGTGGGCTGGCATGCGAAAGCCAAAAGGGGGCATTTGGGGATGCACTCTTGCAAAAAAAAAGCTGTGTCAAGTGCGCTGTGGTTGAAGGGTATCCCTGTGCCCATGTTAGAAGTACGGTGTGGGTGAGAGCAGAGGGCTTGGTGTAGGTGCTGCATGTGCTGTGTGCTTGTACTAGATCCCTGCGCTGTGGGAGCTGGTCACTTTCAGGTGGGGGCTGGGCAGGTAGGGGGGCTAGGGCCACTTAGGCCCGCCTACAGCAATGTCCACATCCTACACCTGCCAATGCCACGGTAGCGAGGCTGACAGACAATGCCCCATTGAAGGGGGGTGTATGCACGCCTGCCCTGCATGTTATTAGTTTACCGTGGGTGCTCGGCCACAAGAGAGTAAGTATGAAATCAATAGGAGGGACACGTGTGCACATGCACTCAGGCTGTATGCATGAAACATAACTTAAATAGATTCCGAGATCGACCTGCTGCAGAGAAAGTAGATCACAAGGGCGTCAGGACCACGCAGGATTGTACAGACATTCTCATCACCAGGGCGTTGCAATCATTCAGAAATGTACAGACGTTTTGATTACCTGGCCATTACAGTCACTCACATGATCACAAACATGTGTTTGCAATTTGCACCTGCCTGGCCACTGTATGCAGTGGCAGCTGGATTCAATACGCACAGGTCTGCTGCGCATCTACTGCATCGCCACTGCGGTGCTCATCGTCATCGTTGAAACGGAATGGGAGGCGCTGCTAACGCAGATGAAGCTGCTGGAGAGCTGGGTTGGGCGAGGCCTGCTGCAGGTGTGTGTGTGTGTGTGTATGAGTGTGTGTGTGTGTGTGTGTGTGTGTGTGTGCGCGCGTGTGTTTGTGTAGTCATGTGTGTGTGTGTGTGTGTGTGTGTGTGTGTGTGTGTGTGTGTGTGTGTGTGTGTGTGTGTGTGCAGCAATGACGTGCCATCGCTTCTCTAGCTGTTTGGCTGTAAGTTTTGACGTTCAAAGGCCACAAATTAGCTTTGTCATGCATCATCACCTTTGTGGCAATCATATGCCACCAGCACTTAAGCAACTGGATCCTATGGTTGCATCTAAGGCCACGTAATGACTTGTCATTGCTTTTGCACCAATAACTTTGCCTTTTATGCTCAAGCTATTTGGTCGTAGAAGCTGGCTACCTAAGACCACACAATCAGGACCAATGCAGTGCTGGCATACCATCATTGCTTCCACTGCGCGTACTGAAAGCAAAGCTTTTGAGTAAGCAAGCACTCTCCTTCTGGCAAAATTTTCTTTCTTTGGTGACAGAAGCTTACATAGATTTGAGCCTGACAGAGGTGAATGGCTCTGCATTATCGATTTTTCACACATGCTCAGCACATTGTTGAATCTCCGCTGTTTGGATGTCACAGCTGCTCTTTGTACTGGCACTGTAACCAGGCTGGGTACTTGCGGCTTGAGGGACCCAAACAGTTAAAATAGGATGACCCCACACTCCATATTACTTGGTGTAGCAGGCAAATAAGGCATAAGTCTTGCAGCAAGCCCCTCAGGCTTCCTGAATCAACACCTTTCCCTACTGCTGCCATTGGAGCTCCACGACGAGGGATTTAGCTCCCATGGAAGGTTCGAATTCAATCAATGTGCGGAGCCTCCCAAAGGAACCCTGTGGGGCTCCTTGAGAAAGGGCCCCTGACCCTCTAAATAACCTTCCAATGCTCCAATAGAATGGACTTAAGAAACCTTCCCAACCCTTTAGGAAAAGTCATGGGCCCTCTTGAAAACATTTCAGAGGAATCTCATGGGTCCTAAGGAGGATTCCGTGTATGGAAGATTATTTAAAACTTTACAGGAAGCTAAACCATTTCTTTTAGGAACCTTGGATGTTCCCTTTTGATGTTGGTTTACTTGGAAGCTTTCATGCTGCTAAGGCGCTCCCTAAAGAACCCTGCAGCTTCCTGCGGAGGCTTACCTTGCCAGCTGCATAAAAGGAATCCAAATCAAGAACAGGAACGTCTAAAATTGTCGCATTTGATGAAATCATGATGCATTATCATTATGGATTGGATCATTGACCTCTCTTGATCTGAGCAGCATGCTAATCTGCTTGTCCCTGCTTCCCAACTTCGCAGGTCTTTCTAGGATTAATGACGCTGGAGCTGGAGGTCCAGGGAGATTCAGACTGGGAAAAGTCATTGAGGCTATACAAAGAGGTGTGACTGCATACTGCTGCTAATCTGTGACAACAGAAGTGTGGCTACGGAGGTGTATTGCAAGTGTAGTACATGTCTTGTTGAAACTTGAGCCCATCGTGGACCTTTTGTGAATCCCTTGCACTTCTGCTGCAACACGATAAGGGCCTCCCTTGTGCGCATGTGCATTATGGAGAACCACCTCAGCAGGCAGCCTGCAACACGGCCAAGGCATTCCTTGTGTGCATATTATTGTGGGGCACCACCTCAGAAAGTAGCCTGGCAGAGCAACTTGAGAAGTTGTAAGGGCGCCTCTTGTGCGTGTGTGCATTATGGGGCACCACCTAAGCAGGCATCCTGGCGGAGCGACTTGAATGCGTTGCATGGATGCCTCCTGTGCACATGTGCGTTATGGGGATCCACCTTAGCAGGCAGCCTGGCAGAGACATTTGAGAGTTTTGTATGAACGCCTCCTGTGCACGTGTGCATTATGAAGAACTACATTAGCAAGCAGCCTAGCGGAGCGAGTTACAGCGCTTTGTGGGGGCAGCAGATTCGGCTGGCAACGTGCTCTTTGACAGGCTTTGCTTGCATGAATGCTGCGCAGGCAGCAAGCCTTGATCAAAGCTGGCCAATGATGTTTAAAGAACGGTTTGCGTGCACTGATACTGTGCAGGCGGCAGGCCTTTCGATGACTGGGTGTGGGTTGTTCTACGTTCTGGGAGGGGTGACATGCATTGGGTGCCTGAAGAGGTCGAGGCAACGCAGGTGAGGAGGGCACGGATGGTGTTGCAGGACAAGCAGCAGGTTTTGCGGTGGGGAGGGCACGGATGGCGTTGCAGGACAAGCAGTAACATGCATTGGGTGCCTGAAGAGATCGGGCAACGCAGGTGAGGAGGGCATGGATGGTGTTGCAGGACAAGCAGCAGGTTTTGCGGTGGGAGGGCACGAATGGCGTTGCAGGACAAGCAGTAACATGCATTGGGTGCCTGAAGAGGTCGAGGCAACGCAGGTGAGGAGGGCCCAAATGGTGTTGCAGGACAAGCAGCAGGTTTTGCGGTGGGAGGGCAAGAATGGCGTTGCAGGACAAGCAATGACATGCATTGGGTGCCTGAAGAGGTCAAGGCAATGCAGGTGAGGAGGTCACAGATGGTGTTGCAGGACAAGCGGCGAGGAATGTTGCAAGCATCATTTGAGAGGGGAGAAAGGAGTGCTGAAAGGAAGAGAAAGCAGTGCTGAAGCGGTGAGTGGGCAGGAGTGCTGCAAGCAGAGCTGGGAGATCGACAAAGCTTCTTGCCAGTGCATTTGTTGTGATGAGGCTACCCCAAAAACACTCGCAGCAATCATGTATTGTTTCATACGTCATGTATGCCACTAAGGAGTTTACAAGAAAGCACTGTCGGTCAATGCGCTCTACTGCTAGGAAGACCACTGCAGCATGAACTAGGGAGACCATTGCAGCATGCCACTGGGGAGACCATTGCAGCATGCCACTGGGGAGACCATTGCAGCATGCCATTAGGAAGACCATTGCAGCATCAAAGCATGCCTTTTGGAAGACCATTGCAGCATGCCACCAGGAAGGCCTTCAAAGCATGCCACTAAGAAGTCCATTGCAGCATACCACTAGGAGGATCAACTATATCCCGGCCAGCTGTTTATACTAAGCATTCAGGACATGTGTTAACATTGGAGCTAGGCAGAAAAGGCAAGCATAACCCCTGTGCAAGGGTGACGCGACTCTCATGCCCAGCATCTAAAGCAGCGTCAGCTTATTTGCACAGGGCACACCACGTGCTGGTGGTACTTTATGAGCTTTCACTGTTCACTGTCCATGTCAGCGCTGGCTCTAGGGTCTTTCCTGAAAGCACGCTGGTGATTGAGCACAGATTTTGAACTTTCTTCTTGCAGGCACGTGGATCGCATGATGTGCATGTTGTCTTGTATGCAATGTTTGTATGTACCTTTGTATGCTATCTTTTTGCAGGCACGTGGATCGCACGATGTGCATGTTGTCTTGTATGCAATGTTTGTATGTACCTTTGTATGCTATCTTATTGCAGGCACGTGGATCGCATGATGTGCATGTTGTCTTGTATGCAATGTTTGTATGTACCTTTGTATGCTATCTTATTGCAGGCACGTGGACCGCATGATGTGCATGTTGTCTTGTATGCAATGTTTGTATGTACCTTTGTATGCTATCTTATTCCAGGCACGTGGACCGCATGGTTCGCAAGTTGTCTTGTATGCCATTTATTTTGCAGACCATGACACTGCTCGAAGGCAGAGGCTCTGCAAGAACTCAAATGGGAATGGACATACTGGCATCACTCCTATGCAGCAATTGCCGCCCACACAGGAACGCATCAACATGTACATTATTTCAAACATACATGACCTAAAGATGTACATGAACTCAAACGTATATCCTTTGGGGCCCCTTTCGGCAACACTGCTGTTTGTTCCTAGGCAGCTCAAACTCAACCGTCACGCTTCTTTCCCAGGAACAGCTTGAGCCGCTGGTCAAGCCAAGATGAGAAGACGGATACACAGGCTCCACATTTTTCTACTCTTATTTGCTTACAGCGTTTTTGCCACATGGAATGGAAAGCGGGGAGGCCTTGCAAGAGACTAGATGTGAAAAGGGATACAGATCCCACTCTCCTACCCTTCTTTGCTGTCAAGCGTTTGGACTGCATGAAGGCACGGAGGGACTTTGCGGTGCGGCTCCAGACCTTATCTGCTCCTACCCTTGTTTGCTTGCAGGCATTTGGACCGTCTGAAGGCGGAGAGGGATTTAGCGGCACTGCTAAAGCAGGAGGAGGATTTGAAGGCACGCCTTGCTTCATACTCAAAGACGTGAATTTGGTGTACGTGTTTTTGCAAATCTACACCTCTTGCTTTTGTGAGCAAGGCATTGTCAGAGCATGTGTGTTTTAGAAAATGTGCGGCATGAGGAAAATGTGTGTCAGAGCATGTGTTGGGTTGTCGCCAAGTGCAATCCAATTTCTTTGTACAATTATGGCGCCTTGCCAGAGGCAGTTTTGGAAACTTTATCTTGTCATTTAACTCAGGGTCAGCGCAACTGGGACTGTTCCATGTTTCATGACAAAACTCATGCGTCATGCTTGCATGCACGCGTGCATGCCATACTTGCACATAAAAAAGACAGTGTTTTCAATGACCCATGAGAATGAGGCTTCAATTCTTCCATGCAAATGTTCTGAGGTTTTGACTTTTTTGTACATAACTCCTTTTGATTGTGGTTCCTTTACAGACTCTTCAAGGCCATAAGTCCGTCGCAGGTGCACTTGCTGGTGCAGGCGACTATTTCCCCTCTATCCTCCCCAAAACCTTCAGGACAAACCCTCAAAAGCAGCCTGGTTGAGTGGACACAAATATGCAGGATGCACAAATCTTATTTGTCTAAACATATGTCCACGAAGAAAGAAAAAACCTGCAGGCAGAAGAAATTGTCCTGACATCAATAAAGTTAACATTGTTATCATATGATATCCGCCTACAAGGAAAAGAAAAGAAAAGTCTACGCAGGCCAAAGGTAGCGTGCATTAAGGAAAGGTCCCTTAACTAGCAGGCTAGAAAGGGTCTCACCAAGGGTCCCTCAAAACTACACTAGCTACAGCTAGCCTAGGAGGGGGAAGAAACATAACTAATGAGGATCGGGCGGGTTGTCAGCAGTGCCCTGAGACGCCCGGACTCTCCTTCTCCTGGTATCCAACTCCGCGTGCCCAGTGACCCCCCCCCTTGAAGCCCCGGGCCCCTGTAAGCAAAGAGCATGTCTGGTGTCAGTGATAGTGGTTAATCTTTGCAGGGCATGGCAGCTCAATTTGAAAGCTAGGGACTTAGCTTTATGCTTGGTTAGGCCTAAATTGACAAGAGGTTTGTGTACCCATTGTAAATGATGCCAGCCACACCAATCAGGATGATATGAAGAGTCGCTTTGTTGTTCCTGTTTGGATTCCTTGAGTTGCGGGTTTTAAGTCTGGTTATCGTGTGAGCATGTTGAGTTGCTGCAGTTTCCAGAGTAACGGAGGGGTTGGAAAGGATAGGATAGGATAGGGACACATAGCTGTACCTGCCTACAAGGGCAGCTTAGCTGAAGCAAAAGGTACCTGTAACCAAACCAAAGGGTTACAAGGGGGGGGGGGGGTTTACAAGGGGTTTACAATGGTGGCCTACAGCCCGAGACTCTGGCTGATGGCAGCTGGTGAAACAAGCTCAACCAGTATCAAAAATTGAGACTAAGTCTGACACAAATCTAAGAAGTCTGTATGAGTCTTGATTTAGGAAAGCATTGATCTCAGAATCAGTGATAGTATGATGGCAAGCCAAGAATGGAATAAAGTCAGCGTTTGAAGGCGGAGCAAACACACGCAAAGTCTTAAACATCTCCTCAAAAAGGTCCTTGTATCTCGTGCGTAGCTCACGCACCTCAGTACATTTGCAAAAGAAAAGCACATGTTTTTCATCCTGGACTTCCCCACACTCACACTTATCACAGATACTTGAACCCCCAAGCCATTTACCAGACTCCACTCTCAAGTGATGAGCACGCAATCTATATCTGCTAATGTTTCTCAAAACATGCTTGACCCAAGGGGTGGGTTGGCCTACAGCCCGAGAATCTGGCTGATCGGCTGCTGGTGAAACATTCTCATCCAGCATCAAAAATTGAAACCAGTTCAGACAAAAATTTTGAAAATCTGTGCGAGTCTTGATTGAGAAAAGCATTGACCTTGAAATCACCAACCAAACCAAACTAAACTTGTGTAAATGTCAACTGAAAGCCTTGAGCTAAATTCAGAAGTGTCAACTTGACACAGTTGAACTGTAAAAGTCACACACATTGTCACTCTAAATGAAACAAGCTCGCAAAGTCATGCACAAAAAACTTCATAAGGAGGGGTTGGTGTCTGCCAGTGGTGTCTGCCAGTGGACAGAATTTCAGATCAACAAGGTGGATATCCCTGTCTTGAGGAGGGATCTTAGAAGGATCAAGGTGAGCTTGTCTGCCTGGGGTAGAGCGCACAAAGAGAGCATCAGTGCGGCTGTGGTGACGGGCAGAGGAGCCAGTACCATTAGGGAAAAACCAGTCTGGAATAGCTCGTGAGATAGTCTCAGGGACTAAAGAAAGAAAGAAAAAGAAAAGTCTACGCAAGCCATAGGCCGCGTGCATTAAGGGAAGTACCCCTAACAAAAGTTAGAGGCCTCACCAGAAGGCCCTCAAACCTACACTAGACAAAAACAAACCTACACTAGACAAAACTAGCCTAGGAGAGAGCCCGGCTCTCTGGGCCAGAGACAGAGCTAATGGGGATCTGGAGGGTTGTTCGCCATGCCTTTGGACGCTCGGACTCTCCTTCTCCCGTCCTCCGCCGCCGCCGCGCGCCCAGCAAACCCCCTCCCAGAAGCCCCCTGAAAGCAAAGAGCGTGTCTAGTGTTAATGATGGTGGATAATCTTCGGATGGCATGGTCCCTAAGCTTGGATGCTAGTGTTTTGGCTTTTTGTTTGGTCAGAACCAGATTTATAAGAGGTGTACTTGTATACTCATTGTAGATGGTGCCGCCAACACCAATTAAGATGGTGTGCAGTGACACTTTGTTAATCCTGTTTGGATTTCTTGAGCTGCGGGTTTTGAGTCTAGTAATGGTATGGGAATGTTGGGTCTTTGCGCGTTCTAGGGTGGGAAAGGGATTTGTGTCAGGGCAGAATTTAAGTTCAACAAGGTGGATGTCCCTATCTTGAGGGGGAATCTTGGAAGGATCAAGGTGAGCTTGTCTGCCTGGGATAGGGCGCACAAAGAGAGCATCAGGGCGGCTTTGGTGCCGGGCAGGTGAGCCTGTGCCATTTGGGAAAACCCAATCTGGAATGGCTCGAGAGATGTTATCAGGGACTTGTATGCCCTGATCCAGGAGTCTCTCATTATTGCATCCATCCATGCTAATGAGGGATGAGCCATACCGTCCTTTATTGAGGGCTTTTACACAGAGGTTAAGGGCCGCATGGTGCCTGTTGGTGTGCATCCCACTCATCGTTGGGTTGGTACACCTAAGCAGAACATGATAAATGTTGTCTATATTTGCACAGAGTGGGCATCTTCCAGAACTGGAAAAGTTGAAATTGGAGGCATGACTCTGTGTGTACAGTTTATCCGTTCGATACTTCCTAATATTTATTTGCTGTTTAAGAGTAATCTCTGGATTTTTCCAGAAGGAGTTGCTGATCTCCTTGTTTGCAAGTTGAGAGATTGGGTTGTGAGTTTCAGTGTTTGCATTGGTGGTGGGCGGTGTGGCATCGTTAAGCTTCTGCCATCTCTGGTAGTGGTAGCCAGAGGTGTTAGCAGAGCCAAGCTTGTGTTTCTTGTGCATGTGTGCTTTAAGTTTGTCGCTCAGGTTGGTGAGGTAGTGTATCGGGAAAGTTCGTGAGCGTTGCATGCCATCAAAATGTGTGGAAGAGGTCTTCAATGAAAGCCAAAAGACATTGTGGAAAGGGTCCTTGGCACCTGGGAGTATAATGTCTATGGAGTCTGAGAGGGCTGCGGTGCGAGCGCAAGCGTCAGCCCCCTCATTTCCTATAATGCCAGAGTGGGCTTTGACTTTGTAGAAATGGATAGGGTGAGGGGAGTGCGCTAATATGGTTGATATTGCATGAATGAGCTCTGCATGTAGATGATGCCTCATGCGCATCGGATTAAGGGGTTGTTTAGAAATCTATCAGGGACTTGTATGTTCTGACGCAGGAGTTTCTCCTTTGAGACCCTTGTCTGTTCATGGTGCGCCCTTTTCTGTCCCCAGGTATTTGCATCTTGATTTGGGCAAGCGCACGCTAAGAAACATAGCACGTTTTCGCTTACATGCTCATAATTTAAGAGTTGAGACATCACTTTGGCAGGAGCACACATCAACTTGTGATAAATGTGAACAAGGACTCCAAGACGAAAAGCATGCCGTGTTCCTTTGTTCTTGCGCTTCTGTGTGCTCTCTTCGAAGGGATTATGCACAGTTAGTTTCTGACTTCCCCTCGTCTTATAGAATTTTTCTGGACGACTCAGGCACTTTCTACTATTCTCAAGCTAGCTCTGAGGATGCTATTCATTTCTTGCAGAAGCAAACAAATGACACTTATCGTTTTATTTCCGATCTCATGGATATTTTTTGTGCAGTTGCAACAGTTGAGCAGACCGAGCAGCCAAACTACCTGGCTGAAGGTCAAACCCCATTGTAACTCATTGACGCAGGAGTTTCTCATTATGGCAGGCATCCATACCATTTTACTAACTTAGTACTTGAAGGGCTTTTACACAGAGGGTAAGGCCCTCATGGTGCCTGTTGGTATACATACCACTCATGGTCGTGTTTGAACATCTGAGGACAGTATGATTAATACTATCCATGTCGTCACAGAGCGGACACCTTTCAAATGTGGAAGATTTGTTGAATCTGTTGGCATGCTTTTGTGTGTAGATTGTCTCTGTGCGGTATTTGATTACATTTATCTGTTGTTTGAAAGTAATCATTGAATTTTTCCAGCAGGAGTTGCTGGTCTCTTTGTTAGTAAGTTATATATACAAGGAAACAGGAAGGTTCAGCAACAACTTGTTGAAGGGAAGGCAAGGTGAAAGCTGGTTACATTTCCGGGCAGCTAACAATGGTTACAATCCGTGATGGGATGTGACCTTCAGCGGTGGTGTAGACTTCTGTGCCACCTCTTCCTCTTGGTCTGTGTGGTGGGGCCTTTCAGGTGGCCTTTCATTAATGCACGCGGCCAGACTTGGCAAGCGTAGTCTTTTCTTTTTTGTGACCTTCAGCCAGGTAATTTGGCTGCTCGGCCTGCTAGTCTGTGCCAGCTACACACAAAAAATCCTTGACTTTGGAAATATAACAGTAGGTCTCATTGTATTGCAAGAAGTGAACAATAGCTTTAATAAGGAACAAAAACAAAAAAAGGAAGATCAACCTCAAGGTTACAGGTTACAGGAAAAAGAAGGCCTCCAGTCAAAACGGTTGACTGCTAGCCTGCCCATAAAAAGCAACAATCCATGCAGAAAAGGAAGAAGCTTGTTTTTGTTTTGATCACCCTCAAAATTGGTAGCTTGAGAATACTATCCGTCGGAAAGTATTTATTCCGACGGATAGTATTTAAAAAGTGCCTGGCTCGCCCAGAAGAGTTCTGTGAGTGGAGGGGAGGTCAGAAAACAGATGTGTGAAACTCCTTCTAGGAGAACAATGGGAATTCAAGAACTGAGGAACATGGCATGCTTTTCAACTTAAAGCTTTCTTTGGTCACACCTATCTCACTCGGGTGTATCATACATCTGAAGGATAGGATAGGATAGGATAGGATAGGATAGGATAGGATAGGATAGGATGTATCATACATCTGAGTGATGCTCCAGCCAAAGTGAAGCCTCAACTCAAATGCAAAGTGTACGCATGTAGCCAAAAGTGTGCTCTGTTTCTCAGCACGTGCTTGTCTACATCAAAATGCTAATACCTAGGGATACAAAAGGGGGCGCCATGAAGTGGCGAAGGTTTCAAATAAACTTTTAAAACTTGAAGTGCAAACCAATCATGATACTCAGGTAAAGTTTGTCCATTGTGCTCTCACCGTGCTCTGCAAGGCATCAGCACTTTACCCACCTCGCAGCCTTTTTCTCAAAGCCACATTGAACACCCTCATGACTATAGGCTGTCCAGAATGAACGCAATAAGTAAGTGTGTTGCACCTGTGTAAGCACGTGCATGCAGAAAGAAAGAAACAGTACGCAGTCCATGTCTGGCTTTCCAACGAAAAGAGTGCCAAAGACCAATTTCTAGTATCCATTGAGAAGTAGGGTAGGATACGGTTACACAGCTGCACCTGCCTACAAAGGCAGCTTAGCTGAAGCAAAAAGGTGCATATAACCAAACCAAACCTAACTTGTGTATAAATGTCAACTGAGTGTGGAAACAAAGTCTTGAGCTGAGCTCATAAGTGTTAACTGCTGAAAGAAACACGCGCACAGTCACTTTGCATGACATGAGCATGTCAAGTTAAGCACGAATTCTACCAGGTTGCAGTGTCAGATACTATTAAGTACACTCTTGGTGCCATGTGGTGCCGCCAATAGCCCTCCAGATCCCCATTAGGGTCTTCTTTTTGTAGTCTTCGTGGTGGAGGGGACTCACGGCTCTTTTAAGCCAATGTGTCTCCTGTTCCTTAATTGATGTAGGGAGAGTTTCCTCTGCCTACGTAGTTTTTCTTTTCTTTTCTTTCTTGGTGCCACGTGATGCGCAGAAAATCAGGACAGCCGCTGTTCTAATTTTCGCGGCACAACTCAAAAAATGGTCCAAGAGGCCATGGCAGACATGTTCATGGTATGCTTCGCACTTCAATCATTGAATGATCCTCAGTATCTGGTGTCGTAGATGCATTGCAATGTCAAGAAAGGTAAAAGAAAAGAAAAGTCTACGCAAGCCATAGGCCGCGTGCATTAAGGGAAGTACCCCTAACAAAAGTTAGAGGCCTCACCAGAAGGCCCTCAAACCTACACTAGACAAAACTAGCCTAGGAGAGAGCCAGAGCCAGAGCTAATGGGGATCTGGAGGGTTGTTCGCCATGCCTCTGGACGCTCGGACTCTCCTTCTCCCGTCCTCCGCCGCCGCCGCGGAAGAAAGGTAACCGTTGAGAAGTAGAGGGGGGCGCGGGGGGAACAGGGAGCGCTCAGTGCTGGCCACAGCCACTCCGCCTGCTTACAAGATCCGTCACCCTAGCCAGATCCTTTCAGGACAGAGACACATCCATTTTGTGGAGTACAAATACTGTAAAGGCCAAATACTTTGGCGTAAAGATACCAGGCCCAAGAATCACTAAGCTGGAAGCTTAAGGCCTCATAACAGCAGCACCGTGAAATCGGATGCAAACTTTAATTGGCCTCAGCTCAAGGAACCCTCCGTACTATTCTGTCAGGTGTGGGTGGGGTCAATTACACCCCTCACACGTTGGATCCTCTTAAGAGCTTGGTCTTGACACTCAAACAGACATCAAGCTTGCTCTGAAGCTTCATGAAAAATCAGACTACTGCTCTAACGAGTATCCCTCTCAATCCCCATTGACTTCTTTCTTATTTCTCTTGGTTAAGGGGATACATGGTGCCTCGGCCCTAGGCAACCTCTTTTCCTTAATTGATGCGGGGAGTGTTTTCACTGCCTGCATAGTTTTCCTTTTCTTTTCTGGCCGCGTTCATAAAGGAAATGCATGCAGCCAGGAAAGCCTGCAGCCAAAAACTGAGAGCATTTACAAGAAAAACTGCTCGTATCGACATCTGCTCGCATCACCTTGCTAAGTGTAGTGCTGTTGCTGCGCAGTATGGTAGAACCTAACTGCTGCACAGAACCAAAATAATTGTAAAGTGTGTTCATGTCCACATTCGTGCAGCACTGGCCAGTCAAAAGTGGTACGCATCATATAATTCTGTAAGTACAGCTTCACAGTTTACAAAGAACAGTCTGTCTCAGCTCCTTTTTTTATACATCTAGTGCTCATAATATGACCTGCAAGTTGGAAGTGTGCCTCGACCCATCTCAATCTCCCACTTCTTTCTCCCTGTAGCCTGAGGGTCTGGCTCATTTCATTGGCAATAGGAAAAAGTGACATCAGTACTGTTAACACGCGAACTTCTTTTATCTGAATGCCCAACACTGCTTACTATCTTTGGACGCTTACTATTTTAGTGGACATGGAGCATTGCATGGGCATATTTGAAATGAATGCTTATGAACCATATGCAGCAGTACATTGTTGATCAAATGTTCTGAGCACTCATCTGATCCAACGACGTTGAAGCCTCTGAGCATCATCTACCTCGTGCTATTCCATCAAGCACCAGACCGCAACAAACATGATTTGTGCTATTTTCTTTCCAGTCCGAGTTTTGTGAGTTGAACATTCTATAGCCAGGTCTGGTTACATGCCTCTGTGTTTCCGCTCAGCTACCATTGTAGGCGGATATAGCGATGAAACCTTACCTTACCTATTCACAGGGTCTTAGTAATCCTGCATCAGGTAATGGATTTGTTTCAGTGTCAAGCAATACCACGATTTAACCAGAAATGGTCACAGGTGCCAACAACAATGCATCAGCATGAAGGTCCAGTCCAGCAGAAGCAAATCCAAACAGAAGCATTGCCATCTGCCTAAGGCACTGGGCAATCCTCCTACGTCCATCGCCATGCCACCTGCCTTGGTCCGAAAAAGAAAGCTAGGGAGCCACTTTCCTTAAGAGCAGGAAGATAGAGCACAGGAGCAGTTGTCTGTGCGCTGCAAAAGAAAAGAAGTCTACGCCAGCCAACGGGCTGTGTCCTTATGGGAAGGGTACAATCACAAGGTCCACCCTTTAGGAAAAAGAACTCCACAACTTTGGCATCTAACGTGCCCTGTGGCGCTTGGAGCCGCCTTCCTCTGCCCTCACGCCCCTTTCACGCGTGTCTCCACGCTCCCTGCTGCGCTCACGCTCACGCCCCCTCTCTCCCCTGTCGCGCCCCCTACGCTCACGCTCCTTTTCTCTGTCCCGCTCCTTCTCCCGCTCTCGTTCCCGCTCCTTCTCGCGCTCCCGTTCCCGCTCCTTCTCGCGCTCCCGTTCCCGCTCCTTCTCGCGCTCCCGTTCACGCTCTTTTTCACGCTCCCGTTCGCGCTCTTTTTCACGCTCCCGTTCGCGCTCCCTGTCTCGGTCCCGAAGCGAGGCGCTGCCTTCAACTCCACGTCCAAGCTCAGAAAGCGGAGGGGGGGGAGGTAGGCGGCCACCCCCCGTCGCAGCAGCAGCCGCGGCGCTTGCAGATGCCCCCAACTCAGGGGCAGGTCGCATTGCAGCTGGCTCTGCGCATGTAAATTGTGCAAGATAAGATGAGATTAGGTTGCAAAGGCCAGACAGGGCCAGATCGTATTGCAGCTGGATGTGTGCATGCGGATTGCGCAAGAGAACAGGTGGGGAACGATTAAAACAATAATTGCTGCTTCTGCAAGCGACTAGCTCAAGGCAAGCGTGTGTGTGTATGTGTGTGTGTGAGTGTGTGAAAGGCAGGAAGAACGATAAGGGACGCCAGAATTGGAATTTGTGCATTGCAGGAAAAGGAAAAAGAACCAGTAGGCAATCGTGGCTGAAGTTGTGCATCAGAGGAACAAGAGGAAGAAACAATGGGCCGCTGGCAGTGCGTGCAGGCAATTGCAACTGGTGCTGCATGCGGGCAATGGCAGCGGGTGCTGCATGCAGGCAATGGCAACTGGTGCAGCAAGCGGGCAATGGCAACCGGCGCTGCATGCGGGCAATGGCGGCGGGTTCTGCATGCGGGCAATGGCAACTGGTGCTGCATGTGAGCAATGGCAACTCTTGCTACAAGCACGACTGGGTAGATGAGAAAGGAGCGTGACCATCAGCCGCTGCCGGCTATGTACCGCAGCAAGAAGGAAATACAGCGACATACATCGGGACACGATGACTGCTGCATATTTACACGTGTATATGTATTATACAACATGATATACACATGCTTACATATAAGTAAATAGATGCATGTCTATACACACACGCACCAATATATACACATACCATGCCTGCAGGGGTGGCCTGCAAAAAAGTAGAAAGCAAGAAGCTGCAGCATTGAACAGTCAATCGCAGCTGCAAGCTCCCCCTCCTGAAATGTATTTATATACATGCAGCGTTTAACAGTTAATTGCACCTGCGAGCTTCCAAACCAGCAGCACACCTGCTACGCCTCCGCCACCCTTTGATGCCAGCCCATATTCTCGCAAGTAAGCAGGGTCCTGAGAAATGCCCGTGGGAGCTTCCGTTGTGCTGGTGATGAGGCGAGCGGGCAGGGCTGATGACAGGGGCACTCGGGCAGCATCACCTGCACAGCCAGGACAAAAACAAATATGTAAAAAAGCGGTTATAGAAAAGCCGCAGCACCAGTGCCATCACTGAAGGCTTCAGCCCCACCGGTTTTCTTTGGTGCTGTGAATGTGGTCATATGGCTGGACAGGGCCTTTCCCATCATGCAGGAGGCCTGGCGACCAGGCATGGTAGAGAAGTCATTTGCTATGCCTGCTCAGGAGTCACAGATCTGTTCGGAGGCACTGTAGATGGGACCATCCATTGCAATCCTCAGGACACAATCAAGATAAGACACTTGTTACTGCCATCCATTGCCATCTGGGCACACTCAAGGTGGAGTATGAGCCAGTGCCATCCATTGCTCTCCTCAGGACACACTCGAGATGGAGTATGAGCCAGTGCCGTCCATTGCTATCCTCGGGACACACTCAAGATGGGACATTTGTCACAGCCATCCATTGCCCTCCTCAGGACATCAGGACACGATCAAGATGGCCGATCGGTCACTGCCATCCATTGCCATGCTCAGGAAACGTCAAGAGCACGCACAAAATAACACCAGGGAAAGAGCACTGTGCCAGCAGGTCATCACACACACACACGCACACACACACACACACACACACACACACACACACACACACACACACACAAACACCGGCACATGTATCAGCAAGCTGAAAACCCTTGCCACTCGTGCGAATCAAACACACAAACACGCGCACGGAAGCCACGGATCCTAAGAGCAGCAATGCCAGGGACACTTGACATCAATGCCAGGCTCAAACCATCCGAGCTTCATGCTTGCATAAGAACAATACTCAAAGAATCTTTTTGCATTTTGCTGTGTAATGCATCATTCCTCACGCATCTCACGATGCAACCAAAATAGAAGCGAGTGCCATGAGAGTAATTCTGTACAATGAGGGCCAAGCAAAATAGGCGCTAGGCGCTCCACCTAGGGATGGCACGCGGGGCCCATGTAACCGCACAGCTCAAAAAGGTGTGGAGTGTGGACAGCTTCAAAGCATATCTGCCTCACCTAGAGCTGATGCTCGGGGTCCAAAGAGAATGTCCTCCACAGCGTAAGACCACTCCCGATCCCTGGAAACAAAAGGACAAGCATGTGCATGTAGTTTATTGCCTGCATGTGTGTGTGTGTGTGTGTGTGTGGGGGGGGGGGGGGGGGGCGCGCGCGTGTGCGACTGGTGGTTTCTATGACTGAATGCACAGGTGGAGGATATGTGCGCTGCAAAACCTCCTTGCAGCTCCCAGGTGAACCACAAGTCTTTGGCTGCAAGTGCTGCACATGGGCTTCAGCAGGCAACACAGTCTCTGCCTCTTCAGTGCACACATTCAGTCTGCCTCTTCCAACCACACATTCAGCTGAGATATGTAGGACATGCAGGCTAGGCGCGGATTCATGTTTGCGCTACCGCTGCCCTTCGCTCCTCAGTAGGGATCGGCGTTGGCCTTTAGCGCAATACGCAATACAGCATTGTAGAAGACCCTCATATAACGTTATATGCCGACCTATAGAGAGCGGCATTGGTAAATAGCGCTAACTTGATATGATGCTGTATAACGCCATATAGCGCTGGAAAATGTGACATTTAGCGCTGTAAGCCCATCCCTACTCCTCAGTGCAATGCATTTGTGCTCAGTGCTGATCCTCAAGCAGTCCCTGCCGGCACGGGACAGCAGGCAGACAGCATTTTTGGGAGCCTCAGAAGGCAGCACCTCTGCAGGCAACATTTCAGCAGCAGCAGCAGCAGCTGCAGCAGTCCCTGCCGGTATGGGACAGCAGACAGACAGCATTTCAGGGAGCCTCGGAAGGCAGCACCTCTGCAGGCAGCACTTCTGTAGGCTCTGCCATGTACTCAATCTGTGTGTGTGTGTGCATGTGTGTGTGTTGTGTGTGTGTTGTGTGTGTGTGTGCGTGTGCGTGTGCGCGCGCGTGTGTTGTATTCATGTGCGCACATGTCAGCTCCTTGCTATGTGCGCTTTACTGCTGATCTTCAGGAATATCATTTTCCCCCGCACCGCTGGTCCTCAGGCGTTTCTTTCTTTCTTTTTCCCTACCGCTGATCCTCAGGTAGCCGCTGCCACCTTGGCTCGGCAGACAGCATCTGTGCCGCGGATGGGAAGAACCTCAAAGGCTCCGGCAAGGAGTGGCGGGAGGGAGGAGGGCGCTGGGCGGGGTCCCCGCGTGGCAGGGTGGCAGCACCACCTGTGCAAGGTGTGCAAGAGGAAGGAGAAGTTTGGTGAGAACAGTGGGAAGGGAGGTATCTTGATGACGGTCGCACACATGTGAGGGAGGGGGGTGCTGAGCAGGGCGTCTGCGCGGCAGGTTGGCGGCACCACCTGTGCAAGGGTTGGAGAGGAAGTTGAGATGTTCGATGGGGGGCTGACCTACACACGCTTCCCACCCATACTTTCACACTCAATTCACACTTGCCACATAGTACCCACACCCACAGTAACATTCACCGGTAATGGCAGTGCAGTGGAGGCCCCAGATTCTCAGTGACCAGCCCTCCAAATGCTGTGTGCATGCTGTCCAGCAACCCATAGCAATTCTGACACCACATCCACTCATACTTACACCTACCTGGCACCAGCGGCCCCAGTTTCTCGGTGACCAACTCCCGGAATGCCGTGCGCGCGCGCTCCAGCAGCCCATAGCAGTGCCTGCGGAAAACCTCCTCTGCTTCTCGCTCGTCCCCCAGGGCTTGCAAGCGACGCTGCAGGCAGGGGCGGTGGCAGCAGCAGCAGCAGCCGGTGTGCAGGTTTCTTAGTTTACAGCACACTCTCCTGCAGACCTATAACAGTGCCTGGGAAGGACACCTCTGCTTCTGTTTTGCAGGGCGCACTGGTCGACCGGCATCACTGGCACACATCAAATAAATCAAGAGAGTCATAGGAACCCCTTCACCTGCAGGTCTTTTGCAGACGCGCTGACAACGTGGACGCAGCGCACGGAGGCCCGCACCAGCCAGCTGGCACACATCGAACACAAGACCATACCTGTGGCACAGAATCCCCTTTACCTGCGGGTCTTTTGCCAGGCGCGCTGACACGTTGACCCAGCGCATGGAGGCTGCATCGCTGGGCGGCTCCCTGATCGTCTCAGCCAGCAACGCACTGTAAGCAGCCAGGTTGTCTGCGTGGGCAGCCTGCATGGCAAAGGAAAGGGAGATGGAAAGCACAATCAAATGCAACGCACTGTAGGCAGCCAGGTTGTCTGCGTGGGCAGCCTGCATGGCAAAGGAACGGGAAATGGAAGAGAGAATCAAAAGCAGCGCTCTGTGAGCAGCTGAGTAGTATGCATGGGCAAGTGAATGACAGGTAATTGACCAGTCAAGGATTGTGTGCCAGCACGGCACTGTAAGCAGCTAGTTTGCCTGCATGGGCAGCCACAATTCAAAAGGCACAGTGTGGAGGAGTTCAGCGCAAGCAGTGTGAAGGAACTCGTTGCAAGCACAGTGTGAAAAAATCATTGCAAGCATTCAAAAGGCACAGTTGGAAGGAAATCATCGCAAGCAGCGTCACCGTGAAGAAAAAAACGTGTGTGTTCAGCAAGCCTTAGCAGCCAAGCTCTGCACAAACGGCCTGTGGCACAGGCCACCTAGGCTTTGCTCATCATGATGAGGACATCCAACAAATGAAATCATGCCTGCAACAACTTCTTCAGAGCCAGCAAAGCAATCCCTGATCCAACGGAGGTGGTCTGTGATACAGCAGCACAGCACAGAGAAGACGCTCATGAGAATATCACCAGCCAGAAAAGCAATCCCTGACCTCAACAACAAAGCAACCCCTAACCTCCTTGGAGGAAAGCGGTGCACCATGGGCATTCACCTGCGTGTTGGAAAGGGGCTCTAAGGGACCCTCAGCACCCTGCTGCTCTCAACACAGGATGCAGCTTTGAAAACCGCAAGCACCAGAGGCACCATAAATACGTGTTTGCATGACCGTCTGCCTGAGTTAGCCAGGGGCTCTTCGAGACCCTGCTGCTGGCACACACACACACACACGCACACGCACATACACACACAAATTCTGGAGCTGCAGCATTCAAAGCTCAGCAAACGCCTGCACAAACAGCTACGTGACTGTCATTGGCGTCCAACCCAATCCTTCCACCCTCTCTCAGTTCACGTCTTGTGCGCCCCCACAAGCCCATCCCAGCCTCCAAGCCCTTCCTCTTTGGAAATGTCATGGTCATCGCTCAGCATGACCCCCCACACAGCTTTTCAATTTGATTTCATATCCCCCACCACAAAACCCACCTTCAGCTGCCGCTCCTATGCCTTCGGTGCGAACGACTCCAACTTCCTTGCTGCACACCCATTGGCCTGACACTTACACGGCTGTGCAACCTGATCTAAAATTACTATGGCTAAGCCCACCTTCCTAGGCAAGCTATGTCTATCTTAATTCGGTGGGTCCTCCAGCGAGATCCTTGCTAGCCTGCTAGTTCGCGAACCTTTCCTTCATGCATGCAGCCTCTTTTGGCAGGCATGGGCTTTCCTTTTCTTTTCTTTTCGTAAACCCACCTTGAGCTGCCGCTCCCGCGCCTCTCGCGCAACCGACTCCAACCTCCGCGTTGCATTCTCCTTGGCCTGCCTCTCTTCTGCTTCACGCTTCTCTAGACGCCCTGCTTGTTCCACGAACGCCCTGCAAACATCGGGGGCGGTTATGCGCACGAAGGTCATTGGGCTTCTTTAAACGCCCTGCTTGGTCCACAGACGCCCTGCAAACATCGGGGGAGGTTATGTGCACGAAGGTCATTGGGCTTCTTTAAACGCACAGCTTGGTCCACAGACGCCCTGCAAACATCGGGGGCGGTTATGTGCACGAAGGTCATTGGGCTTCTTTAAACGCACAGCTTGGTCCACGAACGCCCTGCAAACATCGGGGGCAGTCATGATCAGGGTATACGTTGGCTGCACTGCAAGCTGTTCCCAACACCTCAATGTTTTTGCATCACTGTGTTTTTGCAATGCTTTTGCATCGCAATGAAAGCTGCAGCCAACATGGCAAACTTTTTAATTGCGACATCCAACGCAAGTCCCTGCGCCGTCTGCAACCCACTCACAAAATGCACTATTTTTACCACGATTTTTACCTGACATTTCCCCATAGCAATTCAGATACAATTGACAATCCAATGGAGTCTTCCCTCAGCAATTTAGAAACAATGGGCGACACTTCACAATCAAAATATGAAAAATGATCAACATCCAGATAGACTCATCAATAGGACCTGACTGAAATGATGGCAAACACTAGTCAGTAACACACACACATGAGGCCGAAAGACTACTGTGAATGAAGTTGGAAGATTCCTTACAGGGATATGAACCTCTGGTAAGGACAGGCTGGAAACAAACTCTTTGTTGCTGGTCAGGAGCACAAATTACAATGCAGATTTTGGCCTGAGCTGACAACCCCCCCCCCCACCCCCTTCCCCATACACACATACACACACCAGACGATCCTGGCAGGAGAATTGAGTGCGCTCACCTGAACAATCCCTCACGGTTGCCCTTCTCTACAGCCTTGAATCGTGGGTCAGAGGCAAGGTTCTCCTTTTCAACAGTCCAACTGCAGGAAGAGCGCAGTGACCACAAATGATGGCAATTGGCACCAAACCAGGTGCCAGCTTCCAATATGGTAGAAGCCATGCAGCTATGATGCTACAGGGACAATCTACTTAATTTCTGCACCAAGTCACATTATGAGCTGGCCCTTCAACTTGCAGCTGCTCAAGTACTGGCCCTAATCCATGGCCCTTGTCCACCCCCCCCCCCTTCCCCCCCACCTTGAGCTAATTCAGATGTCCCTGTCCCCTTGCTTCACACACACACACACACACACACACATGCACCTTGAGCTGCCATTGATGCCCGTGTCCACCAGCAACTGCTTGAATGCCTCTGCTGCTATGTGCGCACGGTACTGGCAGGCCTCGTCTGCTGCCGCCTGGGCGCCTCCAAAACGCTCCCGCAGCAGCTGTGTGCGCAGCTCTGGAGGGGCTTCCTGTTTGACATGCAGCATGCGTGTGTGTGTGTGAGTGTGTGTTAGAGTTCAGTATTGTGTGTTAGAGTTCAGTACTGGAGACAAGTGACGATCCTAGTTTCTCCAGGGGATTTGAGGGCGTGAGGGCAACATGTGCATGGCTATCATCACCAGTATCACCGGTGACATTCGAGACCACCCAAAACAGAGCCACAGGTGAAGGCTTCTGAAACCCCCCACACTCACATAATGCAAGCAAGAACCCTCTACATCTGTACCCTCAAGAATAGAACGCAGCCACTCATTGGCAATGAGCCGTTGCGCACCTTCCATCGCTCATCATTGCCCCAGTATTTCTCAAGCGCCTCCATCGTAAGGGCGCCCGCCACATCTGCCTCCGTCACAGGGCCTGCACAGAAACCCAGAGTGTTTTTGTGTTTGTGGGGGGTAGGTGCACATAAGGGACACTGCAGAGATGCGCCACATCCGCTTTCGTCACAAGGCCTGTGCAGGAACCACACGTGTCTAGGTGGTTGTGGGGGGCAGGCGCACAAAATGGACACTGCAGAGATGCACTGCATCCGCTTCCATCACAGGGCCTGCACAAAAGCCAGAAATGTTTAGTTGGTTGTGGGGGACAGGTGCGCCAAAAGGATTTGCAAAGGATCTGCCAAAGAATCTGCACATACGCAGAAGGGTCACTGCACAGATACACAGATGGGCACGGATGGGGATACAGCTGGGGATTCAAATGGGGACGCTGTAACAAGAAGCGGAAGGGGAGAACAAAGGAGAAGGAAGGAGAACGAAGGAAGGAGAACGGAGGGGGAGAAGCCATGCACGTTAGAGGTGGGTGGCATGTAAGGAAGTGTGAGACAAACTCAGTGAGAAAAGCAACTTACAGTGAGGAGAGGCTGCCATGAGCATTCAGGAATGAGCCCTTCAGTGCATGAATTCATAGTGGACATTGTCGGGAGGAGGCTGCCTGTGCGGAAGTGCTCGCCTGATTCAAGACATTCTCTGGCTTCTATTTCGGGCTTTGCAGAAGGAGACCAACTAGCTCACACACACACACACGCACACGCCAAAGCAAAGCATCGAGAACACTCAATGTCATGATTGGCAACAGGCAAAAGAGGAAGAGCACAAAACATATTTTGTTAGGCGGTGCCAAGCAGAGGGACTGCTGCTGCTGCTGCTGAAGAAAAGACTACGCCAGCCAAAAGGCTGTGTGCGTTGTGGGAAAGGAAAGCTCCCCTTACTAGCAAGCTAGCTTAGTCTCAGCAAAGGGAGTGCCCAGCGCAGATGGACTGCTGCTGCTCACGGTGATCCTCAACTCTATAAACTGCACCATCCTTGATCATATTCATGACTCATAATTATCATTCCAACATGCATTGCTGTTCATTACCTGCTACTGCTCAAAGCGGTCATGCAGGTGTCACGAATAAGAAAATATGTTTTCTCCAGCAATCTGTGTGACACTTTCAGTTGTCAGGGGGTGCTCCTTGGAAGGGAGGATCCGCTCACCTTGGTCTTCTATCTCCATTTCCACCATGCCATCCTCCTTCTTAGCCTGCTTTGCATGCTCCTCCTGTGTGTACAAATCAAGCGGCAGCAACGCAGCTCTGTCAGGAAAAGGAATGAGCATGTAGGCCCAGACAAAGCTCTGTCAGGAAAAGGAATGAGCATGTAGGCCCAGACAAAGCTCTGTCAACAAAAAGGAATGAGCATGTAGGCCCAGACAAAGCTCTGTCAGCAAAAGGAATGAGTACGTAGGCCCAGACGAAGCTCTGTCAGCAAAAGGAATGAGGATGTAGGCCAAGAAAAAGGAGAGCAAAGGAGAGTGTAAGGGAAGGGAAAACGGGAAAAGGTCAATTGGGTATTGGAATATGAGCAATGGAGGGCGATGGGTACCATCACCAAGCACTTCACGGATGCAGCATTTGAATGGAGAGGTCGTAGACAGCCAAGCCAAGCCAGCTAGGCTAGGTATTGACACAGGACAGGAAATCTGGACAGCCAAGCTGAGCCAGGCAGCTGAGTCACACACTGGATACATGTCGCCCTGCTGAGATAAAAAAAAGGAAATGGAGCACGCTGAGCAGAAAAGAGTGACTTCCTTGGCGCTCCAACACCGGAAAGTGGGGCAAAAGGTGAGCCAGGGGAAGATTCTTATGCATACATTATTGGCTGTCAAGGGTGCATTGACATATACATGCTGCCACCATGATTCATGCTACATTTTGGCTCCCATGCAGGTTGTGGGTCATTCCTCTCTGAAAAATAAATTATCAGAATGGGGTGTCAAAGTAAGAGGACATATTTAAGGCAGAAACTGTATTGAAGACGAAATTTGAGGGAAGGCTAAGTCTGGGCGCTACCTCTGTACAGAGACTTGTTCCCCAGTATTTCCCTCAATCTTCTGAGCTTGCTTCTTGGGGAGCCCAGTTAGGGCAGTATTCTGCCTATTTTCAGGACCCACACCCTAGGTAATCCCTGGTACAACCTGAGTTTGCACATACACACCCAGCACATTTACTGCTCTGTGAGAGTTGTGAGGAAGCAGTGTTGGACGACAACAGTGGAGCAACATGCCCATACAAACTTGGCCAACCAACTGGGACGTGACCTTGTATGCTTGCCTGAAACACACTTGATTTTGTGAGCCAAAGTATTTTCGACAGATGTGGCATGCCACAAGTGCGCCTGGATCAATGCCACAAGCGCGCCTAGATCAATGCCACAAGCGCGCCTGGATCAATGCCACAAGCGCGCCTAGATCAATGCCACAAGCGCGCCTAGATCAATGCCACAAGCGCGCCCAGACCAATGCATCAAGCGCATCTAGATCACTGATGCAGCGCATCAAGATCAACGATGCATAACTTCAACATTAATGATGTAGCGCATCAAGATCAATGAATTGGTATGATGGCAAGCTCATGCGCACACACACACATGTGCCTCCCTTGGGGTAAAAAACTTTATAGCTTGGTCTGAACAGACACGAAGGAAAAAGTGCACGCGCTCACGCACACCTCTCTGTTGGCAGTCAGTAGCCTGACTTCAAGCTCGACAGCCTCCTCCAAGAGGTCCATGAAAGCGTTCCTGACGCGTTGTGCCCGTGACTCTTTCAAGGCTTTCTGCATGTAGGAAGAGCAGCAGCACGGTTGGTCAAGAGGACATTCGACACAGATTGACCCAGGGCACCCTCCTCCATTTACCCTCCTCTTCACGCTGCATTTGCCACATGGCTAGGCACTGGCAGGTACAGAAGCCACCCACTCTCAGCGCTAGGCACTGATAGGCACAGGAGGGTCTTAAAACATGAAAACGAGGCACACAGCAAGATAGGCACAGGAGCGCTATTGACACATGAAAGCGGTACAGATAGGCACCTATAGGAACACAAAGTGGCACTAACACATGCAGGCGATACAAAAAGGCACTGACAGGCACAAAAGCACACACCAACACTGCTTCTTCCAGAATTTGAGAACTCTGTGGTGGATCAATACATTGGCAAGCTTCTGGGGATTCTGGCACTTTTGCGCACAGCAGCACCTTGGCGCACTCAAGCTCATCATTAAATTGTTTCCTTCGCATTCTAGCTTTGTCATCCATTGTCATCCACGTTAATCTTCTCTGTGCAATTCAGCCTGCAGTGTCTACATGCGGGCCTCTGCAAGGTCACTTCTCCTTCATCAAACGTCAAGATGTGAACAATGTGAGGGCTACAAGGAGGACTTCGACCTGCCCTTCCAATACACGTGTGGAAATAAGCCTGTATTGTAGGCTTGATGGCCTTTGACAGCTCACGGCTCCTTCATCAAACATTATGATGTGAATGTGCTTAGGGCTGGAGGGAGGTGAATGCATCCAGTAGGTTCTTCAGCTAATTTCTGCCCACGTATGAAGGTACAGTCCCATGGGGCCAAAGGGAGCATGACCCTGAGTAGTTGGGCTGTAGTCAGTATTTTGTGGTATAAAGGATGAACTTGTTTATTACTGATGAAGGTGGAGGGACCTCCTGGCCCCCCTTCTTGGCCACCCCGTCTTAGACCAATCGTGCGATCAGACAATGCAACCAACTCAAATTTTGCAAGCATGTCATCTCATTGTGGATTTCAGTTCAACAATTCACTCCGGCTGCTCTGGCGCCACATCCTTGTTGGAGAAGCTAAACACATCCTTGCCAACTCCTTCAGCTCCAACTTCAGAATAACCTTGCAGCAGGACCACAGCATACCTTGCACCAGGCCCAAAAGACCTCATGGCATTACCTTGCAGCATTACCTCCCAACACCATGTCACAGCAGGACCACTTCGTACCTTGTACCAGGCCTAAAACACCTTGAAGCATTACCTTGCAGCATTACCTCCCAACACCATGTCACAGCAGGGCAGCAGCATACCTTGTACCAGGCCTAAAACACCTGAAAGCATTACCTTGCAATAGGTATCTTGCAGCAAAGCCGCAGCATTACCTTGCAGGACCACAGCAGGGCAGCAGCATACCTTGTAGCAGGCCTAAAACACCTTAAGCATTACCTTGCAATAGGTATCTTGCAGCAAAACCGCAGCATTACCTTGCAGGACCACAGCAGGGCAGGAGCATACCTTGTAGCAGGCCAAAAACACCTTAAAGCATTACCTTGCAATAGTTATCTCGCAGCAAAGCCGCAGCATTACCTTGCAGCAGGACCACAGCAGGGCAGCAGCATACCTTGTAGCAGGACCAAAGAACCATATGGCATTAAATCGCAAGCATTTTCTTGCAGCATGACCACAGTACTCCCTCGAAGCGACACCTTGCAGCAGGACCGCAGGTCTACAGCATTACCTTGCAGCAGTTTTACAGCATGACCTTGCAGCAGGATCAAAGGACCTCGCAGCATTACCTTGCAGTAACATCTCACAGCAGGACCGCAGCATATGTAAGTACACAAACAGAAGCCTTGAAACACTTCCAACACACATCCCCATTGCGAGCACCGACCTGCTCTGCAGCTACGTTCTTACAGAAGTCGTCAAAAGCGGCGCGGCGCTCCTTCAGGTTGGGCAGCAGCTTGTAGCGGGGGTCTGACTCCAGTTTCGGCACCTCCCTCTCCCAGCGTGAGAAAGGTGTGACCTGAGAAGCGCACGCGTCCCAAGTCCAAGAGCACTCAGTCTGGTGTTCTATGGTAGATGGATGATGCTAATGCCGTGTAAGCACCTCCCTCGTCCAGCGTGAGAATGGTGTGACCAAGAGAGCATGCGCGTGCGAACACACAAGCAGCTTGCAATGGTGTGTGCAATGGTGTGTGTGCGCAGAGCTAAATCATGGTCCTGGACAGCCTGCTTGCTGCCAAACATGCCAGAAGGATATAATTGAACAATGCAGGCATCAAACACATCGTGAGTGCACAGGAGGTCGGCTGGAGGAAGGCGCGCGCGTGTGCGTGTGTGCCCTTCTCCCATCGCATAAATGGACGTGTGTTATAAGCTCCTCCTGGTCATTTCATTCTCATCTCTCAGAGGCTGCAAGGAATGACCAGCCTGGCCTCCTGGCAGGATGGGAGGCACAGATAGTAAAATAGCATTGGGGAGGCACAGAAAGCAGCATGGCGGCATAGATAGCGGCATGGATACGTAGCAACATAGAGGCATGGATCGTAACATGGAGGACATTTCACCCCCTTGTCCAGGATAAACTCCTTAATGTGCTGGCCTGCCTTGAGAAAACACAGACAGCACCTTGGATACATCCTTGAGTACCGCTCAACCCCTTGCCCATGAAGAGCGCTGGATGCTGCCTGCCTGAGAAGTACGTGGTCAGGAAAGACGAACAACTCACACACCAAAAACACCACGATGCACTGCGCCTGAAGGTGTGCTCACCCCCTTGTCCATGAGGAGCTCCTTGAAGCGCTGGATGTTGGCCTGCCGCGCGCGCTCTGCCCCAGCCCTCTCTGCCACTGCCAGAGCACTGCGCACGTTGCCCTGACCACGGCCTGCAAAGGCGGATGAACACAATTTTTCTTAACTTGTCAAGCTTGATGCTTCTCTTTCCGCCACTGCCGGAGCGCTGCGCATGTTGCCCCGACCATGCCCTGAACGGGTGGAAAAAGGAATGATTTCGAGCATCAAAATGCCACTGAAAATGACAGGCTAGTGCGCTGTGCATGTTGCCCTGACTGCCGCCTGAGATGGTGCTAGAGTTCTGTGTGAGGGTCAATTCGGTGCTTTTAAATGTTGACCGATCAGTGGCAGAGAGGCGTCCCTAGCTAAGCCAAGATGTCAAATTGGTGCTCTTGTACCAAAAGCTGTGTGGCCAAGAGGCATCCCCAGCTCACTTCCAATTCAGATTTGGTGCTGCTGCTGCTTCTTTTCGTATCGAAATGTTGATTTGGTGCTGCTCCTGCACACACTGCACATGCAGCGTGTGTGACCCTCGGTGTCACCATGCACTAAATCTGTGCTACTCGCTCTTGCGCACTGTGTGCACCATACCCACCCTAACTGACTAGGATGGTCTTGCACAACATCAGATCTATTTGCACCATCAATTCACACCTGAATCTTGCTCACCATGTGCACCATGCCTGCCTGTACCCCTGCTCCGATGACCCCGCATACCATCAGGAATCTTCTTAGCACCACAATGCTCCTTGAAATCACATGCCACAAGCTTGCTCACCATGTATGCCATGCCTGCCTGCACCCCTGCTTGGATGACCCTGCATACCATCATCCCTTAAAGCACGATGCACTGAGTTCGCGCCCAAGTTCACTTACTATGAGCACCATGCCTGCTTGCCTGCGCCCCTGGTTAAATGACCCTGCACACCACCAACTATGCTATATGCATCACCATGCACTAGACTGAGTTTGCACTCCACTTGCTCACCGTACAAACCACGCCTACCTGCGCCCCTGCTTGGACCTAATAGCACGATACACTGAATTCACACTCCACACGCTTGCTCACCAACTGCAACACGCCCACCTGCACACTATCAACCTTCAAGATTTAGCACCATCAAGCACTGAACTCGCACTCCACTTCTCCCTATGTGCACCGTGCCCCACCTGCACCAGCTTCAGCTAAGCTGCCCTTGTAGGCAGCTACAGTTAATCTTCTTTTCCCGATCCATTCCAACTGCACCAACCCACCATGTGCACTGACTCTTCGTGTGCACCCTGCTCACCTGCGCCACCTGCACGGCTGCACCCGCGCAAGTGGTCTTAAGCAAAATCGTTCCTTTGCTTGCACTGAACAGATATTCCACACATGCTCACGCACTATGGGCACTGGGCCTGCCTGCACCCCTGCTGCTTACATGAACCTGCCCATTCTTGAACTTCTGACTTTTGCACCGCCATACCATGCACTTTTTTCAAGAGTGTGCACTCCACAAGCTCACGCACCGTGGGCACCGTGCCCGCCTGCACCCGCCCGGATGACTTGACCGTGCACTCCGAAGCCCCCTGTGTTGTTCATGCGCTGGCGCTGTGCCATCACCTGTGTGTGTGTGTGTGTGTGTGTGTGTGTGTGTGTGTGTGTGTGTGTGTGTGTGTGTGTGTGTGTGTGTGTGTGTGTGCGCGCGCGCGCGCTTGCATGTGTCATAATAAAGATGCGCCTGAATAAAAATCAAACTTGATTTTGTGTTGTTGCATGTGCCAGTCCGATCGCCTGTGCTCAATTGTACTCCTTGCTTTGGTACACCCCTGGCTGCGGTGTGTGAAGCTGGTGCTTAAAGCTGGTGGTTTCATCCAAGCAATTCCGCCCTACCATTTTTGCTGTGCTGGCTTGCCAGCGCTCGCGAGCAAATTCTAGTCCCCTCCAGCCCTGGGTTGCAGGGGGAAACAGATTGCCTGGCACCACGCTAACACACTTTTTTTTTCCACTGTGCTGTGGCTTGCCAGCGCTCGCGAGCAAATTCTAGTCCCCTCCAGCCCTGGGTTGCAGGGGGAAACAGATTGCCTGGCACCACGCTAACACACTTTTTTTTTTTTCACTGTGCTGTGGCTTGCCAGCGCTCGCGAGCAAATTCTAGTCCCCTCCAGCCCTGGGTTGCAGGGGGAAACAGATTGCCTGGCACCACGCTAACACACTTTTTTTTTCCACTGTGCTGTGGCTTGCCAGTACACCTCAGCATCTCCCCCTCTCCTCTTAGTTGAAGGGGAAAAAAGGTTTCCTGGCACCATGCCAGCACACTCATGTTTCACTGTGCTGTGGCTTGCCAGTACATTTCAGCACTTCCCCCTCTCCTCCTGCCCTGGGACGCAGGGACAACGAGGTTACCTAGCACACGCATATTTGCTGTGCGGGCTTGGTGAGCAGCCAGCAACGTGTTTTTATCCTCCTGCTCCTGCTCCAGGACGCAGACGAGAATACTTGCCAGGTGCGCCAGCTTCTGCTTTGTTTGCTCACTTTGCCAACCTTTTAGCACCCAGCAAAGCGGCTTCTCCATTCCTTCTGCTCAAAAGCACTACAAAGCAGAGGGGTCCAAGACAACCGGCACTTCAACTGAGCACACAGCTCGGACCTGCGTTTCCTGCAGCTTCCAAGCTCCAGAAACCTTTTGTATCATTTTTCCTGAACACCGTGGGGACCCTGCACTGCATCCCTAGTAGCTATGGACCTCTAGCAGCCTAACCAAAAGGTTGCATCAGTCCTACACTACAGAAGCCTTGCATCCCAACCATCAACTGCTTCTCATCTCTCGTACCACGAGGCCTTCCACCCAACAACAGAAACCTCGCTTCTCACCTCCTGCTTGTCTAAGCACTAAAGTGTGGCACAAGCGTCAAGCACGCAAGCTGTGGCCATGTAAGTGTCAAGCATGCAAGCTGTGGCCCTGAAATCGTCAAGCATGCAAGCTGTGGCCATGAAAGCGTCAAGCATGCAAGCTGTGGCCATGAAAGCGTCAAGCATGCAAGCTGTGGCCATGAAATCGTCAAGCATGCAAGCTGTGGCCATGAAAGCGTCAAGCATGCAAGCTGTGGCCATGAAAGCGTCAAGAAGGCAAGCCGTGGCCATGTAAGCGTCAAGCATGCAAGCTGTGGCCATGTAAGCGTCAAGCACGCAAGCTGTGGCCATGAAAGCGTCAAGCATGCAAGCTGTGGCCATGAAAGCGTCAAGCATGCATGCTGTGGCAATGTAAGCGTCAAGCATGCAAGCTGTGGCCATGAAAGCGTCAAGCATGCAAGCTGTGGCCATGTAAGTGTCAAGCACGCAAGCTGTGGCCATGAAAGCGTCAAGCATGCAAGCTGTGGCCATGAAAGCGTCAAGCATGCATGCTGTGGCCATGTAAGCGTCAAGCACGCAAGCTGTGGCCATGAAAGCGTCAAGCATGCAAGCTGTGGCCATGAAAGCGTCAAGCATGCATGCTGTGGCCATGAAAGCGTCAAGCACGCAAGCTGTGGCCATGAAAGCGTCAAGCATGCAAGCTGTGGCCATGTAAGCGTCAAGCATGCAAGCTGTGGCCATGAAAGCGTCAAGCATGCATGCTGTGGCCATGTAAGCGTCAAGCACGCAAGCTGTGGCCATGAAAGCGTCAAGCATGCATGCTGTGGCCATGTAAGCGTCAAGCATGCAAGCTGTGGCCATGAAAGCGTCAAGCATGCATGCTGTGGCCATGTAAGCGTCAAGCACGCAAGCTGTGGCCATGAAAGCGTCAAGCATGCATGCTGTGGCCATGAAAGTGTCAAGAAGGCAAGCCGTGGCCATGTAAGCGTCAAGAAGGCAAGCCGTGGCCATGAAATCGCCAAGCATGCAAGCTGTGAATATGTAAGCGTCAAGCATGCATGCTGTGGCCATGTAAGCGTCAAGCATGCAAGCTCTGGCCATGAGGCCTGGCATTTATAAAAAAAACGAAAGACGAGGGGAAAAAACATGTTGCTTGCTTGCTAAAACGCTGAGCAAACAGCTTTCTTCGTCCCAAGACACTGCCAGAATAATTTCATCATATAAGTCCTCCTTTGTCCAACAAGCTCCATCATAGCATGTAATGAAGGCACCACACCTGAGCGAGCTGCTTCCGTTGTGTCCCCTCAGCCAAAATAATGCTGTCATGAAAATCTGTCCAAATCCCCACCTGAGCACACTGCTTCTGTCGCGCCGCCTCAGCCAAAATAATCCTGTCATGAGAAAACACTCGTCCTCTGTCCAAAACAGTTCATCATCAGATCTCCTCCGCTGTGTGCTAATAAAGCCTCCCCACCTGAGCACACTGCTTCTGTTGTGTTCCTTCTGCCGTGGTAAGCAAGCAATCCCACCTGAGCAAACTGCTTCCGTCGCGTCTCCTCAGCTGCTGCCGCGCGCTCTGCACGCTCTGCTGCCTCCCGCTTTTCCCTCTCCTCTGCAAGTCTAGCTTTCACGGTTGCCACCTCAGGAGGCACAGTCCAAGACGCCTCCTGTGCGCATGCAGGCGTAAGCACACGCGTATGCAAACAATCAGGAAGGTCAAGGGGCTGGCGCTTGGGAGCATCTGCAGGAGCTGGGTGCTTGCATGCGGTGTGCACGTTGTGTGCAGTGTGCAGTGTGTGTATGTGTGTGTGTATGTGTGTATTTGTATGTGTGTTAGTGTGTGTGTGTGCGCATGTGTGTGTGCGCGCGCACATGTGCATGCGTGGACATGCATGCCCCTCCTACAATAAACGGACTTCCTCACGAGCTGCAGCTTTCAGGGGCAGCTAGAACCAGATATCACCTTCTGAATAAAGGTGATGCAGGGTGTCTCTACATGCCTTGCTTAACATATGAGTGACATTTTCCACAAGTAGCTGAGTGCCATAAGCAGCTGAGTGCCAAGGGGTTTACCTCAGTTTCAGAATTGAAAAAGTAGACGCGGTCATCTTCACACTTGACTTCAGACCACACAGTGTCAGGAATGGGCTCTGAGGAAATGGGCACCTGCAAACAAGGAGCAGAGCAGAAAGGGTGAAAGGAGCAATGCATACAGGGACTGGGACACAAGAGGCAGTTGTTCTAAAAAACGGTGAAGGCACAGGGCAGAAATGCAATGGTGAGACACTGCCCAGGCGCCAAGCACTGAAAAAGGCCCTAATAGCCCAGGCGCCAAGCACTGAATAAGGCCCTAATAGCCCAGGAGCCAAGCACTGAATAAGGCCCTAATAGCCCAGGCGCCAAGCACTGAAATAGCCCAGGAGCCAAGCACTGATTAAGGCCCTCATAGCCCAGGCGCCAAGCACTGACATAGCCCAGGAGCCAAGCACTGATTAAGGCCCTCATAGCCCAGGCGCCAACATTGACATAGCCCAGGTGCCAAGCACTGAATAAGGCCCTCATAGCCCAGGCGCCAACATTGACCTAGCCCAGGCGCCCAGCACTGGATAAGGCCCTAAGAAAGGCACCCACATGGCACTGGTGAGGCCCTGGTGCGCTCTGAAGGCACTGATGCTAAGTATGGCACCCACATGGCACTGGTGAGGCCCTGGTGCGCTCTGAAGGCACTGATGCTAAGTATGGCACCCACATGGCACTGGTGAGGCCCTGGTGCGCTCTGAAGGCACTGATGCTAAGTATGGCAGCCACATGGCACTGGTGAGGCCCTGGTGCGCTCTGAAGGCACTGATGCTAAGTATGGCACCCACATGGCACTGGTAAGGCCCTGGTGCGCTCTGAAGGCACCGCTTGAACTAAACCTTCATTGATGCACTCTTAAAGGCACTGACGAGGCATAGATGCACTGTTGAGGCACTGATGCACTCTGACAGCGCTGATGAAGCACTGATGCACTCTTGAGGCACTGAATAAGGCACTGATGCACTCTGACGGCACTAATAAATGCAACGATGCACTCTTGATGCACTGATGCACTTTGACAGCACTGATGAAGCAACGATGCACTCTTGAGGCACTGATGCACTCTGACAGCACTGATGAAGCACTGATGCACTTTTGGCGCACTGATGAGGCACTGATGCACTCTGACAGCACAGATGAAGCACCGATGCACTCTTGAGGCACTGAATAAGGCACTGACGCACTCTGACAGCACTGATAAAAGCACCGATGCACTCTTGAGGCACTGATGCACTCTGACAGCACTGATGATGCACCGATGCACTCTTGAGGCACTGAGTAAGGCACTGATGCACTCTGACAGCACTGATAAAAGCAACATGCACTCTTGATGCACTGTAAAGGCACTGATGAAGTAACGATGCACTGATGAGGCACTGATGCGCTCTGACAGCACTGATGAAGCACTGATGCACTGTAAAGGCACTGGCAAGGCACAGATGCACTCTTATGGCAGTGTCCAGGCAACGAGCAATACATGTTAAAGCTCAGGGGAGACAAGCTCCAGTGGATGAATGCTGCAGTGGATGAATGACAAGCTCCAGTGGAAGTGGAGCTCTGAAGAAAGTGGATGAAAGACAAGCTCCAGTGGATGAATGCTGCAGTGGATGAATGACAAGCTCCAGTGGAAGTGGAGCTCTGAAGAAAGTGGATGAAAGACAAGCTCCAGTGGATGAATGCTGCAGTGGATGAATGACAAGCTCCAGTGGAAGTGGAGCTCTGAAGAAAGTGGATGAAAGACAAGCTCCAGTGGATGAATGCTGCAAGAAGTCACAGGTATGCACACATGCAGGCAAAAGCAATCCGGTGCACGCAGATGGTAAGGGCTTGGGCCCCGGGGTGCAGACTTGAGGGTTTAAGGGATTCAAGGGGGCCCAAAGAGCTAGGCCCTGGGGGGTGGAGTAAAGCAGGTTTCGCACCTTTTTAGACGTGCAGATAATACAAAAGGGAACAAGCAGACAGACGTGTGACCATTGCATACAAAGAATGGTGACCCTAATTTAAAAGAGCACTCTCTTGAATGCGTGGTGCGTGCGGGCGCGTGCACACATACACACAGAGGGAAAGGGAGATGCTTCGGACAAGATGTTAGAAACGCTTTGGAACCCTGGTCGACCATTGCAGATTAATCACAATCCGGAGGGTGGGTTGCGGCAGTAAGCTGCCAAACCACACTTTAAAAGCCCCTCATCTCATGGGCTGTGGCTGCTGAAGAAAAAGAAAGTATTTATCTATGGCACCATCCAGGAGGGACTGCTGAAGTGGGCTGCCACACCACACATCAAAAGCCCCTCAACTCATGGACTGTGGCTGCAGATATGATGGAAAAGGCTTGCAGAAAGGAAATGTCCATGGCTCCTCATCCACTTGCATAGCTTGCATTGCATAGCTTAGCTTTCATCTGCTTGCATAGCTTGCTTGCATACGTCACCTCCTCATCCACTTGCATAGCTTGCTAGCACAGCAGACTCGCCATCCACTTGCATAGCTTGCTAGCACAGCAGACTCGCCATCCGCTTGCATAGCTTGCATTGCATAGCAGACTCCTCATTCACTTGCGCACTTGCTTGCATAGCTTAGCTCTCATCCACTTGCATAGCTTGCAATGCCTAGCAGACTCCACAGCAAATTGCGCCATCTTAAATGTTTCTTCCTTCCCTTTGCTTGAAAAGGCATGAAATCAGATTCATTTACACCTTTTCAAAACGGAAGTCAATTGAATTAAGGGAGTAAATGCAGGTGGCCATGATGCCAACTAGCTTCTTGTCTACTTATGCCATTCGTGTCTGTGCTCCGACAAGAGGTGAGAATAAACAAAATCTACTGTGCCAACCACACGTCTGTGTTCCGACAAGAGAAAGGAACGAAACAAAGAAAACATCACAAACCTACCGGCTCCTTGTCCACTTTCACTGCCATGTCCTCACTCCATCCCGATGAGAGGTGAGAATGAAACAGACATCATCACAAACCTACCGGCTCCTTGTCCACTTTGGCTGCCATGTCCTCACTCCATCCCGGCGGAGGATCCCACCTTGATTCGTTGGTCAGTGTGTTGAAGTAGTACACCTGCATCAGGGGTAAGGCAGCGCAAGCGTTGGAATCGTTATTCCATCCCGTTTAAGGATTGCACCTGATCTCGCTCGTCAGCATGTCGAAGTTGTACACCTGCATCAGGGGTAAGGTAGCTCAAGCACCTATATCGATACTCCATCCCAGTTGAGGGCTGCACCTGAGGGCTGCACCTGGATTCGTTTGTCGACATGTTTTAAGTTGTACACCTGTATCAGAGATACAGTAGGTTCAGAGCCTACCAATATCCCTTCCCAGTGAAGGGCTGCACCTGGACTCGTTTGTCGACATGTTTAAGTTGTACACCTGTATCAGAGATACAGTAGGTTCAGAGCCTACCAATATCCCTTCCCAGTGAAGGGCTGCACCTGGACTCGTTTGTCGACATGTTTTAAGTTGTACACCTGTATCAGAGATACAGTAGGTTCAGAGCCTACCAATATCCCTTCCCAGTGAAGGGCTGCACCTGGACTCGTTTGTCGACATGTTTTAAGTTGTACACCTGTATCAGAGATACAGTAGGTTCAGAGCCTACCAATATCCCTTCCCAGTGAAGGGCTGCACCTGGACTCGTTTGTCGACATGTTTTAAGTTGTACACCTGTATCAGAGATACAGTAGGTTCAGAGCCTACCAATATCCCTTCCCAGTGAAGGGCTGCACCTGGACTCGTTTGTCGACATGTTTTAAGTTGTACACCTGTATCAGAGATACAGTAGGTTCAGAGCCTACCAATATCCCTTCCCAGTGAAGGGCTGCACCTGGACTCGTTTGTCGACATGTTTTAAGTTGTACACCTGTATCAGAGATACAGTAGGTTCAGAGCCTACCAATATCCCTTCCCAGTGAAGGGCTGCACCTGGACTCATGTGTCAACATGTTTAAGTTGTACACCTGTATCAGAGGTACGGTAGGCTCAGAGCCTACCAATATTCCTTCCCAGTGAAGGGCTGCACCTGGACTCATGTGTCAACATGTGGACTCATGTGTCAACATGTTGAAGAAGGACGGCTGCACAAAGGGTAAGGTGGCGCATCCATTTGCCCTTCCATCCCACGGGAGGAGCACACCTTGACTTGATAGTTGGGGGATCAAAGGAGCAGGCACATGTTCACTCCATCCCAGCAGACAATCCCACCTTGACTTGATAGTTGGGGGATCAAAGGAGCCCACCTGCATTGGGCACTTTGCAGGACAGGCAGGCAAACGTTCACTCCATCTCAGCAGACATTCCCACCTTGTCCCAATAGCTGGAGTATCTAAGGAGCCCACCTGCACTGGGCACTTTGCAGGACAGGCAGGCAATTTTTGACTCCATCCCTGGAGGCAATCCCACCTTGACCCAAACTCAACGGAAGTATCTTTTTTGGAAGGCCTGCCCAAAGCCCTTCCGAGGCAGCTCACAAGGCGCTTGCCAATTGGATCAAACCAACCTCTCCATGCTGTTGCTTTAAGAGGAGTGCACTCAAGGCTCCTCTATGGCACGTGCTGCTTCAGCTCTGCTTTGTAGAGTGCATGCATGGCATGTGGCAATGCCTTTTGAGGTCACTTTTTGCTGGTTGCCCTGAGGCTGTTGTTTCCTGAGGCTGTTCTGAGGTACACGCTCAAACGATTCATCAGATCCAAATGCACCAGCTCACCAACCCATCATCCAGTTCATCCAAAATCACTGCTGCGTCGCAACCCAGCACAATGCTTCCTGGGCATGCTTTCTGAGGCACGTGCCCACAAGCGGCACGTGCCCAAAAGACACATAGCTCGCCAGCCGAATGCCTGTCTTGTGTGCTTGCTCACAGGGCAAACCCAAGTCCATTCCAACTTAACTCGTTGTGCACTCCAATGGAGTAACTATCACCAGCCCATCATCTGCTTTGTGCGCCATCCAGGCCTCCAAGATGAGCTCCTCCTCACCCGATCCATTCTACTTTATTTGCATCCAAGTGCAGCTTGCCAGCTTTGCATCCTACTCATGCACGTTAACTGTGCCATCAAATACGCAGCTCACCAGCCCATCGTCTGCCTTGTGTGCTGTCCAGGCCTGCAAAATGCGCTTCTCCTCCTCCTCTGCTTCACGTTTGGCCTTGGCAGCGGCAGCAGCTGCCTGCTCGGCTTCAATCTGCCTCGCAGCCTGCGGGGCGCAGGAGCAACGCGGAACACATTTAAGCAGCCAAGAAATTGTGCTCCACAAGCTCATGCTCTTCCTGCAGCTGCTCTCGCTCTCATTGGCATGCAGCTGCAGCATTGTAATAGCTATAGCTTGTACTTCAAGTCTAATAGGTCTCAAAGCAGCTCACAAAGATGAGCACAACACTGCTCATTGCACACAGCACAGCTTCTCAGAGACAGGGAGTCTTCCTTTTAAAGGCCAGGACTAGACCTCAAACCCAGTGTAGAGAGGGTTCAACGAAGGTGGTATCCTTGAGTGCGGCGAGTTGGTGGGAAGCGAGAGGTCCTAGGTACAATGCCTTAAGGTCAGAAATTTGAAAGTGCCAAGGCCCCCTCGCTTCCCACCAGCCCGCCGCGCTCAAAAATGCCACCTTCGTGCAACCCAAATGCAGCGGGGAATGTGAATACCAAATTGCGGAATGGTGAGAAGTGGGGCAGGAGGCGATGAAACTCCCAGTGAGAACACTGTAACATCTAACAAAACTTACAGCGCTGAATTTTGAGATGAGCAGCTTTACACTTTTACATTCTCCAGATGGAAACGTCTTTGAACGCATTTGCACATCATGGCGGACTTCATGAACATTTACATGTTTTTTTACGTATTTTTGCGTATGTCATGTCGGACAGCCACCGCTACAGAGGAGCCTGAACATGAGCAGCGTAGACGGCAGGTGGGCTGAATACAAGGGACAGCCAGAGGAGCACGATAAAAGAGCCATAAAATGACCAAAAAATGAGCTGACCGTGCATGAGCCATGAGGCAGTCAGAGGAGCATGACATAAGAGCCATGAGATGGCAAGGAGGTGAGCAGCACTCTGCTTGGCTTGGCCTCGCAGCCTGTAGCTCGCATGGGAGGCTTGAGCAGGGTAAACCGCAAAAGAAATAACTGACATCATGCCACTTCATGCACTACTCCGTATCACCCGATGTCATCACAGCAGCTTTTAGATAAAGCTGCAGTGGCAGAGGCAGCCGTCTGACCTTGACCTTGGTGCGAGATAGGCAAAGCACTGCTTTCCAAAGTATGAGTGTTGGGGCCAAGTGAGATTGATTTTCGGTGCTGACCTCTTTCTGCTTCTGCTGCCTTCTTACTTGTCTACACCACGCAGCAGTACTGCATTTTCTGATGACACTGTGCGGCAGTCAAGCACCCCCCTCAGCCGTGAGGGTTGCAGGCCAAAGCATCACCAAAATTATGCACGGTCATCGAAGGCGTAAGATAGCAGCAGTAACAGCAGCAGCAGCAGCAGCAGCAGCAGCAGCAGCAGCAATAGCGGCATCAGCAAGAGCTAAAGGGGCTTCGGCAGTGACATCAACATTGGCGGGGGAAGCTCACAAGATCAGATCCCAATAGCCCCCTCCCTGACCGCGCCCTTTTTCGCACCTGCTCCTCCGCTTCTCGCTGCTGCGCCTCCGCCCTCGCTCGCTGCTCCTCAGCATGCGCTTCTTGCATCAGCGCTGCTGCAGGCAGGAACAGGCCAGACGGACACCACCACGCAAGCAGCGCGTGAGGACAGAATAGACAGACACAAGCACTCAAGCGGCGTGTGAGGACAGAGTAGACAGACACAAGCACTTCAGCAGCGTTTTATGAGAGAATAGACAGACACAAGCACTCAAGCAGCATGTGAGGAGAGAATAGACAGACACAACCACTCAAGCAGCGTGTGAGGACAGAACAGACAGACACAACCACTCAAGCAGCGTGTGAGGACAGGGTAGACAGACACAACCACTCAAGCAGCGTGTGAGGACAGGCCAGACAGCCAAAAGCACTCGTACAGTGTGCGCTTTCAACCACGCAAAAGCATTCAAGCAGTGTATCATGCGAACCATACACAAGCACGCAAGCAGTGTTTGTAAACCGTCCACAAGCACTTGAGCAGTGCGCCTTCCAAACCATGTACATGCACGGAGTAAGCCTTGCATGCTCATGCAAGCTGGACACATGCTGCGTGAGTGCTTGTGCCTGTCAGGCGCATACCTCTGCAGTGCACCTCGCAAACCATGCACATGCAAGGCAGACACACTTCAGCATCTACCTTTCATATCAGTCCAGCAGCTGGCGCACAAGCGGCAAGCATACACTCCTCAACAAGCACTTGTCAGTCCAGCTGCTAGCGCGCAAGCACACAAGCAAACACTCCTCAACAAGCACTTGTCAGTCCAGCTGCTAGCGCGCAAGCACACAAGAAAACACTTGCCAGCAAGCACTCGTCAGCACAGCTGCTGGCGCACAAGCGCACAAGCAAACACTCGTCAGCAAGCACTTGTCAGTCAAGCGCACAAGCAAACACTCGTCAGCAAGCACTTGTCGGTCAAGCTGCTGGTGCACAAGCCTGCTGGCGCACAAGCGCACAAGGAAACACATCCCAGCAAGCACTCGTCAGCACAGCTGCTGGCGCATAATGAGCACTCGTCTGCAAGCAATTGTCAGTTCACAGCTGCTGGTGCACATGGAGCACCTGTCATTGGCTGCTATGCACGCGTGCAGCTGCATGTATGACAGCCACACCAGCATGGGCATCGATATGTAGCGCCACGCATTCGGCGCTGGACAGTGTGATACAGTGCTACCAGCATATAACGCTGACTACCACTCCCTACAGAATGGCAGGTGGCGCTGTACGAGGCCTTCTGCAACGTTACCTGGGATTCAAGCACCCTTCCACCTAGCAATCAAGCAAGACGCGGCTGCTGTTGGTCTCAAAGATACTTTTCTACGTGGCGTTATACAACGCTACAAGCAAACGCCGCGGTCCCTACACATTATAGCGCTACAGCTCTGCAGAGATATGCAGGCCAGACACACACATACACAACCAACACACGTGCCCACCATTACCTTGCTCCTCTGCTTCAGTCCCTGCAGGTTCCACGCCATCCTCCTCAGCTGCGTACGCCCCATGCTGCTGTTCCTGCTCCTGATCTTGCTGCTGCTGCTGCTGCTGCTGCTGCTGCTGCTGCTGCTGCAAGTGCAGCTGGTGCTGTTGGAACTGTTGCTGCATCTGCTGTTGGTGCAGCTGCTGCTGCTGTTGGTGGTGGTGCTGCTGTTGCTGGAAGTGCTGCTGTTGCTGCTGTAGCATCTGTTGCTGCTGCTGCTGCTGCTGTTGTTGCTGTTGCTGTTGGGGGACTGGGGGGGCCATGTGGGGAGGAGCAAAAGGGGGGCGACCAAAGGGAGGCACCCCTGTGCATTTGCAGCAGTGAGTGTACACATATCTCACAAGAAGAAGGGGACGACCAAAGGGAGGCATTCTTTTGCATTGTAGCAAAGAGATCCAAGGACATGGCAGGGAGGTCTGTGCGTGAAAGATCAGTATGCACTCCTGCAGAGGCAAGAAGAACTGCGCATGCATGTTTGAATTAACGCAAGAAATCAGCAGCCCTCAACGCCTGCTTTATTTCCTTAACTCCGCCCTTAACTCCGCCCTTAACTCCTGCTTTATTTCTGTCCAGACAACAAATTGTTGCGAATCAGACCTGGGTGGCCTGTGCATGGGAAATCAATGTGCAATCCTGCAGAGCCAAAAGAACTGTGCATGCATGTGTGCCCGAGCGCGAGAGATCGGCAGCCCTCGACGCACTCATGCAGAGACGGCAAACTCCTGCAGCGTATTGTGCTTGGTTGTGAGAGGAGGGAACAGGTTGAGGGCATGAAGGAGCTGGCACCTGAAACAAAACATGCACAAAGCACAGGAGGTTGTCACCAAGGCACGCATCTACTAGCCAAACTCCCAGCACACCCACTCGCCAATAGGGTGTCAGTGTCACGTGGGCATTTGGGGGGGGAGGTTGTCCTCCCGACCGTTTCTGGGGCCCTCGGGCCCAGCCTGTCCCCAGACTTAGTGTGCAGTCCTGTCCTATACTCTCCAATGCCTGACACCGCATGACATGTTTGTTTGCGGAGAAGCGCCTCCTTGTGCATGCACTGGTGCGCAGAAGGAAGGAGAAGATGGTGGGTGGGTGTGAACATGGTGCCTCTGGGCTTCCATATGAGCTCCCAAGCATGTGGAGACGGTAATGACAAATCATATGCACTGTCTGCGCCAGCAGGTGACCGGGAGAGGTGGTCGCACACTCACTCCAAACATTTTGATGCAGCCCTCGTGCGCGCACGCACACACGCACGCACGCACACACACACACACACTCACGCACGCACACACACACACGCGCGCACACACACACACACACGCACGCACCTGGAGGCGGCATGGGCATGCCTGGGGGCCCAGGGGGTGGAAGGGGCACGCCTGCCGGAGGCCTAGGCGGGGGCACCCCAGGTGGCGGCCTTGCAGCCATCATTCCTGTGATTGTGTACGAACATCCGAGGGTGATTGTGTACGAACATCCAAGGACAAGCAAAAGGAAACGCGTAAGGATTGGTTGAATGTAATGCGGATGAGAGAGGCCCAAGTGGGGCAACTCCTGGTGGTCGTCTTGTAGCCATCTTGCCTATGGTGTGTATAGGAAAGTCCAAGGGTCGAGTACAGGAAAACACACAAGGCTTGGTTGAATGTAAGGGAAAAACAGAGGGTCCCGAGTGGGGTCACTCCTGGTGGCATCCCTATGGCCACCATGCCTGCAACATGTGTAGAAAAGTCCGGCAAGACAAACACAAGGAAACACGCAGGGTTGAATGTAAGCCACACGAGAGAGGCCTGACTGGGGGTTACTTCAGGTGGCAGCCTTGCAGCCACCATGCCTGCGCTTGTGTAGGCAAGTCCAATGAGTCAAACACAAGAACCAGCACAAGCCTCATGTTTGGTTCGGGTTGAAGACACACAGGAGGGGCCTCAATGGGGGCACTCCAGGGAGCGACCTTGCAGCAAGCATGCTTGCGCAAGAAAAATGTACAACATGCATACAAAATACATTTCCTATACGCAAGCATTTTATGGCAGCAATGAGCACGGTGCTTGATTGGATGCCCACGATGTACTTGTTGAGAGGCGCGCGCGCACACACACACACACACACACACACACACACACACACACACGCACACACACACACACGCACGCACGCACGTGCACATACACGCACACGCACCTGGGGGCGGCATCCCCGGGGGGAAGGGTCCGGGAGGGGGCCTGGGGTGCAGGGGAGGGGGGCCCGGGGGCCCTGGAGGAGGAGGAAGCCCACCATAAGGAACAGGCGGGTAGGGTGGCCGGACAGCGCCGGGGGGTGGCAAAGGATGTCCAGGTGCAGCCACAGCAGGAGGGATGCCATGGGGAGGAGCGCCAGGGGGGGGAGCGCCAGGAGGAGTACCATGGGGAGGAGCGCCAGCGGGAACACCATGGGGAGGAGCGCCAGGGGGGGGGGCACCAGGAGGAGGCAGGGGCATGCCTGCATGCCAGTGCATTGTGGTATGGTCATTTTGCGTGCATTGTGGTGTGCCATGTTATCTGAGAGCAGTGCATTGTGGAATGGTCATCTTGCGTGCGTTGTGGTGTGCCATGTTACCTCAGCAAAGCGATGCACGTGTGCCTTGTGGTATGGTCATTTTGCGTGCGTTGTGGTGTGCCATGTTATCTGAGAGCAGTGCATTGTTCTGTGCCATGTTATCTGAGAGCAGTGTGTCACATGCGTGCATGTGTTTGCCTGCAGCCTTGTGTCAAGGTGCCCGCCCCTCAAGCGTCCCATGCTTGCCCCTCGGTGTCGCATGCTCGTCCCTCAGCGCCCAATGTTGGCATGCAGCCTTACAGGATGTTTGTCCCTCAGTGCCCTGTGCCGCTGTGGATGTGAACGCAGCTCACGACGTGCGTGCGCCTGTGTGGGCTTGCTTGCGCTATGAACACAGGCACGCACCGAAACAGGAACCCAGAGCAAAGATGTGCCAAAGCACCAGTGCTTGCATGCCTTTCGGCTGGCGTCGCGCACGTGCGTGCGTGTACAAGGGTGTCACACATGCTCATGTGTGTGCACGGACGCCACTCTGCCTTTTAAACAACAGGCCAGCAGTCAGTTGTTTTGGCTGCAAGCCTTTTTTGTTTCTGTAACCTCTGTGACCTCTGGCATCACACCTTTCTCATATGTGTGCGAGGGCTGCAAGGCACACATGCACACATGCACATATGCTTATGTGTGCGCAAGGGCTGCAAAGCACATACATGCATGCATGCCTATACGTATGTGAGGGCTGCAAGGCACACACACATACATGCTTGCATGCTTATGTGTATGCAAGGGCTGCAAGGCACACATGCACATATGCACACATGCTCATTCGTGTGCAAGGGCTGCAAGGGACACATGCACGCATGCTTACAAGTGTGCAAAAGGGCTGGAAGACACATGCATACATGCACATATGCGCACATGCACACATGCTTATGTGTGTGCAAGGGCTGCAAGGCGCGCACGCACACACATACACACACGTTCGTGCACACATGCTCACATGCTTGTATGTGTCCAGGGGCAGCAAAGCAGACATACACACATACACACACGTTCATGCACACATGCTCACATGCTTGCATGTGTCCAGGGGCAGCAAAGCAGACATACACACATGTACGCATCCTGATGTATGTGTGCAAGATGGCTAGAAGGCATGCAAAAACCTGCAAACCTCCACGATTGACTGTTGCACCAGCAGTTGCCAACTCAAGCTCCCAAAGCCCAACCCAAGCCTTTAAATTGAAGCTTGATCAAACACGGGAGCATTCAAACACACCATATTACATTGCCACATGCATGAAGAGGCAGTTGCCACTCTATTCTATTTTCATAACCATTGCTTACCCGGGGGTCGCATGCCCATGGGAGGTGGCCCCGGGGGGGGCATACCTGCATGCACATAGGTTTGGCCCAATCCGTGTATGTACTATGTGTTTGGCATGGTGCTAAAAAGCTCAGTGGATATGCTCCTGGAAGGATGAGCTCCTGGGGGAGGCATGCCTGCATGTACTTAGGGTTGGCCCTTTCCATTTGTCAGTACATCCAGTGCCTGAAAATTCCAGTAAGAATTCATTGCTTATGCCCAAGGGAGGATGAACTCCCGAGGGAGGCATGCGCCTGATGTGGAAGCATGTGCAGGGCAGCCGCCGATTCAATCCCTTTAGTCCACTTGGTTGTGGGTGAGGCTCACATGAGGATGTGACGGGAAGCATCTGCTTCCATCCGACATCGCTGACAAGCTTTGCATGGGTCGGTGTCCAAAACAGAGATGCTATTGGGAAGGCATGCCTCCCTGTTGCCTGATGCTGGAGTTGCGTTAACGGCTGATCAGTCATCAACACATGCATGCTGGTTTTCAAGAAAATAAGTGCTGCCGTGTTGGTATGCCTGTAAGCAGGCAAAGCATGCCCAAGTAGGGCTAAGCCCTGATGATCTTTCATCATTGGCATTCACCTTCCGTGTGGAAATGTGTTTTTTCATGCATGCACCGCTGGGTATTCCTCCAGACATGGGTGCACAGATAATGCTGTTTTAGGTTGGGAAAACAATCTCGGCCGACCTTTTGTGCCCCACATGAACATTGTACCGGCTTGCATTAACATTGTTCAGTTACATGGTACACTCAGGGCAGGCAAAGGCCATCTCTTCACTCTTGGAACTGATGGATGTGGAAGGGAGCCAGCAGTTGATTGAACCACTGGTGCGTGTTTTGTGTGCGTGTGTGTACGTGTGCGTGCATGCGTGGGTGTGTGAGTGTATGTATGTGTGCGCGCGCGTGTGTGTGCGCGTGCGCTTGCATGCACATGTGGTGTATGTGTGCGTGCGTGTGTGTGTGTGTGCATTCGTGTGTGCACATGTATTTGTGTGCACGTGTGTGTGCATGTGTGTGCGCATGTGAGCGTGCATACATGAATGCATGCATGCGTGCGCATTTGTGCGTGCGTGCGTGCGTGTGCGTGTTTGTGCATTTGTGCATTTGTGCTCGCATGCAAGCACCTGCTACTGGCGGGGGCCCAGGGACAGGTGGACGAGGTGCCGTTGGCCACACTGGAGGGGATGCACCATATGGCACATGAGGAGGCGGGGCCCCATAGGGAGGTGGATAGGGGGAGAATGGGGGAGGTGGCCCGTGCATGGGGTAGCCCGGAGGTGGACCAGGGTACGGATATGGGGCTGGTGGTCGTGCTGCAGGGGGCCCTGGTGGAGGTGGAGGGGCCATTGGGGCAGAGGAAGGCACAGGCGCAGGGGGCTTCGAAGGACCACCTCCTCTGCCAGGACCGCTGCGAAAGATGTATGTGTATGAAAATTGAGTGGGTGCTGCATACAAACTTGGTGAGGATGATGATGACAGTAACTTGGTGAGGACGATGATGACAGTTAAACTTTGTATGCAGGGGATTTGCTGCAGAGCAGCAGTCCTTGATGCAAGCATTATACCCCAAGGATGGGGTCGCTGGTAAACAAACAAATCTTTTCACGTGTGTGCTCTTTGCTGCGCACATATGTACTGGCTTGCAGTTGTTGAACACATGCGTGCACGCCCATGCACGTGAACACGCGCATGCAGTCATCATCAATTTGCATGCATTGCACGCGCAGGATAGGCCAGGCACACCTCTTTTGGAAGCCCAGGCCGGATCGTTGCCTGGAAGCAATATCCTGCTGGGCATCATGGAAGCCCTGCTGATCCTCCATTTTCACTCAAGGTACTGGAGACAGGAGAAGGGGTTGTACGCTTTACTTGTCAAACCTATGGAGGAGGGGTTGCTACCCCTTACTACTCATGCATGATGTGTTCGTGAAACTCTTGGCAGTTTTGATTTCTTAAAGCTACTTTCCGATACTGCATGCAAATTTCTTACGCTCCTGATCATCATCACCCAAAAAATCAGTTGACAGTTCTGGTGACAGTGTGCCCACTTGCTATTTGTAACAATCTATAATAAACAAGAGAATCGATCACAAAACCCAGGCACAATGCGAGTGTGGGAGTTTGACGAAATTTTAGAAGACGATGGGTTCATAGGCAGAGTCCTCCACAATGCGAAGGAGAGCGAGACACTGGACATCCGCATCATAGCCATCTTCGTCATCTTTGCGGCCAGCGTGCTCGGCGCTGCCCCTCCCCTGTACCTCCCTGTGGGTGAAAACTTTGAGGTCAAGACCTCGCATGTACCTTCATCCCTCGCACGATTGCTGCTCCTGCGCGCGCGCCTGCTCCCTGCACTTCGCCTTCTCGCACGCACGCTTGTGCTCTGGTTGGGGCTGTGGCTGTGCTCTGGTGCGTGCAAGCATGATTGTCTGAACGCCCGCCTGGCGACAGATCCAGGCGAGCGCGCGGGGGATTCCCCTGGGTCCCTGGACACACACCAGGGAGAGATATTCCTACGCCTGGGCTTGGCAGGCTGGGCTGTGGGCCAATGCGGTGATGCCTGCTGGTTAAGGGCTTGGATTTACCCCCTGGTGCACTTGCCAGCTGTGCACATGACCTACATGCTATTATTCCTTACAACATGGCTTGTGCAGCCATCCAAAAAGAAGGAGCGGTCTGCAGGTCATAGCTGTGATGTCCTGCCATCATTGTGTTACATGAACATAACCATGCCAAAACCTTGATTGGGCACTTACATGTGAGAAGCCTTCTTTCCCACCCTTCTTCCGCCTCTTGGTACCCTACCTCCTGTTGCCCGCAGTTCTTCAAGGACCCGACCAACCCATGGGCCTGCATGCTGCGCACAGCAGGGGCAGGCATCGTGCTCTGCTTGGCAGTGGTTCATGTTGCCCCGTACGCATACGAGCAGTTTGGGGAGCTGTCTGATGTGGCTGAGCTTGACCCAGAGTATTCCTTCGCGGGCGTTACCATCGTGTTTGGCTTCTTGCTCATGATGATCATCGAAGCTGCAGCGCACGGCATGGGAAGCCAAACTGGTGGGCACTGCAGCCATTCACACAGCCACGGAGCAGGTGCCCATGGCGACCATCCACACAGCCACCAGGGGGACATCATTAACGCAGGTGAGAGCGTAACCCTGCAAAAATGGTAAACGCAATCATGTGAATGCTCACAGTCACAGGGCAGTGTTTCCATCACCAGGGAGGGGGGGACGTCCACGCCAACAGGTTGGAGTGTGATGCATGCAAGGGCTTGACAGCGCTTTCCCATGTGAGCAGGGCATTCCCAGGAAAGGGTGTTTGCAATAAAGAGCTGAGTCTGGCGGCACAAGGGCATGGAGGGGGACAGTTTGAAGACTGCACTGCTGAAATACTCATGACATTTGCGGACTTGAAGCCCTGAAGTGCCTTATTTTGTCAAGTAAGCCAGTTGAAGGGAATTGGGGGGAGCTCTGTTCTATTTTGGGGGGGGGGGCAGGGAAACATAGGGGCCAAATGCATGGAGCTTACAGACTGGTTTGTTGCTTCATGCGTGCAGGGCAGGTCAGTTTTTTTTCCAATTGAATGGTCTTATTGATGTAGGTGGGGTGGATTTGGAGGCCAAGGATTTGTGTGCGTCGAGCCCCCTCCTTTAGCCCCTTGTTGGTGAAATACGTGTTAGGCTTGAGTATGCCCCTTGCCCTGGAAAAGCATGCTTGAGTCATATTCGATCACTACACACACACGCGCACACACACACACGCGCGCACACGCATGCATGCATGCATACACACCGCGTCCGTGCATGCGCACTGCCGGGAGGTTATGCAAGCAAGGAGCGAACAGGAAAGGTGCCTGAGATGCGTCATCAGCCTTGCCTTTCTAAACCCTGCCTTTGACTTTTTGGCATAGGTCCCATAGGTGCTTTGTTGGCGTCTTAGGCTGCCTCACCTTGCTTATCCCTGCCTGCGACTTTTCAACAGAAGTGGAGGCCGGAGTGGTGCAAAAAGCCAAAGCCCTGCCCGAAGTCGACGTGCCTGTGTTGGATGACAAAGCGATCCTCCTCAAGCGTCAGGTATGCTGTTTTGGGTTTTTTCTACTCTGTAATTTGTGGGGACGCCCTGGGCCTTACGTGATTGCCTGGACGCCTCTGACACGCAGTCCTGAGCTGTTGGTGTCCTGTGTGATTGCCTGGACGCCTCTGACACGCAGTCCTGTACTGCTGGTGTCCTGTGTGTTTGCCTGGACGCCTCACGTGATGGAGCTGTTGGCTGTTGCAGACTTGGTGGTGTCAAGGACCTGGACGCTCTGATGGAGCAAGCGACATCACTAACAAGTGTAGGACTCGCCCGAGGCGGTCACAGGAAATAAATGACCTGTCATTGACAGAGGTACTTGTTGGAAATGGATGTTGCAACACATCCAAGAAGTGAAGTACATGTCTGAGGCCCCCACAGGAAGCATCGAAAGAAAAGACAACAAATCGTGTTAGTTGCGGTCTACTGTTTGGAAGCGTCAACGTGGCTCATGCCCAGCGTTAAATAGCACCCCTGGGGTGCCCTGTGGCTTTTTTGGCTCAGGCCAGTAACAAGAAGCCCTGCAAAAGACAGGCAAAGCTGTTCCCAAGCAACAAAAGTGGCATGGCCGCATGTCGTGCTTTGACGAGGTAGCAGGACAAAAGCAGCATGAAATTGTTGGCTTTGGGGCCTTTGCTTGCCATGAGTGTGGCACACAAATGCAAGAGTTGCACGCCTGAGCCCAACCCTGACCAACCTGGCAACGCATTTTTTGCACATCTAATCTTACACCGCAAAAGTATCCAATGTGCTGCTTGAGCAAAGCGGATGACATTCAACACCTCAATTTGGGGGTGCTCATTTGCCTTAGTGCTGATACAGAAAATGGGTGTTAATGCATAAAGTGCCTTTAGGGTGATTGTTCAGGCACAAAACTTGGCATGGTGGTCCAGCAAGGTGTTCTGAAGAGGTCGTGTGTGGGATAGCGGAAATGTGTAGGTGTGGGTGGGGGTGTTTTGCTACAGAAAACTTGCTCGTTTCTCAGGGCTAAATGCATACAACATAAGGTAGCATTCCCAAGGTGTGGTGCGAGGCAGGTTTTGAGCCAAGACACACTGCTCCCTCAACAACAACAACATGCACTGCTCCCTGATCTGAACGCACCGCAACCCTGAGGACCTTTCCAGACCTCACCTGTGCGTAGAGCCACCTTACGACACAGGTCCTGCAAGGTTTGGGGGCAGTGCGCGGCCAGCTGTCCAACATGTTGCATTTTAGTGATGAGCATGCGGGGTGTGTGCCAGGGGTACTGTGCACCCGGGGCATTCCCAAGCTCCAATTGGGGGGAATGGCTGGACCATTGTATGCCCTGGCTCAGGCTGCTTTGGGCCACACGCTGCCTTTCGCAGGTGGCTGCCCATTTGTTTGAGCTGGGCTGTGCAGTGCACTCCGTCATCATCGGCATCTCCCTGTGGCTCGGGCTGCTTTGTGCCACACCCTGCCTTCGCAGGTGGCTGCCCATGTGTTTGAGCTGGGCTGCGCAGTGCACTCCGTCATCATTGGCATCTCCCTGTGGCTCATGCTGCTTTTTGCCACACCCTGCCTTCGCAGGTGGCTGCCCATTTGTTTGAGTTGGGCTGTGCAGTGCACTCCGTCATCATCGGCATCTCCCTGGGGGTCAACACCGACAACCGCAAAGTGGCACGCAACTACTTCATCGCCCTTGTCTTCCACCAGCTGATTGAGGCCATCGCCCTGGGGGCCTACATCGCCATTGCAAGGCTGGGAATGCTGAAGAGTGAGTGGTGTTGTGGGGGTTGTGTTCCAACAGCTAATTTCAAGGCCATTGCCCTGGGGGCCTCAATTGCCATTGCGGGGTTGGTCATGTTGAAGAGTGATTTAGTGCAGAGGGGGTAGCACCATCCGCTGATTGAGGCCTTGAAGCTCAGGGGGCCTGTACACAATGCCGTCCCGGGGCTGGTCAGGCCCAAGAGTGGCTTTTGGTGTCGAAGTGGTTGCTAACCTTCAGGCCGAGGCAGGGGCATTGCTGGCTCTGGAGAGCATGCCAACACTGTTAAGCAGGAAATGATGGAAGAAAGACTGCTCATGTTAGCAAGGCAGGGCGCACTGAGGGCATCAACGGCACTGGGGAGCATGCCATAATCACTGCCAGCAGGAAATGGTGGAAGACAGGCTGCTCATGATCGCAAGGGCGCACTGAGGGCATCAACGACACTTGGAAGCATGCCAACACTGCCAAGCAGGAAATGTTGGAAGAAAGGCTGCTCATGATTGCAAGGCAAGGCTCGCTGAGGGATGAGTTGGGCGTGCTGATGAGAGGTTTGGTGTTGATGTCGGCTGCTTTAGCATCCACCCACTTTTAACGACTCTAACCTTCCCGCTGCCTACTTGCCCACTTTTTATGACAACCATTGCCCATTTGCTCTGAAAGTCAATGCCCACTTGTTAAAGGATCAACCACTGCTGATCTGTTATGATACCAACCAATGCCCATTTGCTCTGAAACCCACCATCCCAATGCCCACTTGTTAAAGCATCAACCACTGCCAATCTGTTATGACACCTACCATTGCCCACATATGCTCTGAAACCCACCACCCCAATGCTGTTGTGGACCCAAGCATACACAAGAGTGCATTGTTCTTGTGTGTGCCGCCGCGACACCAACCAATGCCCACGTATGCTCTGAAACCCACTACCCCAATGCCGTTGTGGACCCAAGCATACACAAGAGTGCATTGCTCTTGTGTGTGCCGCCGCGCTCAGTGAGTCTGCCTTACACCTTGTGTGTTGGTACGGCCTATGTGTAGGGTCGGCCTGTTCCGTATAAATATGCCGTGTGTATCAGATTTCTGGCTGAGAAAATACAATTTATTTGTATATATTTGTGTATATATATATATACAAATATATATATGGAATCGGCCACTTCTACCTAATTGTTAGCACGACCTTTTGGTCATCATTTACATATATCCTATATATACAAATATATATATATATGGAATTGGCCACTTCTACCTAATTGTTAGCACGACCTTTTGTCATCCTACCTAAGGTTCATGGCTACCTACGTGTTTGCATGACCTTTTGGCCATCCTACCTACAGTTCATGGCTTCATGCAGCATGAAAGGCTGTGTGACATGCTCATCATTGCTCATTCCTTGAACTCAATGTAAGGGTTTGGTTGCTTCCTTGCAGGCTGGATTTTCATCATCGTCTACAGCCTGACCGTCTCCGTGGGCATCGCCATCGGCATCGGCATCGGCGACTCCTTTGACGAGTCGAGCATTGCGGCCCTCGCTGCTCAGGTGTGTGGCTTGTGTAGGTACAGAGTTGCAGAAGCAAAAGGCCTTCCGTCAAAACGCCTGACTGCCAGTCAGGTTTGTGGCCTGTTGTTTGAAGAACAGTGAACTAGAAGGGGAGCATGACGTCCATTTAGATAGAGTCCCTCTCAAGAATAGGATAGGATAGGGTTACATAGCTGTACCTGCCTATGAGGGCAGCTTAGCTGAAGCAAGAAGGTGCCTGTATCCAAACCAAGCCAAACTTGTGAACAAATGTGTCACCTGGAGAAAGAAACAAGCCCTTGAGCTGGGATCAGAAATGCCAAACGCTAAAGAGGATCACACACTGTTGCTCTTCATGAAAAGTGTATCCATTCGCACTCCATCAGAATGCACAAAATGTCAGATTTCAGAGAAAACGCTCCCGTGTTCCCACATTATGTTCAGAGACGTAGAGAACAGCATTGCTTTGGAAATGGTGTAAAAGGCCGTGTTGGGTATGTTCATGATATGCTCTGTGCTTCAATTCCCGGCGCCATTGGTCATGTACGCACTGCAAAGTTTAAAAAACTGCAACTGCCCATCCTTGCGTGAAATGTGCACCTGTAAGCATGAAATATCAGGTGCATTTCATCGCTTGAGCATTCTGCAAACAGTTGTCACGAGACTCCAGACACCTGCGCAGCGCAGTACCACTAACGATGGTGGCACAGCTACACCACGTTGCTGTAGCACTTGGGCAGTACTGCTCCAGCCAAGCTCCCAGTCTCGTATCCCTGCTCTCCCTATCTCATACAGGGCACGCTGAACGGAGTGGCTGTGGGCATCCTGCTGTATATGGCGACGGTGCAGATGGTGGCCTCAGACTTCAGCCCACAGACTCTGGGCAGCATCAAGGAAGTGCGCTACCGATGGGGCTGCTTCATCTCCTTCATCATCTTCTCCGGCATCATGTCCTTCATCGCGATCTGGGCGTGAGCTGCGCTGCAAGCGCGTGCGTGCGTCTGTGGTTCTGTTGTTGCAGGCACGTCGCTGTCAAGCGCCGCCAGTGCATACGACATGCCACTGCGCCCATCACAAGGGAATGTGCCACGAAAGGAGTGCAAGAGAGAGGGAGAAGGGGCAGGCATAGCAAAATCATGCTCTAGCATTTATCTTGTAGGACCTCTAGGGGTGAAGGAGCTGGTTTGGTGTTGTGTGCCCATTCTGTGGTGCTGGGAGCAGTGCCGAGTCGAGGCAGCACGCAGCGCTTGTGTGACAGGTTTTCGAGTTCCTGTTGTTCTTGCAGCAGGGGTGTGGGGGATTGCGTGCGCCAGCATGCGCGTGCACCCGCCCACTGCCCCTGCTGTTTTGTTTTTTTTGCTCGAGGCCTGCCGCACGGGTGGCTGCAAGCTGGCTGAGCTACTTAGAAGGCATTCTGGTTGCATCGGCGTTTTAATGTCGTTGATTGGGCCCTGAAGGTGGTGTGTTTTGGCAGGTCTCTGCACAGGTCTGCTGCAAGCTACCAGCCCAGATTCTTGAGGGGTGCCAGTAGCGTCCGGCTGTTGGAATCCCTTTTTTGTCGCTTTGCCCTCTCAAGGCCAGGTATGGACTTGAGGGGCGAGCGGTTTAACCTTTTTTGTCTGGGCTGGTGTGCCTGTGTGCATGATGACCATGGGGACCGACTGATGTGTGGGTACGTAATGCAGCAAGAGAAGAAGAACATTTTCTTGGGGGAGTGTGCTTTTCTGGGATGAAGGTGGTAGCTGTCCAGCTAAGTGATTGCAGGGGCTCTTTGGCGCCAGGTTCATGTGTTTTTTGCGGCTGTGCCCTGCACGCGAGTCATGCCTGCCCGTTCTTTGGGTGGCATGAGCACGCGTGGAATGGGGGCAAGCTGTTGCTTGGGATGGGTGGCCCTTTTTTGCCTGGCGCTCCAATAGGAGCCCTGCATCACGATGCTCTGTGGCTCCACGTATGTTTCCTCTGTGCTGGGGAGCTGGTAACTGTTGCACCATCCAGTTGAAGCTTTTGCTTTTTCAAGGCAGAAGATGAAATTTTGGCTCTACTCAGCATGCGACTATGACTGTCAGGGCTTGTGGGAGTTATGGGTCGTCTGGGGAGCAAGTGGTGAAACATGTAGTTTGGGATCTCAGCTGCTATTTATTGTTGAGCGAATTTATTCATTGATGCCAATTGATTGACTGCCTTGCCGCTGTTTAGTTGCCCAAACGACAGTTGCGATTAATTGAACCCTTGCTTTATTTCCTTGATGTCTTGTAAACAATTGATTGCTTTAAGACGCCTAGCTTTTTTAGAAAAAAATGTTGTACAAAAATAAGGAGTCTTTAGAACTCCTGAAAAAATAAGGTCATTAAGGAGGCTTGCAGAAAAACAAGGTCAACAAGGTCACATCGCTACAAGGGCAGCTGAGCGGAAACACGTATAAGATCAATAAAGAGGCCTGCAGAAAATAAGGAGGTCCTTACAATGTTGCAGAAAACAAGGAGGTATTTAAGGAGGGTCCGTTAGGGAAATAAACGGGGGTCCTTACCTCATTTTTTTTTCAAGGTTTACAATGGTGGCCTACAGCCCGAGACTCTGGCTGATGGCAGCTGGTGAAACAAGCTCAACCAGTATCAAAAATTGAGACTAAATCTGACACAAATCTAAGAAGTCTGAATGAGTCTTGATTAAGGAAAGCATTGATTTCAGAATCAGTGATAGTATGATGGCAAGCCAAGAATGGAATAAAGTCAGCGTTTGAAGGCGGAGCAAACACACGCAAAGTCTTAAACATCTCCTCAAAAAGGTCCTTGTATCTCGTGCGTAGCTCACGCACCTCAGTACATTTGCAAAAGAAAAGAACATGTTTTTCATCCTGGACTTCCCCACACTCACACTTATCATAGATACTTGAACCCCCAAGCCATTTATAAGACTCCACTCTCAAGTGATGAGCACGCAATCTAAATCTGCTAATGTTTCTCAAAACATGCTTGTCCAAATCCTTGAACAGATACGAGGGGATACAAAAAGGAGCACCTCTGGGACCACTCTCAGAATTCCCACACCACTTATGGTATGTCACTGCCTTCTTGTTAACTGCACGAGGACAAAAAACATCGGCCCCTCTCCACACTTTCTGCTGTCTGTATCGCAAATCACCAATGAACTCTTGCATGGGGATTTTCTCAGCTCTCAGCATGTTCTGTTTGAACGAATCACCATTCCGCATCACACCAAAAGCATTAGAGACTTCAGCAGACCAGCAAGAGGAATCAAAAGAAGCCAGACTTAAATCAGCCCTCAGCACACGACGCAAAACTTCACTATTGGAGTCAAGCATGCTATTAAAAAACTTGATGGAGGCATGGAACCAGAAGAACTGCAGAGGCTCCTGGCCACACTCTCTCAACACCGGCCAATTTGTAGTACTGTTCTTTACTCCAAGAATGCGCCTCAAGGAACACAGATGTCTTTTCTGTAATTGACTATCAAACTCACTGCCTTCTCTCAAGTAATGAGTTCCCCACACCTGGCACGCATACATCCCAGCAGGAATGCCATACACCTTGGACAACCAAAGCATAGCATGAGGCCTGTTTTTCAGGTCATGACCCTTGGCAAACTCCGAAATCCTTCTCTGTGCAGCCATATAAGGCCGCACCGCATGCTCCTCAGCTACCTTAAAATCCATCTTTTTATCCAACAGCACTCCCAAATATTTGAACCTGTCCTTCTCTGGAAGGACCACTCCATCATACGTAAAAGGATTCTGCAGAGGAGAGACAGACGTACTGTTGAAGTGCACCACCTCAGACTTAGCTGTGTTTACAGTCAACCCTTTTCTCTGGGCATACACACGGAGTCTGTCCAGCATCTTCTGCATTTCACCAGGGTCATTCGTAGTTAATCCAAGGTCATCAGCGTACATCATGTGGGACACACCATTCACTCTATCACCAGTCACAGCACCCTCAATGCCCTCACTTATCTCTCTGCCCATATCATTGATGTACAGAGAGAAAAGAAGGGGGGACAAAGGACAACCTTGCTTAACACCGTTCGATGGCTGCACGCGCGCCCTTTTCTCGCCATCCATTAGAATGTACTCATCATTATCATACATGTCTCTGATCACACTGAGCAGAGGAGTCGGCATTGCATTGCGCTGCAAGTGAGACCAAAGCTGCTGTCTGGGCACGGTGTCATAAGCTTGAGAAAAGTCAATGAAAGCAACGTGCAATCTGGAAGAATTCCGTGGCTTCAATTTTTTCGCAGCATGCTTGAGGTGCCTCAGAATGAACAGAGGATGCAGAGTGCTCCTTCCTGGAAAGAAGCCAAATTGCGTGTCCGGAATCTTTCCCTTTTTCATACACCAATCTGTCACCAGATTTTTCAGCACATTAGCATAAATCCTATACATTACACCGCTAACCGCAATCATCCTATAATTCCCAGGTTTCAGCACTTCCCCTTTTTTGTGAATGGGGCTCAACTTGGCAACCTTCCAGCATGCAGGCACTTTACTTTCAGTCAGCAACACTTTAAAAAGACGAGCCAACAGAGGCACCAGCACATTTACTTGTTTGGTTTTATTCCCACACTGCACTGGCAAGGACGCATGCTTAAGAAAAGGAATCGGGATCGCATCAAAGCCTGAAGAGGCACCAACATTCAACTTCTGAAATTCACTACCCAACATACCTTCTAACACAGATACATCAGGGATCTCAAACTCATCAGGCTCAGGAGCCCACCCAGACTGCGCGCCCCGCCTGAGAAGGACCTCAGGTGGAAGGTTGCGCCGGCCCAGTGGCACAGCCATATCCCTCGCAGATGGGCGAGACTCTTCAAATGTCCTCTTTTCTCTGAAGTGTTTGTGTAAGTGATCATGCCAAGCTGGAGCAGGCACAGGGGTCGTGTGAGGCTTGGTGTGCTTTTTTAGTAAAGCGTGCTCTGCCGGATCCTTCCGAAATAGCCTGTCCAAAAACAAATTCCGCAACTGTCTCGCGTGCCTTCGCTTCATCCTACGATTGCACCTCATACTCTCCCTCTTGAGAAATCTGCAAGCATGTCTGGCTTCACCTGGCTTATCTCATTTAAGGAGGTCTAATGAGTTACAATGAGATTTGACTATCAGCCAGGTAGTTTGGCTGCTCGGTCTGCTTAACTGTTCCAACAGCACAAAAAATATCCATGAGATCGGAAATAAAACGATACGTCTCATTATTTTGCTTCTGCAAGAAATGAAAAGCATCCTCAGAGCTAGCTTGAAAATAGTAGAAAGTGCCTGAATCGTCCAGAAAAATTCTATAAGACGAAGGGAAGTCAGAAAATAACTGTGCATAATGAGTTAAAGAGTTACAATGGGATTTGACCTTCAGCCAGGTAGTTTGGCTGCTCGGTCTGCTTAACTGTTCCAACAGCACAAAAAATACCCATGAGATCGGAAATAAAACGATAAGTCTCATTAGTTTGCTTCTGCAAGAAATGAATAGCATCCTCAGAGCTAGCTTGAGAATAGTAGAAAGTGCCTGAATCGTCCAGAAAAATTCTATAAGACGAGGGGAAGTCAGAAACTAACTGTGCATAAGCCCTTTGAAGAGAACACACAGAAGCGCAAGAACAAAGGAACACCGCATGCTTTTCATCTTGGAGTCCTTGTTCACATCTATCACAAGTTGATGTGTGCTCCTGGCAAAGTGATGTCTCAACTCTTAAAGTATGAGCATGTAAGCAAAAACGTGCTATGTTTCTTAGCGTGCGCTTGCCCAAATCAAGATGCAAATACCTGGGGACAGAAAAGGGCGCACCATGAACAGACAAGGGTCTCAAAGGAAGCGCCATCCAGTGATGATATTTGGCTAATTTGTTCGTGTGGTCACCATGTTCTGCCAAGGCATTAGCATTCCACACACCTCGCAGCCTTTTTCTCAGATCAACAACAAACTCCCTCATGACTATAGGCTGCCCTGACCGAACACAATGAGTAAACACGTTGCACCTGTCCAAGCCTGTGCAGGCAGACAAAAATTCTGAGGTCCAGCATTTATGGGAAAGACTGCTCATTTCAACATCTGCTTGCAGTACCTTACTGAGTGTAGTAAGGAGGTCTAAACCCTCGTTATAAGGTGGGGGACTCCAGTACGGTTTGGTAGCCACGGAGAAGCTGACCTCAATTGCTGCTGAGCTCCAACACTAAAATTCCGTTTGCGTCTAAATGCAAATAATATTGTACATACAATGAGTTACAATGAGTTACAATGGGATTTGACCTTCAGCCAGGTAGTTTTGGCTGCTCGGTCTGCTTAACTGTTCCAACAGCACAAAAAATATCCATGAGATCTATCCATGTAAGAAAGAAAGAAAGAAAAAAAGAAAGAAAGACTACGCTTGCCAAGTCTGGCCGCGTGCATTAAGGAAAGGTCCTGTCCTGAAAGGCAGGGCCCCACCACACAGACCAAGAGGAAGAGGTGGCACAGAAGTCTACACCAGCAAGTTGGCCTCCACCATGGGACCTATGACACGACTGTCAGGCAGGCCCTGTCCAGCAAGCTCAAGGCCCACCCCTAAGCCATAGAGCAAGCTTTCCAACATCTCAGCATGGGCCCCCCTCTTGCACAGGGGCCAACCAGGGCGGTGGGAGGTGAGCACGCAGTTATGCAGACCCAAGCTGAGACACTCCACCTCTAGAGACCTTCTCCACCGCGCCGACCTCTGGGACCACTCCTGCGCCAATGTCCTCCACCTGGCACTCGCGCACGCGCCCTGCCTGCGCCGCGAGCCAGCTCCAGAGGCCGCAACATGGAACTGCTGTTACTCCGCTGCCAATGTGCGAGGTCTCTGCCGCTCCCGAGTATGTCCGGGCGTGTGCTTGCACAGCACACGAGGGCGTTACCAGGGGACACCGCGTGGAGGCGCCTCACAAGTCCCCCAGATCCATGTCATATCCATGTCATCTATCAGATCCATGTCATATCCATGTCATCTATCCATGAGATATTGTACATACATCCGAGAAAAGCTGTTGGTGGTGCCTCCCGCTGGGCATTCATGCAGCACAGCATGTGGAGTGGACTTTGCACGGTGAGCTTGCTGCCCTGAATTACGGGTAGCCTGGGCCTGAATCGGATTCACGATGAACTCACGGTTCAGGAATTGGTGCAAGTGCTGCTGCTGAATGTGCTGCCTCTTGCACATACTACATGCATTTACTGCGGTCAGCCTGGGTATTAAATTCATGCACATGCGGAGAGATAGGCACAGCAGCAACATGCATGAACAAGGCATTCAGCAGACTGCTGCAAAAGGGTCCTGTGGTTGCCCCAGGCACTGCATACCAACACCACCTCCGAGTCAGAGTCTGTGTCAGGAAGGATTGGCTTTGCCAATTTTTCAGCATCGCTTGCGACGCTTCCCCCACTTGTCTCCGTTTTTAATATGCAGGATGTTAGCAATGTATAAGGTGGTCACGTACACAAAACAAATGGGAGTGAGAAATGGTCCTAAGGTGGAGCTGTGGGCCATTTTTGGGTGATCTGAGGCCAGGAGAGTGATATGGGGTCCTCTGATTTTCGTCAATTTTCAATGGACGTGATATTTTATGGGGTAATAATTGTTGGCATCATGCCATGATGGTTATATTCGAGGAAACCGGGAAAGAGCATGTCCAGTGATATGGGGGAATTGTCCAGCTCTGGTTTTTTACACACAAACAAACATGCCAATGGGTTCTGTAAGTCTTCCATCTCTGCATGCTGTCTGTTATTTGGCAAAATGGACAGCATTATCCGTGTTGCCCTTCAAGGGCTTAATTTATATGTCCTGACACAACAATGAGTGGGATGCACGCCGATAGGCACCGATGCCGATCTTAGCTCCTGTGTCAAAGCCCTCAGCAACGGCAGGTATGGATCATCCCTTAGTATGGATGCCTGCCAAAATGGGAGACCCCTACATCAGGGCATTGAAGTCCCTGAAAACATCTCCCAAATTCTCCCTGACTGGATTTCCTTTAATGGTACTGGCTCCTCTGCCCGACACCAAAGCCGCTCTGATGCTGTCTTTGTGCGCTCTATCCCAGGCTGGCCCGCCCACCTTAATCCTGCTAAGATTCTTCTGCGAGACAGGGACATTCACCTTGTTGAAATCAAATTCTGCCCTGATACCAACCCCCTTTCCACTCTGAAAGCTGCAACTGCTCAGCATGCCAGCACTTTAACCACTGGGAGGCTCAAAACCCGCAGCCTGAGAAACTTGAATAGGACCAACAGGGTGACCTTGCACATCATCTTAATTAGTGTGGCAGGCACTATCTATGATGACTACACAATCAGAGAAAAGACAGAAAAATTACCTAGACACAGGAACTTTCCCTACATCAATCAAGGAAAGGGAGACACATTGGCTCATAAGACTGAGGGCATTACGCTTCCGAATGCCATGGTTCCCTTTTATAACTTCTAATGGCTTTCTTTGAAGCCTCACATAAATACAATAGTGAACCACATCATCCCCACACTGCTCCAATGCACTCCTTCACTAACCTGACAGACAATCTGAAAAGCACACATGCACAAATGGCACAAGCTAGGCTCTGTTGATACCTCTGGCTGCTATTACAAAAGCTGGCAGAGGCTTAATCATGCCATGCAGCCCCAAACGGCACTGCCGATTCAGAAGCTCACAATTTACCCTCTCAACTTGCCAACAAAAAAATCAGCAACTCCTTCTGGAGTACCCCAACGATCACCCTGAAACATCCAAGAGATACATTGAAGTACTGCACAAGAACAACTTACCCTCGAAAACACGCCATTAGGTTCCAGGTGTCTTCCACCTCTGCATGCTGCCCGCTGTGCATGGAAACGGACAGCATTGATAACATTGCCCTTGGATGTCTTCACCCAAAAATGAATGGGATGCACAACGATAGGCACCATGTTGGCCTTAGCTCCTGTGTTAGAGCCCTCAGCAAAGGCAGATGTGGCTCATCCCTTATTGGTATGGATGACTGCTGAAATGGGAGACTCCTCAAGCAGGGCATTCAAGTCCCTGAAAACATCTCCCGAGCTATCCCTGACTGGTTTTTCCCTACTGGCACTGCCTCCTCTGCCCGGCACCAAAGTCGCCCTGATGCTATCTTTGTGCGCTCCATCCCAGGCCGACCCTCACACATTGATCCTACTAAGATCCTTCCTCAAGACAGGGACATTCATCTTGCTAAATTTGAATTCTGCCCTGATATCAACCCCTTTCCCACTCTAAAAGCTGCAACTGCCCAGCATACCGACACTATAACCAGGCTCAAACCCCGCATCATCTTATTTGGTGTTGCGGGCATTGTTTATAATGACTTCAGCATCAAAACTTTTATCAACTTGGGTTCAACCAGGCAAAAGTCTAAATCATTAGCATCCAGTTTGAGTTGCCAAAGATAGCCAACTATTACTATTACTAGACGTGCTCTTCATTTTCAGGGGGCTTCTTGGGGGAGGGTGTTGCTGGGCACATGGCGGTGGAGAGCGGGAGAGGGAAAGTCCAAGCGCTCAGGAGCATGGCGGACAACCCTCCAGAACCCCATCAGCTCTGTTTCTTGCTTTTTCCTAGGCTAGCTGTGTCTAGTTTAGGTTTGAGGGCACTTTGGTGAGACCCTTGCTAGCTTGCTAGTAAAGGAACCTTTCCTTAATGCACGCGGCTTTTTGGCTAGCGTAGACTTGTCTTTCCTATTCTTTCTTTCTTTAAGGGGCTCCAGGGTGTGAGGGGTGTACATGACCCCACCCACACGTAACAGAATGGTATGGAGGGTGACTTGAGCTGAGGCCCTTGAAAGATGGCGACATAGATCGTGGTCACCACGGTGCTGCTGCTTGGAGGACTCAAGCTGACCCTTGGGCCGGGTGTCTTCACGGTATTTGACCTTGATCATCAACAAGCTAGCAAGCTTGCGCGTTTAGTCCATGCACATTTTGAAAAATTTGCTCACAAACTTGTGACCATGAGGCCCGTGAAAACAAGAATACTCTTCGCAGCCAGGCTCTGGAGCCGAGTATTTCTAGCAACCCTCCAGATCCCCACGAGTACTTCTGTTCCTGCTTTGTGTTCAAGAGTACTTACAGCTTGTATTAGCCAATGGTCTCCTTTTCCGTCATTGATGTAGGGAGAGCTTCCGCTGCCTACTTAGTTCTTCTTTTCTTTCTTTCATGTGGCAAGTGGTTGCAGAGTAATATCTTCTTCCTTTTGACCGATCAAGTGTCAACCTTTGCACATGTTTTTAAAAATGTCCTTCCTTTCTAAAGGAACACATTGACAACACGGCAAACTCAAACAAATGCTTTCATCTTCCATGCCCACCAAATAAAGGCAGATGGGGCCAAAGAAAGAAAAAAGGTAGAGGAGGCAACAGCTGCGTCCAAGATTCCCAAGCCAATCCATATCTTAATCCAATATCAGAGCAACATAAGGAAGCACAAGGAGGTGTCTCCAAGGGTCTCCTTCCTTGTGGACTTCTCATATTATAGCAATTTATGTAACTGGGGTATGTGCACCAAGGTAAACAATTGCAATATATGAACAGTGACCCCTTAGGCGATTTTATGGTTACAAATCCTGGGGATTGGCCATGCTGGTGCGCAGCCAATTCACCATTCTCTCTATGCAAACCGGCGTTTCTGGATCGTGGTGCAGGTCATGGAAGCCATCAGGTACCTACACACCAGGCAAACAGTTGCAATCGACACAAGCTTGTATTTCTGGATTATGGTGTAGATCATGGAGACCATAAAAAACACCTGCACACAGGCCATGTTGCAAGATTGCCATAGCACTGGCCATAGTGCAAAAAATGCCGTAGCACAGGTCATGGTGCAGGCTTTGGTGCAGGGCATTTTGCAGGCCATGTTGCAAAAAAATGCCGAAGTGCTGGTCATGGTGCAGGCCATGGCGCAAAAAAATGCCATAGCGCAGGTCATGGTGCACAGATTGGTCATGGTGCAGGTCATGTTGCAAGAAAATGCCATAGTGCAGGTCACGGTGCAGGCCATGGTGCAAGAAATGCCATAGTGCAGGTCATGGTGCACAGATAGGTCATGGTGCTGGTCATGGCGCAAAGAAATGCCATGGCGCTGATCATGTGCACAAAAAGGTCATGGTGCAGTTATGGTGCAGGCCATGGTGCAAGAAATGCCATAGTGCAGGTCATGGTGCACAGAAAGGTCGTGGTGCTGGTCTTGGTGCAGGTTATGGTGCAGGCCATATTGCAAGATAACCTTATAGTGCAGGTCACGATGCAGGTCTTGGAAACCATGAGGGGCCCGCAAAGAGGCATGATGCAGGGCATGGTGCAGTTCATGGTGCAAGAAGGAATTGTTGCAGATCATGATGCGAAAAGATGCCGTGGAGCAGGTCATGGTGTAGGTCTTGGGAAACCACCACGCACATGCTTATGCACACAAGCATGTACAGATCATGGTGCAGGTCATGGCGCAAAAAAAGTCGTGGTGCTGACAGACAGCTCAGCCAGCTATGTGTGAAAATGAGGAGTTAATGCCCCGCTGCAAACTAAGTATGCAGAGCGGTTGAGGGTGCTTAAACTGGTGCTTCTGCATCAAAAAAATGAGGGTGGGGCTCTAGGATTGAGCCAGGGGCATTTCAGGTAATTTTGGCCACTTCCAGAAAAATGGGTGCCAAAACGCCTGCTCTGGCCCAAATTTTGCCAGTATTTTGGCTCTCAGGTAGGTTTTAGGTCAATCCTGATCCTTCGGAGTGAAAAAAAAGGGGGGCAAATTTTAGTCCAGAGCACTTAGAGCATGGTCACCTGTGCGCACCTGCTAGGCAAAAGTGGCGCGAACAGGGAAAACAGGCAAGCACTGTCTTTGGCCACAACCTGAGTATGAGGACTTGTTCAGCATGCTTGCTAAGTATGCCTGCCGAGTTTGGGGGCCCAGGTGAGCAGGGAGTGGCTCCTGGAGAGCAGTGACAGCTGGGCGTTTGACCAAAATATCAGGCTCTGGTCAGCCCGCTTGAGCGTGTGCGTGGTCAGTGCGCATTTCAAGTGGCTTTATTTCATTTTTATATTCATCTGTCCCAGCAAAAGTTGTCGTGACCCTGGATGGTGCAGTGGTTGCTCTGCTATGTTAACTCGTCATTTTCCCGGCCAAAATTGAGGTTGGAGGAGCAATTTTCTGGACCCCCACCCCAGCCCCCCGGACCCCCCAGGATGTGCTCCTGATAAAGTGCCCAGCCATCGCTGCTGATCAGGCAAGCCGGGGGACGACCTCCTGGAGACCCATTTTGGCAGGGATTTTGTCTGATTTCTGGCCCCACACCCTGGGCACCCCCCGGCACAAACTGAGTATGCAGAGTTGCTTAGATAGGTCTAGACAAAGGTCCTGCATACTCAGAATCATCTGGTTGCAGTTAGGCATTAACTCAAACCTACTTGGCTGACCTGACTGAAAGGTTTCATTCTTTTGCTTGAATCCACCAACCCAGAAGAGTGCTCAAAGGAGTTTAGCAGACTGTTGGTCACAGTCGCTCCTGAAGCAAATGATCCATGTGCGCAGGGATATGTACAACAAACAGTGCCAAAAGGAGCTATCAACTTTCACTGAAGTGCTGACGCAGTAGTAAGTAATGGCTGGCAAGAATTGCAGAAGGAGCAAGCACTGGCTGACAGAAGTCACAGCTATGTTAAGTCTTAGCGGGCAACAACAGAAGCAGGAGTCCGTATGGGCTGGCAACAACTGCAGTATTACATGTAGTGGTCTCACAGTATTACATGTGGTCTCACAGTATTACATGTAGTGGTCTTCCAGTGGAGCAGGAATGATTGAAGACAGCACTCTGGAACAGGCAGTGTTGGTGCTGCTGAGATTAACAACCATTGAGAATGTAAACAGTATTACCACACAAGCACAAGGGAACTCTCACTTTGCCTGTGTACACACAAACAACACGTTTCAAACACTGGAGGACACAAACTGTAGGACACTGGAGGACACAAACTTGTAACAAGCATCACACAATTTTTCCAGATACATCACGCAATCCAATACATAGGACTGTCCAGCAGCACTGTCCAGTATATAACAGTCTTCCCAGGCACATCTAGCCTAAAGTACAAGACATACCTCACAGTAGGTTACGCGCTTGCTTGCAAAGAATGGTAATAGCCGTCGTAAAGCTATAACACTGCGCATGAACAAAGTGAACAAAAGTGTTTTTTGCTTGAAACTTCCAGCGTGTTCCACATTGGAACAATAAGCAACCTGTAAACTCGCTACTGACCTCTACAAACATCACACAAAAATTCCCGAAGCTTTGAGCTTTGGAGCTATTGATTGGCACACATATATTCACCGTCCCCTTTAAAGTGGGAGCAAATCAGCTCAGACCCCTACGGCTACACAGCACCTCCACATATGCCAATTGTTTGTTTGGTGAATCTCAATACTTGGGGCAGACAAACATGTCTGGTATGCTGAGAGCACACATGAAAGCATGCAGAAAGCATGATCAGGAAAACACATTTTTGGAATGCTTAGGGCACATAAGGGTGCATGCAGAAAGCATGATCAGGAAAACACATGTTTGAAATGCTTAGGGCACATAAAGGTGCGTGCAGAAAGCATGATCAGGAAAACACATGTTTGGAATGCTCATTGCATATAAGGATGCATGCAGGAAGCACGAACGGGTGAGACAGGTGAATGAGGCATTTGCATACACATTCGCAGGGAAGTGAGACAATAGGTAGGCATGCACAAGCTTGAACAGGTCAGTGAGACGTGCGAGGAAGAAATCATGAACATGCAAGTGAGACAATTGAGGGAGGCATGCGGAAAACATGAACAGGTCAGTGATACGTGCGAGAAAGAAAGCATGAAGGGGTAAGTGAAACGTGTGAAAGCTGGACAGGCAGTCAAGACATCTGAGAGAGAAAGCAGACATGTGAGGGGGTGCCGTTTGTGGGTACGACCAAATAAAAGCCTGCGTTCTATCCTTCCTTCTTAATGCAATTTTTCTATGCTAAGTACCATAAAGATATAGCATCTGATGTAGCACCCTAATCATTTTGATTGAATATCATCAAGATATTTCACTCAGCAAAATTTTTAGCGTGCGCAAAATTACAAACTACATTTTTTTACATGGTGCAAGTAGCCAAATATGCATGTTTGTGCTGTGCAGTGTGCATGCCTTGCTCCATAAGCAGTATTAAAGAGAGTTGCAAAATCAGAATGTCCTCACCTTATCACGTTTACAGTGTGCAGAGTTGTGCACATAAAGCTACAGCATTTTTAAAGACAGTTAACCAGAGCCCTTGAAACGTCAATTCGTAACACATGATGATAAAAGCAGAGCGCCTTCAGTCAAAATGCCTGACAGCTAGCGTGTTTATCAGAAACATCAGCCCTGATCCCTTCATCATGATGCTGCTGATGATGACAAGGTCGAGGATGAAGTGGAACAAGGAGAAATGAAACGTGGAACAAGGAGAAATTGTACGGTGATGAAGCAAGACTAGGGTCAACACAAGCTAGTGCTTCAAGGCTTCAGGACCCGAGAGCAAGTTGGCAGACACCGCGCAGCTGCACCCATGAGAAGTCCGAGCCCCTTTAAATTAAACAGGCTAAAAAGCATTGCGGTTTGAGGTCAGGATAGGGGCCAGAATAGGGCCAGAAAGGGGTCAGAATAGGGGCCAGAGAGGGGGCCAATTGGCATCTTCAGGTTCGTGTGGATTGTACACTGTGGTATTCACAGATCATTGGGGGTTTACACAAAAATTTAATTTTCCAGGGTGGTAGAATGAGCGCTCATCACCTTAAAGAAGAAAGAAAACCATGTCCACCCAATTATTGTGAAGTGTGTTTGTGCAGCGGCTCGTTTTAGCAGTAGAGTATGCCAGCTTGATTTATGACTGTGACACAATGGACCTTTGCACTCAATTGAGCGGCTCCAAGGTCATAGTAATGTGTGTGTGTGTGTGTCGGCCCGTCTCAACGCTCAAAGGACTGCAGTGCGTGCCAACTTGAACGACCTGACTTTTATAACCTGATAGACCTCTAAACCAATTTAAGAGGCTCAAAAAACAGCAGTGGGTGCCAGCTTGAATGCCTCAACTTTTATGACCTAATGGTCCAGCAGCTCAAAGGACACCAGTGGGTGCCAGCTTGAATGACTCAACTTTAAAGACCTAATGGACCTCTAAACCCCTTCAGTAAGTAATAAGCAGCTCAAAGGACAGCAGTGGGTGCCAGCTTGACACATTTGGTCCATTGGACCCATTGAATGTATTTGTCGGGCACTTCAAGCGCAGCAGCCCCACCCATTTGACGTATTTGACCCAAAGGAACCAATCTAATAGCTCCAAGGGTAGCAGTTTCATCCATTCGACTTATTTGACCCAATGGAACCAATGCAACAGATCCAAGGGCAGCAGAAAAAAAGAACACAGAGTCTACGCTAGCCTACAGGCTGTGTGCCTTAAAGATAGGTTCCCTAATCAGCAAGCTAGCAAGGGTCTCAACAAAGGGTAGAGGATAACAGAGCTGGACAACTCCCCCATGTTGCTGGACATGCTCCTTCCCAGTCCTGCTTCTCAAATCTAACCTTGCCAAAAAATATCATTCCATAAAATATCATGTCCATTAAAAATTGATGAAAAGTGGAGGACTCCAGATCAAAAATGCCCCACAGCTCCACCTCAGGACCATTTTTCACTCCCAATTCTTTGTATTCGTGACCACATTATACATTTCTAACATCCTGCATATTACAAAAGGAGAAAAGAATGTCGAAAAATTGACCTCTTTGGCACCCCTTGTGCTGAATTTTCTCTAAAGTAAATGACTGAAATTCTGCACCCACCAACCACTGGGTCTTTTCGCTTCATTTCTTTTGCAAATATATTTTTTAAGATCTAAATCACTAAAACAAATCACCCAATATGGTGCAGTGGGTGGTCAGGAATGGAGATTAGGTGGTCAATGAGTAGGGTTCATGCTGCGGCTAATTAGACACATGGGCCCAAATCTTGGCCAGAAACTCTCTAGCTCTACAGAATGCCGTTTTACAACACCAACATTTTGCAATTAAGTTTGAACGGCCAAGATTAGGCCCCACCTATGCTGGGAGCATTTTAAAAACACCTGTTTTTTGGGGGGGACTTGTCCAGCTCTGAGAAAATACACCAATTACACCCATCAAACCAGGAAAATTCGGAAGGGTCAGTGATATTTCCTGTCCCACGTGAGAGATGTCTAAAAAAGTTCCACTGAACGCGTTTGTTGGGCACTTCAGGGGCAGCACTTCAATCCATTTGACCTGTCTGGCCCATGAAAACTATGTCAACAGCTCTGAGGGCAGTGACAAGCGCCAGACAAATCCCCTGCTGCAGCTGAGCAAAAGCACAGTGAAGCTAGCAAGGCATACCATAAGCGCACCCACTTACCAGCCCTACATACTCACGCACACACTCACACACGCACATGCGCGCGCGCACACACACACACACCTGCACGTCTTGTCCTGCACGCCCTGTTGGATGAACAGTGGCTCTCTCAGACCTGCCGCATTAGCTTGAACAAAAAGTGTGACGTTGATGCAGGACACCACGGTCCGCACTTTCAAAGGATCTCGGTACCTGCACCCCAACAGTGACGCATGATCCACGGCAGATAAGGGTGTTCAGCAATTGTCAAATGATGCTGGATCCAAGGGTGTTAAATGACGCTTGTTACATGCACCCCAATAATTACGCATGGTCCATGGCAGATAAGGGTGTTCAACAGATGTCAAATGATGCTGGATCCAAGGGAGCTAAATGACGCTTGTTACATGCTCCCCAACAGTGATGCATGGTCCATGGCAGATAAGGGTGTTCAACGGATGTCAAATGATGCTGGATCCAAGGGAGCTAAATGACGCTTGTTACATGCTCCCCAACAGTGACACATGGTCCAAGGTAGATTAGGGTGTTCAACGGATGTATAATGGTGCAGGATTTAAGGATGTTGAAATGTCGCATGTTTAATGACGCAGGGTCCAAGGACGTTAAATGTCGCATGTAAAATGACGCAGGGTTCAAGGATGTTAAAATGTCGCACGTTAAATGATGCAGGATCCAAGCATGTTAAATGGCGCTTGTTTCATGACGCAGGATCCAAGCGTGTTAAAGATGGCTTGTTACATAACACAGGATCCAAGCGTGTTAAAGGTCGCTTGTTACATAACACAGGATCCAAGCGTGTTAAAGGCCACTTGTTACATAACACAGGATCCAAGCGTGATAAATGGCGCTTGTTACATGACGCAGGGTTCAAGGTGTTAAATGTCGATGTAAAATGATGCAGGATCCAAGTATTAAATGGCGCTTGTTACATGACGCAGGATCCAAGCGTGCTAAACGGCGCATGTTACATGACACAGTGTTCAAGGATCTTGAATGACGCATGCTTGAGGGTAGACAGGGATGGTCAACACCAACTAGAACACATGCAGCTGAGATGAGCATGGTTGTGAGGTTGAGCGTGGCCAATCGTTCACACAGTTTGATATGAAAATTTGAGCTTGAAACGGAAAACAACACATGGTCTCAAATACACATCAATTGCAGCGCCAGCTATAACACACACATGGCTGAGAGGAAGGCTTGTGGTCGTGCTGAACGTTATTGCTTGACAATTGCAAATGCATGCAACCTGAGAAGTCAAGTGGAAAGCAGGTGCACTCCAGTTCTCTATAGTTAACAAAAGTATGGTGGGGAATGCCAAGGGGAACGCAGCTTGTTGCACTGCAGATAGCAGCTGTTGCGCAATCCTTCTAATCTGGCGTGCAGGGGCAGAAAGGAATGGGGTGGGCGGCTAGGAAATTGGTGTGAGCGGGGCAAGTGAGTGTGGCCCAGAGCCAATCATGAGAGCGTATTGAGTGTGGCCCAGTGTGGCGAGCGTGGGTGCGATGAGTTTGGCCAATCATGTGTACCGTGTGAGTTTGACAAAGAGCCAGTCAAAAGGACAGTGTGAGTGTGGCCCGATCATGAATGCAGCGTGAGCGTAACCCAATTAAAAGCGCAGTATGGTCGTGGCCCAAATATGAGCATACTTAGGTTATGGCCTAGAGCCAATCAAAAGCACAGTGAGGGTGTGGCCCTCTCATATGCACACTATGAATTTGGTTCATTTGTTTGCAGAGAGTGAGTCAGGCCAAGCACCAACTATGAGCACAGTGTATGTGCTGTGTATATATGTGAAACACCCAATCGTGAGCAGAGTGTGAGGAAGGCCCAGAGCCAATTATGGAGCGCGATGTTTGCAACTCTGCAGCTTAACTTTCCTCCCACTCTCGGATGTGTGCCAACATGGATAGAAAGGAAACAAAGGAAGTGCGTATACAGCACAGCCCCAAACCCCCAAAAAACTGACACGGGCCCTTTCTTCGGGAAAGGAAGAGCCCCAAACGTCCAAGCAAGTCAATCCCTATGTTTATTCAGGGATATGTATGTATAAATATAAATAAACTAAGGAGGTTGGGGCTACCCTACTACGCTGGATAGGTGCAAAAAGCACAAAAGGAATCTTCTATTTGTTTCTGTGGTACATTACCAATGATTACATGGAGATTGGCAAACACAGAAGTGCATGTCACTGTACACAACAGAGTAGGTACACAGGATAAATTATAAAAATATATTTTTCAAGGATGAGATGAGGTGAACTGTCTATGCAACAAGCTATTTCCAACGCAAAGAGGTGGAAAACCCTTCCCAATGTAAAAAAGGGGGAAACTAACATTGATGTAGCATGTACCAGACTGGGTCCACAGCAACAAGTAAAATTTGTCCAAGTTTCTTTCAAGGAATATTAGGAAAGAAGACTGTGTGTGTTTGTGTGTGTTTGTGTGTGTGCGTGTGCGTGTGCGTGCGCGCGCGTGTGTGTGTGTGTGTATGTGCGCGCGCGTGCACATATGTGTGCAGGAAGCATTTTACCGTGCTAGCAGACAAAGACTGATTTTGACGTTGCACGCACCACAGTGGGTCCGCAGCAGCAGCAGCGACACTCTCTGGACAACGCATCCCCAAGTGTATGGGCCGCCGTTTCAGGAACGCTCTCTTGGGAACAAGCTGGTTGAGGATCCGCAAGCCCTGCATGCGGGGGTGCAGTGCAACACACCTTTTGGGCCGCAAAAGCCTGGAAGTGGACAGTTAAACGGTTAAAAGTTCTACGCAAAACGTGGTTGCAGAAACCCTAGAGAAGGCGACAAGGGTGTGTTGCTGTTAAAGTTGATGGTGATGAGGACGCATTTGCTTCTTGCGCTGAGGAGCGGTTGCGTCCAAAAGAGCGCAAGTAAGGATATGCGCAGCTTCGTCCTGCTCTGCAAAGAGTACTTACTGTTTCTGCATCTCACAGTGCTCTGCGTTCCAGTCCAAACGGCATCCAGTGCCAAACAAAACCATCCCCTCTTGAGCTCTCTTGTCACCTGCTTTTTTGCACGCAACAGCGATCTGCATTTCATGCCAAGCAGCATCCAGTGCCACACAGAGGACAGCACTTCACTACCCTACCAAACTCTCAAAGTACCCAGTTCCAAAGCTTAACAGCGCTCTGCGTTTCATGCCAGCCAGCATCCAGTGCCACACAGAAGACAGCACTTCACTACCCTGCCAAACTCTCAAAGTACCCAGTTCCAAAGCTTAACACAGCTCTGCGTTTCATGCCAACCAGCACCCAATGCCAAACAAAGGGTGGCTCTTTTCCCAATTAAACTTTCTAGGTCCCCATGTCTTGTTTTTGACAGTGCGCTGTATATTATGCAAACAGCACCCAAGGCCACACAAAGGACAGCAATCGAAATCCTCCCCTGGTGAACTTTCTACACACACACACCAGCAGTCGTGCGTTACCACTTGTGGGTTACCACCTGCAAGCTCACAACAACAACAACAACAACAACAACAACAACAACAACAACAACAACAACAACAACAACAACAACAACGACGACGACGACGACGACAAAGACAAAGACAACAACGACAACAACAACAATTAAAGAAAACAAAAAACGTGTATGCCCAGGTACAGCCTGCACTTAAGATAAGGCAGCAGCAGCCCCACAATAATTCCTGCAGTGCACTCAGTACCTCCAGGCCCACGGCTGTGCCTCCTCATAATCTCCTGCCTTCTTATCTTATGCCTTATCTCATCTCCTGCCTTACCTCATCTCCTGCCTCCTTACTATCTTCCAGACCCACCATGGCTGTGCCCAACAGGGACTCACCACTGAACCCACGAAGTTCTTGCAGCACAACACACATACATATAAACACGCACGCTCACACACACACACACACACACACACACCTACACACACACACACACACACACTTGTCCCATTTTTGCGCTGTTGGTGCCTTCCCAGGCACATGGAGCCGCTAGCACAGCATCTAATCCATCTCTACTTTGCAGACACCTAGCCCTTCGCACACACACACACACACCCCTCACCACACACACACACACACACACACACACACATCCTATTTCTTGCACTGATGGTGCCTCTCCAGGCACATGGAGCCGCTAACACAGCGTTAAGCCAGTATTTCTTGCACACAATCACTCTCATCCCTTGCACAGTATCACACCCATACCGAGGCCCTTCCTCTGCATGTACACGACCCAGGTCATGGCATGTACACGACCCAGGTCGTGGCATGTACACGACCCAGATCATGGCATGTACACGACCCAGGTCATGGCATGTACACGACCCAGGTCATGGCATGTACACGACCCAGGTCATGGCATGTACACGACCCAGGTCGTGGCATTCCAAGTTGTACACACCAAATCCATGCAAACGCAATGCCCACAAAAGGTGTGTCAGGTGCAACACACTCCTTACGCTTAAAGGTTAGGTTTAGGTTAAAAACCTAACCCTAAAACCTTACGCTTTACGCACCAAAATCTGCGCCCACTCCCCCCACGAGTTGTTGGGTGCCACGCAGACCAAGGGGGAGCTCAAAAGGAGGCCGCAGAAGAACCCAGGTCGCGCCAAAGCGGCAAGAATGCACGTAGTGCCTGCGTACCCAAAAGGTGCACATGGCCGGTTGGTGTGCTACACAGGCCCAATGAGAGCTCAGGAGAGGGCCGTAGAAGAACCCAGGTTTTAGCACCAAAGCGGCAAGGATGCATGTTGTTTTTGCACCTTAGGAAAGACTCAATAGAGAGCGTCAGAGCAGATTCGCAGGGCCCCATCAAAACAGCCCAAGCACCATCATTCCCTGGCCAAGGAGACAAGTTTGTGTGCTTAGGGTTGGCCGATGCCGTGTACATAAGCCGTACATAATTGCACCTTTTTGCATGGCAAACACAAGCTGCTCCTGTGCGGGTGCTGTGTTGGAGTTGCAAGGACAAAAGGCTGCTCCTGTACGGGCCCCGGGCCCAGTCCTTGGCTCTACGAACATAAGAGTCATCGCTCATGGAGCACAATTGAGATCCACCAACTTTGGGCCCATCGAACATGAGAGTCATCGCTCAGCTTCACCAGCTTTTGGCTGATTAATTTTCAGGCAAGTGGCAAAGGCAAAAAAAGTGGAGCACTTCCTAACTGCGGTACACAACATAAGTCTTTGGTCCAAACCTTTGTGTGGCCCAGTGGAACACCCCCATTTCTTGGCTTTGAGCTCAATGAACATGAGAGTCATTAGATCAAGGCAACCCGGGTAGTGTGACTACCAAGGCCGACGTGGCTAAGATACCAACCTGCCTGGCTTCCTTAGCACCAAAGTGATCAGGCCACACAGTCAGCCTCCTGCTCATTCCCCCAAGAAGTAAGGAAAAGAAGAGAATAGAAGGGAAGCAGAACAAAAGAAAGACTAGGCTTGCCAGGTCCAGCTGCATTGAGGAAAGCTTCCCTAACTAAGAAGCTAGCCAGGGCCTCAACCCCCTGGGGCTTTATATCGTTCCACTGACGTGTGTGAATTACCTTTTTCAGGCATGACACAATGAGCAAGCACCACACACACATTTCCTCCGCCTTACATGCTGTTTTCCCGGTTTGTATCTGAAACAATGGAGCCATCTTGCATGCTGTTTTCCCAGTTTGTATCTGAAACAATGGAGCCCAGACAAGGAGCAATAACGCTCAGGGAGGGACACGAGGTGACACAGGCATACATCTTCCCTCTGCGTTGCGTGCTACCCCTCATGAACTTTTTATTCTGCAGCAGTAGTGCATAGGCGATGCACAAGCAACGCTGAGGGAGGGACACGTGGTGGCACAGGCATACATGTTCCTCCTGCGTTGCGTGCTACCCTCCCAATTTGGCTCTGCAGCAGTAGTGCATAGGTGATGCACAAGCAACGCTCAGGGGGGAACACGTGGTGACACAGGCATACATCTTCCCTCTGCGTTGCGTGCTACCCCTTATGATTTTTTTATTCTGCAGCAGTAGTGCATAGGTGATGCACAAGCAACGCTGAGGAACACGTGGTGACACAGGCATACATCTTCCCTCTGCGTTGCGTGCTACCCCTCATGAACTTTTTATTCTGCAGCAGTAGTGCATAGGTGATGCACAAGCAACGCTGAGGGAGGGACACGTGGTGGCACAAGTATACATCTTCCCTCTGCGTTGCGTGCTACCCTCCCCATTTGGCTCTGCAGCAGTAGTGCAGAGGCGATGCACAAGCAACACTCAGGAAGGGACATGTGGTGGCACAAGTATGCATCTTCCCTCTGCGTTGCGTGCTACCCTCCCCATTTGGCTCTGCAGCAGTAGTGCATAGGTGATGCACAAGCAATGCCCAGGGGGGGCCACGTGGTGGTGGCACACACACACGTACACCATTCCTCTGCATTAAGTGCTACACTCCCACAGCAAACGATGCACAAGCGTTGTTGGAAAGTGCACAAACCTCCGATGGAGTGGCCTGCAAGGTACACGCGTCCTGGTGGGGCCCCGTGCTTGGCTGCTGTGGGAATGGCAACCTGTGATGCAGGGAAACCAAAGAGGGGAGAGAGCACCATGAATGCTTGGCTGCTGTGGGGAGGGCAACCTGTGGTGCAGGAAAAGCCAAAAATCAAGAGGAGAGAGGGCATCATGAATGCTTGGCTGCTGTGGGAATGGCAACCTGTGGTGAAGGAAAAACCAAGAGGGGAGAGAGCATCATGAATGCTTGGCTGCTGTGGGGAGGGCAACCTGTGGTGAAGGAAAAGCCAAAAACCAAGAGGAGAGAGAGCATCATGAATGCTTGGCTGCTGTGGGGAGGGCAACCTGTGGTGAAGGAAAAGCCAAAAACCAAGAGGAGAGAGAGCATCATGAATGCTTGGCTGCTGTGGGGAGGGCAACCTGTGATGCAGGAAAAAAAAGAGAAGAGAGGTTCATAAAGGTTTGGCCGCTGCGGGGAGGGCAACCTGTGATGCAGGCAAAACGAGAGGACAGGGCCTGAGAGCATGATGGAAGTGCATATGAAAGGAATCTTAGGGCTGTGCTGAAATGTGATTGGTGCAAAGAGTGGGTAGGCTTGGAGCACAGAGAGAGAGAGAGAGAGAGAGAGAGAGAGAGAGAGAGAGAGAGAGAGAGAGAAAGAGAGAGACAGAAAGAGAGAGAGAGAGTGCAGAGCCATGCGGATCTAATCTAACCTTGGCAAGCAAAGTCCATGCGCACAAGGCAGGGGCTGCTTGACCAGAAGAGAAAATTCAAGTCCACGCACACAAAGCATGGCTGCTCAAGTATGGACCAAAGAGCAGAACCAAGCAGATCCAATTCACCTTGTGTACAAAGTCTATGCGCACAAGGCAGGGGCATGAAAAGGATGAAACAAGTCTACGCAAGCCATAAGGCCGCATGCATGAAGGAAAGTTTCCCTGGGAGGCATGGAAAGGTTCAAGGTAAGACCCTTGCTAGCTTGCTTATAAGAGAACCTTTCCTTAATGCGCGCAGCCTTTTGGCTGTCGCAGACTTTTCTCTTCATTGCAGGTTCAAGCCAGAGTGCAACAGCAAATCTGCAGCTCATTCGTAGGATTGGCCGATCTGCCTTTACACGCCATATGTGTCAGCCTTTTGCAGGGAAATGTGAAAAATATGGCGCATACGTCTGGGACTGGCCTGCCTTACTCACTTGGATGGAGCAGGCAGTCTGACAGGCACACCCTTTCCTTGTGAAGGCTGCCATGCTCTTTGGCTTGTGGCGCTAGCGTGTTGCCTCTTTCAACATGTATTCAACTTGCCGGCACCTTGCAGCTCCACACCAACCGCATTTGACACAGCAGCCGTTTGCATTTGACTTGGCAGCACTTTACGTTTGACACACTGACCGCATTTGGCACGGCAGCTGTTCACAATTGACACCCCGCCCGCATTTGACACACAGGCCGCATTTGGCACGGCAGCTGTTCACATTCAACACCCCGCCCGCATTTGACACACAGACCGCATTTGGCACGGCAACTGTTCACATTCAACACCCCGCCCGCATTTGACACTGCCACTGTTCACGCGGGCGGCATATGTGAACAGTAGTGAAAGCACAAGGCGATTGGAGGGCCTTGCAGAAAGGTACACTCATCAATCGCACGAGCAAACCCCCACGCTGCTCTACTGTGTCGCCTGCATGCTGCTCTACTGTAACTCAAACTGGCACAGCAAGGAAGCACGCAAGTGGGACAGTAGGGCAGCACGCAAGTGGCACAGTAGGGCAGCATGCAGGTGACACAGTAGGGCAGCACGCAAGTGGCACAGAAGGGCAGTTTACAGGTTACAGGAACAAAGAAGGCCTCCAGTTGAGACGACTGCTGGCTAGCCTGCTCATAAAAAAGAGAACTCCATCAAGGAAAGGGTTCAACGTGCTGTTGTTTTGGTTTATGAAAGCGAACATGCCAAAAGATTGGACATGGCTCCTTAATTGATGTGGGGAGTTTCCACTGCCTGCTTAATTTTTTCTTTTCTGTACATGGTGAGAGGAAGACAGATATGGAGCCACCTGTGCAGAGGTACTGTAGAGTGGAGGAAGAGGATCAGGGAACAAGGAAGCATACTTCAGCCAAAGAGAGGAGACCCGGGGGTCTGTGTATTTGAAGATAGCATGCTGCGCATCCTGCGCATTTAAAGATGCGCCCAAGAAAATTTTCTTGGGCATCCCAAAGGGCACAGGAAAGAGAAATGTCGTCATTCCATGTAGCTCGCTCAAATTTGAGAGAGTGGACACGAAATCAAGCCATGCTGCTCACAACGTGTTTAGGCAACCCCAGGAACAGGCGTTTGGGTAGAGTATAAGAGGAACTCGTGGAGGGTGCAGCAGGCAACCGTCAGCGCTTGGGGCAGAGAAAGCAAATGCACTACAAAGAAGATGCCGCAAAACGACAACCCACCTCATCCACGATTTGCAACAAATCATCCCTGAAGTGGCGGTAGTCCTCCACGTATGCCCTGCAACCATTCAAGGATGGGGAATGAGCATGGTCGTATATTTGTGAGGGCATGAGCATTTTCGAATCTCCAACCAATTTCTGCTAGTTCAAAAATAGCCACAGAGACAGGTCAAAGCGGTCCCATGAGATCAGGGTCTGTACAACCCACAAAGCAAGACCAACCATGCAGCAGCTTAACCTTTGCAAGTGGCAGCAAGCAGGCTTCAATGCAAGGGTCACTGCCACACACAATGGAAGACCGAGGAGTGTGGCTGACAACCCTCCAGACCCTCATTAGATCTTTCTCTTGCTGTCTCCTAGGCTAGTTGTGTCTAGTTTAGGTTAAGGGGCGCTTGCTAGTCTGCAAGTTAGGGACGTCGCTTGCTAGTTAGGGACCCCTTAATGCACGTGGCCTCTTGGCCGGCGTAGGCATTTTTATATCTTTTTATGGTTGACCCAATTAAGACCCACAACAAAGCCTCCAACACAGGCAGGCAGGAATACAGCCACTCAGCCAGGAGGCAGGCGCAACGGATGGGCCAATTGAATTTGAAAGCAATGGATGAGCCGATTGGGGTCAAAAGCAACGTATGAGCCAAGCAGGGTTGAAAGCAAGCATCAACACACCACTCAGCCAGGAGGCAGGCGCAGCGGATGAATTGATCAAGGCGGAAGGCAATGAATGAGCCAGTTAAGGCCAAACACAAACAAGAGTGCAGCCACTCAGCAAGGAGGCAGGTGCAACGGAAGCTCTAAAGCATTTAGCTTTTCATGGGCAAGTTATGGTGAGGCCCATCCTCACAAAGCAAACCTGCCTCTGAGTCCAAGGCCTCACTTCATCCTCACTTCACCCTCGCACACCCTTTTTCGTATCCAGAGGCTTGCTTTTTCTTAGCACTTGTCCTCTGCATTTAAGGGTTGCGTTTTGGGCACCACCAGCTTCTGCACTCAAAGGCGCGCTCTTTCTGCTGAGTGTTGCTGCATGCTCATGGTACATATATAATATATATGTTATTTTTCGAGCCAGTGTGTCTCCTTTTCCTTAATTGGTGTAGGGTGAGTTTCCTCTGCCTCCGTAGTTCTTCTTTTTCTTTTCTTTATGTATATAATATATGATATATTTCAAGATTGTCTCACCTGTCCTCTGGATTCAAGGGTTCGCTCTTTCCATGGCCATGCGCATCGTACGTCACGACAACCAAGCCAAGCTGCTTCACAAACACTTCCAGCACATGCCAGTGCCTGCATGCAAGCACACAAGGAGAGACATCGAGAACCTTCACAGACACTTCCGGCACATATCATTGCCTGCACGCAAGCACACAAGCAGCGATCATATGAGTTCACTGGAAATCCTTCCCATTTAACTCTCCCAACACACATGTACACACATGCACACATATCCACAAACACACACACACGCACATGCACACGCACGCACACGCACACATACACACACACGAGGAACAAAACAATGCTGTCGGACATGAAGAAAATCAAAGAACTGCAGAGACCAAGCCTCAACGCAATGGCCAGGAGGGTCTTTAGGAAGCGGTTGCGTTGGTGATGCAGCAGAGGTGCGCTGATTCAAAAGGCAGGAACAATTTTTTGGGATTAACTGTTGCTTCTGTGGCGCAAGAATTAGGTACATCTTGTGCGCAGATGTTTTCCAGACATCCAAGATCCAATGGCCAGATTGAGCAAGCCGCACCTGATGCTCCAACAACTCCAAATAGTCATGTTACTTTGGGGCACATGAAGGCAAAGGTGAGCCCGCCACTTGGGGCGACAATTGGAGCAATGGGCAGCAGGTGATTGGCACCAGGTGATTGACAATTGGAGCTTTGGGCGTGAGGTGATGATTGGAGCAATGGGCAGCAGGTTATTGGCACCAGGTGATTGGCAATTGGAGCTTTGGGCATGAGGTGATGATTGGAGCTTTGAGCAGAAGGTGACAATTGAACAATGGGCACCAGGTGATTGGCACCAGGTGATTGACAATTGGAGCTTTGGGCATGAGGTGATGATTGGAGCTCTGAGCAGAAGGTGACAATTGAACAATGGGCACCAGGTGATTGGCACCAGGTGATTGACAATTGGAGCTTTGGGCATGAGGTGATGATTGGAGCTCTGAGCAGAAGGTGACAATTGAACAATGGGCACCAGGTGATTGGCACCAGGTGATTGACAATAGGAGCTTTGGGCATGAGGTGATGATTGGAGCTTCGGGCACCAGGTGATTGGCATGAGGTGGTCGACGATTGTTTTACTTGCTGTGTCAATGCCGGTGCAATTGCACGTAAATGAAGAAAGGGTGTCCCTTGCAACACACTCGTGTCGAGATGGATCACTTTTTGGAGGTATAGCAAATTAGCCTAGCCTCCGCCATGCCCAAAATGCAACCCAATGCCGAAAAGGGGCAGTTCGTATGGCTGAACAGCCAACCATGAACAAGTGCCGAAACATTTTCACTCTTTGCAGGAATGACGTGAAAAAATGGCGCCAGTATATGGAATTGGCCAACTTCTCCTATGGCTGAGCAGCCAGCTATCGTGCTTGAGCACAATAAGAGGGAAAATTGAGCTAAAGCTGCCTAGCATGAGTGGGTGGCGGAAAAAGAGGCAGCAGCTAAAGCACTGGTCTGAGGAGGCAGTGCACACAGGAGATGCAGGCTTGAAAGAAGTCGCTGCCAGGACTTAGCGGATTCACTAGCAACAGCAATAACCAGCCGTGGGAAAGGTTGACAAAGGCGGGGGGACAGGGACAGGGGCAGCATAAAGGGGGCAGGGGGAGGGCGAGTGAGCTCAAGGTGTCAAACAAGGATGCAGGCTCTAAAGGAAACTTCAATGAACACATGGACGAGGGGGATGAGCAGGAATAGCAAGCCTGAGAGAGGGACGCTGAATTGCAAAAATTACAAATTTCACTGTCTGAGGGCTCGCAAAGCTTCAATACATGCAGTTTGTCAAATTGTCTTTCAAGATTTCCCGCTACTGTACAAATGATATACCACCATTGTCCCAAAGAAAAAAGAAAAAAGGAAAGAAGAAATTCTAGGGCCCCTCCTGAGAACTGCTCCCTGAGTGAAAACAAAAGTCTGGGCTCAGAGTTCCACCTAATCCCACAGACATTCTCGCCCACCCTGACCGAGCCACTAATTAACCCCCTTCCTTTTGCAATGGTGTCTCTTATATCACTGCTACATACCCGAAAGTAAGTTTTACAAAATTAGGGTGGAAGATTCCCTTTTTAAGCACCCTAAAACACATACGGATCCGACTGTTCCAAAACATATATGCAGGGTTGTGCCCCTGTAACCATAGAATACAAGTACAAAAAGAACTTGTGGGCCAGGGAGGCTCAAAAACGTTCCCTGAGACAGAACCCCCCAGAATGGCCAAGTTAGGACCCTCTGATGCATCACACAGTAATAGAAGATTTAGCGAATCAATTTGACTCCGGGAACAGATGCAATGGACTCAAAAAGGTGCAGATATTTGCTACGTTTTGCACCTGTAGAAGGGATGCAAAAATTGCAGCCGTTGCAATGCCCTGGCCTTTAAAACCATGCCTTGGTATCCGAAGAGATTGTGACTGACTCCTGCACACAGCATTGCTCTGACCTGGGCTCTTATCATACCACTGCAGCAATGCTGGCTTGAATTAGGGGCAAACCTGCACCAGCAATTAAACAGCCTTGATCTAACCTTTAATCCAAGCAGAGCTGGGGTACAGCACCAGTATGATGCTTAGGCTGCTAACGCTTCCGGCTGAGGAATGAACATAGTCTGAATGACACCGCCGGCTAAAAGCCGTTTGAACCTCCAAGCACCTCCAAATGGCGTTCATGATTTGTTTTATTTGTATGACTCTTAAGCCAGACTGTGACTGACATCTGCAATCTCGATGGATGTGGATCATGTACATAATCCATGGCATCCCCCCAACACACAAACACGTGTAACCCATGATACCCTAACGCACATCGCTGGTTCTTGGGGGTATTTACGTGCACGAGCAGAAGTTCCTTTTTAAAGACTTGTTCGAGACATCCAAAGGACAATTTTGCTCACAAACATTTTAGGTGTGGTTCACCTCAATAAGCTATGGCCATCAGCCCAGTAAGCATGGCAATCCCATGTGTGGAGAGGTGCAGGCAACCAAGTCTGGGGCCTTTCACACCTGCTGATTAGTTAATTTTAGACTTCTCAAGTTGAAATTGACAATCTCGTTGGAAAAGAGCAGAACACTCTCCGAGATGTCCAGCCACGGGAACACAAGCGAGGTCAGGCAAGTAGGAATCTGCTTTTCACATGTGCGTTTGCAACACACACACACACACACACACACACACACACACACACACACACACACACACACACACACACACACAAACGCAGCAGCAGCAGCAGCAGCAGCAGCAGCAGCAGCAGCAGCAAGAAATTTCATCTTTAAACGCAAAGTTAGTACCAAAAACAATCTAGAAATTGCCCCCCTAAAATGAACTCAGCTAAAATGAAGGAGGACAAAGCACTCACCCACCCCGTGCCAAATGACGCTCTGTCAAAATGCCAAATGATGCTCAAGAGCACGTGCACTCTATTCGTTTCCGTACCTTCGGCTATGCTCTGTCAGCCCATGGTGGAACACTAGCAAGCCCTTTGCTTGTTTTTTCTTTGGAGGGTATAAGACTGTGTAGTGGAGCCTCTGGCCTCTGGGATCATGAAAAAGCAAAGCAAACAAAACACTGGACATAAAGTGCACTGACAGTGTTACATACCATCTATCCCAGAATAAAGGGATCGATACAGGGTGCAGTAGCATAGCCATGGCCATTTCCTGTAGCATGGATGCCTACATCACCTGGTGTTGACATGAGTCTCCTCCTGCACTTCCATATGTACCGGTAATCGCCCAGGGGTCCCAAAGAAAATGCAAAAGAAATAAGGGAATTAAAATAATTAGATTTGAATGCATGCAGATCCAGGAACTTCCAAAAATGTCTGAGCGGCTGTGCCAAATCGTTGCCTTGTCTGCTCCTCCCTTGAAAATACAAAACTACATTTGAATGGACAGTATCGTGTTATCGCGCTGATGATTGTCACAGATGCAAGATTCTCGGAGGTGCTGACAGCCCGAAGGGTGCAGCAAGAGGGAACAGCTATCTATGCACACTTACACCACATGAACATTGATAAGCCATCCTCACGGATGGGCCTGCCTCGTGCCCCACGTTGTCTTTAGACAGTCAGCCCCGCAACAACATGGACAGGCTGCAACAGGTCCAAAGCACAGAGCCATTTACAGCCAAGGTTGCCCCAAACAGGGTGCTCAACCTGTCCTGTGGTGAAGAGAACACACCAGTTCCAATCGCTCACTGCTGCCTCGAGACACGCAGACCACCCTTGCATGAACATGTCTGGATGTTTCCCTGAATGGATTCTTGTGCGGGCGGGTTCATTACCGGCCTGTCTGGTGAGTCTATATCTAGCCCTCGTTTCCATGGGTGACATGAGCATGGAGGTGCGATAGGGATCCCTGATGGAGGGCAGGGTGCGAGATTTGCTGATAGAATTATAATGAGTTGGAACCGAAGCAAGGCGTCGGCGACATGGGTGGGAAGGTGCAACAGAGAATGCAGCATCAGCAGGGCTGGCAAGGGGTGCAGGCATGAGTCTGAAAACATGTGGCAAGGTTCCCCTATTGGATTCACATTGGGATTGTACACAAGGTTGGTTTGGATTGGTTACAGGCACCTTTTGCTTCAGCTAAGCTGCCTTTGTAGGCAGGTACAACTATGTAACTCCCCTATCCTATCCTCTACCTTAAGTATTCATTGGAGAGCATCCCCAAAGATTTGAATGGCACGTAGCCCCACTGTACAGGCAGGAACTGCTAAGCCTGATCCACCACATTCTTTTGCGGCACAAGCTCCAAAAGACAAGGAAAGCAGAGATGAGCTGCTCGCCCTTACTCTTAGCAGGCACGAAATGAAGGCTGCTATTATATCCTATCCTTCTAAGGCAGTAGAAGTGTGTGTGTGTGTGTGTGTGTGTGTGTGTGTGTGTGTGTGCAAAAGCCTGTGATGACAGCAGCGAGTCTCTTTGCGGGGAACCTTTGAATCTATACCTCTGTCATCCAGCAACAAGGGCTTCCGCAAGCAGCAGGAGAAATGTACATTGATGTTTGCAATGCAAATTGCAGCTGCAGCCAGATGCTGATTTACTGTCTTATGTCGCCTGTACTCCCATGAAAGGATTTGGAGGCAGTGCACGCTTTTCAAGAGGGCCAAGGGACGCACGCAAATCCCTGTGTGTGGGCAGGTTTGCATGTCCTATATTGAACATGTGTGACAGGCAGACACAACGGGTGCAAGCGCTTGCTATTTTTCGCACAGACTGTAAATTGATGTTTATTGGTTTTGAGTTCACACTGCTTACACGTTTTCCTTCCATTTTTACCATGCGGAAGTTTACCCAGGTTTACCTAGCAGTACTCGCGTGCCTCGCATCGCGTGCATTGATTTTTATAATTTGTAACTCTAACATTAGAAGAAGCTTTTGGATCTGTTTCTCTGTCGGAGGAGTTCTCTTTCATCCCCTCATTGTAGGAGCTACCACTCCTCATAGTAGGTGCTACCACTCGCTGAAGCGCTTATGCCTTGAGTGCACTCATTTGCAGGCGCGGGGAATGATGATAATGCCCAGTCGCGTTGTATTTGCATTCACTGGGGCAGGCACTAGCACGAGCTAAACAAGGTTACATACACTTCCTATGGAAACTGCAGGGATAAGGTGTTGCTGGATTAGGTAGCTTGTGGCCCTTCCAACACTGCACCTCCGCTGTCAAATTGAGTCCTGCGGCGGATGGTCTGTGTGACCTGAGAGGAATGCCTTTACCGACCACCTCCTCCCAGGCTGCTGCCCGCAGTAGCAGGAGTGCCAGCTCCCCCCAGGCCTCAACATCTGCATCCGCCCCATCTCTTGTGCAGCCCACAGCAGCGCTTTCCTCCATGAAGTCCACAGCCACTTGCCAGAGTGGTAAGCAACTACATGAATGACTAGGAAGGCGACATAAGAAGGCGACAATTCTACACAGAATGCATCCTTGTGGTCAGAGAAGTAGGCATACTTGAGGAAGGACAAGCGCGTCAAGTGCACTTTTTGCATTGCTGGCAAGATTTCATACTTATTACCTACGAAGTTGTCATGTGCGCAGAGCATGTACATGCGCGGAGACACACACACACATGCACGCGCACACACACACACACACACACGCACACGCGCGCACACACACACACACACACACACACGCACACGCACACGCGCGAACACACACACACACATACATACACACAGACACACACACGGGTACACACACGCATGCTTGACTCCCCCATTCCATGAAAGCAACGTCCTATTTCCTGCACAGTAATGCCCCGTGCTAATGCGCCGCGCCTGACCACTAAGCACTCCCCTACACTGCACCCCCAAACCATAGTGCATCTGGATTGTGAGCCGCGAGCCCCTGTGCAAGATGCCCCCATGCTTGCTTGTACCTTGCCCAAGGCTGCAGCCCTGTCCCCTTTTGCTCACCACCCTTCTGCAGCCTGCCTGATAGACGATGCTTCAGACTGCTGTAAAACGAATACTTGACACCTTTCGTCCAATTTCCCTATGCCCCTACTGCAGGAGCCTTGGACGAGCTCATGCGTGGCGGCCGCCACTTCCGCCACCCTCAAGCCCCATCCCTCAATACCATCCACCCGCCAGACACAGACGAACATTCCAGCGTGGGCGCACTCGCCCAAGATGCGCCTGATTGGTGGGGCTGGGGTGGAGGGGGCCTGGTTGGTGGTGTTGCCCCCAACAGCAGCGCCAGCAGCAGCTACGTGCGCAAGCGCACAGGCATTCTGAGCGGGGGTGACGCGTGGCAACGGTTCACACGCACACAGAGCGGGATGGGCAGCAGCGACAGCGAGTCTGAGGTGGAGAGCCACAGGTGTGTGTATATGTGTGTGTATGTGTTGGGCAGCAGCGATGGTGGATCAAAGGTGGAAAGCCACATGTGTGTTTGTGTTCCAGAATTATGTATGGTTGCCACGTCGCATCTTGTGGCATACATCCTGCTGCTTGCATCCTGCTGGCTGATCCTAGGAAAAAGGAGGAGAGGTCACAAATCATTGCTGCCATTTTACACGCACACACACGCAAGCACGCATGCACGCACGCAGGTCTGCGACACTCAGCGGCCAACATGCGAGCAAAGGTTCACCCTTTTGGAGTGGGGGCAATATGCACTTCGAAGCAGGTGCACTCCATTTGGTCATAACTGTTTCTCTTGTACTCTGGCTGCCATAAGTGTGTGGTGTGTGTGTGTGCGTGGTGTGTGTGTGTGCGTGGTGTGTGTGTGTGTGCGTGTGTGTGTGTATGTGTGTGTACGTGTGTGTGTGTGTGTGCAGCCGCCGGTCAGAACGCTGGCAGACTCCTAGGAAAACTTTTTAACATTAGCTATCGTCCAATGCTGAAGACATGACAGGGACCAGCACAGTACCACATGACCAGTGCACAGAGTTTGGACGGTCATCACTAATCTATGAGGTCCTGGATTGCGACGTAATGAGCCTAGGCGTCTACACTAGATCGATGGCATTTAAAAACGTTGCAGTTGAGCACTTGGTGCGGATCTCTTGAATGTGTAAAAGCCTTCTGGCTTCACCGATTCTTCAAATGTTTGTGCTCAAAAGTAAATGATTTGTGGTCCAAGCTGTGGTGATCTCCTGGCCATGCAGAGCCATTGTGGGGGCCACAGCATCCAGGAAGTAAATATTTGGCATGTGTGGCTGACTCATGCGCAGGTGAGCAGCCGAAGAGGCTGAGTGATTGGGGAGAAGATGAGGGCTGCGTGAGCACCCTGGAGCCCCCTTCGAGGGCGGCAGCGGCAACTTTACAGGTGTGCTCCATTTGCTGTACCTCGCCCAGCTTACATTGATGCTGGTGCAGTTGCCCAAGCACAGTTGTGTGTATGTGCACTTATGCAGGTGCAGTTGTGTGTGTGTGCAGACGCTGGTGCAGTTGCGTGCATGTGCACTCACGCAGGTGCATATGTTGCGTGCAGGTGTGTGCGTGTGTGTATGTGTGTTTGCACATGCACGGAAGCAAGTCACACCCCCTGCTTTGACTGCTCTCAACATCACCTGCAGCACTTTCTTGCAGCAGCCACCTAGTCAAACAGCAGCCGTGTGTGTGTGTAAAACGTAGCTCCCTTTCAACGTGTTTGCTCTTTCTTTTTGTTGGCTCTTTGATATTTCGACGGCTGTGTGCAGTGTCTATCCGTGTATGTGTGCCGAGTTGTCCCTCTGTGCGTGCAGCTACTCACACCCACTCCCCCTTCCTCCCACCTGCAAACACATGCAGGCAAAGACTGCGCAGAGCCGACATCAGCGCAAGGAGGCCGAGCTGTTTGCACACATCCGTGCAAAGCTGAAACACCTGGCTCTGCACCATGCACGGCACCACATGAATGCGCACATGGGGACAGAGCACAGTGCGCATGAGCATGAACATGTGCATGCGCAGCAGGTGCAGATGCAAACGGCGCAGCAGCAGGAGCAGCAGATGCAAACGCAGACGCAACCAGCAATGGTCGGGGAGCATGTGGTTGAGGGATCACTCCCAGGGTCGCAGCAACTCAGACCCCCGAGTTCATCAGCAGAAGAGGAAGCTTGCGAGCTGGCCAGTGCAGTGCAGAGGATATATGAGCACGCCCAAGAAGCAGAGGCGCTGTGCGAGCAGGAGGAGCAGGCTAGTGCGGCGCAGTTGATTCATGAGCATGCCCAAGTAGCTGACGTGCAGTGTGAGCAGGAGGAGCTGGCCTCCCTCTTTGATTTACCGCCTGAAGTAGACTCATCAGCGGAAGCAGCCACACAGGCCATCCTACACCCCTTCAGTGCCCTCCATCCCACCCAACCCCAAGCCTTGGACTCTTCCATGGTTAATTTGTGCACACCTCCCACCCCACCTATGAGCAACAGCTCCTTGCCCTCTCACAACCAGCACATACAAGCATCCTCCCAGCAGCAGCACCAGCAGCACAACTCGCACAGCAGCCTGCTGTCTGTTTCACAGCAGGAACTCCAGCAGCAGCCGAACTTGCACAGCAGCCTGCTGTCCGTTTCACAGTATGGCAGTGGGCGCTCCTGCAGAACCCTCTCGCCTGCCCAGGGCCCCTTGCAGCCCACTTCTGCCTCCCTCTTCATACACGGCCGGAGCAGCCATCCCAGCATGGAGCTGGAGGAGGAGCCAGGTGAGGTAGACACAGCATGCATGTGACGATGGTGTGTTGGGGTTAAGGGGATAGAGGGTACAGCCTCCCTCTTTTTGCTTAGCCGGTCCAGCCACCCCAGCATGGAGCTGGAGGAGCTGCCAGGGAGGGGGGGTGACCTGGCGTCCACGCTCAGCTTCTGTTTCTGCTTGTGGGGTAGATGGGCTTCGGTTGCGCTGGCACAGGGCCCGGAAGAGGAGCCAAAAGGAAAGGAAAGGGTTACCTAGCTGTATTTGCCTACGTGGGCAGAGCCGAAAGTGTGTGCCTGCTGATGCTTACATGGATGAGTGTCAGGGATTCTGAAAGCTGGAGACACATGCATCGTGTCAAAAAGATGCCACAGGAAGGTGCAACATGTGCGCTTGTGCGTGCGCGTGTACACACACACACATGCACACACACACACACATGCACACACACACACACATGCACACGTACACATACACACACGTTGTTTATTCAACCAGAGGTAAGTACGATACCCACTACCGGTCCGTTTTGTATGCAAGAGGTGCCAGAGGTGTAAAAAGCACGAGCATGTTCCAGTATTGCACGAGCCCACACGCACGTGCTCGCGCGCTTGTAACACACACACACACACACACACACACACACATTTTGCATGTGCCCATACAGAAGACATCGATGTAAATGGGTACCTCCGTGCCTACAGACGCATTGATACGATGCATGCGCGCCTTCCAGACTCCCCAAAGTGAGGTTTGTTTTGGCTGTTGTGTTAGCACCTGTACTTTCAAAGTGAGACTGCAATGGGCTGTTGTGTATGCATGTGTTGTATCAAATTTTGAGTCTAAGTGTGATCGCATTTGGCTGTGGCATGCATTTGCAAATTCAAATCTTGGATCAAAGTGTGACTGCATGTGGCTGTTGTGTATGCATCTGTACTTTCAATGTTGAATCAAAGTGTGCTCGCATTTGGCTGTTGTGCATGCCTTTGTTGTATCAAACTTTGCATCAAAGTGTGATCGCGTTTGGCTTTTGTATACAGTCCTGGATTCAAACTTTTAACTCAATTGTGATCGCATGTGGCTGTTGTGTATGCATTTGTGGACTCAATGAGTTTAAACTCAACAATAAACACGCAACACGCACACACACACACACACACACACACACACACACACACACACACAGGCTGTCCTACTCTGAGACCCCTGTGCTGGGCGGCAGCAGCGGCAGCAGCAGTTTGGGCCAACACGGTACAACTGCACCCAACAGCCCCATCAACCCCCTCCGCAGCAACGCCAATGCCAGCAACCGCCGCTCTCCCATTTCCTCCGCCCCTCGCGGCGGCAGCAACCAGTACGGTGGCAACTACGGTGATCATAGCCATGGTCTTGCACAACTGTTTGGGGCTCCCAGCCCCCTCAGCTCCGCTTCGCAGGTGAGGTGTTGATATAAGGAAATGCAAAACACTGGGCCGTTTGCAGCCCCTTGGTTCTCTAAGCCCCCTCAGCTCCGCCTCACAGGTGAGGTATTGATATGAGGGAATGCGGAACTCTGGGCCCTCTGCGGCCCCTGGGTTCTCTGAGCCTGCAAGCTCTCTGCCTCAGAGGTGAGGCCTGGGTAAAGGGAAATGCAAAAGGCTTAACTCTTTGAGCTGGCAGCAGCAATTGGTGCTGTGTCACTCACTGCGCTCGCAGCAATGATTTGGCACAGCTGTTTGGGGCTCCCAGCCCAGTCAGCCTCACAGGTGGCCCCATCAATTGGTGCTGTGTCACTCACTGCGCTCACAGCAATGATTCGGCACAGCTGTTGGGGGCTCCCAGCCCAGTCAGCCTCACAGGTGGCCCATCAACCGGTGCTGTGTCAGTTACAGCATTAACAGCCATGGTTTGGTATAGCTTTTGGGTGCTCCCCAGTCAGCCTCACAGGCCCAGTCAGCCGCACAGGTGGCCCATCAATTGGTGCTGTGTCGATGACAGCACTCGCAGCCATGGTTTGGCGTAGCTGTTTGGGGCTCCCAGCCCAGTCAGCCTCACAGGTGGCCCATCAATTGGTGCTGTGTCACTCACTGCGCTCACAGCAATGATTTGGCACAGCTGTTGGGGGCTCCCAGCCCAGTCAGCCTCACAGGTGGCCCATCAATTGGTGCTGTGTCGATGACAGCACTCGCAGCCATGGTTTGGCACAGCTGTTTGGGGCTCCCAGCCCAGTCAGCCTCACAGGTGGCCCATCAATTGGTGCTGTGTCGATGACAGCACTCGCAGCCATGGTTTGGCACAGCTGTTGGGGGCTCCCAGCCCAGTCAGCCTCACAGGTGGCCCCATCAACCGGTGCTGTGTCGATGACAGCACTCGCAGCCATGGTTTGGCACAGCTGTTTGGGGCTCCCAGCCCAGTCAGCCTCACAGGTGGCCCATCAATTGGTGCTGTGTCGATGACAGCACTCGCAGCCATGGTTTGGCGTAGCTGTTGGGGGCTCCCAGCCCAGTCAGCCTCACAGGTGGCCCATCAATTGGTGCTGTGTCGATGACAGCTCTCGCAGCCATGGTTTGGCATAGCTGTTGGGAACTCCCCAGTCAGCCTCACAGGTGCCCATCAATTGGTGCTGTGTCAATGACAGCACTCGCAGCCATGGTTTGGCATAGCTGTTGGGAACTCCCCAGTCAGCCTCACAGGTGGCCCATCAATTGGTGCTGTGTCGATGACAGCTCTCGCAGCCATGGTTTGGCATAGCTGTTGGGGGCTCCCCAGTCAGCCTCACAGGTGCCCATCAATTGGTGCTGTGTCAATGACAGCACTCGCAGCCATGGTTTGGCACAGCTGTTGGGGGCTCCCCAGTCAGCCTCACAGGCCCAGTCAGCCGCACAGGTGGCCCATCAACCGGTACTGTGTCAGTTACAGTATTAACAGCCATGGTTTGGCATAGCTGTTTGGGGCTCCCAGCCCAGTCAGCCTCACAGGTGGCCCATCAATTGGTGCTGTGTCGATGACAGCACTCGCAGCCATGGTTTGGCATAGCTGTTGGGGGCTCCCCAGTCTGCCTCACAGGCCCAGTCAGCCGCACAGGTGGCCTGTTGAGGGATTGGAATCTCTTTCCTTCCTTTCTCTTTGTTCATCTTCAGACCTGCTCCTCCTTTCCGTCGTTCGCTGCTCATCCTCAGGTTTGCTCAGGCCCTCGCTGCTCCTTCAACAACTTCACATGCATGCCATTTCCAGATTTGGAAATAACAACACACTTGATGTTTTCCTCACAGGCAAGACAGGGCTATGTTTGGAGTGGTCCGCAGTGCAACAATTCTGAAGCTCTTTCTTGTTCTTCGTCCAACATCAGCCTGCTGTGCCCTTCACTCTTCTCCTTTCCCCCCCATGCCCCGTCCATTTACAGGTGGGGCTGGAAGCCAAGAGCATTAGCAGCCGCGCCGAGTACACAGCCCCTGAGAGTGCGCTAGGCCACCACCCTGATGGCGCTGACGTCCTGGCAAGCTTGTTTAGGGGTTCCCCCAATTCTAACCACCACAAAGGGGCAGGGATGGAGTCGCCTATGGGCCTGAAAGACAGTATCTTTGTTTTGGGCATGGAGGGAGAGGGGAATGCAGAGCAAGGAGAAAATGACACTGCCGTGGTTATTTCTGAGGAAAGTGCGGTCGGAGGGCAAGCTCAGCAGCACCACCAACACCAGCAGCAGCAGCAGGGAGGACAGGATGAAAGGCCACAGGCCGCAGTTTTGCCTCGCGCAATGAGAAAGGGCGAGGAGGGGGCAGCTGCGTTTTCCATGGAGCGGCATGCAAGGGATGGCGGTGGCGTGGGTGCTGCTGCTGAGGGCCCTGTCGGTGCTGCTGGCATGCTGCCGGCAGCTACATGTGGCATGGACAGAGGGGACGACAGCGGCAACGCGAACCCATTGAGTGTGGGTGTGGGAGAGGAGGGAGAGGAAGAAGAGGAAGGGCAAGGGGAGGACGCAATCGTGGCAGCCCTGTTTTCCCACAAATTGGAGGGACTGGGAGGTGATGCGTATGCAGGCGGCAGTAGTGGTCGTGGCGTTGGGTCCAGGGGGGCCAGCACGTCCCCGCAGCGCTCTTGGCAGCGTAGCTTGAGCTGCGCGGCGCTGCCTGCGTCATCTTCTGGAGCACCCGTGGCAGCCACAGCAGCAGCCGCAGCAGCCGCAGCAGTAGAAGCATGGGCTGCAGGCACGCAAGGTATGGCAACTTACGGTGAGGCAGGGACACCGGCAGCTGCAACAGCAGCTGCGAGGGCAGCAGGCACGCAAGGTGCAGCTCAACCTGGTTTCTCAGCCCTCCCTGGAACAGCCAGCCTGCTGTTGCCAAAGTTGCAAGCACATGCAGCTGCCTCATGCACCGCATATCATAGACCTCGCGCTTGCACAGGGCAGTGTCAGCTGCGCTTTGCTGTGTGTGCCACGTGAATAGGGACTCAATTGAAGCGCACAGTGCATGCATCTCTGCACTATTTTTGATTACACACCGGCGCTGTTGCACGCAATGATCTGCTCCTGTGCAGCAACTCCTTGGTTCCTGTGGGTCTCCTAGCCCACAAGCAGCAGCCGCCATAAGAGCTGCAAGAGTCCCCTGGGCCACTGCTGTGCATGATGCACATGCCGTGCATATGAAACACCTCAGTGCCACTGCTGCGCATGCTGCTCGCGCAGGCCAAGTGCCCATTTCGGCGGAGCCTGCTGCTCCGACCCGCACCCTGCGTGATGCATCTCCACCCATGAGGGCAGCGCTGGCTGCGCGTGCGAGGCTCCAGCAGCAGAACGCGGGACTGCCGTTCAGGCGCGGCCACACCACGGATGCGCTGCCACGCTTTACCCCAGGTATGCGTGGGCTGCAAGTGGGCTGTTCTTGATTTATGAAGGTGTTTTTTTACCTATGTACTTTTTTAGGTACACCTGCATCTTTCCTAAGCGGAGTTTGTGCAGAGGAGACTACTGAATTGCTATCCAGCTTCTCAGATGATCTTCCTGCTACCTTTTTTTTTTAGCCGGCGTAGGTTTACAAGGATAAGGCCTTCAGTCAAGAAGTGCGACTGCTAGCCTGCTCATAAAAGGCAATCAATTCATGAAGGAAATAAGGAAGTTTGTTGTTGTTCTGGTTCAAAAAAGCAGACACATGCACGCAAGCATATTTTCTTACACACACTCGCACGCGCGCACACACACACACACACACACAACACAGGTTCTGCAGGTAGGGGCCCCCAGGAGCGTGCCCTGCTGGTGCGCCTCCTGCGCCGGCAGCACAAGCGCTTTGTGCAGCAGCAGTACGCGCAGGCCCCCTTCCGTGGCAACCCCGCAACTGCACATGCAGCAGGCGCGGTACCCCATGCTGCCTCGCCAGCTACTGCGCAAGGAGGCGGCGCTTCCACCCCGGCCGCGCTGGCCCAGCAGCTAGTCACCCTCCCTCACTCATCTCACACAGCACCTGCTGCTGCTGTGCAAGCAGGGCTGACCCATTCAGCGGCGCCCACCGCAATGACGTCACCTGCTCTCCCACCTCATGCCGTGCCGGAGTGTGCGTCGCAAACGATGCCGACACGCGCTCTCTCACCTTCGACCCCTGCTGTCCTGACTGATGGCTCCCCCTTCTCAGAGGCGTCCCCCACGGCCCCCCTCCCAGCCCTCACGCCCGCCTCCAGCATCCCCGCTTCTGACACTCTCCCCCCTGCTTCCAGCGTCCACACCACCACCCACACCACACATACTGTCACGAGCACTGCCCCCGGTGCCATCGCCCCCGTCGAAGTCGCCCACACTCCTGCTGCTGCCGTGCCTGATAGCCCTGGTGCCAGCCCTTCCGCCAAAGGGCTCAGCCCAGCATACAGCACGAGCTCTGCCCATGCGGCTGTGTCAGGAGCTGCGCCCCAACGGGCATCTCCTTCATACGCTGGTGCTGCACCGCACGCACCGCCACAAGCACCTGGAGGCAACACAAGCAGCAGCAGCAGTCGCATGTACAGAGCGCCGGCTCTCAGGTGCGTGCCGCCATGCAACATGCAACCATGTGTGGGATGACTGCACGCGTGTGTGCGTGTGTGATTGATCATACAAAGGTGTGGAATTGCTGTGGTGCTTTTGCCTTGTTGTTACTGGTGAGGAAGAGCCAGGTGGCGAGCTTATTCACACGCACCCCCACGCTCGCCTACTTTACCTGTGCAGCTTGAACGGGCGGCTGCGAAGCATGCTGTCCGGCGGAGGGGGTCCAAGCAAGCGGGCTGCAACCAAGTCCACCTCGCTGAACAGGACGAGAGGTGTGTGTTCTTCGACCCTTTTCCTCCACGTGCTTGTCCCCGAAATCATCATCGGCACTGCTGCAATGGGAGCATGGGAGTCTTGGGCGTGCTTGCTTTGTTTTGTGAGAAAGAGCACATGCATGGATTATGGAGGTGATCAACGAGGTGAGCCATCCAAGGGGCCAACGCCACCACTCATGGTGCTGTTGGTATGCTGGCTTGCTGCATGGTCATCTTGCTGTACAGTTGTCAAACCTGTACGCCTGCTGTTGTACTTAGAAAAGGGGTTGGCCGACCCTAGTAATGTCCTTTGCCTGCAGACACGCACTGTGGTCATGCAGCTAGAAGGCCTGTACAATTGCTGGTGCAATTGAAAAGGGAATTGGCCGACCCGAGTAATGTCCTTTGCCTGCAGACACGCACTGTGCTCATGCAGCTAGAATGCCTGTACAATTGCTGGTACGACTTAAAAGGGAATTGGCTGACCCTATGAATATCCCTTGCTACAGACACGCACTGTGCTCGTGCACCTACAAGGCCTGTACAATGGCTGGTACATTCAAGAGGGGACTGGCTGACCTTTACATTGTCCGTTGCCAGCAGGCATGCACTGCGCTCACGCATGCTTGCAGCTACAAAGCCTATACAATTGCTGGTACAGCCAAGAGAGAACTGGCTGACCCTTACAATGTCCGTTGCCTGCAGACATGCACTGCGCTCACGCATGCTTGCAGCCACAAAGCCTGTACAATTGCTGGTACAGCCAAGAGAGAACTGGCTGACCCTCACAATGTCCGTTGCCTGCAGACATGCACTGCGCTCACGCATGCTTGCAGCCACAAAGCCTATACAATTGCTGGTACAGCCAAGAGGGGACTGGCTGACCCTTGCAGTGTCCATTGCCTGCAGACATGCACTGCGCTCACGCATGCTTGCAGCTACAAAGCCTATACAATTGCTGGTACAGCCAAGAGAGAACTGGCTGACCCTTACAATGTCCATTGCCTGCAGACATGCACAGCGCTCACGCATGCTTGCAGCTACAAAGCCTATACAATTGCTGGTACATTAAAGAGGGGACTGGCTGACCCTTACAATGTCCGTTTCCTGCAGACATGCACTGCGCTCACGCATGCTTGCAGCCACAAAGCCTATACAATTGCTGGTGCATTAAAGAGGGGACTGGCTGACCCTTACAATGTCCGTTGCCTGCAGACATGCACTGCGCTCACGCACGCTTGCAGCCACAAAGCCTGTACAATTGCTGGTACAGCCAAGAGGGGACTGACTGACCCTTACAATGTCCGTTGCCTGCAGACATACACTGCGCTCGCGCATGCTTGCAGCCACAAAGCCTGTACAATTGCTGGTACAGCCAAGAGGGGACTGGCTGACCCTCACAATGTCCGTTGCCTGCAGACATGCACTGCGCTCGTGCATGCTCGCTTGTGCTTCCTTTTGCCCCGGCTGGCGTCACCTTTTACCAATTGTACGCATGCACTGTGCTCGCACATGCACTGTGCTCGCACATGCACTGTGCTTGCACATGCACTGTGCTCACGCATGCACTGTGCCCACGCATGCACTGTGCTCACGCATGCTCTGTGCTCACGCATGCACTGTGCTTGCACATGCACTGTGCTCGCGCATGCACTGTGCTTGCACATGCACTGTGCTCGCACATGCACTGTGCTCACGCATGCACTGTGCTCACGCATGCACTGTGCTCACGCATGCTTGCAGCAGAACCAAGGTGGCACCAGCTGGGGCAAAAGGAACCACGAAGCGCAGTGGTGCTTGTCCATCTGCACCTGCTTCTGTGCGGCAACCCTGCTTGCAGTAAACCACGCAGGCACCTCAGCAGCGGCAGCAAGAGCTCATCTTCTAGCAGCATCCCGGTTGGCTTTCGCCTCCACACACCCACATGAACTCTTATTTTCGCTCCTCCTCACACCCACATGAACTCTTATTTTCGCTCCTCCTACACAATACTCCTGCTTGCAGTGGGCCACACAGGCACCACAGCAGCGGCATCGAGAGCTCGTCTTCTGGCACCTCCCTGGTTGACTCCAGCCATCCACACGCTCCCAAAAACTTCTGCTTTCTGTCCGGTACTCCTGCTTGCAGTGGGCCACACAGGCACCACAGCAGCGGCATCGAGAGCTCGTCTTCTGGCACCTCCCTGGTTGACTCCAGCCATCCACACGCTCCCAAAAACTCCTGCTTTCTGTCCGGTACTCCTGCTTGCAGTGGGCCACACAGGCACCACAGCAGCGGCAGCAAGAGCTCGTCTTCTGGCACCTCCCTGGTTGACTCCAGCCATCCACACACTCCCAAAAACTTCTGCTTTCTGTCCGGTACTCCTGCTTGCAGTGAACCACGCAGGCACCACAGCAGCGGCATCGAGGGCTCGTCTTCTGGCACCTCCCTGGTTGACTCCAGCCCTCCACACACTCCCCAAAACTCCTGCTTTCTGTCCGGTACTCCTGCTTGCAGTGAACCATATTGGCAACAGCAGCGGCAGCGAGAGCTCGTCTTCTGGCAGCAATTTGGTGGGATCCCTTGTCATGCGGCTGCGGAACCTCAGCCGCAATGAAGCTGCCCGCGCCCAGCTGCAGCAGCAGCAGCAGCAGGATCAGCACGCGTACGCTCTGTAGGAGCAAGCCAAGTTGCGCGTTGGTCCACTTATGAGAAATGAACATTGAAACGCTTATGGCATGCATGTGTGAGATGCATGACGATGCGCGTACAAGATGCACATTGGTGCATGTAACTGTTGGGAGGGGTTACCCGACAAGTGCAGTTGTGGTTGTTTGCTTGGGCAGGGTCGGGCGAGCTCATGGAAGCTGTGCGTGCAGCAAAAGCATATGCTGAGTCTGTACAGTAGAAGCAAGGATGGGGGGGGCAACAACAGAGGGCCGAGGGGTTGGAAAGAGGAGGGGGTAAAATGTAGGGCGTACCCATGATTATGGAGTCTGTCAGCCTGAGTATCAGGAGTGGAGGGGCTGCCGATGGGGTTAGCCTGTCGTTGGCAGTAGAAGGCCACGAGTCACTGTCACTGTCATTGGCAGTGAAAGGCCATGAGTCACTGCCACTGTCATTGGCAGTGGAAGGCCATGAGTCACTGCCACTGTCATTGGCAGTGGAAGGCCATGAGTCACTGCCACTGTCATTGGCAGTGGAAGGCCATGAGTGCAATGTGCCAACATGAGTGGCATTGTTTTCTGTCTGCTTGAATCTGGGGCAATTGTGCTCACAGCGATGATGATGACTTGGAAATGGGAAGGCATTGATGAGGAGTTGGCAATCTTTGATTGGGTGTGGGACACGTGTGCAGGGGCAGCACTGATGAGGAGTTGAATAAGGGAAATGGGAAGGCAGTGATGGTGATTTGGAAATGGGAAATGGGATGGCATGATGATGCGGTGAGAAAAGGAGAATAGGAAGGCAACGATGATCAGTTGGAATTGGTCCCAATTAGAAAGCAATGATGATGAGTTGGGGATCTTTGTTGTGTTGAACGTGGGACAGGTGTACTGCAAGGGAGGCAAATGAGCTGGAACTGCTAAAGCAGCGACCTCCATGATTCAGTGAGGCCTGATTCAGAGCCGTGGTGTTGATGATTGTTCTTGTTACATGTCACAGACATTGATGTGCATCAATTGCTGAGCTATTGCTGAGATTTTGAGACTGCCGGTGCCGCTTTTGGGGCGAGGCGAATTGAGTGCGATGCCCTAAAAGATGATGAAGTGTGCTTATGAGATCCCTTTTGTCACCCTTTGAAAACTGTGCTGTCTTTCATCTGCTTGTGAATGCATCTGACAAAAGGACAGGAGGTCTGTGAAAGGAGGCGTGTGCCCCAGCGCAGTCACCCATTCTGTGCTGCCAGTATCGCCTGTGCTCTCTGCCAAGTTGCAGCAAAGAGCGAGCAAGTAGGGAGGGTGGGTGTGCATGCATGCATCCTTGTGCACATGCACATGCCTTTCAGCCTGGTCCCTGTGACTTGCACTCCTAAGGCTCCACCCTCCACGCACGTGCGTGCGCCTCGGTTTGGTGTGCGTGTATGTTTGTGTGTGTACCTGTGTGTGCGTGCGTGTTTTAGTGCATGTGTGTGTGTTGCAGTGCATAACTGACCTTCAGGGACCATTTGCTTCAGGGATCATTTGCTTGTTTCTGGACACAAGTGGTGCCTCCTTCTTCATGGTCTAGTTGTCATGGAGTGCCTCTTCAGTTTCTGAGTGCGCGCCTTTGGCCTTGTGCGAGCGTGTTGCAAAGCATGCCACTGGGTCTTATCTGCCTGCGTTCCCAGCGCGCGTGCAAGAACTAGCCTGTGTAAGAACAAAGGAAAGGATACATAGCTGTACCTGCCTTCAGGAGCAACTTAGCTGAAGCACAGAGGGTCCCTGTGCAAGAGAGCGAGTGCAGGCCATACTCATGAAGGCTTTGTTGTAGTGTGAGTGTGCAAGCCTAGCATTTATGCATCTCCTGGTGGATGGCCGTCTTTGGCTGCATGTACTTTGTTCCTGATACAGCAGCTGGGTTAAGTACTCAGTTGGCTGTGTCTACATGCATGGGTTTAAAAAAAAATGTGCAACGCATGCCAAGCCGTGTGCATGAAGGGAGGGCCGCCTGGCTAGTTTATTTCGTGGCTATGTCAAAGATTTTGCTGAAATGATACTGGTGAGGAGCAAGGGCCTTTTTTCGTTGTGTGTGATTGAGAAGAAAGAACAGCTGTAATGAATAGGGCTTGGAAGGGCACCCACGCCGGCTAAGTATTGTGCTTGTCACTTTTGGAATGTACTCAGGGTGTGGCAGGGCTTCGATGCAGCAAAAACGAGAGCACTGCACACTTTTCCTTAATCTCCTTATTGCTCGCAGCTGAACTTGGCTTGCGTATTTTCTTTTCTGTTCTTTTCCTAATTGCTTCAGCGGTATCCTTGTCAAGATGACATCTTTTTTTCAGAAGCTTGCGGTGAGTGTACTGTCATTGCGGAGCTGTTGCTCATTTTTTTCGCCTGCACTTCCTTGGTCTGAGTGCTTTCCTTAGACCTTGTATTGCTGTCATCAATGACAGGCAGCTGGCTGCCCACTTGTGCAGGCACTTGTGCTGGGTTGCTGTACAATAATGGATGGGTTGCTGGCTGCCCACTTGTGCAGGTTACCCGTGCTGTGTTGCTGTACAACATGGGTACAAAAGTACAAGGCCTCCAGTCAAAACAATTGACTGCTAGCCTGTTCATAAAAATAGCAGCTCATGTAAGGAGGGATAAACTTTTCGCTTTGGTTCATTTTGCCCGCTTATGCATGCAAGGCCCTTCTCTTTCTTTTCTTTCAGGCAAGGCCCTCCAGCACCATGGCGTGCAATGTGCCCATTGATTTTTGGTAAGAACAATACAATCTGCTCTGTGCAATCTGGCTGTGCTCATGGTTCTGTACTCTGTCCATACAGTTGCGTAACAGACAGCTCTAAGTCTGCTTTTTCAACACTGTGTGAGTCCTCTTCATATTCATTAGTGTGGTTTTGCCTGCTGTTTCCATGTTGAATTTTGTCACTTTTTTTTTCGCGCTATCACTTCTAGCTTCTCATTCATGATGACCTTCCTTGTATGAAGACTTCTACTTCATGTGGAACGGCTGTAACAAAGGTTACAAGGGGTAGGCCTACAGCCCGAGACTGATCGGTTGCTGGTGAAACATTTTCAACCAGCATCAAAGATTGAAACCAACTTAAACTTTGAAATCTGTACGTGCCTTCATTTAGATCTGTTCTAAATGTTACAGCATTGATCTTAAAATCAGTTACAATGTGAAAGCTTGCCAAGAAAGGAATAAAGTCTGAGTTAGATTTACACGGGGGGACCTTCAGCCAGACTGTTCGGCTGATCGGCCTGTGACTGGTCCTCGCCAGCCATGAGTTTAGAAGAAGCCGGGCGAAAGTATGTAATGTCTTGATTAGATTAGGTTGCAAAGAGAGACCTTCAGCCGGACTGTCTGGCTGATCAGCCTGTGGCTGGTCTTCGCCAGTCATCATAATGTCCATAAGGGAAGGGAAGGGTTACAAGGTTTTACAAGGTTTTACAAATTAAGCCATCAGTCAAGAAGTGCGACTGCTAGGCTGCTCATGTGAAAGACTGTATTATAAAATGTCAAGGAGTGTTTGTGTAGCCCATGTAAGTGTACAAAAAAAACCCTTGCCAAGAACAAGGGAAAAAATTTCCACTGGTGTTTGTATGACAAAGCAAAGGCTAATAAACATCAGGAGTTTGCCAGGACCAACCGACTGCATCAAAAAAAGGAGGTGAGCAACATTTGTTTGTTCGTGTGGTAACGTAAGGAAGAAGCACGGTCCGTCACACTGAGCATGCCAAGAACAAAGGGGGCAAATAGGTATAAATAAAATTGACGTAAGGAGGAGCAGCACATGCACAATGAGAGGGTCAGGAACAACAAACATGGTCTGATTCATCACCCTCCTGCTGCGGGCCCTGCTGCTAGAGAAGCTTTGAACCAGCACTTGCCTGGCTTAGACTGTAAGTTGTTCATTAAAACACCTTGAAAAGCAGATTGTAAAAACATGCAGGCGCTCCCCTTTCATAGTCGTTTCAACACCCCAGCAGCAAGCACAGCTAGAAACAAGGACTTGTTCTCGAAACAGTGTATTAAGACTTTTTTTTTCTTGCCTTGGAACCAGAGCAACACGCAGCCAAGGTAGAATAATGTTTGTTCTTCACACAGGGGAAGCACTGCTGTATGTGAGTAAAAGCATTCTCTGTATACAGGCAAGCGTCAACATGATTGTTACCTCTCTCATCCATGCACACACCACGTCCTCTGTTCTGTTAACCATCCCATTCATTGTATCATCAAGCGTAAGTTCAGCACTGGCACCTCACGTGTGTTGGTCTTCAATTGTAGGTTCTGTGTGTGCTCCTTCCTTCCTCCCCCTCTCATTGTGTGTGACGCCAGCGCTTGCATCCCGACTCTTGTATTGCGTGACTGGGAGGGCACTGCAAGTGGGATTGCCCGGACCTCATAAGTTGTGGTGTTCAAGTCAGGTTCATTGGTGTGTGTCTGGTCCAGGACATTCCAGCAAAGTTGAGAACAGCAGAGGAGCTCAAAGAGCCCTCTGAGTTGGCTACTTCCCGGTCATGAAGCTGTGTGGGGCGGATGCAAGCCTGGGCCGTTGCTTGCTTCGGTGGTCCTGGACTCTGCAGTGTCCGCTGCAACGTCGAGCTGTTTTACGAGCTACATTTTTTTATCTATTTATTTAAGGGTTACATAGCTGTACCTGCCTGCGGGGGCAGCTTAGCTGAAGCAAAACGTGCCTGCAACCAAACCAGTCCAAACTAAAAAGCAAAATGAGCTAGAAGCTCAGTCACAGCATTTCAGGCAAGCAGACACAAACTTGGCTAATCCTAGGACATCAGCCTGGTTCATGAAGTCTCTAAGGCGTGATGCACTGATTGGGGGTGCAGAGCTAAACAGATGCTGGAACTGAGTGCGCAGTTCTGTTAAATCCTGAGATGGGCAATCCAGGATAACATGCTCTTCGTCTTGTACAGTGTGCCAGTCGCATTTGTTGCAAATTCTTAGCTCGTATGGGCACCTATTTCCATGATGCCGTTGGGTTTCTACTCGAAGGTTGTGACCGGAAAGGCGTAAGCATGAAATACTGCGAAATAATTTATGAGGAATACCTTGTCGTAGGTAGAGAGGTAGCAATGGCTTTTTGTTTTTCTTCTTTTCATCCCACCAGTCTGGTATAGAGCCCAATGGAATGCCAAAGTGTGTGTGGTACGTCCTCATGATTCTACTGGAAGCATGGGCCTCTTGTGGAGTCAGCAATGTCCATAAGCTCAGAACAGACGAAAAAAGTGTGTTGTTGTGTTGCAAGAGGAAATCGTATACAAACAAGTCAGTGTCCAAACAGACTTGTTGCTCCATTGAAAAATCGCCAGAGAAACAATTAGATAGGTAAGCATGCTTTCTCCTCAAAGCACAAACATCTGCGTCTCTGCACATCAATAGGGCATGAGCACACCAAAAACTCAGAAACGAAAAAGAAAAGCTTGTTGTGTTGCAAGGGTTACAAGGGGTTGGCCTACAGCCCGAGAACCTGGCTGATCGGCTGCTGGTGAAACATTCTCATCCAGCATCAAAAATTGAAATCAATTCTGACAAAATTTTTGAAAACCTGTATAAGTCTTGATTTAGGAAAGCATTGACCTCGAAACCAGTCAAAATGTGAAAGCTCGCCAAGAAAGGAATAAAATCATTGTTTGGAAGCTGGGCAAAAGTATATAATGGTTTAAAAAGATCAATGAACAGGTCCTTGTATTTTCTGCGCAGCTCACACACCTCATAGCAATTGCAATAGAAAAGAACATGTTTCTCGTCCTGGACTTCAGCACATCCACACTTCACATCACAGCTCAGCCACCGTCGTGTTACGGAGCCCTGGCCAAGTGCGAGGAGGGCGACAGCAAGGAGGAGGTCCCTGGATCGAATCCTTGTGGCCGGGGTGGAGATAAAGATGCCCTCTATTGGTGGGAGTCAATGGGAGGCTCTTTCCTTAATGCACGCGGCCGAACGGCAAGCGTAGATCTTTCCTTTCTTTCCTTTCATCACAAATATTTGAACCACCCAACCATCTACAGGACTCGACCTTCAAGCAGTGGGCACGAAGCCTGAACCTACTCACATTCCTCATGACTCCTTGTGTTGCAAGAGGAAATCAGATGCAGCTTGGACAATAACTTGAAGTTGTTGCCGCAAGAAAGGTTGTGCAAGAGAAGAATCACCAGGTGAAGTCTGAGAAAGCTCAAAGTATTTTGTTCGAGCACATACCCCCTCATACCTATAAGGGGTTACAAGGGAAAAAGGCCTCAGTCAAGACGTTTGACTGCTAGCCTGTTCATAAATGCACATGAGATCATAAAGGAAAAAAGGAAGTTCAACAAAGTTTGCAAATTGTTGTTATCCTGGTGTAGAAAAATATTAATATCCTGGGTTTCACATGGTGAATGGTACCTAGACAGGGCATCCTGTGGGAGATATGAAAGAAAAGAAAAGAAAAAGAAAAACTACGTAGGCAGAGGAAACTCTCCCTACATCAATTAAGGAAAAGGAGACACATTGGCTCAGAAGAGCCGTGAGCCTCCTCCACCACAAAGCTACAAAGAAGGAAGCTAATGGGGATCTTTAGGGGATATGTGGGAGATGTGAAATGTAGAAAAGAGAAGTTGTGCTCAAAAAGAGAGGCATACTTTTGACGGAGAGAGCAGACCTGGGGATTGGAACATCTGAACAGCACATGTTATTCATCTTTTATGTCATCAGAATCACAGATATCACAGACCGGAGAAGTACTATTGGATCTCATACCTACACATGAGAAGGACATAGACCTCATCTTGAATTTGCTCGCATAAGCATCAATTGCACACAAGATAAATCCCATCCTCCCAAGACGCAATTCACATTCAAAGTGTGAGCTATCGACCTAAATCTGCTAACACTTTGCAAGACATGTTGAGACAACTCCAGATGCAAGTACCACGGCAGCCGGATATGCTTGCGCACATCATGATTGTGGTCAGAAAGCAGGGCAAAGAATGCTTGATATGTTGCCAATTTGTTATTTGTTGTTCGCAGGTCCGCTCACTCAACAACTCTCTATGCACCGCGCTCCTCATGCTTTCAGGCTGCCAAAATCATATCATCTCCAGCATGAAAACTGAACGCCACAATGTTGCTGGAAGAATGATCATCAAAGTTCTTAGCAAAAGCCCTTGGGGAGCAGGCTTGGTTAACATGGACATAGGAAGTGGTGATAGGTTGGCGCAGCACAACCTTCAAATCCCTGCACATGCATCAAATAGAATTATACCCCCTTACCTCTTTCCAAGAAATTTTTTAAAGAGATCTAGACTCACCTCCAGCCGTCCTGATGCTATACTGATTACTCCCTATAAAGCCAAACCCACTTCTTCTCCTTCTACCTCCTGCTCACACCATCATGTGTTACGCAGCAGACACAACCCCACACTGAGGGCCACAACAGCCAACCGCGTGAGGCAACCCCACCAACTGATTGTAAACCAGCGGCATGTGCACTTGATTGAAATCAAGTACTGTGAAGACACGAGGCCTGGACAGCAGTTGGAGGCGGCACAGCGGCAGCATGCAGACCTCTCCAAACTCATTAATGCAAAAGTTGTGACTCTCCACACCATCCTTTTGGGTGTTGGTGGGACCTGCTACACTGAGCACACCCTTAACCAGTTTAAACAACTGGGACTTGACCACCAACGCGCCAATAAACTTGCTCGCAAACTTCATGCCCATTCTGTCATGTATGCCAACGAGCTTGATACCACTAGGCGTGCTATTGAAAACAAGAATACTTCTTGCAGCCAGGTTATGGAGCCGGGTGCTTCCAATAACCCTCCAGATCCCCATTAGGATATTCTTTTTGTAGCTTCGTGGTGGAGGGGACTCACGGCTCTTTTGAGCCAATGTGTCTCCTTTTCCTTAATTGATGTAGGGAGAGTTTCCTCTGCCTACGTAGTTTTTCTTTTCTTTTCTTTTTTGTTCCATGCACCGCGCAATCTGTGCCTCAAATCATCAGTTAAGTCCTGTATTGAAATAGGCGTACCCTGCTTCATCGCTGTTGAATATATAAAAGAATCACAGTGCCGCAAGGGCAAGGAACCTTGAAAGTTCCCTAGGATCTGAGCAGTCCAGCACGAGGGCTGCAACACACGCACATGCACTAACTCACTCCCAGCAAAGGCAGTCCACCATGCTTGCGTGCAGGCGTTTTATATGGTTTCCATGATCTCCACGTAATTTAGAAGCACAAGCTTGTGTCAAGAGAACTGTCCAAATTCCTCAGATATTTTGATTGCATTTGTTTGCCTGGTGTGCAGGTGCCTGATGGCTTCCATGACCTGCACCACAATCCAGAAACACCGGTTTGCATAGAGAAAATGGTGAATTGGCTGCGCACCAGCATGGCCAATCCCCAGGATGTGTAACCTTAGGGGTCGCTTTTCATATACTGCAATTGTTTACCTTGGTGCACATACCCCAGTTACATACATTGCTATAATATGAAAAGTCCACAAGGAAGGAGACCCTTGGAGACACATCCTCGGGCTTCATTATGTTGCTCTGATATCGATTTAAGATATCATTTGATGATTGGCTTGAGGATCTTGGACGCAGGTGTTGCCTCCTCAACCTTTCCTCTGTCTTCTGTCTTTGGCTCCATTTGCCTTTGTCTAGTGGGCATGAAAGATGAAAGCATTTATATGAGTTTGCCATGTCGCCACAGTGTTCCTTTAGAAAGGAAGGAAGCCTATTAATACGTGCAAGGGTTGACGCTTGAACAAGACAAAGAACAAAAACAATGTTGACAGTGAAAAAAACTCCCCACATCTATTAAGGAAAGGGGGCCACATTGGTGCAAAGACCGTATGACCACCCCACCAATTAATCAGTCAAAAGGAAGAAGACACTTGATCAGTCGAAAGGAAGAAGATAATATCTGCAACCCAAAACTGGCCACATGAAAGAAAGAAAAGAAGAAAAACACAGGCAGAGGAAACTCTCTCTACTTCAATGAAGGAAAAGGAGGTACATTGGCTAAAAAGAGCTGTGAGTCCCCTTCACCACACAGTAGGAACAAAAATGCTGGTTGCTGGAAGTACCCGGCTCCAGAGTCTGGCTGTGAAGAGTATTCTTGTGTAATGTCACAGCTTTCCCACAAATATTCTTGCAAAGGTCAGCATGCTGCCGCTGTGCCGCCTCCAACGGTTGTCCACTTGTGTCTTCATAGTATTAATTTGAATCAAGTGCACATGCTGCTCCAAAGCGTCACAAGGAGATTGAAAAAGAGGCATTTTTGAAAGAAAGTAGGTCATGTGTTCGTGAACTTCTCCCTGAAGGAGCATCAAGAAAGTTGTAAAAGAGGCATTTAAGGTCAGAAGGGATGATGGGAAAGTAGAAGGAGTAAAAGACCCGCGGATCAGTTGCAAAGGAGGACCATTTGTGGTGAGTGGTTGAAATGCAGCACACCAAGGATTTCGAAAAAAGAAGTGGCAGGCCCTGACAAGAAAAGAAAGACATACAGGCAGTCACGGTGAAAACACTCCCCACATCAATTAAGGAAAAGACTAGTCAAATACTGTGAAGACACCCGTCCCAAGAACCAGCTTGAGGCCTCCAAGCGACAGCACCGCGACCTATGTAGCCATCTTTCAAGGGCCTCAGCTCATGTCACCCTCCATACCATTCTGTTAGGTGTGGGAGGGGTCATCTACACCCCCCACACTCTGGAGCCTTTTAAAGAGCTTGGTCTTGACACTCATACAGCCACCAGGCTTGAAGCTTCATGCTCATCCTGTTCAGTACGCTTATAAACTTGTTAGCACCAGACGCGCTCTTGAGAAGACTTATCTCAACTCTCATCGCCAAGATCAGGCACGGGCTTCTGCTAGTAACCCTCCTGATCCCCATTGACTTCTTTCTTGTTTCTCTCGGTGAAGGGGATACACGCTCGGGGTGTATACCGCCTGCGTAGCTTTTCCTCTTTTCCACACAATCCTCCTAAATGTGGGTGGGATTATCTATGCTGCCCATACCCTGGATTGTTAAAAAAACCAGGGATTGAACCGCAAAGGTCTACCAAGCTTGCACGAAAGCTCCATGGCCACTCTGAGCAAGATGCGCACAAACCTATCTCAACCAGATATGCCATTGAAAACAATAAAATACTCATTGTAATTCGGCGCGTGCTGCCAGAAACCCACCAGACCCACACTAGCTTCCATCGTACTCTCTGGTGAATAATGCTCACAGCTCTTTGAGCCAATGCTCCTCCTTTGCTTAATTGATGCAGTGAGTCTTCTCACTGCTTATGTGTTTTCTTTTATTTTTTAGACTGTGATGAACGTATGGATACTGTACTGACAGGATACACAGGCAAATGAGAACAAGGTAAGTTCTTCATCAAGGATCACACACACCAATTTTGAGCCAATGTGTATCCTCTCTTCCTTCAGTGATGTCGGGAGAGTTTTCTCTGCCTTTGCCGTTTTTATTAATGAAAAGGAAAAGCAAGCGGTAAGCACCTCAAGCGTTGTTCAAGGCAAGGAGCAAGACTCCACCGCCACAAGTGCACAAACCCGGGACCCCTCGCCGCCTGGACGAGGCCGAGTACTAGACCACCTCCCTCGTCGCTTTAAGATCATGTAGGCAGTTAGGCCTTGATCATCAACAAGCTAAAGAGCTTGCACATCAACCCCATGCACATTCTGTAAAATAGACTCACAAACTTGTTACCACTGTACTGGAGCCAGGTGCTTCCAGCAACCCGCCATACCCCCACTTTTTATAATATATACCCCCTTCTGTTCTGATTTGTGATATAGGGGAATTGCGGCTCTTTGGAGCCAATGCGTCTCTATTAAAGAAAAAGAAAAGTCTACGCAGGCCAAAGGCCGCGTGCATTAAGGAAAGGTCCCTTTACAAGCAAGCTAGCAAGGGTTTCACCAGAGGTCCCTCAAAACTACACTAGCTACAGCTAGCCTAGGAGAGGGAAAGAGACTGAACTAATGAGGATTGGGCGGGTTGTCAGCAGTGCCCCGAGACGCCCGGACTCTCCTTCTCCTGGTATCCAACTCCGCGCACCCAGTGACACCCCCCCCCCCCCCCCCCCGAAGCCCCCTGTAAGCAAAGAGCATGTCTAGTGTTAATGATACTGGTTAATCTCTGCAGGGCATGGCAGCTCAATTTGAAAGCTAGGGATTTAGCTTTATGCTTGGTTAGGCCTACATTGACAAGATGTTTGATAGTGTACTCATTGTAAATGGTGCCAGCCACACCAATCAGAATTATGTGTAGAGTCACTTTGTTATTCCTGTTTGGGTTTCTGGAGCTGCGGGTTCTAAGTCTGGTTAGTGTGTGGGCATGCTGGGCAGTTGCAGTTTCCAAAGTAACGGAGGGGTTGGTGTCTGGACAGAATTTCAGCTCAACAAGGTGGATATCCTTGTCTTGAGGAGGGATCTTAGAAGGATCAAGGTGAGCTTGTCTGCCTGGGATAGAGCGTACAAAGAGAGCATCAGGACGGCTTTGGTGCCGGGCAGGGGAGCCAGTACCATTGGGAAAAACCCAGTCTGTAATAGCTCGTGAGATGTTTTCAGGGACCTGTATGCCCTGATCCAAGAGTTTCTCAGTACTGCAGGCATACATACCAATAAGGGATGAGCCAAATCTGCCTTTACTAAGGGCTTTTATACAGAGGCTCAGGCCCTCATGGTGCCTGTTGGTATGCATACCACTCATGGTCGTGTTTGAACATCTGAGGACAATATGTTTAATACTATCCATGTCGTCACAAAGCGGACACCTTACAGAAATGGAAGATTTGTTGAACCTGTTGGCATGTTTTTGTGTGTAGATTGTCCCTGTGCGGTATTTAATGACATTAATCTGTTGTTTCAGGGTAATCTTTGGATTTTTCCGAAAGGAGTTGCTGATCTCTTTATTAGCAATTTGATAGTTTGGATTGTGAGCGTCTGTGTTAGCGGTTGTGATTGGGGCATTGGGTCGTACGTCATAGCTGAGCATTTGCCAGCTATTGTAATGGTAGCCAGTGGTATCAGCAAAGCCAAGTTTGTGCTGTTTGTGCATGTGTAATTTAAGTTTATGGGTTAGATTGGTATGGTATCGGATTGGGGAGGCATGGGAGCGGTGCCTGCCACCGTTTTGTGCGTGAGAGGTCTTCAATAAGAGCCATTAGTTATTGTGGAATGGGTCCCTGGCATCTGGAAGTGCAATATCCGTGGTACCCGTGAGTGCTGCAGTGCGTGCGCAGGCGTCAGCCCCCTCATTACCGATGATGCCAGAGTGGGCTTTAACTGTATAGAAGTGAACGGGGTGTGGAGAGTGCTCTAGCAAATTTGAGATTTCCTGAATGAGTTCTGCATGGAGTTGGGTCCTCATGCGCACCGGATTTAGGGTTTTTCTCGAAATTTGGGAGAGGCAGGATGCACTATCAGAGGCAATGTCAGTTTGCCCTTGTTGGAGTGCTACAAGAAGCCATGGTGCCTGCGAGTTCTGCTCTGTTGATGGTGTTTGTAGGTCCATGTCCATTGGGATTTATTTGCAGCTGCAAGTGTTGGGAGGGTGGACTAGTGTCCCTTCCCGGTTTGTAAACACCTGAACCAGAAAGTGGTGGTGAGTCATCATCTTTATGTTTGATTACACTGCCATCTGTGTAGGTGATTTCTTTCCAGTCTTTGATCTTAGGTGTGAACATCTTTTTGTATTTGGCAGGTATGGAAGCTGCCCTAGCCTGAGGGCACTTGTGTGGACAGCTATGTGTGTCAGGGGGAAGTGATTGGAATTTCTTTTTCCAGGTGCTTGATGCTAGGTGTTGGTGGGTACGCAGTGGCGTGGCAGGATTAGGACGATCCAGGGGTAGCCAGTGACCTTCTGGTACATCTTGATTAGGAGTTGGAACCAATCTTTGTTTGCGCTATCTAGCATTACTCTGGCATTAAGATTCCATACGACAATGAGTTGCATAGGATAAGAAGGTAGGGTGGGGTTTGGCATAACATCGAACCAGTGTTGGGGTGTCTGGAATTGGATGTTTCCTGCAGGGAATTTGGCAAGCACTTTTGCAAGATCTGGGTAATGGTTAAGCCAACTCATGTAGGCATTGCAGCTGAAGCCTCTCCAGTGGGGCAGGAGCATGAAGGTAGCAACTGGTTCTGTTGTTTGGAGGGAGGAGTGCACTGCGTGGCGCAGGAGCCTAAACATTATTTCATCATCATGTGGGGGATGGCAGAAGGAGAAGCCATTGTAGCGTACAGAGAGGGCGTCTGTGTGTGCTCCAAAGACCTGGTCCCGGCAGCTTGTGCTGAAATAAGTGTTGAAGGTACCGTCAAATTCAAGAGGGTTGGAAAACCTCTTTATTGAGACCATGCACCATTTATGCAGGGCTGATCGAATGTGGGGAGGTGTGATCAGCGTGTTAGAATTGTAGACCTTTTTGCATTTGGCAGATAGGTGTTTTTGTTGGGCTTTTTGACGTGAGAGGAGTCCCATGATTTCAGTTGCAGAATCCTGGACTGGTGGCTGGATGGTGGCGTGTAAGCCTGCCTTCTTGGCTGCTTCATAGGCTTCGAGCAGGGTCTTGAGTCTGTCTATAGTCAGCGTACCAATGCACTTGCCATTGGCATTGTAAATACAGGCACATTCAAAGGTGGTTACTTCGGGCATTTGTGCCGGCACGGCGACCTCATCAGATGTGTCAGGTTGGAGACTTTCCTTCATGAGGTCAACACTTCTAATGATAATATCACAGTGTCATGTTGGCATGATATCTGTCTGGGGGTTGGTAGGTTGGAAGTCAAAGGTGGCATTCTTGCGAATGGCGCAGCCAGTACTTGAGAGCCACGGAAAGTCAGACGGGCTTTGAGGATTGCCTTCAAAGCCTTGGTTGACAATATCGTCCAGGGCTACCTCAGCATTCAGGGGGTTTACTGTGTGTTCCAGCCTTTCCTTCTCAAAGGCTTGGGCATGGGCATGTAGATCTGGATGCATTTGAAACGTATCAGCAGCTTCCCATTTGGGATGCCATTCCACATGGATCATTTCACATTCTTCAGAGAAGTTAAGTCTTTTCGCTTTTTGGGAATCTGACAGAGAGGCGCACGCAGGGCAGTCCCAGTGCTCATTTGGTTTGCTCTGTGCCCGGTCATTTTGGGAGCATGCTTTGACATCTATGAGGCAGCCCCAATGGTATGTGCGGTAGCAGGTATCACAGGTGGGCATATTGTCATAGCGTTGAGATTCATGGGTGTGTTCTTTGCTCACAGGGCTCCAGCAGAGTTGGCAGCATGGGTCTTCTGTAGTCCTTCTAGGTACATGCTTTGAATAGGCTACTTTCAACCCATCATTTTGGAAAAGGGGTAGGGCCCATATTCAATGGTGACAGGGTGCCATTGTACTTTGTATTGAGTTTGTTGTTTCTCTTGAGATGATCTCTTGGATTTCTGTAGATGTTGCCAGCCCAATATTTTTAGGATGACATGGTCATAGCGGAAGATGGTGTTGCTAACTTGTTCTGCGCTCGAATCAGCAGCCTTGTCCTGCTTATAGTTCCAGAGCCACTGGGCAGCATCAGTGTCTGGTGTGTTTGGAGGTAGGGGGCATGGGGTTATGATGGGTTGTGCGTGGTATTCTAGGTATGTTGTTGGGTTTTGGCTCCCTCTGGGCCTCCTGCTCCCAGCTTGTGGGGTCTGGGTGGGTACGAGGGGCAGGGCCTGTGTGAGGGGTGTCAAAAGGGGTTGGGTGGGGTCTATGTTATGTCATGGGGTCTATGTTATATTTATTCCCTTAGTTGATGTAGGGAGAATTTCCTCTGCCTACGTAGTTTTTTCCTGTAGGCAGTGCAAGAAAAGAAAACCAAAAACATGTAAGCAGAGGAAAATGTGCCTCAATTAAGGGAGGGGGGGGCTTGTTGGCATACATAACTTGGGAAAACACATGATAACTAGCCCCTATTCCAAACTCACCACTGCCTATCCACATCTATGTTGTGAACTGGGAACTGTAGTACAAGCCAACACGAATCCACCTAAACAATCACAACCCAGTCTGGCTGCAGCTGTAACGGTAGAGCTGAGGCTGATTTATATTCAAGAGATGGCATGAGCAGAAGACTCCATACACACATACATTCTAGGAAAGCACTGCTTGATTGAGTCCCCAGGCAGACGAGTAGACGCGTATCTTTGTGTTAGTTATGATTCAAATTAATTTGCACAGCAGTTTAGCCTCCCACCTTGCGCTAGGAGCAAGGGGGGAAACACTTGAGGAACACCGGACAGGCTTGCCATTGCTTAGATGCTTAGACGCTTGTAACGTCGAATACCAGCTTTGTATCTTACAAACAACGGAGTGCAGTTGAACCCCTTTTTGAGCTCAGCCCACGACCCAGCGATTGACTGGAGGAATCACCTGTCGCAAGGCAGAGTATACCGGCGCCATGCTGAGATTGTTTCACCTGCCTTGTATCTAGAGTATCCGGCTCTTTGCGGCTGAGATAGTTCTAGAGCACCTGCCCAGTGGCAGAGATAAAATTAGCTAAGTCAGAAGACACCTGCGCCAAGCAGAGAACACCTGTCATTGACAGAGAGGACCTGCAGCACGGAAGAGAAGTAAGTAGCGAGTAAAGAAGGTCCTAGGCACATCAGAAATGCTCCAGAGTAACATGTGACCGGGCCCTAACTCTCTAGCTTCCAAACTGCGCCAGGCCGAACAGCATTCTTGCAGCAGCGCCTGGCCTCAGCTGTACCAGAAGCCAACTGGAAGCTGCGCAGTGTTGGCAATCATTCTACTCTCAATACAAGGCATGCCAACATGCCTGGACTCAATAAGTGCCAACGGATCCCCTCTGACAAACAACAAATACCTAGAAATCAAACCTATCTACACATAGGTAATCGGGAAGAACTATCGGTACCATACCAATCTAGTCTATCCCTCATGATCAAAGTCCCTGACTGGAGGACATGGGCGTACACTGATGGTAGCTGTCACATCAAGCATGGCAAACGAGAAATCGGAGCAGGCGTCTACAGCCCTCTCACTGGCAGCAAAAATGATGTTGAGCCTAACGGTGCTGGAATTACCAACACCATATGTCGAGCTGAATTAGCGGCTAGTGCTGCTGCCATCACGCACTCTTATTCACACATTGCTTCAGGCAGTCTCACCTCTCTTCATCAAATACGTAAACAGCTTATTACCCTGAGAAGTACAAACAACACATTCTATGGGATGTCCTTAAAACCATATTCTCACTAGCAACTCACAAACCAACATTTGTATCTATAAAATAAAATCTCATGCTGGCATTGCTGGTAACGGATGTGCAGATGCTGTTGCAAAACATCAGGCAAACCAAGCCAATAATAGCATGGCTGATACTGAGATCCCTGGCACAGGCCCCGGCGGAAATCCATTCTTTCATTTATTTTGGCCAAGGAGGAAAAAAGAGAACAGACTGCCAGCACATCCACATATCCTGCACCCAATCCTAAAATCACCTACCTCCCAAATCTTCAAAATGCCCTCAAGTCTCACATGCATAAGAAACACAGACCGTCATGTTACGGAGCCCTAGTGAAGCGCAAGGAAAGCGACAGCAAGGAGGAGGTCTCCGGATCAAATCCTTGTGGCGGGGGTGGAGAAAAGATGCCCTCTATCGGTGGCAGTCAATAGGAGGCTCTTTCCTCAATGCACGCGGCCAAACGGCAAGCGCAGATCTTTCTTTTCTTTCTTTCTTTCGAAACACAGACATGGATCTGCTAACTCCAAAACAGGCTACTACTCATACTATCAGAGTTTGTCATCACATGTAGATCAGAATACCAACAATGCCTTTAGAGACATGCCCTGTATATCCTCACTATGAAGCGCACTATCTTACAATATCGCACTGGCACCCTCTGCGACCAAAAACGTGCGGTTCGCTTCAAAAGGTCCACTAACCCATTATGCCCCCTCCCAGGCTGTCATCAATTAGACAGCGCACTCCAAATGCTTTCAGGCTGCCAAAATCATATCATCTCCAGCATGAAAATTGAATGCCACAATGTTGCTGGAAGAATGATCATCAAAGCTTTTAGCAAAAGCCCGTGGGGAGCAGGCTTGGTTAACACGGACATGGGAAGTGATAATAGGTTGGCACAGCACAACCTTCAAATCCCTGCACATGCATTGAACAGAGTTATACCCCCTTACCTCTTTCCAAGAAATTTCCTAAGAGGTCTAGACTCACATTAAGCCAACCTAATGCTATACTGATTACTCCCTATCAAGCCAAACCCATTTCTTCTTCTCCTTATTCTCCCTGCTCACACCATGTGTTACGCAGCAGGCATGGCACCCCACAGAGGTCCTGCGTAGCTAACCGCGTGAGACAGCCTCACCAACTGAATGCTAACCAGCGACATGAGCACTTGATTGAAATCAAGTACTGTGAGGACACGAGGCCTGGACAACAGTTGGAGGCAGCACAGCGGCAGCATGCAGACCTCTGCAAACTCATTAGTGCAAGGACTGCGCCTCTTCATACTATCCTTCTGGGTGTTAGCAGGACCTGTTATGATCAGACCAGAGATCTGAAACACTTGCAAGAAAACTCCATGCCCATTCTGTACAATTTGTGCATTAACTTACCTTTACCAGACGCGCCATTGAAAATAAAAACACTCATCATAACACTGGTGCCCTGGAGCAGCGTGCTGCCAGAAACCCACCCGATCCACATTAATTCCCCTCTTCTGGTGAGGGAGACTCACGGCTCTTTGAGCTAATTTGTCTCTCTTTCCTTAATTGATGTAGGGAGAGTTTTCTCTGCCTATGTAGCTTTTTTCTTTTTCTTTATACTTCTCACAGCCAGATTTTGGAGCCGGGTTCTTCCACTAACCCTCCAGATCCCCATTAGCACTTTTTATTTTACAGTTTTGTGGTGGAGGGGACTCACGGATCTGAGCCAATGTGTCTCCTTTTCCTTAATTGATGTAGGGAGAGTTTCCTCTGCCTACTTAATGTTTCTTTTCTTTTCTAAGGAATAGGCCACACGCTCTGATTTGGCTCTCTAAGGTGTATGGCATTCCGGCTGGGATGTACGTGTGCCAAGTGTGGGGCACAGAACATCTACGAGAAGGCAGTGAGTTCAAAAGCCAATCACCAAAAAGGCATTTATGCTCTTTAAGGCGTTTTCTAGGTGTGATGTTCTGAGGCAGACCTCACACATTACTCCAGTCACAACAACAGCATGGAACCAGCACTTGCAAAGCCACTTTCGAGTACAACCAACAGTTGTGCCGCAAGAAGGAGGGCATGGTTGTTCAACAAGGACTGCTAGATTTACTTGCTTGTCAGGAAGAAATATGGCTGTGCCTTTAGGTAGGAACCACGCACCCCCAGAGGTGCTCTTGAGACAAGGTGCTGAATCTGGGTGGGTTCCTCAACCTGACTGCTTGGAGACTCCTAGTACAACAGTTTTGGAAGGAATGGTCGGGTCCCACATCAAGAAATTAAATGCCAGTGCTTCATCTGGATTAGACGGTATTCCTATACCCTTCCTTAAACATGCCTGTTTGCCCATTGAGCGTGGTCGGAGAGTGGATCATGTTAACGTGCTGGTGCCTCTGATAGCACGCATGTTCAGGGTTTTTCTGAGTAGAGCTATGATCCCTGCATGTTGGAAGGTGGCAAAACTGAGCCCCCTTCACAAAAAGGGAGCTTTAACAAATCCTGGGGACTACAGGATGATTGCTGTCAGTGGGGTGATGTACCGCATTTATGCCAACGTGCTGAAAGACTTGGTGACGGATTGGTGTATCCAGGAAAATTAGGTCCCAGACACCCAATTTGGTTTTTACCCCGGTAGGAGCACTCTGCATCCACTCTAAATCCTGAGGCACTTAAAAGACATGCTGCAAAAAAGCTCAAGCCACGGCAATCACCTAGGCTGCATGCTGCCTTCATTGACTTCTCTCAAGCATACGACACTGTGCCCCGTTTGCAACTTTACGAACATCTACAACGCATTGCCATGCCTGCACTACTTCTTCAGGCAATTAAGGAAATGTACCAGGATGATGAATATATTCTGATGGATGGGGATAAAAGGGCAAGTGTGCGTCCAAAAAATGGAGTTAAGCAAGGTGTCCCCTGTCCCCTCTCCTGTTTTCTCTTTACATCAATGATATGGGCAGAGATATTAGTGAAGGTATCAGAGGTGCTGTGACAGGGGATGGAGTGAATGGCGTTTCATACATGCTATATGCAGACGACTTGAGTTTAACTACCAATGACCCAGGTGAAATGCAAGAAAAGAAAAGAAAAGAAAAACTACGTAGGCAGAGAAGACTCTCCCTGCATCAATTAAGGAAAAGGAGACCCATTAGCTCGAGAGAGCCGTGAGTCCCCTCCACCACGCAAGTTATGCTGAACAGATTACGAGCTTATGCAATGAGAAAGGGGCTGACTGTCAATACATCAAAGTCAGAGGTCATGCATTTTAATAGCAGGTTGTGTTCTTCTCTGCCTACTTTCATGTATGGAGACGTGGCTCTTCCAGAGAAAAAGCAGTTTAGATACCTCGGTATGCTTGTGGACAAGCACATGAATTTGAAGGTGTCTGAGGAGCATGCAGTGCGGCCTTACATGGCTGCCCAGCAAAGGATTAAGGAGTTTGTGCATGAACATGATCTAAGGAATAGGCCACATGCTCTGATTTGGCTCTCTAAGGTGTATGGCATTCCGGCTGGGATGTACGCGTGCCAAGTGTGGGGTACAGAGTACTTACGAGAAGGCGGTGAGTTCAAAAGCCAATTACAAAAAAGGCAATTATGCTCTTTAAGGCATTTTCTAGGTGTGAAGAGTACTGCCACGAACTGGCCAGTATTGAGAGAGTGTGGTCAAGAGCCCTTACAGTTTTATTGGTTTAGGGCTACTGTTAAAGTTTCAACAATATGCTTGTTTCTAACAGTGAAACACTACGCCAAATGCTGAAGGCAGATTTACACCTTGCTAATATGGGTGAGTCCTGTTGGTCTGCTCATGTATCTAAGTCATTTAATGGCATGCGCAATGAGGAGGTGTTTAAACGGAAATTACTGAGTGCTTCCAAGATACCCATGCAGGATTTTTTAGGGGATTTGAGGTACAGACAGCAGAAGGTTTGGAGGGAAGCAGACGCCCTAAGTCCCCGAGAGGTGAACAGGAAAGCAGTGACTTACCATCATTGGTGTGGAATACCTTTGAATCAAACAGCACGCACACCCTTCTGTATCCCATCATATCTATTTAAGGATCTGGATAAAGGAGTCATGAGGAATGTGAGTAGGTTTAGGCTTCGTGCCCATTGCTTGAAGGTCGAGTCCTGTAAATGGTTGGGTGGTTCAAATATTTGTGTTAAGTGCGGATGTGCTGAAGTCCAGGACGAAAAACATGTTCTTTTCTATTGCAATTGCTGTGAGCTGTGTGAGCTGCGCAGAAAATACAAGGACCTGTTCATTGACCTTTTTAAACCATTACATACTTTTGCCCAGCTTCCAAACACTGATTTTGTTCCTTTCTTGGCGAGCTTTCACATTTTGACTAATTTCGAGGTCAATGCTTTCCTAAATCAAGACTCGCACAGATTTTCAAAATCTTTGTCAGAATTGGTTTCAATTTTTGATGCTGGATGAGAATGTTTCACCAGCAGCCGATCAGCCAGATTCTCGGGCTGTAGGCCAACCTCTCGTAACCCTTATATGTTTTACTCCAAAAACAAATGTGGCTGCAGGCACGAACCCTACGTATCGGTATTTTTAGTAAAAAATTAACAAATTGAGAGCCTACGCTCGAAGGAAGTCGTTGACTGTCAACACACTGAAATCTGAGGTGATGTGCTTCAATTCCAGGTCTGACAACTTGCCCCCACTTTACTTTGATGGTACGCATCTCCCCTACACAGATACTTTCAAATATCTTGGCATGGTGTTTGACAAAACCATCAATCTGGATGTTGCAGCTGATGCTGCGTTGCGACCATTCACAGCTGGTACTTTCCGAGTAAAAAAGTTTGTTCAGGAGCACGACCTTGCCAACAGATTACACGCCCAGGTTTGGCTCCTCAAGACGTATGCCATTCCTGCTGGCATGTATGCAAGTCAGATCTGGGCTACCCCTTACCTACGACAAGGCAAAGAGATGGACAATCCCATACAGAAGTGGTTATTAACAGTGCTTAAAAGAACTCCGGGGGTAAGGGACACCACTCCCTCTTGGTGCATCATGCGAGAATGTGGTTTAGAGCCCTTACAGTTCAACTGGTTCCGAGCAGCAATGCGTCTTTATAATTCTCTGACCCGATGCAACAGCTCGACAATGAAAAAGATTTTGCAGGCTGACATGCGGCTGAGCTCAAGGTCCGATGATTGTTGGTCCTCCCATATTCTGTCAGCCTTGGATGGTTTGGCACACTCCCACATCTTCAAACAGAAGCTGCTGGATTGTGAGCCCATTGATCTCAGTCGGTTTGTCGTGGACCTCAGGACCAGGCATCTACAATATTGGGCGCCTTTTTCCAACACACACCCAAGAGAGCGCAACAGTAAACGCTTAACCTATCACCAGTGGTGCGCTACTCCTACAAAAAGGGCCTTGGTTGGGCATTCTTCCTACAGTCTTCCCAAATACATGTTCCTTGACCTCCCCCATGATGTCATTCGCAACGTGGCTCGGTTTAGACTTCGTGTTCACACCCTTCGCTATGAGACAGCAACTTGGAATCACAGGTCTGCCCTAAACTGTGACCTTTGTGAGGCTGATGATAATGTCCAGGATGAACAACATGTCCTCTTTCATTGCACACATCCCCAGGTGGTCTCTCTCCGCAGGAAATATGCTCCCTTGTTCTCACAGGCAGGATCTCATGATGTGTCCGCTTTTTTAAACCAGAACAACCATAAACTTCCTTTTTCCCTTCATGAATTAATCGCTTTTTATGAGCAGGCTAGCAGTCGCAATTCTTGACTGAAGGCCTTATCCTTGTAAACCTTGTAAACCTTAGTAAAAAATTAAGTGAACATGGCGGTTTTGGGTGATCAATTCATGAAGTCGCCTGGCTGGAGTTGTGCTGCTCCTGCTGAGATTAAATCAGACTTGGTTAAATTCTCATTCATTCTTGACACCTCTTATGCTTTTCAAATATAAGCATGCACCAGCGCCTGATCTGCCTGGATGCTGGGCTGTAGGCCTTCTCGTTGTGTTTCCTCTGCCGTGTCCAGATTACGTCTCCAGATTCAATTCAAGGTTGATGCTTTCTCTCAAACATATTGTACAAAGAGTACTCATATTGTACAAAGAGTACTCATATTGTACAAAGAGTACAAAAGGCATTGTACAAAGAGTACTCATATTGTACAAAGAGTACAAAAGGCTGGCGCTGAACTTGGTATCTTGAATAGGAAACATGCCATGCTTTGGCTCTTTCAAGTCTTTGCACTCACAGCAGGTTTATACGGATGCCAAATATGGGCTACAGACAAACTTTCTTTCGAGTCATCAGCGAAAACTAAAGCACATGTCTATCATACAGGCTTCCTCAAGTCTCTTTTGGGTGTTAAGAGAGCAACAGAAACGCACTGCTTACTTCGAGAGACGGGACAGATGCCCCTTTATTTTTACTGGTTCAGGTGTATCATGAGATTCTGGAACTCTCTTCTCAGTACAAGCAATGCCCTTTTGAGCCAAGTTGCGCAAGCAGACCTACGACTTGCTGATAAAAAGGGCAGTTGGACTCACCAGGTTCTGACAGCCTTGAATGACGTGCCTCATGCTCAACAGTTTGCTGCTGCTATACGCACCAGAGCCAAGGTTAACATGAACGACTTGGAGGGTGTTCTTCGTGAGCATATTATCCATGATTGGAGGAGTCTGGACAGTCTGACTCCACAAGAGGCCCATGCTTCCAGTAGAATCATGAGGACGTACCACACACACTTTGGCATTCCATTGGGCTCTATACCAGGCTGGTGGGATGAAAAGAAGAGAAACAAAAAGCCATTGCTACCTCTCTACCTACGACAAGATATTCCTCAAAAATTATTTCGCAGTATTTCATGCTTACGCCTTTCCGGTCACAACCTTCGAGTAGAAACCCAACGGCATCATGGAAATAGGTGCCCATACGAGCTTAGAATTTGCAATAAATGTGACTGGCACACTGTACAAGACGAAGAGCATGTTATCCTGGATTGCCCATCCCAGGATTTAACAGAACTGCGCACTCAGTTCCAGCATCTGTTTAGCTCTGCACCCCCAAGCAGTGCATCACGCCTTAGAGACTTCATGAATCAGGCTGATGTCCTAGGATTAGCCAAGTTTGTGTCTGCTTGCCTGAAATGCTGTGACTGAGCTTCTAGCTCATTTTGCTTTTAGTTTGGACTGGTTTGGTTGCAGGCACGTTTTGCTTCAGCTAAGCTGCCCCCGCAGGCAGGTACAGCTATGTAACCCTTCCTTCCCTTCCCAAACATATTGTGCAAACCTGTGTAAGTTTTCAACAAGCACAAAGCTTGTGTATGACTGAAAAATGCACCACAAAAGAATGAAAGGTATGGTTGAGCCACAAGAAGAATGTTTGGCAGTGGGAAATAAACCTGAGAGTACAGGACAAGAAAGGGTTTGAAGCACCATGCATCTTCACCAGAGAAGAAAGAGGTAAAAAGGAGAATAAAGTTCCCGGCCTTCTAAAAATCCCCTTATACGCCAAGTAGTTCCCTACACCTGGCCTTATAAGATGAGAGAACGGCATTCGTACTCAGTTGAGCCTGCCTGCTAATGGGTCTCAACCTCATGACATGCACATAGGGGCAAAATTGAACGACGTACCCTACAAGCACTCGACTTTCCCAATGGCAATTAACATAGCAAGTCATCATGCACAACATCTCCTTATTGCACGCAGCTGTTTGGCTTGCACACTTTTTTTTTTATCACGCGCAATAGACAGCCCGGGACTGGCACTAGCTGTGCAGGGCTATCTGCATTTTTTCTAGTCACAAAGCGTGGCGGGTCCGTGTCAGTTTGGGACGAGGGGGCACCTCACTCGGTGAAGCTGCTGCACAGACGCAAAACAAAAACAGCCCAATCGCAGCACCCAAGGCCTAAAGCTTCTCAGCAACAAGTCATACGAACGTCTTGGCGTGTGGTAAGCACGCAATGAACCAAACAAAGAGGAAAAAGGGATAGCGTTTGCCACTTGCGCCGCGTGTATCAAGGAAAGGCCGCATGACCACCCCACCATCACAGATCTGAATCAAACTTGAGATCCCCCTGCAGCACGAGACGCCTCAGGGCTCCCACTACCACGCAGTTTCGGAAATCCCTGATTTTTTAGGGACATGGTCCTTGCTATCCCTCTCGCTATAACAGTCTCACAGAATATCCAACCACAACCACCGAACAGCCACACAGGCAGGAGCTATGAAAAATTTGTTAAGGGAGCCACTGTGAAAGAATGAAGGAAACAACTTAGTCATCCACACGGATTTTACTTGTTAGGTTTGTGTTCCTTTTGCACCGACTAAATAAAAAAATTGCGCTGTCTCATAAATATTCCAGCACGCTGCAGTACATGAATGGACAAAGGAGCTTCAAACTCACTTCCTCTGTATTATGTTATTGTTCTCTTTCTTTGGCAGAGTCCAACCAAGATGACGCACTACATTGGGAACCATCACATCCAGCAATTCACCTGTCTTCATGAGCTCACAAATACCTACCATGCCAGAAGCATGGGAATACACACTGGTCCGTCTCAAAACGTACCTACAGAAAGCAATGGCCCACCCGATAACGCATGTTTTTTATGCTTATGTCAAACCCTCAGAGCTCAAAGCATGGACACTGAGCAATAATGAAGCACTTTATCACCTTGAGGGAAACGCGTTTCTGACAAGTGTACAGCGCCATGTAGTCAACCCACAAGCAAAGCAAAGCAAACGTCGACGGGAGGCTTGCCCCCTATCCTCCCAAAATAGCACCAACACTTTCCCTCCGGCTTCTATGTTTGCTGCTGTTGCGCACAAATGCGTGCACACACACACATGCACACACGCACACACACATGCACACACGCGCGCGTGCATCCTCAATCTCCTTAGGGCAGGAGACATGCCGAGCTGATAAGGTCCCACTGCCTGGCACAGCAGATGAGGCACAGCTTGGCACTGCAGATGAGGCACTGCCTGCCGGCACAAATTGGCGAACCTGTGTGCATGGACCTACAGGCGCTGCGTGTCAGCAGCAGCAGGCACTGCTTGTCAGCAGACACTGCTTGTCAGCAGCAGCAGACACTGCGTGTTAGCAGCAGCAGGCACTGCGTGTCAGCAGACACTGCTTGCCAGCAGCAGCAGACACTGCGTGTTAGCAGCAGCAGGCACTGCGTGTCAGCAGACACTGCTTGCCAGCAGCAGCAGGCACGGCGTGTCAGCAGCGGCAGACATTGCCCGTCAGCAGACACTGCTTGTCAGCAGCAGCAGACACTGCGCGTTAGCAGCAACAGGCACTGCGCGTAAGCAGCAACAGGCACTGCGTGGCAGCAGGCAAGGTCCCTTGGGCGGAGACAACTGCAAAGCCTGGAGGCATGGGTGGCCGACATGACCCCCTGCCATCCACCCCTCCGCCTCAGGTCTGTTTGAGCTTGGTACCCGGGGCTTCCAGGCCAGCCCCTGGTTGCACCATGCGACGCAGCTTCAAGGTGTACAGGTATCTGTAACGCATGTCCAGCGCAACATTCACTGCAAAGCCACAGGCGTTGACGGCCATGGAGCGCACCCAAGGGTGCTGCTTGCCAGCTTGCATGTACCAGAGGCCGTAGCACACGAACATGAGCACACGCAGCGGCATCATCCAGCGCACGCGCACCTGGGAGGGAGAGCAGGAGTAAAAGAGGTGTTTTTTGGGGGGGTGGGAGCTGGGGGTTGTTGACAGGGATCCGTCCCACACTAGAACGATCCACCATGGTTGGAATGATGGTGCTGTCATAGAGGAATCGTTGCATACTCACATGACAGAGCGCTCAAAAAGGTGCACAGAGGTGCCTTGCAAGGTGTAGTGGGGGTCCAGAAAGTGAAGCATAGTATTTTCACAACTGGCTTGGAATATTGCTGCAAATAACAGCATGCAGGGTGCGCAGCAAAAACAGAAAAGCGCTTCTCTACATGCTACTTTGAGTGCTTGAAAGGTGAAGTCTCTGGCATGCAGCGTGTGCATCAAAGAGTGAATGGCTCCTCCTCCCACAAGAAGGCCTTCAGTGTCAGCAGTGGATGCAGTTCAACAAGGGGGTGTAGTGCGTTTATGCATATGTATGCACATGTATGTATATACGCTGAATCAGATTACACTCGTTGGCAAGCGTCAGGTAGACCCGGCATTGGCAAGCATTGGGTAAACGCAGGATAGTTTTAGGTCCTGGTCAGTTCACCTCTGTTCAAAGCCAAGTGAGCACCAGTCCACCATGACAAACCTGTGACAACCCAGTGAGTTACCCTATTATACTGAAAGCCATCTGTGACCACCCTGATTTCAAAAAACAACCATCACAGGCGCTGGGGCGCAGCTTCATTGCATGTGGGGTTCCACACTGTGACTGGAGCTCCCTGCTTCAGGACCTTACAACCGTGCTCTCTCCTACACCTCATCTCTTCCCTTTACTACCCCTCTTCCTTCGCCCAGGCTGGCATTTCGTGGCGCAGTCAATGCATTTGATGCATGTGCAGTGCCGGGGAACGCCAAGAGGGGGGTTCTAGACACACAGCTGCGTGAGCGCGAGCCCTGACAGCGAGCGAATGCAAACACGCAGAAACACCAGGCAGTAATTGTGGCGCACCTGTTCCATAGATGACATCAAGAAGATGTCGATGGCTGCATCCAAGTTCAAGCTGAGCACGATGCGAATGACGGTGATGATGGGCAGCCACCCCATGCCTTGCATGAAGCAGCACAGGGCCCGGCACAGAATGATGCCCACACAGACGGCCTGCGACAGGAGCAGCAGTACACACAGCATTCTGAACTCGCACAATGATGCAAGCTTACTATCCATCAAGACACACTGCTGAGCTCGCAGTGTAAAACTTGCCAGGCGCATGTGCGTGGCTAAAACGCATGAAGCAGCACAAGGCTCGGTTCAGGATGATGCCCACACAGGCTACCTGCAAGAGCAGTGGTTTATGCAAGCGCATGGGCGTGGCTGAGACGCAGGGATTCGGGGAGCCCGTGTGCGTGTGACTAAATGAAGCAGCACAGGGCTCGCGGCTCAAGCCTTGGGCCAAACCACGAAGCCCTTAGTGCATTGCACATCTCTCTATTGTATAACCTCTCTCCTGAGCTTATATGCTCATATGCTTCGAAAGCTGATGATCCTTTTTCATGAGTTCTTAAGTGCACTCAAAACCTTCTGCACCTCTTTCGTGAGTACTCTTGAAATTTGATGCCTCTTTCCCAAGTTTTTTATCCTGTTCCAAACCTGATTTACCTCCTGAGTACTCTGGTGCCTCCCATCAACCTTTGTGCCTGGTCTTTCGACCAATCCCCGGAGCGCCTTCACCATCCCCATCCCCATTCCCGGCGCCTCACCAACCCACCCACCTTAGAGTGCTTTAGAGCCTTTCAAATGAGATACACGCCGCCTGCATAGACCGGGAAGACAATGCGAAAGCCGCACAGCCCCAGCAGCAGAGCCCACAGTCATTCGCACCCACCTCAGAGTACTCGGAGCCTTGCAAATGAAATACACGCCGCCTGCATAGGCCGGGAAGACCGTGTGAAAGCCGCACAGCCCCAGCAGCAGAGCCCACAGTCATTCCCACCCACCTAAGAGTACTTTGGACCCTTCTAAAAAAATATGCGCCGCCTGCATAGGCCGGGAAGACCATGCCAAAGCCATACGGCTCCAGTAGCAGAGCCCACAGTCAATTGCACCCACCTCAGAGTGCTTCGGAGCCTTCCAAATGAAATATGCCCCGCCCGCATAGGCCGGGAAGAAGGTGCCAAAGCCGTACAGCTCCAGCAGCAGAGCCCACAGTCCCTTTGTCAGAGCCACGCGAACCATGCCTGCCATGCAGTTCAGGGTCTGGAAGGTGCACCAGTAGAGAGCCATGGGTGCTGCCTGCAGGCAGCAGAAATGAAAGCAACATTGGGTGGTGTGCATGCATGCTCACCAAGAAGGCCTGGGAAGTGCAGCAGCACAGAGCCATGGGTGCTGCCTGCACAAGGAAAGCATGAAGAGCGACATTTCATGATACACACTCATGCTCAAGCCTGCATGCGTGCTCATGAAGACCTGGGGAGTGCACCAGTACAGGGCCGTGGGCGCAGCATGCAGGCAGACGGATGAAGCAACGTGTAGTGGTGTGCATGCGTGCTTATTAAGACCTGGGAAGTGCAGCAGTAAAGGGCCGTGGGCGCAGCATGCAGGCGGAAGGATGAAAAGAAACATGCAATGATGCGAACATGTGTTACAGGCCAGGGGGGTGCAGCAGCGCATGGCATGACGTAAAAATGTCAACTTGGTCATTCAAATTGTTCATGGTTTTCGTGAGCTCACACCACCATCGCCGTTGTGGGCGTATGCTGTGCTTCAAAAGCTGGAGCTTGCAGGTCTTGAGGGAAAAACACTCCTTCAGCAAACCCCTCCTCCATCAGCATCCAGGCTCACCATGCAGATGCTGGGCTTCAAAAGCTGGCGTGCATGCACGTCCAGACCCACTGAAAATTTAAAGTACACGAGAGAGCATGCAGTGCAAACCCTCAGGGTGTCCTCATGAGCGCCTGCAAAGCGCACATGCCCTTCCGCACACCCTCACCAGCCCTACCAGCTCACCTGCGAGTTCAACCACGCCCGGAACTCGGCCTCCCTGAAAAGAGGGGCCACATCTGCAGCGCAGGGAGATGGAATCGGTGCAACAGCCACTGGCAGCTTCCATGCCACAGTCTGCCAGTGGGAGAGACCAAAGGCGCTTGCCCCGATACCAGGACTGCTCGCGCTGCTGCATATCTTGCCCCCTTGCTCACAAGCTGCTGCAGAGGGCGGTAGTGGGGCAGGGGCGGCAGCACCCAAGGCAGCTGAAGCTGCTGAGGCACTGTGCCCCTGCACAGCGCGCCCAAACTTCACCTGCTGCATCTGGTGCTGCTCTGTTGCCGGTTGAGCTGCCTGCACGCCAACCTGCACTGTGTGCCTGGTGCCGGTGCTCTCCGCGTACATCTGCTGAGACCCTGCCAGTGACGCACGCAGGAGGCACGTCAGGTGGTCCACCCACTCCGCCAGGCTTTTCGGTGGCCGAGTCACTCGCTGGGTTTCAAGGGGCGGTGGTTCCACGGATGCGTGTTCCGTACTAGCTGCACCTGACGTAGAGGCAGTGGTGCTGCTGATGGCGCTGGCCACCTTGGCAAGTGACTGTTGACCGTTGACCTGACAGTGAGGTGGTGCTGTGCTTGACACTGGCGCAGTGCTGCTGCTGATGCTGCTGTCGTCTTCATGCTGCTGCTGCTGCTGCTGCTGCTGCTGCTGCTGCTGTGACTGCACACAGGGCTTGTGGGGCTGTTGCTGCGCCTGGCTGCAGTCAGCAGCATCCGTGTTCGACCCATCCACATCCACTGTGCAGCGCTGCAGGAGGTCGCGGACGCGCACCACGAACACCTCAGATCCGTCAGGGTGCTCCAGTTCCACATCCAGCACCTCGCTCCCTGCAGGCAAGCTGGCCAAGATGTCCAGGGGTGTGAAACCAGACGCGTTGGGCTCTGCCCACCTCCAAGCAAAGCCTGAAGTACCGCCTGTGCTGCTCCTGTTGCTGCTGCTGCTGCCAACCCCTCCTTCCCCCTGTGTGCGCTGGCCACCCCACCGGCGGCCCCAATCCAGCACTGCCAGCAACATGGCGCAGCTGTTGCTGGGGCACAGCAGCGCCAAGTGCAGCAAGCCCCCCAGCTCTGAGGCACTTGCCGCCCCATCCTCACTCGACACATCCTCCTCTGCTTCCATTCTTCGCTCCTCGCCCCCGTCTTCCGCTTCGCTTGCGGAGGCGGCGTGGGTGGTGGTGCTGGCTGCGGCGGTGCGCGAGGGGCCGCACTCCTTGTGGGTTGAGCACTCTGACTGTACGTCGACGACCGACTGGCAGCACTCCTCTGGAACGTGGGCTAGTTGAGCAAAGGGCTCGGGGGGTGCTGAGGGCAGACTCATCAGGCTGTCCACCAAAAGTGTGGATAAGGTAGGCAAGCCCCACAGCATGGACTGCCGGAGCAGGGCCACGCCCAGGTCCCAAGCGGAGGGGCCTGCTCCCGCCTGCGCAGCTGCATTACCCCCGTCTGCTCCTGTGGTCAAAAGAGGGAGTTGGCAAGCAGGGGGGGTTACTTGCTTGCCTTGCAAACGGAGACATGGATTTGCACATGCACAGTTCAAAAAGCACTGCTCTAGAATTCTGCTACCCAGGAAAGCTTGGTCCACCCCATCAGACAGGCACCGAAGGAGCAAGGCCCCTCTTTTTTGATGCTGCATCACGGGCACCAAAGAGCTCCGACAGGGGAAGGCTGTTGGTTTCATGCGCAGCAGTTTGCGTGGCTGAGCGCTGCTTTGCACTCCCATGCCCACCCCCCTTGAAACAGTGTGCTGCAACACACAATAACCGCACACACACTCGCTCACTCCCCTTCACCCCTTGCCACAGCATGCGCTTTACTCACTCACTCCCCTTCACCGCTTCCCACAGCGTGCGTCTCACAAGCACCCACCTTCACCCCTTCACCCCTTCCCACAGCGTGTGTTTCACCCTCACCCACCTTGGGAAACCGGACGTGTGTCGCAGTTGCGGCACACCCAGTACCCCAGGTCACGCAGAAACTCTGTCAAGTCTGTGCTGTCCTCGCTGCTCCAAGGCAGGCCGTGCTGCAGCTCCTCAACAGCCCCAGCAGCCCCAGACATGCACCCAGGCAACATGAGCACGCAGCTGTTGCTGCTGCTGCGTGCGGACAACAGGTGGTCATGGTGCCAGAGCTCCAGGGTCAAGAGGCAAGGGCAGGTGCCGTCTGCACTGCCTGCCATGGTAGCGGGCAGGCTGGCAGCCACCTGTGTGTGCGTGCGTGTGTGTGTGTGCGTGTGTGTGTGCGTGTGTGTGCGTGTGTGTGCGCGCGCGCGTGTGTGTGCGTGTGTGTGTGTGTGTGTGCATGGGTGCGCGCAACATGCATTGCAAGCCTGCAGACGAGTGTAAGGGAAGGGCAGCAGCAGCTGCAGCGGCAGCCAACAGCCGCGCACAGGGCATGTGCCCCTGCTTCTTGACCAGCATCAGCAGCCAGAAGGAGCACACACAGGTACTCAAACAGATGCATGTACACATGCATACACAGACAGACAAACTCACATCAACAGTGAGGCGGAAAGGGATCCGCCTTAACCTGAACCCCTGACGCCCTCGCCTGCAGAATCCATCCCACAAAAGGGAATCCACTACACAAAATGGCATTGCATGCCTTGCCCTAATCCCACCCTGATCCCTAACCCCTCAAGTACAGGGGCTGCTCCGCACCTCAACCGCAACTTGGGTGTTAGCGTGTCCGGCTGCTGCGGGTGGCGCCAACGGGGAAGCTGACAGAGCACGCACTGCTGTGGGCACATAGCCATGGCCCTTGACATTCACCAGCACCTGTAGCGGCTCCTCTGTCACTCCCTGATCGCTGCTGCCCTCGGCGGCAGCCTCCTGGGCAGCATCCCCGCCCCATCCCATCAGCATCAGCCCGCTCATGTGTGCAGGCACACACACTGATGCACGCAGGGTGATTGACGGACCTGTGGGGCCGTCGGAGCTGGGGTGATCAAGCGAGGGGGTAGCAGTGGCGGCAGTGGTGGTGTGCGCTGGTGCAGCAGGGAGGAGGAGAGCAGGGGCGCCAGCGGTGATGCTGCATGTCGCTCCTGGCGCAGGCTGCGATGGCGTTGAGAGGCCCTGCACACTCCAGGACTTGGCGTCAGCGCCCAGCACCATGCTCAGCACCGCCTCACCCACCTGCACACACGCGCGCACACACACACACACAATGTTCACTTTTTGGAAGGGCAACATCAGAAAAGGCACTGCATGCTCCAGGGCTTGGCGTCAACGCCTAGCACCGTGCTCAGCACCGCCTCACCCGCCATGCACCCGCACAGCAGGCACATACACACAGCATTCCGTTTTGAGGGGGGTAACCTTAAGAGAAAAGTGTCAAGGATTGGAATGAAGGCACATCTCCAGGAGATCTGTGTACCCTCAGAGGCATGGTAAGGGGCTCCTCAGGTGCTGCTGGTCCCTCCCCCCCCCCCCAACAATGGAACACATATGAAGGAACAGACCTAGCTGCAGCATTCTTGTATTTTGTACACTCTCAAATGCACCTGGACTCTGTTCAGCTAATATTCCTTCATCAGGGTGTTGCATGCCGCACCTGCAGGGACACCGCGCTGCCGGGAGAGAGCTCTGCAGCAAGCTGGGTGCTCTCCAGCCACACCTGGGCAGCTTCCACCAGGTGGGCACCCAAGTGGGGTCCTATGGGGCTGTCCAAGATGCTGTGCTGGAGGTCCAGCGTCACCAGCACGCAGCCATACCTCACAGCCGCGTTGGCCACAAAGCATTCGTCGCTCCTGGGGATATGGACAACACAAAAACACGCATGTGAGGCAAGCTGTCCAAGATGCTGTGATGGAGGGCCAGCGCCGCCAGGGCGCAGCCAAAACTCACAGCTGCGTTGGCCACACAAAGCAATTGTCGCTCCTGGGGACACAAACATGCATGCCACGTGCACGTGAGGACACGTGAGACAGCCTCCAAATGCTTGGGACGTAAACAATCATAAAACATACGTGTGAGGACGATGAAGCACACCCTCCAAGCTGTCTTGCATGGGCGTGCAGCAGGCAGGGTGCTGACTCCAAGGCTGGTGGGCATGGACACCCATGCTGCATGCATGTGAGGACGATGAAGCACACCCTCCAAGCAGCCTTACACGGCCGTGGCAGCAGACAGGGTACTGACTTCCAAGCATGGTGGGCACAGACAACGAAGCAACCCCAGCTAGGCCCAGACAGAGCCCTCACCAAACTTTTTTTGGAGGAGTGCTAGCGCGGGTCCCCTCTTAAGATCCACCATAACCCCTTGGAGAGAGGCCAACCTTACCCTTACACAGCCAAAGCATTTCAAAAAGCACGCTGCAAAGATGCTGCACACAAGCGTGCACCACCTTCCTTTCATGGACAAGGGAGGCCAGGTCAGGGAGGGCTGTGGGGGGCAGCGTGCTGACTTCAAAGCATGGTGAGCACAGACAACAAAGCACCCTTTGCTAGGCCCACAGAGCCCTCACCCAACTTTTTTGGAGGTGCTAGCGCAAGGTCCCCCTAAGCCCCCTTACTCCCTCCGAGAGAGTTCAATCTTGCCCGCACAACCAAAGTATTCCAAGAAGCATGCTGCACGAAAAAGAAGATGATGCGCACAAACGTGCACCACCTACCTCTCATGGATGAGGGAAGCAAGGTCAGGGAGGGCTGTGGGGGGAAGGCTTTTGGGGTGAGCGGGGCCAGGCACTTTCAACACCAACTGCAAAGGGGCACGTGCGATGGGAGGTGCGCACCATGAGTCGTTTTCCAACCATACAAATTCGCGCACCATTTGCCATACTTTGCATTTTCTAGTGGGCTTTGTCTGCGTGATGGCAGGTGCGGTGGGAGGTGCACACCATTCGCCGTGAAAGGAATGTTCAAAGGCCTTCAACACTTACAGTGGGCAATCAACACTTACAGTGGACAAGGCCAGGCACATTGGGCACCTTGGTGTTGCTCACAGGGAACCTTCTGACTGCTTTGCCAGTCTCAGGACTTTTGCCAGTTTCAGGGATAGGTTAGCCAGCCTCAGGAATAGGTTTGCCAGTTTCAGGAAAAGGTTTCCTGAGTCGTTTCAATCTTGTGCACAGGGAGTTCACCCTTTCCCTACAGGTTCAGTCGATGCTGCTTACCAGAGTAAGAACAGCGCCATTCAGGTAGCTAGTGGCGTATGTGCGTGCGTGCGTGAGTGTGTGTGCGCGCGCGTGTGTGTGTGTGTGTGTGTGTGTGTGTGTGTGTGTGCGTGCGCGTGCGTGTGTGTGCGTGTGTGTATGACCTGGACAAGCACTTGTGGCATCCAAAATGGCTGGGGCTGGTGCATCGAGCAAATCTGACAAGCAAAGACAGCCATGCACAAATTCCGCCGTGCTCTTCACCACTTTTCACCAGGCACCCTCAGCGACAACTTCTTATTCCCCTATTTTTAACACACAATTTGGGTTGCAGAACTCCCTCCTGTACTACAGCCCTCACACACACATACACAAACACACTCTACACGCCCCTTTATGCATTTGGTGGTCAGAGAGTCTCCTCCTACATCTCACCCTCCCACGCACACACACTCACATACTAACACCTCACAAGCCCCAACATACACCTTGTGTTTGCGGGATTGCCTCCTGTACCCCAGCACACACACACACACATACACACACCACGCCCCAACATGCACCTGATGGTCACAAACTGCCTCCTGCACTTCAGCCCTGACACACACACACAACACACACAAACACACACCACGTCCCAACACGCACCTTGTGGTCGTGGAACTGCTTCCTGTACTTCAGCCGGCTGGGGCCCATGGAGGTCCCTCCTGCCATGACAAAGCTGCGGACCCTCTCTGCTGCCAGCCTGCGGTTGGCCTTGTTGACACCATCAGCCATTCCAGGGCAGAAGACCTCCTTCCCCTTGCATGTTTCAGCACCCAGCAGGCCAGCAAGGCTGTCCTCAGTGCCCCCCGTGGTGGTCCCGCAGAAGTGGGAGGGTGCTGAGGGTGCTGGGCAGGGATGGGCCTTGCTCGTGTTCACACCCTCCTCTTTCTCACACGAGGCCTTTTGTAGCGCCCCCTGCTCCTGGGCAGCCCCGAGGTCCCACTCACACTTTCCATGGCTCTTCTGCTGCTGCTGCTGCTGCTTTGCCGCTGTGGCTAAGAATGTGCTGTAAAAGCGGTGCTCCATCAGCCTATGGATCAGGATGATCAAGACGTGAAGCGCCGCGGACTGCAAGCATCACAGATCATGGCAATTTGGCAATCAACCCTGGCAAGTAGGCAACCATTGTAGATCAGGGGCAAGAAGGCAATCATGTGCAGCAGGAGTTGCGCTCTGTCAGCTGATGGACCAGGATGACCACGAGGTGCAGCGCTGCAGACTGCGCGCATCAAAGAGAAAGGCAAGTTTGCAATCACCGTAGGCCAGGTCGAGTAGGCAAGTATGTGTGGTGGTTGCTCTGTCAGCTGATGGACCAGGATGAAGAGGTGCAAGCGGCGCAGAGAGCAACCATCATAGACCAAGGCAAGTTGGCAATCATGTGCTGCAGAAGCCGCACTCTGTCAGCTGATGGATCAGGACAATCACAAAGTGCAGCGCCACAGGCACTGATTTTGGTCACAAATCAGAGCAAGCGGGGAATCATGTGCTGTAGAAGCCGCGCATCTCAACCCATGAGCTGGTTGTCAAGTTTGCGGACCATCATGCCGCAGTCTGCTGCCCTGCACCTTCTGGCTGTCCTCCAGGTCCATCAGCCAACGGACAGCCGACTGATGGACCAGAATAGCCAGGAGGTGCAGGGCAGCGGACTGCAATGCAATGTCTGCAAGGCAAAGCATTGTCACTTCTTGCATCGGTTTGCACACCCGTCCCAATGGGCCCTCCCACCAGCACGCTCCTTTGTGCCCCCCCGCAGCATCGGACACCACGGCATGAAGAGACAACCTAAGAGCAGCCAAAGCCCAGGGGCGCTGGTCGTTTGGTGCAAGTTTGAACATCCACCCTTTGCTGCCAAAATGGGTGTAAAACAGCCCCAGAGCCACAAAGAACGGTCTCATGTGGCAATTTCCAGCAAAACCCCATGCATGAGATCAGACCATGTGTGGCATGCTCAGGGAACACAAGGGTGGTTGCTGGTGGCATGAGCAGCTAAGTGAGACTGGTTGGGGGGAGCCATTCGTGGGGACGACCATGATTCATGTGAGAATGCGTAGCATGCCACATATTATCACTGAGCATGCGTGACATGCCACATATCACTGAGCATGCGTAACATGCCACATATCACTGAGTCCATTTGCCTCAAGCACATCAGCCAAACGGGATCGCATTTCCATGTGCTTAAGGAGGTCTTTATGCCGGTGCTCTTGCCTGATACCGTGGTAAACACACATGAATGAATGAACAGTCTGACACGGTGATGCGTTGTGGTCTTGCATGATGCTGCGGTACACACAATGAACAGTCTGACACCGTGATGCATAGTGGTCTTGCATGATACTGCGGTACACACACACAATGAACAGTCTGACACAGTGATGCATTGCGGTCTTGCATGATACTGTGGTACACACACACACACAATGAACAGACTGACACCGTGATGCATTGCGGTCTTGCATGATACTGTGGTACACACACACACACACACGATGAACAGTCTGACACGGTGATGCATTGTGGTCTTGCATGACACACAGCGGTTCTCCTCCAGAAATGCAGCACTGTGCCGGAGCAATCCAGTGTGTTCTAATGACACATGGTGCCAACCCTTTATAGACATTTGGGATTTGGCAGTCAGCGTCTGGCACCGTGCCGGAATGGTTCATCGTGTCTATCAACACATGGTGCCAACCCTTTATAGACATTTGGGATCGGCAGTCAGCATTTGGCACCGTGCCAGAATGGTTCATCGTGTCTATCAACACATGGTGCCAACCCTTTAGAGACATTTGGGATTCGGCAGTCAGCATTTGGCACCGTGCCAGAATGGTTCATCGTGTCTATCAACACATGGTGCCAACCATTGAAAGGCATTTCAAGGGTTCTCATTGGCCGCCCTCACCCGTACTGTCGCCACAGAGATCGACATCCCCAGCTGCATGTTGGTGGTCGTTATCACCAGTGCCTGGATCCCAACAAACAAGTATGGCAGAGGCAAGTGGACCTGCAAAAGGAACGAGCACGCAGTATAGTGATTGGCTGACAAGGCACATGGAAGAGGGCATGCACAATGCTTCCGCTTCTGCTCATGGCACTTACAAGAGGGCATGTACAATGCATATGGTGCATGGAATAGGGCGTATGCATATTGTGCTTGCGGTCCAATCCGCGGAAGGGCCACCTCCTCAGCATGTGCACGGTTTGCTTTTACAATGCAAGGGAGGGGGGTAGGTGGCTACTGTGGGCGATGAGCGCCAATTGGTTCGAACTGAGTGCCGACTGAGGTCACTGTGGACAATGCGCGCCAACTGGTGCCAACTGAGTGGCAACTGAGGCCACCCTGGACCGCTGAGTGCCAACTGAGGTACCCAATGGGCAGCTTCTTCAGGCCAATTTTGGCGCCAAATCAGGCACCAAGCATGCTCAAGCAGTGAGGGCTGTTTAACTCTGCCAAGCCTGGCAGAGCGTGGTACAGCAGAGATTTGTGGGCATTCACCAGCAACACGTGGACGTATGGACATATGGGGCATCAAAGCCTTGACTTTTGAGTTGAGGCTCCCAAGGGGGTCAAAGCTTGTACCGTCATGTTGTGTAAGGGGCATCACGTCTACAACGAAATTTAAATGTACAACAGACGAGCGTCCACAGGACACAGGCGCGCAAGCAGCAGAGCCATGCATGCATGTGCACATTTGTGTGTGTGGGAGGAGGGGAAAGTTCCTGGGGATGTGCCTGTCTTTTCCACTGTTTCTGCCTGCACACAAACATTGTGTGCTGTTGCATGCAGGCCGGGCAAGCGAAAACTGCATCCCCTTCCCCAGTTGTTGACCTGCTGTCTCCATGCATGTGCCACACTCACCAGAGCAATTGCGTTGAACAGAATCGGACCCA
>OU611758.1:8718998-8766498 GCA_914767535.2 Dunaliella primolecta | reverse complement strand
GAGAGCTCCAGAGGGGGTGATCTGAGGCGCCAGAACAGATGTAAAAAAGAAACGTTGCATGCTCCCAGCGCAAATTGGCCATAACGGTCAAAATTCAAGCTGGGGTTCCACGGATCACTTAAGCGCCACTATGCTGCAAGCATTTAAAAGAAACTCATTTGGGGGGTAAGTTGTCCCCCCCATATATTATACCCTTATATATATAAGTTATATATATAACCAATATATACCAGCCCAATATATATATGGACCAACTATCTGTTCACTGTCTGTGCTCTTTTACTCTTCTGGTGCTACTGGTATGATACTTTTTTTTTGCGGATCCCTCTAAGACCCCAGAGAAGTACGTCACGGCTTTTGGAAAGAAAGAAAAAAGGTTGAAGGCAATGAGAACCCTCCCATGACATTGATTAAGGAAAAAGGACACAGTTGCTCAAGGAGCCGAAGCAGAAGGCAAGAAGGAGATTAATGTGGGTTTCTAGTAGCAAACGGCTCAAGGGCTCTGAGGTTACGGAAATTGTTTTCAATGGCGGGCCAGCAAGTTTGTGGGCATACTGTACAGAGTGGGCATGGAGATAGCATGCAGCTTAGCAGCCTGATGGTGGTCAAGGCCTATTTTTTGCAGAGCTGGACAATCCCCCCCCAAAAAAACAGGTGTTTTTAAGATGAAAGTAAAGAACAGAAAAACTACTTAGGCAGTGAAACACTCCCCACATCAGTTAAGGAAAGGGGGCCACATTGGTGCACAGACTGTATGACCACCCCACCACGAAGTTCAGACTGAGAGAAGTACGGCAGGCAGACAAAGAACAGGTCCAGCAACGAGAAAGAGAGCAGGATGATAGCTGAAAGATTGGAGTGCTCATTGCATTGGGTCTTTCTGTAGAGCTAGAGTTTTACAGTCCAAGATGTGGGGCACCCTGCCTAATCAGCCGCGGCGTGAACACTACTTTTTGACACCCAGCTGCCCACATCTGACCAGCCAGACCACCAAATTGGAAAATTTTTAGTGAATTGGAGTCTATGTAACAAAAGAAGATCATCACAAAAAGATTTACTTATGTACAAAAATTTGAATATACAGGATGTTAGTGGAGTATATGGTGGCCGCAAACACAATATTTTGGGAGTGAAAAATGTGGAGCTGTGGGCCATTTGTGGGTGATCTGAGGCCAGGAGGGTGATCTGGGGTCCTCCGATTTTCATCCACTTTTTGTGAACATGATATTTTATGGGACAATGATGTTTGGGTTGGTTAGATGCAAGAAAGAAAACCGGGAAAGAGCATGTCCACCAGCGGCATGTGCACTTGATTGAAATCGAGTACTGTGAAGACACGAGGCCTGGACAACAGTTGGAGGCGGCACAGCGGCAGCATGCAGACCTCTGCAAACTCATTAATGCAAAAGTTGTGACTCTCCACACCATCCTTTTGGGTGTTGGTGGGACCTGCTACACTGAGCACACCCTTAACCAGTTTAAACAACTGGGACTTGACCACCAACGCGCCAATAAACTTGCTCGCAAACTTCATGCCCATTCTGTCATGTATGCCAACAAGCTTGTTACCACTAGGTGTGCTATTGAAAACAATAATACTTCTCGCAGCCTTATGGAGCCGGGTGCTTCCAATAACCCTCCAGATCCCCATTAGGATATTATTTTTGTAGCTTCGTGGTGGAGGGGACTCACGGCTCTTCTGAGCCAATGTGTCTCCTTTTCCTTAATTGATGTAGGGAGAGTTTCCTCTGCCTACGTAGTTTTTTCTTTTTTCTTTTTTCTTTTTCTTTTCTTTTTCTTTTCTTTTTTCTTTTCCACCGATATGGGGGAGTTGTCCAGCTCTGTGATTTTTGAATTGATCCGTGGTGGTCCGTGTAACATGTCCCACCAACACCCAATGTGAAAGAAAAAGGAAAGCCTACGCCAGCCAAGAAGTCGCACGCATGAAAGAAAAGTCCCCTAACTAGCAAGCTAGCAAGGGTCTCGCCTGCCTTTCAGGACAAGTGACCTGTCGTTAATGCACGCGGCCAGACTCGGATTGCGTAGTCTTTCTTTTCCTTCTGTCTTTCTTTCTTTCTAGGGTCTCACCAAGCCCAGTAGAATGATGTTTACAGTGATTGCTAAGGTTACAGCTTCCCCACTAATCTTGTTGCAGAGGTCTGCATGCTGCTGTTGAGCCGCCTCCAACTGTTGTCTAGGCCTTGTGTGTTCACTATACTTGATATTTATCAAGCGTGCATGCCGCTGATTTGTACTCAGTCAATGACAGTCGTGTAGATGTGCTGGTCCTCTGTGAGGCCCCTTGCTTGGAGTCCCACAACAGACTTATATTTTAGCTCTGGGCTGTTGGATGCAGAAGTATACCTTGAGAATCCCTAGAGACTGCATGAGCCTTCCATCCGAAAATTACCCCTCCTAGACAACATTCAAATTGTGAATTCCATATGTGGGATCCATAAAGAACCAGGACAACAAATAACGTAAGACAGCTCCATCAACTGAGTGCAATTCAGCGGCATGCTTGATTGCAATATGGTATTACGAAGAACAAGGCCTGGGCAACAGTTGGAGGCGCACAGTGGCAGCATGCAGACCTCTGCAAGAAAATTAGCGGAACAGTTATAAACATACAAACAATTTCTGAAAAAAGGAAAGACCATGTAGGCAGTGAGAACACTCCCTACATCAATTAAGGGAAAGGAGACTCATTGGCTCAAAGAGCCGTGAGTCTCCCTCACCAGAGTGTAAGAGGGAAGCTAGTGTGGGTCTGGTGAGTTTCTGGCAGCACATGGCCCCAGGGCACCAGAGATGCGTTCAGTGTTTTCGATTTTAATGGCACGTCTGGTTGAGGTAAGTTTGTGCGCATATTGCACAGAGTGGGCATGAAGCTTTCGTGCAAGCTTGGTAGACCTTTGCGTGTCAATCCCTAGTTTTTGAATTGATCCAGGGTATGAGTAATATAGATAGTCCCACCCAGTCCCACCCACACCCAGAAAGATTGTGTGGAGAATGATCTCTGCACTTTGGAGTTGTTTGCACAGCTCACTCACTCTGACTCACTAACTCACTCACTCACTCACTCACTCACTCACTCACAAGCATGCTCCCAAAATGACCAGGCACTGAGCAAACCAAATGAGCACTGGGACTGCCCTGCATGCGCCCCTCTGTCAGACTCCCCAAAAGCGGAAAGGATCGACTTCTTTGAAGATTGTGAAATGATCCATGTGGAATGGCATCCCAAATGGGAAGCTGCTGATACGTTTCAAATGCATCCAGATCTACATACCCATGTCCAAGCCTTTGAGGAGGAAAGGCTGGAACACACAGTAAACACCCTGAATGCTGAGGTAGACCTGGGCAATCTTGTCAACCAAGGCTTTGAAGGCAATCCTCAAAGCCTGCCCGACTCTGCGTGGCTCTTAAGTATTGGTTGTGCCATTCGCAAGAATGCCACCTTTGACTTCCAACCTACCAACCCCCAGACAGATATCATGCCGACATGGCAATGTGATATAACCATTATAACTTTTGACCTCATGAAGAAAACCCTCCAACCTGACACATCTGATGAGGTCGCCATGCCAGCACAAATGCCGGAAGTTATCACCTCTGAATGTGCCTGTATCTACAATGCCCATGGCAAGTGCATTGGTGTGCTGACTATCGACAGACCCCAGACCATGCTTGAGGCTTATGAAGCAGCCAAAAAGGCAGGCATCCACGCCACCATCCAGCCACCCATCCAGGATACAGCAACAGAAATCATGAGACTACTCTCACGTCAGAAGGTCCAACAAAAAAATCTCTGCCAAGAGCAAAAGGGTCTACACTTCTAACACTCTGATCACACCTCCCCACATCCGATCAGCCCTACACGAATGGTGCATGGTCTCAACAGAGAGGTTCTCCAACCCTCTTGAGTTTGACGGTATCTTTAACACTTATTTCAGCACAAGCAACCGTGACCAGGTCTTTGGAGCACACACAGACGCCCTCTCTGTACGCTATAACGGCTTCTCCTTCTGCCATCCCCCTCATGATGATGAAATTATGTTCAGACTCCTGTGCCTCGCAGTACACTCCTCCCTCCAAACCACCGAGCCAGTTGCCACCTTCATGCGTCTGCCCCACTGGAGAGGCTTCAGCTCAGCAATGCCTAAGAGAGAAAAGAAAAAGAAAAAGAAAAACTACATAGGCAGAGGACACTCTCCCTACATCAATTAAGGAAAAGGAGACACATTGGCTCAGAGGAGCCGTGAGTCCCCTCCACCACGAAGACTACAAAAATAATATCCTAATGGGGATCTGGAGGGTTATTGGAAGCACCCGGCTCCATAACCAGGCTGCGAGAAGTATTATTGTTTTCAATAGCACGCCTAGTGGTAACAAGCTTGTTAGCATACATGACAGAATGGGCATGAAGTTTGCGAGCAAGTTTATTGGCGCGTTGGTGGTCAAGCCCCAGTTGTTTAAACTGGTTAAGGGTGTGCTCAGTGTAGCAGGTCCCACCAACACCCAAAAGGATGGTGTGGAGAGTCACAATTTTTGCATTAATGAGTTTGCAGAGGTCTGCATGCTGCCGCTGTGCCGCCTCCAACTGTTGTCCAGGCCTCGTGTCTTCACAGTACTTGATTTCAATCAAGTGCACATGCCGCTAGTTTACATTCAGTTGGTGGGGTTGCCTCACGCGGTTGGCTGTTGTGGCCCTCAGTGTGGGGTTGTGTCTGCTGCGTAACGCATGATGGTGTGAGCAGGAGGTAGAAGGAGAAGAAGTGGGTTTGGCTTTATAGGGAGTAATCAGTATAGCATCAGGACGGCTGGAGGTGAGTCTAGATCTCTTGGAAAAAATTCTTGGAAAGAGGTAAGGGGGTATAATTCTGTTTGATGCATGTGCAGGGATTTGAAGATTGTGCTGCGCCAACCTATCACCACTCCCTATGTCCATATTAACCAAGCCTGCTCCCGAAGGGCTTTTGCTAAGAGCTTTGATGATCATTCTTCCAGCAACATTGTGGCGTTCAGTTTTCATGCTGGAGATAATATGATTTTGACTGCCTGAAAGCATGTGGAGTGCGCTGTCTAATTGATGACAGCCTTTGAGAGGGCAAAGTGGGTTAGTGGACCTTTTGAAGCGAACCGCATGTTTTTTGTTATAGAGGGTGACAGTGCAATATTGTAGGATGGTGCGATTCATGGGTGTGGATATACAGGACATGTTCCTAAAGGCATTGCTGATTTTCTTATCTACATGTGGTAACAAACTCTGATAATATGAGTAGTAGCCTGTTTGGGGGTTGGCATATCCAAGTCTGTGTTTTGTATGCATATGAGACTTGAGAGCATTTTGAAGATTGGGGAGGTAGGTGATTTTAGCAATGCCTACATGAGTTGGCTTAACCATCACCCAGATGTTGCTAAAGTGCTTGCCAAATTCCCTGCAGGAAACATCCAATTCCAGATACCCCGACATTGGTTTGATGCCATAAGTAACCCCACCCTACCTTCTTATCCTATGCAACTCATCATCGTGTGGAATCTTAATGCCAGAATAATGCTAGATAGCGCAAACAAAGACTGGATCCAACTCCTCAGTCAAGATGTTCCAAAAGCTCACTGGCTACCCCTGGATCCTCCAAATACCACCACGCCACTGCTTACCCACCAGCACCTCGCATCAACACTTGGAAAAAGAAAGTTCCAATCAATCCCCCCGACACCCACAAATGTTCACACATGTGCCCTCAGGTAAGGGCAGCCTTCCTTCCTGCCAATTACGAAAAGATGTTCACACCTAAGATCAAAGACAGGAAAGAAATCACCTACATAGATGGCAGTGTGGTTAAACGCAAAGATGACCCCCCACTACTTGCTGGCTCAGGCGTCTACAAACCGGGTAAGGAAACTACTCCACTCTCCCAACACCTGCAGCTGCACATAAAAGCCAACAGCCATGGACCTACAAATACTATCAACAGAGGAGAACTTGCAGGCATTCTTGAGGCACTCCAACAAGGGCAAACTGATATTGCCTCTGATAGTGCATCCTGCCTCTCCCAGATCTTCAAACAAACGCATAATCCTATGCGGATGAGGAATCACCTCCATGCAGAGCTTATTCGTGCTATATCAACCATATTAGAGCACTCCCCTCATCCTATTCATTTCTACAAGGTCAAAGCCCACTCTGGCATCATTGGCAATGAGGGGCCTGACGCCTGCGCACGGTCCGCATCCCTCAAGAACACCACAGACATTAAGTCCCACATGCCAGGGACCCATTCCACAATTTTCATTGGCCCTCGTTGAAGACCTCACACGGACAAATTGATAGCCTGCACCGCTCCCACACTTTCCCAACCCACTACCTCAACAACCTGACCGACAAACTTAATTACACATGCATACAAAGCACAAGCTAGGCTCTGCTGATACCTCTGGCTACCATTACAACTTGAAGTGAATAGCTGGCAGAGGCTCAACCATGCCATACAACCCACTTCCCCAATCACCACTGCCAATATAGAAGCTCACAACCCAACCTGTCAACTTGCTAACAAGGAAATCAGCAACTCCTTCTGGTCTACTCCTAAGATTACTCTTGAACAACAGATAAATGTAGTCAAACACCGCACAGGGACAGTTTACAAACAGAAGCATGCAAACAGATTCAGCAGGTCTTCCACCAATGGAAGATGCCCGCTGTGTGATGATATGGACAGCATTAATCATGTTGTCCTCAGATGTTCAAATCCAACTAAGAGTGGCATGCATACCAACAGGCACCATGTTGGCTTCAGCTTCTGTGTTAAAGCCCTTAACAAAGGCAGATTTGGCTCATTCCTTATTGGTATAGATGCCTGCCGTAATGAGAGACTCCTGGATCAGGGGATACAAGTCCCAGAAAACATCTCACGAGCCATTTCAGACTAGGTTTTTCCTCATGGTACTGGCTCCTCTGCTCGGCACCAAAGCCGCCCTGATGTTATCCTTGTGAGATCTGTCCCGGGCAGACAAGCTAACCTTGATCCTTCTAAGATCCCTCCTCAAGACAGAGACATTCACCTTGAGCTAAAATTCTGCCCTGACACCAACCCCTACATTACTTTCGAAACTGCAGCAGCTCAACATGCCGGCATGGCCGACAACCCGCCCGATCCTCGTTAGTTCAGTCTCTTTCCCTCTCCTAGGCTAGCTACAGTGTAGCTAGTGTAGGTTTGAGGGACCTCTGGCGAGGCTCTTGCTAGCTTTCTACTAACAAACTAGTAGTTAATGCACACGGCCTGTGGTCTGCGTAGACTTTTCTTTTTTCTTTTATATATGAGGCCTGGTGCCCAGCTAGAAGCCTCACAGCAACAACACAATGAATTTTGCAAACAACTTCGGTGCCGAGACCACCCTTCACACAATCCTCCTGGGTGTGTGTGGGACTATCTATACTGCCCATACCCTGGACCAACAAAAAACTGGGGCTTGGCCCGCAAAGGTCTATCAAAATTGCAGGAAAGGTCCATGTCCATTCTTAGGCTGTGCAACATGCGCACAAACTTACCTCAATCAGACGTGCCATTGAAAGCAAAACACTCATTACTTATAACCCAGGTGCCCTGGGTGAGACACGTGGTGCCAGCCTGAGAGACCCACGAGGTCCACATCAGCTTCCTTCTTATTATCCCGTGGGAGAGATTCACGGCTCCTTGTGCCAATGCATCTTCTCTTCTATACTGATGTAGGAGTTTGTTCTCACTGCCTGTGCGTTTTTTTCTGGAGGAAATTCTGACGAGCTGTCATCAGTTCTTTACATTAAGGCATTTAGAAGATCCAATTCACTGGGATGTTTGCACAAACGAGGTTGGCTGCCTTTTGGGGCAGCCATTAAAACAGAAATGTCTTGGCAGTTACTGAACTGTGCCTCCTTATTTTTACTTTTTTGTTTGCTCTGATGTCAGCGCCCACAAAGCGGGCAGGAACTTTAGAATGGAGAAGAGTCACATCTAAAACGTCAATAAAAATAACCAGTTGGTTTATATTTACCTGCCATGTAATGTCCTACATATAGCCTAACAATGTGACCGAAGGTCCCCCTTGGTAATCTAATCAAACCTATCAGCTGAGAGGCATCATTGCAGGCAAAACACTTATGCAAGCAAATTGCTGGGCTCATTTACCCTCTGCCGAAGCAAAGCTGCACACAGCAGAAAGGCATGCACACTCGACACATTTCAAGGATTTCATGGCAAGTGGGTATGATGCTCAACCATCCATCAATGAAAAGCACAGGTAGCAATAACTGCGTTTTTCGTACAATCCAAAAGGAGATAAGGCCATTCCACCTCAGGAAAAGTACATGCCTCCATCCGACAGACCAAGGCTTTGGCGCTGCCCTGCTTTGCTCCACTGCCGCCCAAAGCAGGGCATTCCAAGTGTGCCTACCATCCCTTCATGCTTTCAATCTAACCAGGCAGTTCGCAGTCCAGATTCCTCCAAGACGCCGTGTCTGGTGACCAGTCTTGCACCCCCAAGTAGCGCGTCATGTCTTTGAGGCTTCATGAACCAGGCTGATGTCCTAGGATTAGCCAAGTTCGTGTCAGCGTGCTTGAAATGCTGTGACTGAGTTTCATTGTTCTGTTCTTGTTCTTCAGATTGGACTGGTTTCGTTACAGGCACCTTTTTCACTTCAGCTAAGCTGCCCACGCAGAAAGGTACAGCTATGTAACCCATCCCTTTTAAGACGCCACAGACGTGCCCCCGCCCGTTTACCAAGGCACATGCATTCGGATTTGTCTCAACACGTCATGAGGAATGTTAGCCGTCTCAAACTTAGGGCACACACACTGAAAGTGGAGACAGTGGCTTGGGATACTCAGAACGCTCTGTTGTGTGATCGCTGTCCTTGTGATGAGATTCAAGATAAAGCCCATGCCCTTTTGGCGTGCAGCGACGCAAATGTTTGTGTTCTGAGGAGAAACTATGCTTACCTGTTCAACTGTTTCTCTGGTGATTCTTCAATGGAGCAACCTTTTTACAACAAGCCAGTGTCCAGGATGTTTCTGATTTCCTCTTGCAACACAACAACAAGCTTTTTTCGTTTGTTCCTGAGCTTATGGATATTATATTGACTGGCAAGGACCAGTCACAGGCCGATCAGCCGAACAGCCTGGCTGAAGGTCCCCCCATGTAACTCTAAGTCTGTAAGATGCCACACAGAACCCTGTGTGCAGTTAGCACCCCTGAGGCTCGTGTCATGTAAGGTTGGTCACAGGCCTTGCACAGCCCTTGCTCTTCCAAGCATAATGCACCCAGACATACTTAGCAGCCACCTTGGGCAAACATTGCACCCTCAGACGACCCTCTCCCCTTGCCTAATCAGCAGCTACCCTGAGGCCAACATCGAACCCCCCAGATGACCCTCTCTCTTTGGAGGCTCACGGCTCTTTGTGCCTATGTGCCTCCTTTTCCTGACTGAAGTCATCAGTGTTTTCCACTACCTACACAGCTATCCTTTCTTTTCCTTCTTTCTTTGTTGGACTGCTCCACTTCAAGCAGACCCCTGCTAGAGGACCATACCACTGGCAGAGGAGGCATGCACACACAAAAACAGCAACCAGCGCTTCCGTTGCCACTACAGACACGCAACCCAGCACCCACAGCTATATCCCCCCCCCAAAGCATCCGCCACGCTCAAGGATGCGCCCGTGTTACAGAGACAATCTGGGCGGTTGATCAACCACCTTGACACAGAGCTACGTAGCTCTGTGTATACAGCGCTGTGTATACACAAGCGTGTTTGTACTCATGGGTGGAGAGCACCTCAAACAGCGTTACACAGGGGCCCCTTCTTCGGCTGCCGTTTGAGCTTTTCTGTCTCTAAGGCCAGCTCAGTTGTATCCCAGACTGCCATGACACAGTGCATGACCATGACGGCGCCAGCTATGCCTCCCAGCACAATCATCGCGATGTCTGCCCCCTGCTGCTCCCCGCTCAGCCGTAATGCGCCCGTCACCTGCGCACCACCACACGTGTGCACCGCCACAAGTGTGCAACAACAAGTATGCAATAACACAGTAACGCGCCTGTCACCTGCGCGCCACCACACGTGTGCACCGCCACAAGTGTGCAACAACAAGTATGCAATAACGCCGTAACGCGCCTGTCACCTGCGCGCCACCACAAATGTGCAACAACAAGTGTGCAATAACGCAGTGCATGGCCATGGTGTCAACCAATCCATGAGAGCAACCACCAAACCATGAGAGCGTTCTTCCTGCACAGACCACTCACCACACCCATGAGGCAACCACCTACGCCAGCGATACGTTCAGGCAGAGCTGCTTCCTTTTCTTGTCGAGAATTACAAGCCCCTCACAACACTCACGGAAGTAACCACCAAAGCAAGCGGAATGTTCAGCCAGAACTGCATCCTTCTCTCTTTCTCCCTTCTTAAGAATTACAAGCCACTCACCACGCCCATGAGAGTAACCACCAGTGCCAGCAATACGTTCAGGCAGAGCTGCATCCTTCTATTGCGCACTTTCAGGTACTGCTGCGCGCGTCGCTCATTGAAGCTGCAAAATGTGTGGGAGTCAAGCAAAAGTAATGTACGCAATGCAAATTGCTCATGGAAGCTGCAAAATGCGTGGGCATTGGGTAATAGTAACGCGATGCAACTTGCAAATGCCTGTAAACAAGGCGCTCATGTAACTCCACGATGTGAGTGGTGAAGAAAGGTGGTGGTGTACCACGCATGTGTTACACATTGCTAATGTCCACAAAGACAATGTAGTTGATACCTGTGAGGATCTACAAATGATAAAGTTGGATAGAAAAGAGGCAGATTGTGTGTAACACAATCTATGCTTGACATGCCTCAATGCGAAATTTGCACTCTGTGAAAAAAGAAGCGCAGTAGCAAAGCATTGCTTCCTCCAGTGACAGTCATAATAGAGGGGGCATTGCAGTGGAGATGGTGAAAAGAATGGACTCAATGGGTATAATGGGCTCATAAAGTTTGTCATTCATTCAGGCTGCTGCTAACAAGTACAAGAAAACACATTCGTGCAACAAAATGGACATTCTTCGGCTTTTTCCCCTCCGGTCGAGCCATGATTACAAAACTTATTCTTCTACCCTTCCAGTCTTGTCATGGTCATGAAACTAATTTTTTTCCTCTCTAGCCTAGTCATGAATGTGAGGTTTTTTTACTCCTCTGTCCCTCCAGTCTAGTCATAATCATGACCTGATCATCTGGCACATGAACATCTAGCCCTAAGGCATCTGTGAATCAGCAAGCATGGATAGTGGCTCAGTGTGGCAGCTGCTGGCACTGCAGGAGCAGGTGTGCAAAAGCTCAGCAGCAGCAGCAGCAGCAGCAAAAGCTCAGACGCAGCAGCTGCAGCAGCAGCAATAGCAGCAGCAGAAGCTCAGATGCACCAGCAGTAGCAGTAGCAGCAGCAGCAGCAGCAGCAACAGCAGCGCAACAATAGAAGTTGGGCTGAGCTTCTAAACAATGCCCATTACCATGAGCATTTGGATTATGGACACCAAACCCTCAGGCATTTGTGAAGCAGCAAGCATGGATGCAACGATAGGAGCCGGGCTAAGCTCCAGCCAAGAGTCCTGGACAACAAAATGCTAAGAAGAAACTGCGCTTGTTCGCACCTTAATTTTAGTTGGCTCCCTGCATGTCCTCCTATATGCCCTTGTGATGGTTGTCCACCTGGATGCCGGTTTTAACATCAAAGGAGCAAAAATGAGTGCCTTTGGAATGACGGGAGCAAACATGGCAGCCTTTGTGATGGTTGCCTGCGTGGGTGCAAGCCCTCAATTAGTTCAAAAGTTCATCCCATCCAGACACTCCACACCTACCTACCAAAGTCCCTGCTTCCGAGCCACCTACAGAGTCCTTACCATTCTCACCAGGCTATCGACTATGCTGCCCGCGCGCCTTGCACCCCCTAAGCCCCCTGCTTACAGGGGCCTCTCGCACAAAAGGGCTGAGAACTGATATGCCGCACAACACACACAGTGGTGTCTGTGCATGTGCGGATGCATGCACGTATGAATGCTTCCTCCGTACCTTCCCTGCCAGAGGCTATTGGCTATGCTGCTATCACACCCTGCGCCCTCGTGCGGCAAAGAGTCTCCTCTTTGAGACAGAAGAGTTGAAATGATGCTGCACTATGCATTACGATGAATCTGGATGTGCAGATACACATATGAATGCTTCCTCCGTACCTTTCCTGCCAGAGGCTATCGCCTATGCTGCCCTCACCCCCTGCGCCCTTACCCCCTGTGTCCTCTTTCTCCTCTTTCAGACAGAAGAGTTGAAGTGATATGCTGCACTATGCATTACGATGAATCTGGATGTGCAGATGCACGTATGAATGATTCCTTCGTACCTTTCCTGCCAGAGGCTATCGGCTATGCTGCCCTCACCCCCTGCGCCCTAACTCCCTGTGCCCTCACCCCCTATGCCCTCACCCCTGCGCCCTCGTGCGGCAAAGAGTCTCCTCTTTCAGACAGAAGAGTTGAAGTGATATGCTGCACTATGCATTACGATGAATCTGTGGATGCGCTGACGCACGGATGCATGTGAGAACTCTTGATCCGTACCTCTCCCTGTCAGGCTATTGGCTGTGCTGCCTGCGACCCCAACATGAGCGCTGGCAGAGGCCTCTTGTTGTTGTTGTTGGTACACAGGGGGGGGCAGGACATCTGCGCGCATGTTGCAAACACACGCACATGATTTTTTCCTGGTGATAGCGGTGGCCAGCTGAGAGCAGGACACCTGGCTGCACGCAGTACATGCTTGACTTTTGTTGTGGGCAGGGGTCAGGTGGGTGCGAGAAATCTGTGCGCATGTTGCGTGCGCACACACACACACAATTGTGGTTATGTGCTTATGGCTATTGATGGTGTTCTCATGGACTGACAGTGGAGGAAAGCTTCAATAGAACAGCTGCAGAACAAGTAAGGCTGCCAGATTCCTGGTTTCAAATCCTTGATCGGGGGAAGCGGCGGGGAGCACATGCCTGAAACAATGGTGGGCCACAGAATGCTGGTGCACAGAGGTTGGCAGACAAAACAATGGTGGGCCACAGAATGCTGGTGCACAGAGGTTGGCAGACGAGGAAGCCTCATGGATGGCATCAATCTCTTAACAAGCAAACGGGTCCTGGTGAAAACAAGCAGGCATGATACAAGATGCAGTGAGCAGGCGGGTGTGTCTCCTTGTAGGTAGTGTGTCAAAACGATCAGGCTGGGTGCACCCGGAAAAAACAAGCAGGCTTAACACAAGATGCAGGGAGCAGGCGTGTTTGCCTACTTGCAGGTTGTGTGCGAAGCAATTAGGCTGGGTACGAGATGTATCTGGTAAAAACAAGCAGGCACGATACATGACCTCCTGGTAGAAAGAAAGAAAGGAAGAAAGGAAAAACTACGTAGCCAGAGGAAACTATCCCTACATCAATTTAGGAAAAGGAGACACATTGGCTCAAAGGAGCCGTAAGTCCCCTCCACCACAATACCCTGGTAGAAAGTGTGCAAAAACATCAGGCTGGGTACCAGATGCACCAGGTAGAAACAAGCAGGCTTGATAGAAGAGGCAGGGACAGGCAAGCCCGACCCAAGTACGGTGTTTGGGTTGGATGGTTCCTAGATCCCATGAAGATCATTTTCTGAATGAGGTGGACCCCCGTACAACGGGTTCGCCTGATTGAGGAAAAGTAGACTTTGCGGAAGTAAATTTTCAGGTGCGGTGTACACACTTGACATCTTTGACTTTTCAGAGGCGTTGTCCTGCACAGAACCGTACTGCGTGCTCGTCTTCTCCAAAGCCGCCAAGCTGAGGGAGTTCATCCCAGCCATCGCCTGCGCACAAATGAGGGGTGGCACCCGATCATGGTTGAACAGAGCATGACACACATCCTCCTGTGTGCAGCAGGATACACGCAAATCTTCTCCAAAGCCGCCAAGCTGAGGGAGTTCATCCCAGCCATCGCCTGCGCACAAAAATGAGGAGTGGCACCTCATTTATCATGGTTGAACAGAGCACGACACACATCCTCCTGTGTGCAGCAGGATACACGCAAATCTTCTCCAAAGCCGCCAAGCTGAGGGAGTTCATCCCAGCCATCGCCTGCGCACAAAAATGAGGGGTGGCACCTCATTTATCATGGTTGAACAGAGCATGACACACATCTTTGTGTGCAGCAGGATACACGCAAATCTTCTCCAAAGCCGCCAAGCTGAGGGAGTTCATCCCAGCCATCGCCTGCGCACAAATGAGGAGTGGTACCCGATCATGGTTGAACAGAGCACGACACACATCCTCCTGTGTGCAACAGGAAACCCACACAAATCTCCTCCACAGCTGCCAGGCTGGGGGAGCTCATTCCAGCCGTTGCCACTGTAAAAATAAGATAGCCATTGCTTGCGTACAAATGAGAAAGGACAGCCGCTGCTAGCGTACAAATGAAGGAGGACAGCCGGTGCTTGTGTTCAAGCGATGAAGGACAGCCATTGCCTGAGAACAAATAAAAAAAGACAGCCAATGCCTGTATTTGTGTAACGAGACCTCTTTTACATGGGGCAGCCACTGCCTGTGTACAAATAAAACAAGGCAGCAATTGCTTCTGTACAAATGATACATAATAGCCATTGCCTGTGGACAAAAGAGAAAGGACAGCCATTGCCTGTGCTCACACAAGGAGTTAGGGCAGCCAGCCATGGTTGAACAGCACAACACACACCCCTTTGTGTTGAAAATTTCCACAGAAATGGAAAATCTCAATAGAAAATCTGCCTACTTTTGGATGCTTTCGCTTTACACGAGAAAGAAAAACTCTGGAAGGTCAGATGCCTCCTCAATGTATGAAAGTGCTTTCAGAGTAGTTTTTTCATGCCTGTGCATCAGGGTACACCGCATCTTTCCTGTCAAGTAACTGAGCATTCCAGCGCTGCAGCCTGTCTTAAAAAGGCTTTGGAGGGGTAATGCTTGCTTGTTGCAAGCGAGTCAGATGCTCAATTATGAGGCCATCCTGCCTTCGCTGCCTTCGCTCCCCATGATATTTTGGGTTTGCTTGTGTGCGCCAGCATGGCTTATCGGCATACTTTGTACTTTGATGCATCTACGCTCGCATTGATACATGAATCTCGGACCCACCACTTTCCATCTTTTGCAAATCACAAGTCTGAACTCACTACATGACCAAATTACTAACCCTCCATAACCAACACCCTCCTGGCTAAATCAAAAACATGCCTGCAAATCCGCCAATGTCGAAGCATCCCTGGTGTGATTCACCATCCATTCGTTTGGCTGGTCTGCCATCTGAAGACCTGTGGACATGCATGTGGAGTTGCAATTGTCACATGGTGTTTATGGCGAGCTAAATCTGCATGGATTTGTTGTGGTATTCTCGAGAAGCTCTAGTGAAGGTGTATCCTCAGCCTTCCAGCCATGCAGCCACCCCATCCTACTCATGATTTTCTGAGTCACTACAAGCCACTTTGCACGGAATGACTGCAAACTGGTGGTCCTTGCTAATGGTGGCCAGGCTTTGAAGCCCCCTCTGTGGCACAGCTGTCACGGTCAACATCAAAATATCATTTGCAACAGTGTTGAACAACCCACCTCCGTCAAAACTACTGACTGAAGGCCAATTTGTGCAGGATGCCTGCCCTCTTTCAAGCTGCTGCAGCTAACTTGCGGTGGTGGTCAACTGTATCCCCGACTGGAGGAGGTGAAAGGGGACAAGGACATCTACTAATAAATAGAAAATAAACTTTATTTTTCGCGCGTCTTCTTTCACTGAACTGTAGGAAAGCGTTCCATGTTTAGCTTCAGCCACCACTGCACAGGGGACTATAAACCCAACAAGACCTTCCTCCAAGGTCAGGAATTTTTTATGCCGTTGCCACACACTTCGTGTTCATCACAACATCACACACATGTACATATGTATGTGCCGTGCATGAGCACGCATGCATGGACACACGCATGCATGCATGCATACACGCACGCACACACATACACACATGCGCACACACACACACACACACAAGCAGATGAAGAATATAGCCGAGCACTCGACATATTCGTTAAAGGTGAGTCTTTTTGCTTGCATGCATTTCCCTCAGCTTGTCTGCACCATGTCCACCACTATCCCAGGTTCCCTGGTGTCAGTGAAAGCTGACTGAAGCACCATTAAATCGTTTTGCAGGCTGTGCTGATGTGATTTTAAGGGATGGAACAACGAGGGAGGTGAGACAGAAGAGGGAGATTGTCATCTGTCTGCTGTTCCACGTTGCCAGCAGCTTACAAGGTGTCACCTTGATTGCCAGATCTCAGGGATAGGTACCCCACGGATGACCCTCTTTGTGCTCTGTTTAAACATCAGGTGCTCATCCTCAAGCGGATCGTACACCCTCAGCCTGACTGGTGGGTAGATCCTGATTAGAATGCTCAAAAACTATGCATACTACTTTGCCTGATATTACCATCAGTCATTGCTAATGTGCACGTCCTGAATCATCATCTGCTGCTGCTGTTACGTTTTTAAACTTCTCCTCCCTTTCTGTATCCTGCAGGTGGTTCATGGGCGGCAGGATGCGGGTGAGTTGGCAGCAGCTTTTCTTGGCAAAAATCCCTGCCCACATGTGCTCTCGAAGTAGCATTTTGATGGTGTTGCTAAGAACAGCCAAGAGAGGCTCTGTTTATAAAGCAGGTCAGCATCACCTATTGCATTTCAGTATCAGAAACACAGCAATTTCCGAAAGATTAAACCACCTGTCAGGCAAGGAGCAGTTGCCCAAAGCACTCCCAGACTCATTGATTGTCTTAGAGACACGTAGTGATTTTTGGCTACATGTGCTTTAAGTTTACCCTGAACCCTGCCAGGCATCCCTCTGTGTCACACTGTGTAACACCGCTTTAAAATTTTGTGGCAAAATGGCAAAACGTGTCGTGCTTGTAATACTGTCGAACGAGGGAGTGACAAGCCGCTGTTGCTTTTATTGCTGCAAGGGTCCATGTACAATGGGTACGAGTCTGAGTGCTTGCATCATTTCATACCATTTGAGTTGCCTGTATGATCATGAGTGTGTGGGTGCCTGTATGACCATAAGTGCGTGGGTGCCTGTATGATCATGAGTGTGTGGTTGCCTGTATGATCATGAATGTGTGGTTGCCTGTATGATCATGAGTGTATGGGTGCCTGTATGACCATGAGTGTGTGGGTGCCTGTATGACCATAAGTGTGTGGGTGCCTGTATGATCATGAGTGTGTGGGTGCCTGTATGACCATAAGTGTGTGGGTGCCTGTATGACCATAAGTGTAAAGGTACCTGTATGATCATGAGTGTGTGGTTGCCTGTATGATCATGAGTGTGTGGGTGCCTGTATGACCATAAGTGCGTGGGTGCCTGTATGATCATGAGTGTAGGGGTGCCTGTATGACCACAAGTGTGTGGGTGCCTGTATGACCATGAGTACAGAAGTGCTTATCCTCAGATGCCCCATGCCATCTATATGGGCTTAATTTCTCTCAATGTTTCAGCACAGGCGCTTTCCTATGGGGCGCAAGTGCTGCAGGTGCCATTTACCCAAGTTGCATGGGCCAGGCGCATGTGCTGTGTCAGTCAGTGCAAGTGAAAAGCGGAAAGGATGTCCGATGCTCCTTTGCCAAGTGACCATTTAAAACGACACTATTAACATTCAATGATTGCTCTTCCAGCCTCGCAGGTTCTGAGCCGCTCTCGCTGCATCCAAGTTTACAGTATTGGTGCTCTTGTATTGTTTTAAATGCTTCTCTTAGAAATTAACATTGTTCTTATGAAATGACGAGTGCACAAGGTGCGAACGGGAAGGAAAGGAAAACTAAGAAGGCAGTGAGAACACTCCCCACATCAATTAAGGAAAAGAGGATACCTAGAGCCGAGGCACCGTGTATCCCCTTCACCAAGAGGAACAAAAGAAAGAAGTCAATGGGGATCAGAAGGGTTACTAGCAGTAGCTCGTGCCTGATCTTGGTGACGAGAGTTGAGCGAAGTCTTCTCAAGAGCGCGTCTGGTGTGAACGGGGGTCAAGTGTGACACTCACTGTTGCGCTTGTGAGGTTACAAGGTTTACAAGCTTTACAAGGATAAGGCCTTCAGTCAAAAAGTGCGAATGTTGGCCTGCTCATGTGAGGTTACAGAAAGCTTTTGGGACAGTACACTGTAGTACTCCATATGTGTTGAGTACTCCCGGTACGCAGACCCTGGATTTCAACTTTGAAGCCAAGCGCGCCACTGTGCTTTGGATCTTGTGAGGTCGGGGCTCCTGTTTCTGGCAGTGGCTTGTAGTCACCTGTCAGGCAAGGAGCAGTCTTTTGCAAAGTAAGACCTTGTCCTCAAACCCAAGCTTCGAAGACAACGCAACACGCTTTTAGGAAAATTCTGCACAATGCCAGGAGGTTGCTTTCTCCTGGCTTTCCTAATTTGCTGACCCTATGAAAAATTAATGTCCTCCTGACATCTTATTATTGTCCAGGGTCTTGGTTTGTTGGCAGCTGTATTGAACAGAGTCTGACACAGTGTGTTAGACGTGACAGTCAGTCACCTTGAAGTTTGTGATCCTCAAGCCCAGCAGATCAGAAAAATGAATGCTTGCTAGAAAGTGTGTGCTCATCTATGCATGCACAGTCAACGCTGTGTCATGGCCTTTGCTCCTGAGTGTGTCCGCTTGTCTGATTTCAATCTGCAAAGGGCCAGACACAGCTTGACTGTCACTGCATGCCAATGGGACTCTTTGCTTCTGGTCTTGTGGATAACCTGCAGGCTGGGGAGACGCCGCAGCAGGCGGCAGCTAAGAACGTCAAGCGCGAGGCAGGCATGGACATTGCTCCAGAAAGGTTTCGAGCTGTGTGCACGGCCTCCTACCTATGGAGTATGCGCAAGCAAGCACCCTCGGGTGAGTAATCAAGACACGGACACGGCCAATCTAAGTGTGTTTGGAATAAGTTCATGCAGTCCAGAACTGCAGTTGTATGTGTGTGTGTGTGCATGTGTGTGTGTGAATGTGTGTGTGTCCAGGACTGCAGTTGTATGCGCGCCTGCGTGCATATGTGTGTGTGAATGTGTGTCTTTGCTAGCATGCTGCTCTCTTGCAATTTACAACACTGCTTTGTGTGTCAGGTGCGGTCACACTGAGTTTCTCACTGTGGTGAACTGCAGACAATGGCACTGCCGATATCGTGGTGGTACAGAGTGCTGACATCTCTGGCCCAGAGCGCGACGTTGCCTCAAAGTATTGGGACACAAGGGAGTATGGGGGGGCAATGTGGGTGCAGCCGCAGGCACTGATTGATGACACGCAGTACCACCCTGCATTGAGAAGGTGAGGAGATTTGCTGAAAGCTTGCTCCCTCCTTTCGTGAGGTGCCTCAAAGTCAGGTTTGGGTCACAAAAACTAGGCCTCACACACATACACACACAAACACACACACATACACACACACAACCAAACGTTACCATACATAAGAATATCTATACATAGAGAAATGTACTCATCACGCACCCCTAAAAAGATAAGTACTTTATGCAACCACGCACCAACCACGCACCCCCGCAAAGTATATTTTACACAACTGCGCATCAACCACGCAGGAGCTACTGTTCCGATTGGCACTCAGAGCTCTTCGAAATACAATGAAACGATTCAGGACGCTGTAGTTTGCGGCAATCAATAACTGAGCACTGACAGGCACGTAGGTGTTCGCTTGTTCCTCCCATGCTGTCCCCCTTCCTGAATGCTCATTTGTTCTATTTTTATGGCTGCTTGGGGACCCTGATGCTCCTTTCCACTGCCACTGTAGTGGCCTTCTCCTTCTCCTGATGCTGCCACTGCAGCTGTGGTGGCAATTGCTGGCCTTGCATGACAGGATTTTCTCCAAAGGACACTGCACCTCTTTGCGTATCATTGGAATGCTGTCCAGGAGAGGGCTTTTCCAGGGGAGAGAGAAGCAAGACAAAGTCAGGCGGGGCGCTCCTGACCACTCATTTTCCGAGCTGTCTCTAAAAACGTTACATTCAAGACCACGCACCACCGCGCACCGTAAAAATAAATGTTTAATTTGCGATTGCGCAGTCACCGCGCAGGGCAATAAACGTTATCCTTGCGCGGTGATATACTTTCTCTACGGTATATAATACATTGAAATTATTTTTGTATATGATGGGTCGGGTCATTTGTAAAACAAGTGTTTCAACATATGGCAAAGAATGGCCCAAAATCGTGAATGGCAAGATTGGCTGCTTTGAGTTTGTGCTATAATTTGTAATCTTCCATCTCTTTCTCCCTCATATAATATGAGTCATATTCCACCCGCATCGCCTCACTGGCGCTCTCAGGCAGAGCAACTGTAGTATAATCTCACTCAGTACCCTTGTTTTCTTGCATAGTTGGCTGTTCATAGCCTTGGAGGGTGCAGGGTGGGTGGTTAGATGCTGACACATTTGGGGGTCCTCCTACCCAAGACCCTCACTCCCCCAAATGGCTAGTTAAATCGGCAACTCCCAGACTCACGAATGAATCATCCCTTTAATGTATATGTATATATGTGTAGGTGTGTGTTGCCAACATGTCATGATTCAAATCACCATCATTGTGACCCGTCCCGAAAGCTGCATATAAATAAAATCAGCAGCATTTTGGCTGACTTCAAAATCTCACGAAAATTGGGACTTAAAAACTATTTTTTCTGCAGGACGTCTCAAGGTGAACTTATGTAGAGCTGTGCCTCTGTGAGCATAGAATTGCAAAATAGTCCTGGGAGTGGTGCGGCCAGGCAGGCTCCAAAATGTTTCCTGACATGTATCTCCCAAAACACCCCCCTGAGGACTGTTTCGTCCATGAGGCCTTTTAATGATGTTAAGAACCGCCACTGTCCAGGTTTCACAGGGCCCGTGAGTAAAAGCAAAGGGTCCACGAGTTTCCACATTCACAGTGTTTGGGCTGTTAAAATGTGGCCATAGGGGCTTAGGGCAGGATCGGCCTCAAAGGGGGGGGAGGGAGTAAACAGCTGGCTCTGGCACCCAAAGGCCAGATTTATACAGAAAGAAAGATTTGTGTAAGTAGTCCTTTCTGACAGTTTCCAGCATTGGGGTCCCGCTAGTGGGTGAATATGAAATGAATTTTTTATATTGCCATTCATCCAGCTGTTTTTGACTTTGGGAAAGAGCCAAGGATTAGAGTTTTGACATGCATTTGAAGCATGCACTTCCCCTATCACGGCCGGAGAAGTGGAGGTATATATTAATTGACAATGAATGCAGTGTAACATACTCTAAACTGCCTGGTTTCCTCTTCAGGGAATCATCTCTACAACTTCTTTGTTAGCTAACCTCAAAAAGCGTTTTTATGATCTGGCACAGGACTGTGCTGCATTTGTGCATGAGTCTACTTGCCTGCATCTGCACATGATTTTATTTTCCTGCTCCTGCACAGAACGCCATTAAATGAGACTCTCCAGGGAACCACTTTTACATTTGTTTTGTGCACTTACCCCTGGATGGACTATATCTTCTTTCTCCGGCACAGGGCTGCGCTGCATTTGTGCATGCGCGACAAATGGGATGAGCTGAAGGCGGCAGTGGATGCCGCCAAGGATGACGCTACAATTGCTGGGCTGGCGCGGGAGATTGCGCAGATAGAGAAGCAGAGTGGGGCTCTAGAGGGCAGCTCATGGTAGCTTAGGGGCAGTGCAAAGAACAAGGGTTTTTGTTGGACACTTTTTGACCAAGGCAGAGTTGAGGCGGGGCCTCTTTATTTGATTTTAGCCAGCAGGCTACTAGATAGTAGCTTGTCCTCTAACCTTCTATGAATGCAGGTTTCATAAATGCAGCAGGTAGAGGTCTGCAAGGAACTCTTTTCTGGAAGGTTCGGATTTGACCATAGAAGAGCAGCTCCTGGAAACTTGAGTGGGTCTAATATGCCTGTTGGTTGCAAATAAATTCAGCTGCAGGAAATAAAGGTGGAGCACGTGGCAGCATCATGCAGGAGGAAATGCAATTTCATTTGTTTGCTTGCTTGCTCTACGTAGCTTGCAAAGGGTCCTGTGCTTGTTGGGCGAGGTAGCACTGTTCAAACCCTGTGGAACATGAGCATGAAGGAGGTGCGTCACTTTGCTTGTAGATGGCACCTTTCCCTCTCTCTCACACACACACACATACACTCTCTCCCATCCCCTATCTCTGATGGATGGTAGTTTTAATGCTTTCTTGGATGCTTCATTTGCTGGATGTGCAGGGATGCACAGAAGAAGGCTGTGCTCCATGAGGAATTCTTTGTTACTTCATCAATTGCTTCTAGCTTTGTTTTTTGTAGCCCATGGCGGAAGTAGCGTGCATGGCATTGACTTGGATTTCATCAATTCAGCCCTGGACATTTTAATTTTTAGTTTTAAAGAATATCCCAGGATATCGCATAACCAAGTGTGTAAAGGTTCCGCATGTAGCCCTGCAATGGGACTCTTAAATGCCCAAGTTGACACCACCTTTAGGGTTACAAGGGGTTACAAGGGAAAAAAGGCCTCAGTCAAGGCGTTTGACTGCTAGCCTGTTCATAAATACACATGAGATCATGAAGAAAAAAAGGAAGTTTGTTGTTATCCTGGTTTAGAAAAGTATTGGTATCCTGGGAATTCACATGGTGAATGGTGCCTAGACAGGACATCCTGTGGGAGATGTGGAGGTGTAGGAAAGAGAAGTTGTGCTCAAAAAGTGAGGCATACTTTTGACGGAGAGAGCAGACCTGGGGATTGGAGCATCTGAACAACACATGTTTTTCATCTTGTATGTCATCAGAATCACAGATATCACAGACCGGAGAAGTACTATTGGACCAAGTAGCCCGTTCAACTCGGAGAGCGTGTACCCGCAGCCTGAATCTGGCAGTGTTGCGAATGACATGATGGGGAAGATCCAAGTACATGTATTTAGGCATTGTATAAGGTGGGTGAATGGCATGTGCATTTCTGACAGGGAGAGCGCACCATTGATGGTAAGTCAGCCGCTTACTGTTGCTTACTCTTGGATCAGGGGCTGTGAATTGGTTCCAATAGCCCAGGTGTCTAGATCTCAGGTCCACCACAAATTGACTGAGGTTCACAGGGTCACAAGCCATAATTTGACGTTTCATCAGATCCGAGTGAGCCAAACCATCCAGCGCAGATAAGAGGTGGGACGTCCAACAAGAATCAGTCATGGAGCTAAGGCTGATGTCAGCATGGAGAACCTTTTTGAGGAGGAGACTGTTGCATTTAGTAAGCGAGTTGTAGAAGCGCATAGTGGCACGGAACCAATTGAACTGAAAAGGTTCAATGCCACATTCTCGTAAAATGCTCCAAGATGGTGTTGTGGATTTCACTCCAAGAAGATTTCGCAAAACGTTCAGGATCCACTTCTGCAACAGGTTGTCCACTTCTGCACCCTGCCGTAAGTAAGGAGTGGCCCAAATCTGGCTAGCATACATTCCTGCTGGGATAGCATACGTTTTCAAGAGCCAAATGAGCGCATGCAGCCGATTTGTAAGGTTGTGGTCGTGAGCAAAGTTTTTGACACGATAAGTCCCCGCCATGCATGGTTTCAGAGCAGCCTCAGCAGCAGTGGAAAGGTTGAGACGTTTGTCACAGACCATACCCAGATATTTAAAAGAATCAGTGTAGGGCAGGTTTTCACCATCATACAACAGTTGAGGAAGAGTGTCAGCTCTGGAATTGAAGCAGACGACCTCAGACTTTTTTGTGTTGACCGTCAGGCATTTTCTGGTTGCATAACCCTGCAACTTGTTTAACATGGCTTGCATGTGGGTGTGGTTGTTTGCAGTCAAAGTGAGGTCATCTGCATAAAGCATGTGAGAAACATGAAAATTTGGTAAGCCTGTCACCGCTCCTGTTTCCCCATTTGTGATGCAGCCAATATCATTAACGTAGATTGAGAATAGGAGTGGTGACAGTGGGCACCCTTGTTTAACTCCATGCGTTGGCTGGACACTTGCCCGTTTATCTCCGTCAATAAGGATGTATTTGTCATCTCGGTAGAGGTCTTTAATGATGGAGATAAGCTGGCTGGGCATCTGGCATTTGTGTAAGTGTTCCCACAATCTGTCTCTGGGTATTGAGTCATATGCCTGTTTGAAATCAATAAAGGTGGCATATAAACGTGGGGAGCCTTGAGGTTGAAGTATCTGAGCTGCATGCTTCAGGTGCCTCAAAATAAAAAAGTGGCTGTAAGGTGTTGCGGCCTGGGAAAAAGCCAAATTGACTGTCAGGAATAATGTTGTATTTTTCACACCAGTCTTGAACCATGGAGCGGAGGACATTTGTGTACAGGCGGTATAGTGTGTTACTGACTGCAAGCATCCGGTAGTTTGAAGGATGTGTCACAGCGCCCTTTTTGAATATTGGAGCAAGTTTGGCAGCTTTCCATGATGAGGGGATGCGAGCAGTTTTGAGCATAAGCGTGAAGAGTTGTGAAATGTATGGAGCCAGCACATTGTGATGTTCAAGACCTCTGCCATGGCGTCTGGGGACAAGTTTGCACGCATGTTTTATGAAAGAAGGTAGGACTGTGTCAAAGCCAGGTGAAGAGGAACTGCTCATGTTGGAAATGTGCTTAGAGACAAGGGAGGTCAGCTCAGCTTCCCCAGGCAGATTGAAAGGGTGCGGGCCTGTGCCCCCGAATGCTTCATCACGCAAGCCATGAGTGTCATTGTTGGAAACAGAAGGATGGTAGAATAAGTTGTTGATATGATCCTGCCAGGCCTGCTCAGAAATAGGAGTGGTATGGGAGCTCACAGGCTTCTTCAGAAGTTTGTGTACAGCCGGATCTTTCTGGAATAACTTGCGCATGAAATCTATAGCTCGAGTGCGGGTATATCGTCGCTTAGCACGCTGCAGAACAGCTCTGTACTCTCTGTGTAGTTGCTCACAAGCGTGCCTGGCTTGCCCAGTCTTCAATGCAATTGAAAAGGCCTTCTTTCTGGCTGCACACACATCATTGAACCACTCTTTAGGGTTACAAGGGGTTACAAGGGGTTGGCCTACAGCCCGAAAATCTGGCTGATCGGCTGCTGGTGATACATTCTCATCCAGCATCAAAAATTGAAACCAGTTCAGACAAAAATTTTGAAAATCTGTGCGAGTCTTGATTTAGAAAAACATTGACCTCAAGATTAGTCACAACGTGAAAGCTCGCCAAGAAAGGAAGAAAATCAGTGTTTGGAAGCTGGGCAAAAGTGTGTAACGGTTTAAAAAGATCAATGAACAGGTCCTTGTATTTTCTGCGCAGCTCACACAACTCATAGCAATCGTAGTAGAAAAGAACATGTTTCTCGTCCTGGACTTCAGCACATCCACACTTATCACAAATATTTGAACCACCCAACCATTTACAGGACTCGACCTTCAAGCAGTGGGCACGAAGCCTAAACCTACTCACATTCCTCATGACTCCTTTATCCAGATCCTTAAACAAATATGATGGGATACAGAAGGGTGTGCGTCCTGTTTGATTCAAAGGTACTCCACACCAATGATGGTAAGTCACTGCTTTTCTGTTCACCTCTCGGGGACTTAGGGCGTCTGCTTCCCTCCAAACCTTCTGCTGTCTGTACCTCAAATCCCCTAAAAAATCCTGCATGGGTATCTTGGAAGCACTCAGTAATTTCCGTTTAAACACCTCCTCATTGCGCATGCCATTAAATGACTTAGATACATGAGCAGACCAACAAGACTCATCCATATCAGCAAGGTGTAAATCTGCCTTCAGCACTTGGCATAATGTTTTACTGTTAGAATTGAGCATATTGTTGAAAAATTTAACAGTAGCCCTAAACCAATAAAACTGTAAGGGCTCTTGACCACACTCTCTCAATACTGGCCAGTTCGTGGCAGTACTTTTCACACCTAGAAAACGCCTTAGAGAGCATAGTTGCCTTTTTTGCAAATGGCTTTTGAATTCACTGCCTTCTCGTAAGTACTCTGTACCCCACACTTGGCACGCGTACATCCCAGCCGGAATGCCATACACTTTAGAGAGCCAAATCAGAGCATGCAGCCTATTCTTTAGATCATGTTCATGCACAAATTCCTTGATCCTTCGCTGGGCAGCCATGTAAGGTCGCACTGCATGCTCCTCAGACACCTTCAGATTCATGTGCTTGTCCACAAGCATACCGAGGTATCTAAACTGCTCTTTCTCTGGAAGAGCCACGTCTCCATACATGAAAGTAGGCAGAGAAGAACACGACCTACTATTAAAATGCATGACCTCTGACTTTGATGTATTGACAGTCAGCCCCTTTCTCATTGCATAAGCTCGTAATCTATTCAGCATAACTTGCATTTCACCTGGGTCATTGGTAGTTAAACTCAAGTCGTCTGCATATAGCATGTATGAAACGCCATTCACTCCATCCCCTGTCACAGCACCTCTGATACCTTCACTAATATCTCTGCCCATATCATTGATGTATAGAGAAAACAGGAGAGGGGACAGGGGACAACCTTGCTTGACTCCATTTGTTGGACGCACACTTGCCCTTTTATCCCCATCCATCAGAATATATTCATCATCCTGGTACATTTCTTTAATTGCCTGGAGAAGTAATGCAGGCATGGCAATGCGTTGTAGATGGTCCCAAAGTTGCAAACGGGGCACAGTGTCGTAGGCTTGAGAGAAGTCAATGAAGGCAGCATGCAGCCTAGGTGATTGCCGTGGCTTGAGCTTTCTTGCAGCATGTCTTAAGTGCCTCAGGATGAAGAGTGGATGCAGAGTGCTCCTACCGGGGTAAAAACCAAATTGGGTGTCTGGGACCTTATTTTTTTGGATACACCAATCCGTCACCAAGTCTTTTAGCACGTTGGCATAAATACGGTACATCACCCCACTGACAGCAATCATCCTGTAGTTCCCAGGATTTGATAAAGCTCCCTTCTTGTGAAGGGGACTCAGTTTTGCCACTTTCCAACATGCAGGGATCCTAGCTTTACTCAGAAAAACCCTGAACATGCGTGCTATCAGAGGCACCAGCACGTTAACATGATCCACTCTCCGACCACGCTCAATGGGCAAACAGGCATGGTTAAGGAAGGGTATAGGAATACCGTCTAATCCAGATGAAGCACTCGCATTTAATTTCTTGATGTGGGACCCGACCATTCCTTCCAAAACTGTTGTACTAGGAGTCTCCAAGCAGTCAGGTTGAGGAACCCACCCAGATTCAGCACCTTGTCTCAAGAGCACCTCTGGGGGTGCGTGGTTCCTACCTAAAGGCACAGCCATATCTCTTCCTGACAAGCAAGTTAATCTAGCAGTCCTTGTTGAACAACCATGCCCTCCTTCTTGCGGCACAACTGTTGGTTGTACTCGAAAGTGGCTTTGACAACACCTTTAGGAGAAGGCCAATTGCTCATGCCAAGCATTATGCTATTAAGCACATTCAATGCATAGCATTTTTTTCTTCATGATGTGCATCCCCATTTCCTTTACACAATAGAAGGTTGCAGCCGCTCAGCATGCTGGCACCACTTTCAGGCTCTATACTCGCACTTTGAAAACCACAGACAGGCATACGAAGGTCTTGCGCACCACTAATTGTGTGGCACAAGGTACAAGTGGGATTTGACCTCCTTGAAACCAGGTACTTTGGCTGCTCGGCTGAACTGTGCCAGCCAAGCAGGAAAGTCCCATGGGAGAATCCATGACTTTGGAAATAAAATGACAAGTCTCATTGTTTTGTTAGTTTGCTTTTGCAAGTAGTGTAAAATATCCTCAGATCTGGCTTCAAAACAATGAAAAGTTCAGATGTACAGGTTTAAATGGGGGCACCTTCAGCCAGACTGTTCAGCTGATTGGCCTCAGGCTGTGACTGGTCCTCGCTAGTCAACATAACGTCCATAAGCTCAGAAATAAACAAAAAAAGTTTGTTGTTGTGTTGCATGAGGAAATCATATACAGCCTGGACACTGACTTGTTGTAAATAAGGTTGCTCCATTGAAAAATCACCACAGAAACAATTAAAGAGGTAAGTATGATTTCTTTTCGAAGCGCAAATATCTGTGTCTCTTGCACGCCAAAAGAGCATTAGCTTCATTTTGAATCTCATCAAAATAACAGCGATCACACAGAAGGGCATTCCGAGTATCTCAAGCCGCTGTCTCCACCTTCAGTGTGTGTGCTCGTCGTCCGAAACGGCTAACAGTCCTCATGACATGTTGAGACAAATCCACATTCATGCGCCTTCAAGTTGGTAACCGGGCGGGAGCCCGCACATTGTGACCAAAAGGCACTGCAAAAAGAGACTGATAAGTTGCCAGCTCACTTCATGTTTCCGCGTGTTAACTCCTTCAACATCTTTCCACACTGCCCGCAACCTGTGCCTGAGGTCATCAGTAAATTCTTGAATAGGAATAGGAGTGCCCTGCCGCACAGCTTGCACAAAGGGATCACGGTGCCGCAGGCCTCGGAAAGCATCTAACAAACCTACGCACTCAATCCCAAAACCTGTTTAGTTCTGCACCCCAAGTAGCGCATTACGTCCTCAAGATTTCCTGAACCAGGCTGATGTCCTCGGATTAACCAAAATTATGTCAGCGTGCTTGACATGCTGACTGAGTTTTATGTTTTGTGTTTTTGTTCTCCAGGTGGTGCTTCTGGTTTTTACTACTCTGAGATAAGCAACGAGGACGTCTTTCAATTTCTGAGGCAAGGTTCAAACCAATTGTATTACTTAATTTCCGATATCATGGATGTTTTTTGTGAGCTTGGCAGAGACCAGCAGGCTGAGCAGTCAAGCCACCTGGCTGAAGGTCAAAAACCAGATCGGACAGGCTTGGTGACAGGAACATTTTTCCGCTCCAGCTAAGCTGCCTACGCAGGCAGGTACAGCTATGTAACGTTTCCTTTCCTCGAGAAGGCTTCTCTCAACTATCATCTACCTACTGTGAGAGTGAGGCCACGAGCCTTTGCAGTTTTATTGGTTTAGGGCTCTTGTCAACTTTCTTATTTAGTTCACTTTTACTACTTTTACTTTTTTTTAGTTTTTTAAAAGTGTGCTTGATTCAAACAGTGAGACATAACGTCAAGTGCTGAATGTGGGTTTACACCTTGCTAATAGGGAAGAGTCTTGTTGATCTGCACATGTGTCTAAGGAATTTAGTGGCATGCGCAATGAGGATGTGTTTCAACAGAAAATGCTGAGTGCTTCTAGGGCCCACACAGGATTGTTTTTAGGGAATTTGAGGTACAAAGAGCAAAAATTTTGGAGGGAAGCGATACCATCAGTCCCCGAGAGGTGAACAGGAAAGCAGTGACTAGATATAATTGTTGTTTCACATGTGGTCAGAATGCACACTTTTTGTCTGACTTGGTTTCAATTTTTTGATGCTGGTAGAGCATGTGTCTCCAGCAACCAATAAGCCAGAGTCTTGGGCTGTAAGTCAAACCTCTTATAAACCCCCATGTACGAAAAACCATTGAATTAAATGGTACACACTCCTTTCTAATCCCATCATATCTATTTAAGGATCTGGATTAAAGAATCATGAGGAATGTGAGTAGGTTCAGGCTTCGTGCCCACGGCTTGTAGGCTAAAACCCTATAAATGGCTGGGTGGTTCAAATGTCTGTGATAAGTGTGAGAGTGCTGAAGTCCAAGACGAGACACATGCTCTCTTCAATTGCAATTGCCTTGAAGTGTGTAAGCTGCGCAGAAAAAACAAGGATCTTATCATTGATCTTTTCAAGCCGTTACATACTTCAAGCCCGGCTTCAAAACACCGACTTTATTCCTTTCTTGGTGAGCTCTTACACTATAACTGAATTTCGAGATCAATCATTGAGTGCTTTCCTAAATCAAGACTCCTGCAGACTTTCCAAGTTTTTGTCAGAGTTGGCTTCAATCTGTGATGCTGATCGAGAATGTGTCACCAGCAACTGGTATTGGATGAAGTGAAGTGATGCATGACACTGTAAAACAGAGTGCGTGAACCATCACAGTATCTAATAACAAACATTATTGTGCGTCCGATTAAGAGAAGAAAATAAGAAGAAAAAGGCAACTCGAAACTGGGAAGCCAGTGGCAAAGGCAGTGTGACCTTTTTAAGGGAGGGTCCCAACTGCCACTAAGGGCATGAAAGCAGCACATCCGTTTGAATAGGAGTATGCATGAAAAACAAGGCCTTTTCCTGAGCGCATCTGGGATTCTGTTTGGGAAACTTTGTCCGGGAACCTCGACCTTGTTGGTTAAGCCTTTTCTGGTAGCCTAACCTTGCCTACTCAATGTCAATAATAAACAGCAGCAGCTATCCTGCATTTCAAGTCCGACCTAAAGGCTACAGGCATTGTGATGATGTGACTACAGTTCAAAACAAAAAAAATTGTGCACCACCCTATTGCCCTAGCCGCAGGCTAGCATTTGAACGGCTCAACATGGTGGTCAGCTCGCTCAGTGCGTAGCACCATTCACAGCACCCAGTTCTGCTGCAATTAGTTGCAACCAACGTCCTTGACAAGGGCTCTCAATGCGTCACAGATCCCCTGGGGACCAAAAGGGAAGCGCTGCTGCTGCACCGGGCAAAGGGTGCACCATGAAGTTCACACGACCCAGCACACACGCGGACACACACACACAAAGCTCACCCCCTTAAACAATGCAGCACGATTTCATTCCTGAGTGTGCCACGTGGCTTCTTGCGTGACCTATTAACAACTCAGAACTGCTAACAAAGCTCAGCTTACGCCTGCATAAGCTCTTCCCCTGATAGATGATCAACCTGCCGCACAGATAGAAGTCCGACACTCCCATCCCACAGATCAATGCAGCGCACTCCCATTTGTTGGGGAGGCGTTGGATCATTGTGTCGCATCGTTTGTGTGACCCAACCCATGCAGCACGACTGCACAACCAATGCAGCTCAGTGCCATTCATTTGGGGTGGCGTTGAATCATTGTGTCGCATCGTTTGTGTGACCCAACCCATGACACCGTGTTTGCATGTTCAATGCAGCTTAGTGCCATTCATTTGGGGTGGCGTTGAATCATTGTGTCGCATTGTTTGCGTGACCCAACCCATGACACCGCGTTTGCATGTTCAATGCAGCACGGTCCCGTTCATGGAGAAGGCATAAAATATCCGTGTTGCAATATCTGTGTCTCCCAGCTCATGCAGCGCATGGGCATACCCAAAGCAGCAGAGTCCCATTCATGGGGACAGGCATCAAATGGTGCGGTGCAAACTTTGCTACCCGGCTCATGCAGCGCATCTGCAGGATCAGTGCAGCGCAGTGCCATTCATGGGCGGAGGCATCAAATGGTGTGTTGCGTTGTTTGCATGTCCCAACTCATGCAGCGCGTCCACATGGGCGTCATGACCGTGAGGTAGGACGGAGGGCGGGGCCAGGAAGTGGAAAGCAAAGCTGAAGGCCATGAAGATGAGGGGGTTCCACACCACCAGATACCTGCCAAGTATGTTTGATAGAGAGCATGTGTGAATGTGTGTGTGTGTGTGAGAGAGAGAGAGAGAGAGTGAGAGAGAGAGAGAGAGAGAGAGAGAGAGAGAGAGAGAGAGAGAGAGAGAGAGAGAGAGAGAGAGAGAGAGAGAGAGAGAGAGAGAGAGAGAGAGAGAGAGAGAGAGAGAGAGAGAGAGAGAGGTGACTGCACAGCGTTGACTAGAAGCCTCCGGATGGCGCAATGAGCACGTACCTAAGCGATTGCAGCCGACTCATCATCATGCTTGCTGCAGCATGTCTTGCAAGGCCCATGTGCGAGAAGAGAAGGGGGGGAGAGGGGCTAGAGGATAGACACAAGAAGGATGCAGCTCCACTAAAGGGACCCAAATTCAAACCATGCGAGGTACTTAGCACAGGCTTGTACCTCTTTTGCTTCCCTTTTACTGCATTGTTGTGCAAACACTGGACAATGGACATGAGTCTCAAACCCTGCACTTGCACAAGCCCTCACTTGCACGTGCATGGACTCCCCATTGTCGTGAGCCTCACCCCAAAACTGAAAGCCCAGCGTCCCTCACAATGGGGATCACAGTTCTACCATGCAAGACATGGAGTTAAGGGTAAAGATTTTAAGGGTTGAGTTTAGGGGGAGTAACTGCATTGGTGTATGCAAGCAGCACAGCACACCTCTGCCACACTCCGGAGCCACAAGACCTTCCTATTCCCTTGCAGACCTTGACCTTAGACCTTGCCCCGCCTTCTAACCCAAATCAAGTGTCATATCTGCTCTGATCAACTCACCTGACTGTATCCAGCATCTGGATCCTGCAGCAGTCAAAAACACAAAGGAAAGGAGTTGTTCGTGAGTATTGCAGCACCACAGGCAGCACAGTCAAAAACACAAAGGAGTTGTTCGCGAGTATTGTAGCACCACAGGCAGCACAGTCAAAAATACAAAGGAAAGGAATTGATCGCGAGCATTGCAGCACCACAGGCAGCACAATCAAAAACACAAGGGGGCTGTGAGTATGGCTCAATTTAAATATGTGTTTTGATTTGGACACAGAGAAGCTCGGCACAATTTTTCACAATATCCTGGTCGGTGTCTATCACAAGTTCATGTTCATCACAATGGCTCAAAGCAAGTACTAACACGAAGCAGCCAGATCAGCAAGCAATGGAAGAGGCTTGGTCTTTCACAACGCAACAAATATAAGTGTGTGTGTATATATGTGTGCGCGTGTGTGTAAGTGTGCGCGCGCGATTGCTCGTTTGTAATGTCTGTGTGAGAATCAAGCTGATGCATGTATGCTTTCTTTATCCAAAAAGCGCGCACCATGTTAAATTCCTTGTTTCCCATGGTCGGTCTGAGTAAAGAGATCGCAGGTCCACCTTCTCACTGCACACAATCATTGTTAGGGTGCCACCATGTTTCACTTTCCTCAATTTGCAAGTAGAAACGGCAGGTCCACTTAAAGCCAACCTTGATACACAGCAAGAGGTGTCTCGGAAAACACATGAGCAAAGGATAGACCTCCATGCTTCTGGACTTGAGAAAATCTTTTTCCAAAGAGACACCATTTCTAAGTACAGATAAGCGAGCAAATTGTGCTCTAAGAAAACACAGGAGCCTGCAGTTGTGAGTGCTACTGACAAAGGACAGTGCCAGTGTCCATATACTGAGCATAGCAAGTACGAGGAGGGGAGGAGGGGATCGAAGTTGCGAAGAGTAGACGCAGGTAAACAGATGAGGGGTTGATAATGCAGAGAGAAGACATAGATAAAAAACGAGAGGTTGGTGCTGGCACAAAGAAACGCATTTCAAGCAAAACAAGATCATGGCTGATCTCACACACTTGTGGTTAAAAGGCCTCAAATTCTTCATGGGAGGGCTGAAATGGCCAAGAGAGCACAAGCTCAAGGCAAGGGGCACCCTCTTGCAAGGAGCGGCCCGTGGATTGTTCTCAGGACTGCAGGAGGTTTGCTTGTATGTCATCAACTTAAAAGTAAAAAAAATTAGGTTATGAACTCGCTGCGGTCACAAATGAAATGTGCCTCTGTTTCTTATTATTCGTCTGTTGGCCAATTCCAAACATACACTATGGGATAATATATGCACAAACACACACTTGTATATATATATGTATTGCATTTTCCCTGCTATAGACTGACACACATGGCGTATTCATGCGGAATTGGCCAATCCTATTGATTAGTAGTCTGCTGGCAGTGTTCCTGAGAGGTCTCACTGCGACTTTCAGCGCAAGAGGGAGCCTAACAATGGCGGTGTTCCTGAGAGGTCTGACTGCGACTTTCAGCGCAAAAGGGTGCTTAAAAATGGCGGTGTTCCTGAGAGGTCTCACTGCGACTTCCAGTGCAAAAGGGTGCTTGACAATGGACGCGCACTGAGGAAAGTACTGACCCTACATGCACATGGAGCAGGTCTTCCTGATGTGACTGACATCCACGAATCAGCCAATGAAATATGCAGCCACGTGCATTTTAAAACAAAGCCAATCAGCCACTCACTTGCAGCATGGACAGGTGTCCTTCTTCCCCACCTACAATGGCAAAAACAGGTGGGAGAACTTGGAGATTAAAGTTTTGAGCGGTGACAATTGAGAGAGCAACCCCTGGCGCTCCCCCTGGTCATTCTAGGACCATAAAGTTTTGAGCGGTGACAATTGAGAGAGCAACCCCTGGCGCTCCCCCCTGGTCGTTCTAGGACCATAAAGTTTTGAGCGGTGACAAGTGAGAGAGCAACCCCTGGCGCTCCCCCCTGGTTGTTCTAGGACCAGGACAGAGATACAGGCACAGAAATACAGGTCCACGACTCTGAATATCTTTTACAAGCGCAGCTCCAGGTACAGCTCCCAGCAGAGGAGGCATGCAGCTAGCAGGCACACTGCCTGCCCACCGAGCTCTTGCACTTGGAATCGCTTCCTTCCAGCGTACAAGGCCACTGCTTTTCATGCTGTGGTAGAAAAAGGCATCTCAGCCTGATGGCATGCATATATACCCACAAGCTGCTGAAGGAGCATTAGCTGCACACTTCCCTTTTCCGGTTTAAACACAACCATCCTCAGGAAACAGCCGTCCATATTGACAAAACACGCTGCACATCACGTGCCGTTCAGCAAGCACCAGTGCCAGCCTAACTGCACATCCCTACTGCACGTGCACGGCTCATCTGTTGCAAGCCAGTAAAAAGGAAGGCATGGTGACGTTAGTGGTGTGGACATGTAAAAGCACGCGTTCATTAAAAGTTCCATCATATTAACAAAGCTAAGACAGAGGACCCCTCTGACATGTGGCCTGCAGCCATGGCACCTTGCTCTTCCACTATACTCCCTGTTCACTCCGCATCTTCCTTTCTTCCCACTGCACCCATTGCACATTGGCAATGTGGAGTGGAAGAGCAGTGTGACATTGCTCTTACACTATACTCTCCGTTCACTCTGCATCTTCTTTCCTCCCACTGCACCCATTGCACATTGGCAATGTGGAGTGGAAGAGCAGTGTGGCATTGCTCTTCCACTACTCTCCTTTCACCCTCCTGCATCTACTCTTCTTTTACTGCACCCACATGGCACATTGCTCTTCCACTATACTCTCCTTCCACCCCGCATTTTCTCTTCTTTACTTGCACCCGTATGGCACATTGCTCTTCCACTATACTCTCCTTTCACCCTGCATTTACTACTCGTTACCTGCACCCATATGGCACATTGCTCTTCCACTATAATCGCTTTTTACTGCGCCTCGCATCCTGTTCCTCCTTGCCTCCCCTGAAATGCCCTCAGGAAATGCTCCTCAGGACATGCCCCTCAAGGATTACCTGCTGGGACATGCTCCTGACATGCCCTGAGGTAATGCTTCTCAGGACATGCCCCTCAGGATTAGCCTGTCAGGATGCTCTTTCCATACCCCCAGGAAATGCCTCTCAGTACATGCCCCTCAGGATGAGCCTGTAAGGACATGCCTCTCAGGACATGCGTTTGACATGCCCTCAGGAAAAACTTCTCAAGACGTGCCCCTCAGGATTAGCCTGTCAGGGTGCTTCTTCCATGCCCTCAGGAAATGCCTCTCAGTACATGCCCCTCAGGATGAGCCTGTCGGGACATGCCTCTCAGGACATGCGTTTGGCATGCCCTCAGGAAAAACTTCTCAAGACGTGCCCCTCAGGATTAGCCTGTCAGGGTGCTTCTTCCATGCCCTCAGGAAATGCCTCTCAGTACATGCCCCTCAGGATGAGCCTGTCGGGACATGCCTCTCAGGACATGCGTTTGGCATGCCCTCAGGAAGAACTTCTCAAGACGTGCCCCTCAGGATGAGCCTGTCAGGGTGCTTCTTCCATGCCCTCAGGAAATGCCTCTCAGTACATGCCCCTCAGGATGAGCCTGTCGGAAAATGCCTTTCAGGACATGCCCCTCAAGAACAACCTGCCGGGGCATGCTCCTGACATGCCCTGAGGTAATGCTCCTCAAGAAATGCTCCTCAGGACATGCTGCTCAGGATGAGCCTGTAAGGACATGCTTTTGACACGCCACCAGGAAATGCTCCTCAGGACATGCTGCTCAGGATGAGCCTGTCAGGACATGCTTTTGACACGCCACCAGGAAATGCTCCTCAGGACATGCTGCTCAGGATGAGCCTGTCAGGACATGCTTTTGACACGCCACCAGGAAATGCTCCTCAGGACGTGCTGCTCAGGATGAGCCTGTCAGGACATGCTTTTGACGCGCCACCAGGACATGCTCCTCAGGGCATGCGCCTCAGTCCATCTGCATTCCTTCCAGGGGCACTCACCATCGTCCACCCCCTCACGCATTGGTCATGGAAGCAGTGTTTGCAGGACAGCTGCACAACACGCTCGTTGCCATCCTGCGAGAATAGTGTGACCACAGGAGGGCACCCACATGAAGTGCCCGCTTCCTCATTCTTGCAAAGGGATCCTGAGGCATGGATTGGATGGAGAAGTGCCCTCGTTTTTTTAAGGGTCCTCATCTTGTTTAAAGGTTCCCTGAGGCATCCAGTGCATGGGGAGGCCTGAAATCTGTGAAGTGCCCCTGTCTTTATAAGGGATCCTGAGGCACCAACTGTTTGGAGGAGCCTTCACTTTGCGTAGCGTTTCTATTCTTGTGAAGGATCCGGAGACACAAATGGCGTGACAGCAAAGCCTTGGCAGCCACAACTGCAGGTCAGCCAGATCAAGCTTAATGACGCATGAGTATACTCTCATGGCACGCAAGTGTGCATGTGTGTGTATGTGTGCGTGTGCATGCATGCGAAAAGCATCCACATTAATATTTGACGCTTACCTGCTGGTCCCCTAGATGTGAGAAATCCTTGAGCTCGTTGTTGCAGATGCCACAGTTGTTGACTGTGCTCACCAACCGCCGCCCCTGGTTGCCCATGGAAGAGGCCATCCTGTCTGTGATGCATGTGCGTAAAACAAATCCTTCACAAAAGGCTTTCTGTCTGACTGCGTGGTTGAAAAAAGCTATGCAGGCAGCCCACACGGTCAAGAAGTGCAGGGCTATACCCAGGCAAGTGCCATCCTGTCTGTGCATGCACGTGTACAAAAGAAATACTATGCAGGTGCGATGAATGATTAAGTAATACAGAGCCAACCCCAGGCAAGTGCCATCCTGTCTGTGCATGAGCGTGTACAAAAGAAATACTATGCAGGTGCGATGAATGAGTAAGTAATACAGAGCCAACCCCAGGCAAGTGCCATCCTGTCTGTGCATGAGCGTGTACAAAAGAAACACTATGCAGGTGCGATGAATGATCAAGCAAAATGGAGGCAAACCAAGGCGATGCCATCCTGCAAGCCCACACGCAATCTAAAGAGCACATTCAAAACATGTTTTCAAAGGAAGGAACCGAGCCCTGGGCGGCCGCACCTCATGCGTTGGCAAAGCATTCCTGTGTGCCACTCATCAAACGCACCCGACTGCCATCTCACCACGAGTATGTCCCAGAGCAAGAACTGTTTTTGCAACTCTCTGTGTGCCACTCGCACACACACACACACACACACACACACACACACACACACACACACACACACACTTGATGTGCCACCTCAGCGCAAACATGCCCCTGCACAAGCCATCGACGCCCCAGACCTGAGCAAGTTAGTTCAAGGGTTAATCTGCAGTCGCCGCCTCAAACCATGCTGCATTTAGTACATAATACCCAGACCCAAGCCACTGTCTGGGCATTCCTGTGTGCGTGCCACTCACTGTCTGGGCATTCCTGTGTGCGTGCCACTTCTTCCCAAAGCCACTGTCTGGGCATTCCTGTGTGCGTGCCACTCACACAAACGTACATATGACTGCTTGCGCTACTTTAGTGCCACATACCACCACCACCACCACCACCACTATCATATGACCATATGACTGCCATGCTTGCATACCTGTAGTGCCAAATACCACCACGCCACTGCCACTGCCATTCCACCACCTAGCCTTTGGTTTTCCCCTGCTGCAAGCATCACCACCACGCCCTTGATTTTCTACTGCTGCACACCACCACCACTACCACCACCACCACGCCCTTGATTTTCTACTGCTGCACACCACCACCACCACCACCACCACCACCAGGTCCTGGACTCTCTTCTGCTGCAAACCACCGCTACCACTGGGCCCTTGACTCTATTGTTGAGAAACACCACCACCACCACCACCGCCACCATGATGCCCTCGACTCCCTCCTCAAACGTACCTGATGCAACCTCAGCGCAGTCACGCCCCAGCCACCATGATGCCCTCGATTCCCTCATCAAACATACCTGATGCAACCTCAGCGCAGTCACGCCCCAGCACGCCAAAGTACACACCATACCTGCAGGCCAGTGCAAGAGAGAATTCTGAATATAATACGCCTTGTGTTGTAAGACCACACTGCAGAGAGGGGCAGGTGCAGCTTGAGAAGTGCCTGCACTTGCCGAGGGATTCCTCATGAGCCATGATAAAGAGGGATTCCTCATGAGTTATGATACAGAGGGATTCCTCATGAGTCATGATAAAGCGTTGGCCAACTCCATACATCTACGCTTCCATACACTTCACATTTCCCTTGCAAAACGTGGAAACATACGGCATGTTCATACAGGGTTGGTCTGCCCTCATGATGAACCATGATTCAGATGCTCTCCAAAGAGTCTTTTTTCTCGCTCAAACTGTGTTGCAACAACAGGATGGTATCCAAGCTGTGATCCATTTCCTTCTGTACCCCAACAACACGATTTTGATTATGAGCTTGTGGATTCACTGTTGGCTGGCCAGGTCCACTCACATGCCGACCAGCCAAACAGTCTGGCTGACAATTTTATCTACTCTGGCCCACACTCGCTGAGGGCCCTGCACTTAATCATTATGCAATCTGCGGTGGAAACAAACCATCACGAGTCTGAGCACAAGGCCCAGAACAGCAGGGTGCTTCAAAATGGATGAGGCCTGCTGGCATGGTATAATGCCGTGGTCGAGCCTGGCCAGTGCCAGGAAAGGTCCAAACACTGCCAGGGCCTGAGCTTCCAGCTTATAAAGCCAGGGTGTTGCCTAGGCTGATGGCACGGTGAGGTGTGGTGTGGTGCCGTGGTCGAGCCTGGCCAGTGTCAGAAAAGGTCCAAACACTGTCAGCCTGAGCTTTCAGCTAAGAAAGTCAGGTGCGTCAACATGGACAAGACCTAGGCTGAAGGTATGGTGTTTTCAATCGGTGGGTGGCGTAGGCTGATGGCATGGTTCAATGGGTGGGTGGCCTAGGCCACTAGCATGGTGTGATGCCGTGGTAAAGCCCAGTGTCAGGCAGCTTGAAAGGAGGCAGAGAAGAATGAGAAGGGTCGGCCATTTTCGCGCATACCGTGCATCAACAAAATCATTTTGCCCCCCTGAATTTCTTTTCTTTGCGATTCCTGCCTTGATCCCGCACCCCTCTCAACATTTTTTCTTGGGGTCGCACATTCCTGCAGGGGCAATCATTCCTTATTTGCCCTGAAGCTTGCGAGTTGTGATGTGAAGTACAATTGCGTGTACAAGCTGCATGCAGCAATGTGGGTGCAGCAGTGTAACTCCTGCATGTGAAGATGAGCCAAACCCACAATCCCATACTCTTCGGAAGCTCCTGTTCAAAAGCACACAAATTTAGATGCAAACACTGCTCCCTTGCACACTGCATTCATGCACTTCAAGAAAACAGCTGCTTTTACAAAATGACTGAATTGATTGGCTTACGCCTTCCGCTGCCGCTGCCGCTCCTCCTTACTAAGGGGGGTTTCAAGAGGTTTTTCAGCTGTTGACGACCCTCTTGTGCTTTGGGGCCTTCATTTCTGCTCATATACCAGACAATCCTTAAAAACATTTTTTTTCTCTTTCACACATGAAGAAACTATACCACCACGCACAAATGACGTGTTCTGGCCTGCGCGGTGATTGCGCGCATGTTAAAAAATATTTATTTGCAGTGTGTGTGGTTGTGCGTGGTTGCCAGAATGATTGCTTTTTCGGTTAGTGAGAGGTACGTGCGGTCAGGAGCGTCCCTCCCCCTGTGCCCTAGAACCTTCTGCCTTCATCCCCACCAGCAGCATCAGCACTGGATACACAAGGGGGGCAGGCTGATTTGACCTCAAGGCATAAATGAGTCCCCCACAGAGTCCCTGCAGCGCCCTGCGCAGCACCCTGTGCCAATGAATTGCAGCTGATATGAGAAGGTAACAGCTCATTTAGCAGCTAGGGAGGGGAGCAGTGGAAAGGGCAGCAGTGGGGGAAGAGGGTGTGTGTGTGGCAGGGGCAGGCATGGGGGGGGCATGATGTAAACGGTTGAAGAGCAGCAGTGGGGGAAGAGGGGTGTGTGTGGCAGGGGCAGGCACAAGGGGGGGCATGGTGTAAACGGTTGAAAGGGCAGCAGTGGGGGAAGAGGGAGGGGGGGGCAGGCACGGGGGGGGGCATTGTGTAAACGCTTGAACGTGCATGAATTGGAGTGCACTCCATCCTCGATTGTTGTATGTCATCCTTGCGCAGGGGCCATGCTAATCTTGTATTAGAATGAACTCTTAGTTAACTGGATAAGAAGCTTGGAAATGATGCACACCTGGACCTATGCTTTTACAGGTCAAAATGGGCAAAAGCCCCTGCGCTGATGATGCACAGATGCGTGAATAAAGTTCTTTGGGCTGCGCGGTTGCTGAGTGGCTTCGAAACTAATTTTCATGAGTTCGGGTGCGGGATGAGTCCATCTCTGCACGGGGTATTGCATACATAGATCCAGCCAATGGAACTGTTCTGGGAAAAGGTTTTGATTGAACTGATGAACTCTGGGGTACGCTTGATGCATGCACGCTATGTTTGCTGACATGGTACATGCTTTCACTAGTGCTGTCCCAGCCTTTCAGACGTTTGTCTTTGGAGCAGCCAAATTCAGCAAGCGCGCTCAGCTTACTAAGACCTGCGGGTGGCTCTGGAGTGGCCAGCTCATGCATCAGTGCTGGGAAGCTCCATTCTCTGAGGCAAAATAAGTTGTTAGTTGAGCGGATGTAATGTAATAACAGGTATGTCACACTCACATACAATTGCCTTTGACAGTCTTTTGAGCAGACTTTGAAGAGACTATGCAATTGGCTGATGCAAAATCCTACCCCAAGGAACGCAGACCCCCAAGGAGCCCCATCAGGCAGAACAGCTACACCTAAATATTATCAGTAGGCAAAGTAGCCCCTGAAATCTTGTGGGCAACCTAGACTGTTCCTGCAAACATGTGTTTTGACATGACACCAGACCCTTGACATGAAAGGACCATCAACTCCCGCAGGTTGAACAAGCCACGCCCTCTCTTTTCCATCTTGCTGAAATTTGCTTGCATTGAACTATGGGAAGTGAGGAGCAGCACAGGAGCAACATAGAGACCAGTACACCGGTAAGCTGGGTCGACTGGTAGACCGGAAACCACGTGTGACAACAGCAGAGGAAACACCATGCATAGGGTTGGCCAATTCCATTGCAATATACATAAATATAGCATCTTCCCTGCCTGATAAATACTGCGTATTTATACCTGATACATACTGTGTATCTATACGGAATCCGCCAAACTTATTCTCTAGTTGCTTGCAAAAGGCAAAAGCATGAGAGGCTCATGATAGGAGTTCTCTAGCTGCATGCAATGAGGAATTCCCTAGTTGCTTGAAAACAATGACGGCATGAGAAGCTTGTGAGGGGAGTTCTCTAGCTGGATGCATCAAAGAATTTTCAAGTTGCTTGCAAACGACAACAGCATGAGAGGCTTGTGACAGGAATTCTTTAGCTGCATGCATCGAGGACTTATCTAGTTGCTTGCAAACAACAATAGCTTGAGAGGGCTGCAACTGCTGCCTTCTCGCACCAGATAAGGTCGAGCCAGAAGCCAGGGGGAAACAGCAGGCGGAGCAGGACGGAGCCCCCGAGCATTTCCACCAGCACCATCAAGTAGCCCACCACCCCTATCAGCTTGCTTGCCTTGTAGACCCCTAAAAACCAGCTGTACACCTGCATAGGGGATCGTGCAAGCGTGAGGTTAGCCTGTTCAATATGTGTATTCCGTGTAACGCCACTTCTTGGTATGAAAATCGTGATATGAATGGCATAGATGTATGGAAGTGGCCTTCCCTAAGCACGAGAATCAACGTCAGGTTCTCAGAGCTAGCCGGGCATCGACACACAAGGCATCAGGCAAGCATGAGTGGGGTTGGCCAGTCCCATGTGAATGTGTTGTATAGCTCCACATTTTGGCACGAGCATCATGGAAAAAAAAACAGCGTAAACATATGGAAGTGGCCAACCCTAAGCATGAGCAAATAACAGCGGATTATTCTGCCTGTTTCTAACCCCCGCCTGCTTTGAACCCTTGCCTTCACCACCCCAGGTTTGGTAACCAAGACCTGGCTGGCTTTCTCGCATGTGCGCATCAAACAAACCAACAGGCTGCTTGCTCTCACATGCGCCTCATCCATGGGATGTTGGCCAAGCACCACGCGCACACTCTTCTCAGACAATTGGCACGGCGCGCATTTTTCCTTGTGCACTTGTGCTTTGGCTTACATCTCTCCTTAGGCAGGCATTGCATCATCCCCAGAAGCATGTGCACTGCTTTCAATCAAGAGGGATCTTCTGCAGATCTTCAGGCCACAAAGCGCAAAAGTTGACAGACCACAAGCGCACAAGCATGTTCCACCTGAAGCTCCCTTAAAAATCCTCATCTCTCTGAACCCCCTGGATCACTCTTCTGGGGCACGGGTGTAGACAAAGCAGCAGAGTTACGAACAGGCACATCCCATCTGGAGCTCTCTATGAAAGTTCTGAACCCTCTGATGCCCCCTCTGCCACCCCTCTGGGCAAGGGTGAGGACAAAACGAAGGGGAGGGTCCTCAAAAACCGCAGTTCCGGAAGCATGTCTGGCAATCACATCATGGTTAAACTAGTCATTTAGTCCATCAAGGCACTAGCACATGGAGGCATTTTGTCAATGGCACTAGCACTGACTATCCAAAACTCACGAGGGCACTGGGGCAATGACATGACACTTTATGTGGGTACTGGCACATGAGGGCACTCGGGCAATGACACTGACACTATCCATTACTCATGAAGGCACTAGCACATGAGGGCAATCTGGCACTGGCTACTCTGGGCCTGACACTGGCACTGGCCCATGGAGGCACTTATCCATGAGGGCACTGGCGCATGAGGGCATTCCGGCACTGGCACTGGCACTGGCTTATGTGGACACAAGGTATATAGTCCATGAGGGCGCTGGCACATGCGCGCACTCAGACACTGGCACTGGCTCATGGGGGCACTAGTTCATGAGGGCACTGGCGCATGAGGGCATTTCGGCACTGGCACCGGCTCATGGGGGCACTGGTTCATGAGGGCACTGGCGCATGAGGGCATTCCGACACTGGCAAAGGCTACTCTGGGCCCGGCACTGGCACTAGCTCATGAGGGCACTGGCGCATGAGGGCATTCCAGCACTGGCAAAGGCTACTCTGACACAGCGTATGTGGTCCATGAGGGCGCTAGCACATGCACGCACTCAGATACTGGCACAAGCTACTCTGGGCCCGACACTGGCACTGGCTCATAAGGGCACTGGTCCATGAGGGCACTGGCACTGAATACTCTAGGCCCGGCACTAGCACTGGCTCATGGGAACACTGGTCCATGAGGGCACCGGCACATGCTGGCACTGGCACATGAGGGCACTCAGGCAGTGGCAAAGGCTACTCTGGGCCGGCAATAGCACTAGTTCATGGAGGCACTGGCTCCCACAACTCACCCGTCTTGGTGTGCTCAGCTCCAAGCGCGGCCGCGCACAGAGGGAAAGAAGGTAGGCTGTCACAGTGGAGTAGAGGAGCCACACCTGTGGCAGAAGATGGATTGTGGAGGTTCAAGATGCTAGTCCGGAGGAGGCAGACATGGAATTCCATTCTCTGTAAGAAAAGGAGATGATAAACACTCTGTTCATACCAACTAAAAAGAGGATACTGTGGCGCTTGTGGCTGTGCATGTAAAGATGCCATGACGCTCGTGGCTAAGCTCATGAGAACGCTATGGCACTTGTGGCTACACTTCTGAGGATGCTATGACGCTTGTGGCTATGCTCATGAGGATGCTATGGCATTTGTGGCTACACTTATGAGAATGCTATGACGCTTGTGGCAATGCTCGTGAGGATGCGGTAGCACTTGTGGCTATGCCATGGAAAGCTCAAGCTAGGCTAGCAGCCAGGCATTTCAAAAAGAAGAAGAAGAAGAAGAAGAAGAATGAAATAGAAAAAAACAAGCAGGCGGCGAGTACACTCTTCATCAATTGAGGAAAAAGGGACACACTGGCCCAGAGAGCTGTGCGTCTCCTTCACCATATTCTGTCTGAGGCCTTCTATCAAGTCCTTTGCTCTTGTTTCCTTCCCTGTGGCTCCTGTAGTTATGCTGTGGAACGCTCATTGAAGCATAATAAGCAGTACAGCAGGGCATGCCGGCTGCAGGAATCAGTGCTTTGCAAACCGCCATTTATGCAGTCAAATGCAAATCCTGGCATTGCAGGGTCACTCATTTTGTGGGTGACGTGCACAACCTGAAAAGAACTTGTGCAGGCTCACCTGCCAAAGCCATTTTGATGAAGGGGACTTTCAGCTCTCCTCAGTCAATGTGTCTCCTTTTTTTCAATTTTCCTTAATTGATTTAGGGTGAGCTTCCTCTGATAGATTGTTTTCTGCATGCTCGTCTGCCTTTGCCTGGTGCGGGACTGGAAGCCCAAATTAGATTGTAATGGTGTCACACCCTTGATCATTTCCAAGAAGTACAAGAGCCTGAAAAACTAGGAAAAAAGATGCACACATACATACACATACATTCCCACGCTTATCAGTGAGCACAAGCACTGATTTAAGTGTACGTACCACACTTTTCCATGCCACGGGCACCGCAAAAATACACGCAATCCCCCTCCCCACACACATACACATGCTCATCAGTGAACACCAGCACTTACGTGTAGGTACACATGCATATATGTGCATGCATGGACACGGTTTACAAAAAGCCAACATGGATCCGCAAAGGTTATGTCCTCTGCTCTCCAGCTGAGTCAACTCACCACAATGAACCTCCAGAACTTGAGCTGCACACACAGCATTGGTGGCATCAGCCACAGACCTATAAGGGTCACCAGGTCGTACGAGCGCTGGTGCTTTTTCCTCCACAGGAAGAGGGCAGCTTGCGCCCCCACCATCAGGAACTGCGGAGAGTCAATGTTTTTGTACATGGGGATCTGCAGTCTGCTTTGAGCTTCTGCATGGAAAAGGTTCTGCAAGGAAACCTTTGGCGGCATAGTAGACACACCAGGATGCCGTAGACGAGGAGGACAGCGAGTGCTGGGTTTGGAGGCACAGTCCCATCCGGATGAATGCCATGCTCTGGGTGCACCATGCTAGAGTTGTGATGGCTGATGCCTGCCCCATTGCTTGCATTCAACCGGTCTGCGGCATGGATGACCAGGCCAGATGCTGTGGCATTGGGGGCCATGTCAAGTCACCTGGGCTGCAAATTCCTCTGTCAAGTCATGTTATCTGTCAGCAACAAGACGGGAACAGACCCGTGTCCGCGAATTTCCTTTCATCAAGATATGCTATGAAAAATTAATCAGTCTCGAGTGCGTGAGCATTCACACTTTGAACAAGCTTGCATGTGAGTGCTCCGTTCACGGTTCCTTATTCAAGATTTGGAATGTCCGTAATAAAAAAATAGTTTTGTTGCACGCAGCTGCCCCTCATCCTGATCAAGGAGGACAGCAGGTACAGGACACTGGTTGTGTGTGGATATCCAGAGCATAGTAAATAGTTTGAATCTTTGTGGACAAGATGGCCTCCAAACGCATCATGAAGGAGCTTGCAGACCTGCAGGTAATAGTACACTGACAGCCCCTCTCCGTGTGGGTCCTGCAGCAGCCCCTGTACCTGGCCCAGGGGTGTACCTGTGCTTGCATGCCTAGATGTGCTCCTCTGTCCAAATAGCGGGGTGCCGCGGGGAGGGAGCCCCAGTGCTCTGAAATTTTCCTGTCCTGTGTCCTTCCCCTCAGAGGGACCCCCCGCCCAACTGCTCCGCCGGCCCAAGCGACAGCAACGACATGTTCCACTGGCAGGCCACGATCATGGGGCCCACTGACTCCCCGTTCGCGTCGGGCGTGTTCTTTATTAGGCAAGTTTGGGGAAAAGGGTTTGGGGGAAGAAAGCCATGTGCTTGGCCATCCACTAGACTAGGCCTGGAGGACTTGAGACCCCATGCCAAGTACCTAGTGGCCCTGCAGGGTGGTTGCCCCTGTGGACATGCCACATCACACACACACACACACACACACACACACACACACACACACACACACACACACACACACACACACACACACACACACACGCACGCACGCACGCACGCACGCAGGCACAAACACACACACACACACATTCACACACACACGCACAGACATATACACACATATATACACACATGTGCACCTTCCCCTCCTTTACACACGTGCACACGCACGTGCAAAATGCACACATGCACGACACAGCATGCACATGCTTACGGTGACATGTGCCGGTTGATGGGAAGCGCATGCAAAACGATAAGAAAAACATGTCGAAAATCACGGACATGATGCAGGTTGCATCTAGAAATGAGCATGAGACCCCATGCCATGTGCCTCGGAGTTGAAGGGCCCGGGGAAAAACCACATCAGGCAAACACACACGTACGCACGCTCATGCGCAACAAATGGCATCTGCAAGACATGTTCACTGATGCATACACTTTTCATCCCACAATCATGTATCAGACAGTGCATGCGTATTTGTGACGATTTTAAAGGCTCACCCCCATGTTGCAGCAGGTGGCCAAAACTGACCTTCTATAGCAGTACGATGTGAATGTCTGTAGTCCCCACAGCATACTGACCATGCATGTGATGTCTGCTGCTTAGGGAGTCATGATCTGGATCACTACGTTGCCTCTTTAGATTCCGATGTTGTGTCTTTGGGGAATTCCAGCAGTTGCGCTCCCTTGCTTACACGCCATCCTCCTATCCTGTCCAACGCAGAGGGCTCTCCTTATTTCTTGTCATATGTCTATTCCTGTCCTTCCCAACCTAAATCAGGACTGCAATAGAGCACAACCATGAACGCAATGACTCACGCAACTTATCAGGCCAGTACCTTAGCTCTCAAGCCTTGCTTAGTGATTGCAAGGCATTGATGTGGGCCCCTGGCACATGTCTCTCCTCATGTGCAGTATTCACTTTCCCCCAGACTACCCCTTCAAGCCCCCCAAGGTCCAGTTCCAAACAAAGGTGCGTCTGGTGTTACGCCGTATGTTAGGTCAGCTCTTACCGTTGTAGGTACGGAAATCCAATTCCAGACGAAGGGGCGTTAAGTGGTTTGCTGCATGTTCGCCTGCGTGTCTGTCAGCATCTT
>OU611758.1:8293632-8718498 GCA_914767535.2 Dunaliella primolecta | reverse complement strand
TCTGGGGAAAAGGATAGGATAGGATAGGATAGGGTTACATAGCTGTACCTGCCTACAAGGGCAGCTTAGCTGAAGCAAAAGGTGCCTGCAACCAAACCAAACTAAACTTGTGCAAATGTCAACTGAAAGCCTTGAGCTGAGTTCAGAAGCGTCAACTGTAAAAATCACACTCACACTGTCACTCTAATGAAACAAGCACGCAAAGTCATGCTCAAAAAACTCCATAAGGCTGTAGTGTTAGGAATATACACTTTTGTGTTTTCACAAGAAGCACAGAAAGTTTGAGAACAGCACCGCTCTGAAAAAGGCCTAAGAGGCCATAGTAAATGTGTTATGTTCTGCTTTGCACTTCAGTTCTCAGCATCCACTGTTAAAGATGCAATGCAATGCTTCAGGAAGGGTAACCGCCGATACAGCCTGGTGAGTGCACATGTCAAAGAAGGTATCAACTGCGTTGCCTTGCTTGAATCTCTTCAGCAGACAAGTACCCTCTGTAATCTCTCCAAGACATGGCACGGGGTATGGACGGCCCTTGAGGACCCCCATACACCCCCCCATACCTCCTATTAGGGACCCATGCTGCTTGTATTGCCTGCGCAGTCTTATGTGCTCGAACTCGGGTCTCTTGGTCTGCAGTTTGTCCATGCCTCTTGGCTCCTCCAAAGCCACCTGCGTGCATTTCTTGTACAGGTGCTGCTGCTCCTGCTGCTGGGGGAGGGTAGTGTTGGTGCTGGACAGGGTTGGTCTCTTGGTTGGTGCGCTTCCGCTTGGTGGGAGTGACTGGGGCTCCTCTTGCTGCAGCTGCTGTCGCTCCTGCTGCTGTCGTTCCTGCTGCTGCTGTTTGTGCTGGTGGTGGGGCAGGCGAAGTAGGTGCTTGCGCTGCTGGCCTTGCTGCTGCTGCTGCTGCTGCTGCTGGTGATGGCGAAGGAGGCTTGAGTAGCTGCTTGAGCTGCTGCCCCAGTCGGCCTGCATTGAGGTGCAGGAAGGGCTCGCCAGGGCTGGGGATGCGGCCTGAAGGCAGGTGCTGGCGGAAGGGGTAGGGAACCAGCTCCCCCTCACCAAGTTTGACCACGATTGCTTTTCCCCTGACTTGCACAACCAGTTCCTCCCCATACCCACACTGTCCCCGGCCCAATTGCTGCAGCTGTATGGCCAGGTCCACCAGCGCATTCTGCAGGCGCGTCTTCTTCTGCACCAGGAGTGCTTGTGCTGCATTGCTGCTGTCGCGGAACCCCGCGTACGCTGCAGTCGCTGCCTCTGCCGTGCTGAACCTGACGATGTATCGCTGCTTGCCCAGTGCGTTGTCCCGCATCCGCTCCACATGCTGCACGCTGCCCACCTCGCACTGCAGGAAGGCTTCCACCCCGGCTGGTGTTGCTTCGCAGGGCAGCGCCCCTGCGTTCCTGGAGCGCAGCAGACGTACACTGTAGAACTTCTGACGTTCTTCCCTGTCTATGCTGCATGCTGCTGCCCAGTTGGTGTCAGCAGAGTCTCGGACGAGCTGGTCAACGCTGCCCCGAGTTGCTCGGCCATCCTCCTGCTGCTGCTGCTGCTGCTGCCGTAGCTGGAGCACCACTTGATTAAGCTCGTCGACCTTCTGTTGAAGCTGGCGCACAAGTTGCTCAATCTCCATCTCTTCTTGGCTTCTCACGTCACTTTTCCCCAGGCACAGGTCAGCGTCCGCTCACTGTGTTATCCAATTTACTTTTGGCGTGTGTGCCCCATCTGCGTGCGCGCAAGCACACCTATCCCGCCTGGTAGGGCTCGTTCCGTTCTCAGAGTGTCAAAAACACTAGTGGAGCCCTACCAGACGGTGCAGTGGAAGCGTGAGCTCTCACTATTATTCTTTTTTATCTGGGGAAAACAAATGATAACTAACCCCTTCTCTAAGCTCATCACTGCCTCTCCACATCTCTGTTGTGAACTCGGAACAATCACACGTCTTAACCTCTGCTACAATGATCCACAATCTTGCCTCAACCAGGAAATACCTCTTCCTCAGCACGCATGGGACCTACAAATTGTTGCAGTCTGGAACACATCTGCAAGGATCTAAACAATCTAAACACCAATCTAAACCATCTAAACAATCACAACCCAGTTTGGCTGCAGGGCCTGGCTTCGGCTGTACCAGAAGTCAAGTGGAAGCTGCACAGTATGGGCAACCATTCTCACTGCAATGCATGCTGATGTGCTTGGATTCAATAAATGCCAACGCTTCCCCTCTGACAAACAACAAACACCTAGAAACCCAACCTATCTATATATAAGTAATCAGGAAGAACTCTGTACCTAACCAATCTAGACCAACCCTCATGCTCAAAGTCCCTGACTGGACTCCAGGACATGGGCCTACACTGATGGTAGCTGCCAAATCCAGAATGGCAAACAAGAAATTGGAGCAGGTGTCTGCAGCCCTCTCACTGACAGCAACAGTTGTGTTGAGCCCAACGGTGCTGGAATTACCAACACCATATGTCGAGCTGAATTAGCAGCAATTGCTGCTGCCATCACGCACTCTTGTTCACACATTGTTTCAGACAGTCTTGCGTCCCTTCATCAAATGCGTAAACAACTTATTTACCCTGATAAACACAACCTATTCAAAGGGATGTCCTAAAAACCAAATCTACCCTCATTAGCAACTCACAACCAATATTTGTTTCTACAGCTGCTGGTATTACTGGTAACGGACGTGCAGATGCTACGGCTAAATATCAAGCAAGCCAAGCCAATAGTAACTTGGCTGATACTGGGATTCCTGGCGCAGGCCCTGGCGAAAATCCTTTTTCTCATTTATTCTGGTTAGCCAAGGAGGAAAAAAGAGAACACAATGCTGGCACATCCACAGCTCCTACACCCAATCCTAAAACAACTTACCTCCCCAACCTTCAAAACGAACCTGGCTGTGCGGAATATTCTTGTTTCCAATGCGCGCCTAGTGGTAACAAGTATATGGGCGTATTTGATAGAATGCGCGTGGGGTTTACATGCAAGCTTGCTAACCATGCCTGCTCCCCAAGGGTTTTTGCTATGAGCTTTTGTAATCATTCTTCCAGGAGCATTGTGGCGTTCATCTTTCCCACTGATATTCCATTTGCTAATATTCTCTCCTGCCTCTTCTCCTCTCTTCCTCCTTTTCCTCCCCCCCCCCTTAACCACACACACACACAGATATGCACTTCTTTTTCTTTTACTTTCTTCCTTCCCTTTTCTTGTTGCAAAGGTCTGCATGCTGCCGCTGTGCCGCTTCCAACTGTCGCCTTGCGTTTTCACATTTAAATTCAATCAAGTGCACGTGCCGCTACTTTGCTGGTCTTCATGTGAGGCGCCGTGCCTGCTGTATATCACTTGATGTGAACAAAGGGTAAACAACTTTTTTGGCAGTGGAACAGTCCCTACATCAATTACGGAGAATGAATGGGTGCACAATGTCATGGACTATGGGACTTCGCGAGTAGCAACTGAACCTGCAAGCAGAAGAGTAAACCTCAAGCTTATGAGCTCTCATCTTGGATGGGGAAGATCCCCACACACATCCCCTCAGTAGGACGCGTTGTACAATGATCCCCACACATTGCAGGCATTTACCCGTTGCTGCACAGCACAGCAGGAGGACAGAAAATAAAAGTGAAATGCTGAACTTCTAGTATTTTCTTGCTGCGGCACAGGAGGACAGGCAAAGTCAATACTAGAGCTCTGGCATCCTGTTTGCAGGTAAAGCCAAATAAAGACGCAATTTATCAATAATTTATGTGTGAGAAAAATGTGTAAATTCCAACTCAGCGGATGGATTAACGCGTACAGCATTGCAGATCGCGGGTCAGACACTTCCCGCTGTCCCTTAGACTTAAATCATGTATATATGATAAATAATTTAAGATTTCAATAGAAGCAAATGGACGCACAGGTGTGTGAACTCTTCCCTTTGGATTCATTAAAAATTTGTCAGGTACCTAAGTAGATAAGACCTACCCAAAATTTATATTTGTTGTGAATCTGTTTCAGTCAATCGTTATGCCAGCATGCTCTTCTCTTTAAGGGGTCGTGTGCAAGCTGCAGCAGCTGTCAGAGCAACTGAGTTCAGAGGGCAGGGGACAAGGCAAGTGGAATCCAATACCCTACTGCTTGTATGTTTGTTTGAGACATGTTGCATGCATGCGGAGAAGCTCAGCCCAGTCTGCAAGATCCTCCACATTGTGAACAGTTCACACTGAGGGAGAGTGTGCTTTGGGAGCCTATTGTCATATAGCCTGAGCATTAAGCGGGGCATGAAATAAAGATTCTTTTTTAATGTTGTGCTTAAGCGCTTTGCAAGCAGCCACCTTTTGCAGGCAGTGCTCCACATACTGCTCCAGCAGAATGACGCCGCTTAGCACAGAGGCGTGCCCTAGATTGACTCCTGCTTCAATGTGGCCTGCAATAGCCCGCACCTACGAGCAAGCGCAGAGTTCTGGGGCTGCCTCGAAGACAGAGACCACGGTGAGAGCAGTACCTCTGCAAGTGCTATGGGCGCTTTCACTTTGTCTGAGGCATGTGACACTGTGTAAGCTTAGCTAAGCTAACTAAGCTACCTGATTTTCATTTGCTCTCACACGACAAAGGAGAAGCATGTCTTTAAGGAAACGTTAATTGTGCAAAACAGGATAATACAGAGTTTTCGCTGGCATAGCTTTACATCGCCATACCCTGGTCAATTTGATAAAGTCCCACATTTGGCAGAGCAAAGGAACCTGCTGATTGGATGTGCATTAAGAAAACTATTGACGCGACTTTTGTGAGCAAGTGAGTGCTATTGAAGCGGTTTTTGTATCCTGGAGGAGGTTTGCCTCAGGATACTTTCTGTGTTTCATTGACCCAATGGATACCCTTCAAAGAATCTCCTGATTCTGGAATGCAATCTTTTCCCCCAGCTTTTTTTTTGTAGCGCTTGAACAGGAAGTCCAGGGAGGAGCTCAGGGAGTGGGGTTCATTGCATGCATGTTTGTTTCCTTGGGGTGCACTCAGTTGGGGCGCACACACCTGCCTCAATGGTGCCTTTGCTTTCTTAAGCTGACCCACATTCATGATGTATTGTAGATGAGCGTGCTTAATCGAGACACTCAGAAATTTGGGTTATTGAAACGTTGTGTCATGCATCAAATTGGAGTCGTTCAAACAGCCTGGCCTCCTGCATTTCACCCCCGAAAGCCATACCCCCAGCCTGCACTTGTATGATTTCCCGCACTCTTGAATGACCTTTGTCACCGCCCCCATCTCTGCATTGCAGTTCAAGCTTGTCCCAGATGAGCAGACAGGGATAACCTTTGTGGTGAGTCAGTGCACATAAGCAGCAGAATTGTCCCCACAGCTGTGGCGAACACCTGTGCAGAGCAAGGCAGGCACCTGTGTAGAGCAAGGCAGACACCTGTGCAGGCACCTGTGCAGGCACCTGTGCAGAACAGCGCAGGCACTTGTCCAGATACTCGTACAAACACTTGTGCAGAGCAGCGCACACCTGTGAGGGCACCCGTGTAGAGAAACACACACTTGTTCAGACACCTGTGTAGAGGAAAGCAGACACCTGTGCGGACATGTGTAGAGAAACGGAGACTTCTGTGCAGACACCCGTGAAGAGCAAGAATCATGCTTTTCTCTCAGACTTCATTTAGGGGGCTCTCAGACATCATTTAGGGGGCACACACCATTGCGGAAGCCATAAATCAAATGGCTGCATGCCGAACCACAGTGGTGAAGGCACAGTTCTTGCCACAATGGCAGGACTGGAAGGTCGCCTGCAGAGGCCGTAACTTAAGTTGCTGAACCTCTAACTGCAATAGTAATGCGTGTGGACCATGCTAATAAAAAAGGTTTCAAAGTTGATAGGGAGCTGCATGTGGACCATGCCAAAATTGCAGCGTGCTGAGGCTCTGATGCATTTCTGCATTGATGCTGGCATCACCAGTCCATTATCTCATGCATTTCTGTATCGATGCTGGCACAATCGGTCCATCCTGACGTTGCTGAGCTCATGCTGGCCTGGCATGCTTCTGTGCCAACCAAAAAAATGTCAAGGTTGATAGGGACCTGCGTGTATTTGTGCCAGGACAAGGACACCAAGTTCATCATGCTGGCACAATCGGTCCATCCTGACGTTGCTGTGCTCATGCTGGCCTGGCATGCTTCTGTGCCAATAAAAAAGCATGAATTTGTGTCAGGACAATTTTACAAAAAGTATGTCATGGTACAAAGGAATGGACTCAGGGTAACACAGGGCCCTTTTGTGCAAGGGCCAGCAGAGGCAAGTAAAAAAGGGCCTACAAAAAAGGATCAGAGTCATTGAATGACAATGAGCTTCGTTTTCGCAAAGTGAGAAAATCATCAGTATGACAAAGGAAGCACTTAGTGCAAAAAATCAGCATGACAAGGACGCACGTTGTGCAAAAAAAAGTACTATGGCACCTTGCTCGCGCAAGTGCAGGAGGATCAGTGGTGGTTCAAAGGGTGCCCTACGTTACTGTGTTTGTGCAGATCCGAGAAGCATCCGCACTGAAAAAGAAGCCCCCGGCGCCTCAGGCTTCTCAGCCGTCCCAACAGGTTGTGCTAACGCGCAGGACAGGCAATTTTGTTACGATTTGTGTGACACGCTTTCTGTGCACGCCCTGCTCTCTCTGTTTATACACGCCAACTTGATCATGGTGCTCGATTGTACGGTGCATTTTGTGAAGTGTTACAATTAGTTACTACCTCACTCATACAGAGACGTCCATCCAGGCAGGTTGCAGGCTGGGCTTTAAAAGACGCCTCAGGGCCTTGGGGCATGCCTACACCATTCGAGCAGCTGTGCCAGTAGCCTGGAACTTTGATTGTTGCCTTGCAAAAGAAACGTGTGTAAATTAAAATGGCATTGGAACAGATGTGCTGGTGCTTTCCAGGCAGCAGCACATATGTGAAGGCAATAATCAAGTGCTATGCTATTGACTCAGCTGCATGCATGGGGTAGGCATGCATGGGGTAGGCATGCATGGAATAGGCGTGCATGGGATAGGCATGCCCCAAGGCCCTCTGGTGCTTTTCGGGTGGCAGGAGCTCTCTTGCTGCACTTCCATTTGCGTTAGCAATAGCGCGGCGATGCTTGGGAATTTAAAGGTTGCTGAGCTTACGGCTGAATGCATGCACAAGCAAAATGATTGTTGCTTTTTTTGGCCAAGGCCTGCATTGATTTTGCATTTGATACACTAGACTGTCTGGGCATGCCCTTTCATTTCTCATTCACACACGTGCACGCGCACACACACACATACACACAGATGCACACACATATGCGCACACACACACACATACACACAGAAGCACACACATATGCGCACACACACACACACATACACACAGATGCACACACATATGCTCACACACATATGCACACACACACGCACACACACACACACACACGCACACACACACAACACACGCGCACACACACATGCATATACACACACAATTATGCACAGGTACACACTTATACAAACACAACACACACAGGTGGGAGAGCAGCTTCAGGGAGGCCAGGATGCAGGCAGGATAGCCGAGGGTGGTCAACAGCAGCAAGCCCGACCAAGAAAATGGCATGACCCATTCCTCCCGCCAGAGCCGCAGCTGCTGGTGGGTGTGAAATGAAGAGAAAAGAAAAGTCTGCGTTAGCCAAAAAGCCATTCATTCCGCCAGAGCCGCAGCTGCTGGTGGGTATGAAGGAAAGGGAAAGGATGAACTAAACAAGAAGGATGGGCAAAGCCATTGGAATTAAAGAAGGACATGGGGTGAATTTTTCTTCCCCCAAACCATGGCATGGCGATGCACCAAAGCCACCAAGCAAACATGACCAAGCAGACACCAAGACAAGCCAGAGATCAATACACCACAGCCAAAGACAATGTCCAAACACTACCAAGAATGTAGAGCAAGTACCATAGTGGCATGGCGATGCTCACCCATCCTCCTATAGGTTTTGCCTGGCTGATTTTTATGATGCCAATGCTTGTGTGTGTGTGTGTGTGTGTGTGTGTGTGTGTGTGTGTGTGTGTGTGTGTGTGTGTGTGTGTGTGTGTGTGTGTGTGTGTGTGTGTTGCAAGCAGATAGGGAATTGTGTGATTGATTGTTATTAAGGCAATGTTGCTGATGTGTCATCACCTCTGATGTTGCATGCATTGGCATGATTCTCCAAGATTGATTTGCATTTCAAGGCAGTGCATTTCCTGTTTAGTGCGCGTAAGAAGCCACATGGGGGGCACCAGTGATTAAAGAGTGGCAGGAGTCTGGGAGTGCATATACTGCCCACTCTTGTGTGGCTGCTGCTGTTGCATGAAGATGCTGCTGTTGATAATGCAGGTGTGGATTTAAGTTTCTTCTCTATACTTTGCTCTTTGTTACGCTATATGCCAGGTGGGGGAGCTCTCAGATTCCCACCTTCTCGTCCTGAACAAGTTCAATGTTGTGCGCCACCACGTTTTGGTGAGTTCTCCCCCTGAGTGGAAGTTTGAGGCTTCTAAGGCTGTTAACATTGTGGCATGATGCCATCGTAATCCACTGCGTCTACCTTTTTAATCCATGCTGTATGTAGCTGTGCAACCCACTCCTTTTCTTGACCGTTCCTTTTCTTGACCTTTCCTCCCCTTCATCAAAATTGCCCCAGCATATGTATGATGCTTGGCACCATTATGGCTAACTACCATATGGTGCTTGCTCGCTGATCCATGTGCCTCCTGAGAAATCCCATCAAGGGCTCTGGCCTGTTGCAGCAAATTTGGCAGCAAAGGTCTTGAACATCTTCATTTCAAAGCTGTAGCCTGCTGGTGGCGCAAAGCTGTCAGTAAAAATCCAGGCATGCTTCTGGGCCAGGTGCATTCCCTTGATCATGTTCCGCCAATGCCTCTGACTGTCAGTTCATGGTTGTCAGCTGAAATGCAAGCATACCTGAGGACTAGGTCAGGAAGTGATGATGGAAGTGAGCAATGATGGGAAGTGCATTATATTCAGCACTAATGTGGGGGACCAGTTTTGTTGGACATCATTCAGGTCCAACTTGTCCATTGGCCATTCTCGTGTGTGCATTCTTTTGAGGGCTGGGCATGTTCCATGAGCGCCCAGTGCACATTTCTTTCACTGGCACAGACAGTGACCTGCACTCCAACTTCAAAATTTGAATGATTGGGCGGCTGTGCTACGGAAGGTGCAGTCAAAAATAACAGAATAATAAAGCCTTCTAGGTGCTGCTGTCCACCCTGAGATCCGCGCTATATATATGTGTGTCTGATACCGTATTGACGCTGACAATCTTGCGAGGTGCTGCTGTCCACCCTGAGATCCGCGCTATATATATGTGTCTGATACCGTATTGACGCTGACAATCTTGCGAGGTGCTGCTGTCCACCCTGAGATCCGCGCTATATATGTATATATTATACCGGTATGTATATATTATACCAGTATGTATATATTATACCGGTATGTTTATATTCTACCGGTATGTATATATTATACCGTATTGACGCTGACAATCTTGCGCGATACCAATTAACTCCCAGCGCCCCTTGCAAGATTCCAGCGTCGACGGAAATTACTTCCTCTCAGGCCTCGCAAGGTTTATAGTCTTTAATGTGGCCTTTCTAGCACCCAGGAATAGACCCACACGCTGAACTTGCGCAAAGGACCCTTTTTGATTTTGGCTGCACAAAGCGCAAGCAGGTGGCAGCTGATGCAGCTGCCACTTGTGTGGAACATGATGTGCGCTAGGGGGTAGCAGGCCTCGAGGAGCTTGCGGTGGTGGACAGCAGCTTGAGGACCCCACAGGCAGCCAGGCAGCGAGGGGAAGGGGCAGGGGCAGGGTAGAGGCAGGGGCTCTGGCACAAGGAAGCAGGCCTGTGTGCCATCACGAGGCGGGGGGGGCAGGAGCAGGCCTGCTGGCCCTAGGGGCAGGGGCAGGGGCAAGGCAAAGCGCGGGCGTGGGCGTGGGCAGCTCAGCTACCTTGAGGTCTTAGACACAGAGGAAGAGACCACTGAGGAGGAGGCCATGAACACAGACTGAGGGGTTGCATGAGTTGTAGTAGCTAAGAACCAGGCCAGCGAGTGCCTTTTGTTGTTAACGTTCGCAAACTTTGCTAACTTCTGGACCCCCATCGCAACATCTTAAAAATCGCAAAAAATTTGTAAGATTATTTTGGGCACCTCGCAAGATAGTGGCGTAGTGCAAGATAGTAGCGTCGATACGGTATATGTATATATCCTATTTACTTATTGGTGAGGGGGGCTCAGCGCTTTGGACCAACATGTCTGTTTTCCCCAAAGTGTTGTGTCTTTCACTGCCCATGTATCCTCTAGATCAGGGAAAAAGTGGCAGAGCCTTTGCTTCCCTTGCATGCCATTGCATCTGAATGATATTTTCACCTGAATCATGAGCTTGATTGAATAGAGCTATGCAGGGGCTGCGCCTCCCTCGCACCCCCCCCGCTCCTGAGCACACCTCCAACTCCTGCTCACATCTCCAAAGCAGTGGCGCATGCCGCCACCATGCAGAAGCATTATAGAATTTCCGTGGTTTGAATAGAGGAGATATGTATGCAGGATGTAGCAAGGGGAGTGCACAATTAAAGGATTCGTTCAACTGAGAGATTTTACTCTCCTTCCACCCTGCTTCAACCATCCCACACGGCAGCACATTTCCCTGGAGTGCTTGTTGCGACTATGTCCATCCCCACACAGCTGATGTTCCGCTGCTTCATGTCCTCTCTCGCAGGACAACAGGCAATATTTGAGTTTATCGATTTGAAAAAAAAGCACAAAATAAACAAAAATTGTGCTGTATGCAATGCTTTATCAGCGGAGAGGAACCTCGGCTTTGCAGGGTGGCATCTAAGGGTAGCTCTGAAATCAGCACAAAGTTAGCTTTGCGATGGTGCAGTTCTTATGCCGTGGTGTTGCCTGGTTGGCTCAAAGCTTCATTTTTTCAGTGTGAATGGGCAAAACACTGAGGGACTATGCTCAGGGGGCTCCGCCCCAAAAACCTGGAAATGCCTGGCTCCATCCTATCCCATCAAAGTCCTGCAAACTCAGTCACCCTTGAAACCTAAGATCTGTTTGCTTACACGCACACCCCAGGTGTTATATCAGGCACAACATGCTCCCATGCACACGCAGGTGGTGACCAAGGCATTCCAAGCTCAGCATGATCCCTTAAATGCACATGACCTGGGAGCAGTGTGGACAGTGCTGAAGGTTTGTGCATGAGCTGAAGGGCTACCTGTGTCGCTGATCAGATGATGGTGATGATGGTGATGATGATGGTGATGATGATGGTGATGATGTGAAAACTGGTACTTCACATGCGTAAGCTGGGAGCAGTGTGGATGGTGCTGAAGGTTGCGTGAAAACTGGGGCGCTGCATGTGCTGCTGTCCCAGTGATTTGTGTATAGGCCAATGCTTTCAACATGTTGCAGGTTACAAGGTGCAATTGGCCATGACTTCTATGCATGGGCTGCTGATTGTGGATGATGGGTATAGAAAATCCTGCATTGCATGGACCACTTTTTTACTTTCGCCACGATATGGAGACTGCGCATTGACTTCTGCCTCTAGGGAGGTTGCACAAAAATGCTTGGCGCTAAATTGCTGGTGATGGATGTACATCTTTTGCAGCAGGTCGTGAGAAAAATCCATGCACCCAAATTCATGAACAGCAATGAGACCAAGAGAAGCAAGACACACAGCCAAAGAGAGTGGAAAGGGATGCTTTGCTACCAAAATCGAGAGGTACTTTGCTATCAAACTCCTTTGTAAGCGTATCAGTGGTAGAATTAGCAGCCAGGGACATCATCCTGAAAAAGCAGCCTCACGGCTCTTGTCAGCCCATACGCCTTTTTCGTTTCAAGTCTAAAGTAAGATGCGGGGAGAGGTTTTCTCTCTCCTACACATTGTTCCTCTCTCTGTCTCAGCCAAAGGAATCTGCCCGCCTTTCATCGTATCTACCGTGTAAGTGCTGTACCTCGATGCGATTGCCACACTTGTAGGGCATGTCTCAAGGCAGACACAGTGGAGGCCTTGCTTTCTACAACAGTGGAGAATTCAGTGGGCGCAGTCAGCCGCACAAGCACTTGCAGGTAAGCCAGACTGCAGGAACTCCGTGGTCATTGGGATGAGTGCCACATGGAAAGCACTAGCAAGTGAGGGGTATGCGTATGGTGTTGGCTTGCATTGGTTTGCATCGGTTAACCTACAGCCCGATAGCCCTGGCTGATCGGTCGCTGGTAAAACGTTTACAATCAGCTTTCACAAGGTCAACAACAAGTAAACAAGGCAGGTTTCTACGTGTGCTATTCTGCTGCCCAGGATCCAGGGTGTCGCATATGGCAATTTGCCGAGGCAGTCCTGCCCCCTGGATGTTTGTGCTGTGCACTTCTCGTGTGCTACTGGCTCTGCACAGGGATGTGAATGAACGGATTGTGCAACATTCTGCATTGTCCAGGTTATGGGGACACACACACACATACACATGCACACGCACACATATGCATCAGCACACACAACATGCAACAGCACGCACAACATGCATCAGCACGCATAACATGCATCAACACACACATGCATCAGCACACATACACATAAAGCATGTAGCTTTACTTACACATACCTGTGGCGTTCATCTGGGTTGTATGCATCTCTGGGACGTGCGTGTTTCAGTTGAGAGTAGCGTCCCATTTGAGCCAACCCTCTGCATGCCTGTCTGTCTGTCTGTCTGTCTGTCTGTCTGTCTGTCTGTCTGTCTGTTGTGGCACACATACAAGAGAGAGCAAAAGAGAAGGCTGCAGAAGCTGGGTCCAGCTGCATGCATAAAGGAAAGGTCCCATGACTAGCAAGCTAGGTGAAGCCCCTCCACTGACTAGAAGGTCCCATGACTAGCAAGCTAGGTGAAGCCTCTCCACTGACTGACAGGTCCCATGACTAGCAAGCTTGGTGAAGCCTCTCCACTGACTGAAAGGTTCCATGACTAGCAAGCTAGGTGAAGCCTCTCCACTGACTGACAGGTCCCATGACTAGCAAGCTAGGTGAAGCCTCTCCACTGACTGGAAGGTTCCATGACTAGCAAGCTAGGTGAAGCCTCTCCACTGACTGGAAGGTCCCATGACTAGCAAGCTAGGTGAAGCCTCTCCACTGACTGAAAGGTCCCATGACTAGCAAGCTAGGTGCAGCCTCTCCACTGACTGAAAGGTTCCATGACTAGCAAGCTAGGTGAAGCCTCTCCACTGACTGGAAGGTCCCATGACTAGCAAGCTAGGTGAAGCCTCTCCACTGACTGAAAGGTTCCATGACTAGCAAGCTAGGTGAAGCCTCTCCACTGACTGAAAGGTCCCATGACTAGCAAGCTAGGTGAAGCCTCTCCACTGACTGAAAGGTTCCATGACTAGCAAGCTAGGTGAAGCCTCTCCACTGACTGAAAGGTTCCATGACTAGCAAGTTAGGTGAAGCCTCTCCACTGATTGAAAGGTTCCATAAATAGCAAGCTAGGTAAAGCCTCTCCACTGAGTCTCAAGCAATGTATAATCTACTGAGGATTAAAAAAGGCCAAGGCCCACGTAGCTATGCATGTCGCATACTGCAGAAAAGTGCATGTGCCCTGTTCTGGCCAAAACTTAAAGTGAATCCTGTGTCCCTCCTTTGACTGCCCCTGCAAAGTGTGCTACTTGCTCGTTGCCAAAACCAGGTCGTCCCGTTGCCCTTCATAGACACAGATACTGGAGAAGGGCAACAGCAGCAGCATGGGATGCCTGGACAACACTCGCAGGACACGGTGGGTGCATGGGCTCACGACTGCTCAAGATCACAGCTTCTGAATTTGACAAATACATGCGCACTGGTTCATGGCCCATGCGGCAAAGCTCGGTGCAATCACGGTTGATTCATGGTGGCTAGCAGTCCAAGATGGCTCGCATGATGGCTCACATGATGGCTCGCATGATGGCTTGCATGATGGCTTGCATGATGGCTCACATGATGGCTCGCATGATGGCTCACATGATGGCTCACATGATGGCTCGCACGGTGCCTTGCATGATGGCTCGCATGATGGCTTGCATGGTGGCTCACATGATGGCTCACATCATGGCTTGAATGATGGCTCGCATGATGGCTGGCATGATGGCTCGCATGATGGCTCGCATGATGGCTGGCATGATGGCTCAAAAGTCCATGATGGGTCACAAGATGGCTCGCATGTTGGCTTACAGTCCGTGATGAAAGCTCGAAGTCCATGACGCGTGAGGGCTTGCAGTCCATGCAACAATCATATTATAAGTCAAAAATGGACGTTTTGGCTCAAAGTCCATGATGGCTCACAAGATGGCTCGATGGACCATGATGGCACACATGATGGATCACACTGTGAGTCACAGTCCATGCAGAAATCTTAACTATTTCATGGCGCAGCAGGGCTCACACAGTGAGTCACAGTCCATGCAACAATCGCTCTTGCCATTGTGCTCATGGTGCTTATCATCATCATCATCATCATCATTATCATCATTATCGTGCTCGTGACGCTTTTACCATCGTGGCCTTCCTGGGGGCATGCTTTTGGGCTTGCTGAGCCAGCATTGCTGTGTACATTGAGGCTGCGTCAACGTCGGTGTGTGCATTGATGCTGGGTCAGACCTGTTGTGTGTATTGAGGCCGAGTCACATTGGTGTGTGTGTGTGTGTGTGCGTGTGTGTGCGTGTGTGTGTGTGCATTGGGGCTGTGTCAGAGCATGCATTAGGTGTGCTTGGGGGGGAGTGAGGCTGCGTCAGAGCATGCGTTAGGTGTGCTTGAGAAGGAATGCTTTTTGACTGTGGATCCTTGTGTATGCCATGGCTTTTGTTGATCAAGAGGCACGGGGTGTGCTCCAAGGTTACCTTGGGAGTGTGAGCCTTGGGGTTTGTTTGGCACTGGAATCCTCTGGGCTGGCCTTGGTCAAGTCTGACCTGCCTCTGGGGCGGGTGCTTTCTGTGTGGCTAGTTTTGGAGTGCGTAGTGTGGCACACAAGCTCAGCCCAAATTGGGCTGGCCTGAGGCAGGCCTGCTTCAGTGGTGTGTGCTTTGTGTGTGGCTGGCATTGGAGTATCCAGTTTGTAGCATGGCGCAGAAGTGACTGAGGGCAGGCCTGCTCCACAAGTGGTGTGTGCTTTCTGTGTGATCCTTTGTGTGACTGTGTGATCGTGATCCTACTCAGGGCGATCTACATGCCTTAGCCTCAGTACGTAACTCATGTGTATCAGTGTCATGCATGTTTCCAAAAGCACTGCACATTCACAGATATGCATGCATGCACGCGCGCGCACACACACACACACACGCATGCTAGCTTGCAGGATGGGATGGGTCCTCCAGTGGAACCCTTGGTGAAACAGGCAGCCAAAGCGTCAGGTGGGAGCCGTGCTTGGGTTGTCATTGATGTATTTTTCAAGTGCTGTTTTATATTTTGTATCACTATGCACTCTTGCGTGAATATAGAAGTGAGACTGTGTGTGTGTGTGTGTGTGTGTGTGTGTGTGTGTGTGTGTGTGTGTGTGTGTGTGTGTGTGTGTGTGTCAATACTGTGCACAGCAAGGCTGGGTCTACACGATGCCCTATTTTTGACGTACTTGTCACCCTTATGTTAGTCCTTGTGTTGCACTGTCAATTGAACCGCTGCACTGCCTGAGCTGTTTTGCCGCCTACAAGAAACATGCAATTATGAAAGTGGCGACGGTGACATGATCAATGGAGGCTCAGTGTGGTAACGTTGTAAACACTCATGTTTACACTTGTCTAGGTGCTGCACTCTTTGAACCCTTTCCAGTCCGCCAGTTACCGTACGTGTGCTACGCGGCGATGCTCACAGATGGGTGTGTGACTGACTCTGCAACGCGTGGCACTTATGACGTGACATCATGAGTGACATCCTGCAGCACTTTAGGCATGGCATGTGCGATACCCTGTGGCACTTTTGATGTCACATCATGTGTGACATCCTGCAGCACTTTAGGCATGGCATGTGCGAGACCCTGTGGCACTTTTAATGTCACATCATGTGTGACATCCTGCAGCACTGTAGGCATGGCATGTGCGATACCCTGTGGCACTTTTGATGTCACATCATGTGTGACATCCTGCAGCACTTTAGGCATGGCATGTGCGATACCCTGTGGCACTTTTGATGTCACATCATGAGTGACATCCTGCGGCACTTTAGGCATGGCATGTGCGATATTCTGTGGCACTTTTGATGTGACATCATGTGTGAATTCCTGTGGCATTTAAGACATGACATGTGCAAGACCCTGTAGCACCTGGGATGTCACATCACGTGTGACATCCTGCGGCACTTTCCATGCGGCACTATGCAGCACCTTTGGTGCAACTCAAAATAAGCTAGGCTGACATAGTGCCCTTCACATCTTAAACAGTGCGCCACATGGAGTGTGCATCATTCTCTAAACAGAAATGCCTGCAGGAGGTACCCTGTCACGCTGAGTCACTGTCACAGCATGTTTGCTGTCCTTAAAACGGGGAGCACCTCTCACACTAGGCTCTGCAATGATTCAGCCTTAAACATGACTGAACACGACAGAGCCCGCAGTTGCGTGCTCATCGTGAGGCTTCGCTGGCTTGTGCGCACACTGAATTGAGGTTCTGAACTTGATCCTAACTCAAATCTGACTAACTGCATTGACGTTTTTGCAGGTCTGGTAGGGACCCCAGCCCACAAGAGTTGGAGCGGACCTCCATGGAGCTGTTGAGGCAGGCATGCCCCAATGCCCCCATACCCTCTTCACCCCCACCGCCCTCTGCACCATCTTCTTCAGATCCTCTAGATCTCCCAGATTCACCACCCCAGGTGTGTGTTCCCCTCGTGGTGTATTGTCTTCATCTCTGTGGCAAAAGCCGATCATCTGTCATTTGTGCTTCTGTATAACCCTTGCCATGCCTTTCAACTCTGTTGCGGTTTTCCAAATTGACTATTCCTTTGCAGAGCCAGGGTGGTTTGGTAGATTGTGTGGCTGATATCACTCATTTGAATGTTTGATTGTTTCCGCATGGCATCCGTCTCTGCTGTGCCTGCATATTCTAAGGCTGCCTTGAAAAGCAGGCAACAGTGGCAGAAGGGTGTGACGCAGTACCCATAGGCAACAGTGGCAGAAGGGTGTGACGCAGTACCCACAGGCAACAGTGGCACAAGGTTGTGACACAGTAGCCACACCTTTGTTTCTGTGTTGCCTGCTTCTTCCTCAACCACCAATCCCGGTTTCCTAAATCATTCAGTGCACCTAGGGCACCTAGATGTGTGCCCCTCTGTGCCATCTCCTTATGCAGCTAGATCATGGGATGCATGTTTGCCTGCTTCATCTTCAACCACCAATCCCGGTTTACTAAATCATTCAGTGCAGCTAGGGCACCTAGATGTGTGCCCCTCTGTGCCATCTCCTTATGCAGCTAAATCATGGGATGCATGTTTGCCTGCTTCTTCCTCAACCACCAATCCCGGTTTCCTAAATCATTCAGTGCAACTAGGGCACCTAGATGTGTGCCCCTCTGTGCCATCTCCTTATGCAGCTAGATCATGGGATGCATGTTTGCCTGCTTCATCTTCAACCACCAATCCCGGTTTCCTAAATCATTCAGTGCAGCTAGGGCACCTAGATGTGTGCCCCTCTGTGCCATCTCCTTATGCAGCTAGATCATGGGATGCATGTTTGCCTGCTTCATCTTCAACCACCAATCCCGGTTCCTTACATCATTCAGTGCAGCTAGGGCACCTAGATGTGTGCCCCTCTGTGCCATCTCCTTATGCAGCTAGATCGTGGGATGCATGTTTGCCTGCTTCATCTTCAACCACCAATCCCGGTCCCTTACATCATTCAGTTCACCAAGGGCACCTAGAACAAAGAAAAGAAAAGTCTACGCAGGCCTGAGGCCGCGTGCATTCAGGGAAGGTTCCCTAACTAGCAGGCTAGCAGGGGCCTCACCAAGGGCCCCCGAACCTTCACTAGACACAGCTAGCCAAGGTGAGAGGCAGAAACAGAGCTAGTGGGGATCTGGATGCACCTAGATGTGTGCCCCTCTGTGCTGTCTCTTTATGCAGCTAGATCATGGGATGCGTGTTTTTTACAGCAGCACCTTTGCCTCCTAAATTATCAAGTTTTATTGTGTTGTCCTTTCTATTATAACACTTAACATCTCCTGCTCCATGCCCTTTTCTGCAGCCACCCTCTGGCGCACCCTCCAACAACACCATTACCGTCTCCTACTTCATGCTTGCTGGCATTGTCACCTTTTCTGTAAAATGGACATTCTAAGCCTCCTGCACCGTACTCTTCACAGCAGCCTCACCCTGCTCCATATTCTGTCTTATCCCCTTTCTGCAGCCACCCCCTGGCGCGCCATCCTACAACACCATCATCACCTCCCAGTTCATGCTCACTGTTCCGCGGAGTGCTGAAGCTGCAGAAGGCATTGCCATCAAGTGAGTGTTATGAAGGCTTTGCCATGAAGCGTGTGTTATGAGGGCGTTGCCATCAAGTGAGTGTTGTGAGGGCATTGCCATCAAGTGGTTATTGGATGCAGTCAAAGAGACCTGTTGGTTGATAGATGATATCCGTTTGACCAAAATAAGCTTGTGGCAGTTTGCTGCCTCTCAAATATTAAGTCCCATTGTGTGCGAGCAGTCAGGAGAATCAAAATCGCTGCAAACTGCCCCAGGCCTTGGTTAGGTATGCCTGGCCACATTGCTGCCTTTGCATGACGGCAACATACTCTTGGTCATGACTGCCTTTGCATGACGGCATGCTGCCTTTGCGTGATGGCTGCCTTTGCATGACGGCTTTGCACGATGGCATGCTGCCTTTGCGTGACAGCTTCTTTCCATCGAGGTGTGAGCAAGCCCTGGAAGTAGTATGCAGGTACCTCTTTAGAACTCCAGAATCCTAATGTCTGCTGTTTTCCTGCTCTGTGCCTTATATCCATGCAGTGCACTTGGTTACGCTGGCACTATACTTGTCAAGTCTGAAGAACACGTTGCGCAAGTAGAGCAGAGTGGGCCCTCAAACCTGCTGAGGAGATTGGGCTGTCCATGGCTGAGTTAGTTCAGGTCAACCCTCACCTTGTTTCTAGGTTAGAACTTTCGTTGTTTTCCTTTTCCATTCTTAGCTAGGAAGTAAGGAGTGCCATTGCTTTAGCACAACGACGCAAGGGAAGGAAAGCTACATGGGCAATGAAAATCCCTCCCCACATCAATGAAGAAAAAGAGGATACCTAAGGCTGAGGCACCGTTTATAACCGAGAGAAGAATACATAGAGGGTCGATGGGGATCAGGAGGGTTACTAGCAGTACCCTGTGATCTTGTTTGTGAGGGTTGGGAGTAGTCTTTTTAAACTTGTTTGTTGCTAGTAGGTTTACTCGCGTACTGGAAAGATGGGGAATGAAGCTTCAAACTTGGTGGCTGTCTGAGTGTCAAGACCAGATCTTTAAGGGACTCCAAATTGTGAGGGTTGTAGATGACCCTGCCCGATGGTACACTAAACAGAATGGTATGGAGGTTAACCTGAGCTGAGGCCCTTTAAAGATGGTGATAAAGGTCGCAGTGCTGCCACAGGGGGGGAGTAGCTGGGGATGTGAAGCAGTATCGAGAAAAAAAACCGTGAAAAGAAAAAAAGGTATGTTTGCAGCGATCCACAGTGTCTCTGCCAGAAAGCCCTGGAATTGTGTGCAAAAATCCCTTCACGCAGTTGAGCACTTGCTCACAGGTGTCCTCTTTTGAACAAAGGTCATCCCTCTGAATGATGTAGGGAGTTTTTCGAGGTTATAGCAACAAATGATTATGATCAGAGAAAAGCACCAAAAATTTTTAGATAAGAGAGATAGCACGTTTGGGGTTAGAATCAGGTGGAATCTCTGGGTGAAGAACACAGGTGCAAGGACCCATCTACACAATCATTAGCCAGCGTGGCTACAGGGCCTGGCTGCAGCTGAACCAGAAGCCAGCTGGATGCTGCACAGTGTCGGCAACTTGTCTTTACTCTCAATACCATGCATGCTGACATGCCTAGATTTAAAAAATACAAGTACCTCCCCTTAAAATGAATGATAAGCTTATAGAGAATTGAATCCAAGTAACAGATAACCAGGAAAGAGTCTTCGCATCTGACCAATCTAGTCCAACTCTCACGCTCGAACTTCTAACTTAAAATGCCCGATTGGAGCAGCGTCTACTGCCCTCTTACTGACAGCAAAAAATGAGTTGAGCCTACTAGGTGAGCCTACTAAGCGAGCCTGCTAGTAGCGGTGCTGGAATTCCCGACACCATTTGTTGAGCTGGGTTCGCAGCAACTGCTGCCGCCATCACTCACTGTTACGCACACATTGCTTCAGACAGTCTCACCTCTTTCGTGAAATGCGTAAACAATTAATTTACCCTGAGAAGCACAAACAACACATTCAAGTGGATGGTCTTATTATCATATCTTCTCTCATTACAAGGTTTTACAAATTAAGCCATCAGTCAAAAAGTACGACTGCTAGGCTGCTCATGTGAAAAACTGTATTATAAAATGTTCAGGAGTGTTTGTGTAGCCCGTGCATGTAAGTGTACAAAAAAAACCCTTGCCAAGAACAAGGGAAAAATTTCCACTGGTGTTTGTATGACAAAGCAACGGCGAATAAAGATCAGGAGTTTGCCAGGACCAACCAACTGCAACAAAGAAAAGGGAGGAGAGTAACATATGTGTGTTCGTGTGGTAACTGAAGGGAGAAGCACGGTCTGTCACACTGAGCATGCCAAGAACGAGGGGGGCAAATAAGTATAAATAAAATTGACGTAAGGAGGAGCAGCACATGCACAATGAGAGGGTCAGGAACATCAAACATGGTCTGATTCATCAACCTCTTGCTGCGGGCCCTGCTGCTAGAGAAGCTTTGAACCAGCACTTGCCTGGCTTAGACTGTAAGTTGTTAATTAAAACACCTTGAAAAGCAGATTGTAAAAAACATGCAGGCGCTCCCCTTTCATAGTCGTTTCAACACCCCAGCAGCAAGCACAGCTAGAAACAAGGACTTGTTCTCAAAACAGTGTATTTAGACTTTTTTTTTCTTGCCTTGGAACCAGAGCACCACACAGCCAAGGTAGAATAATGTTTGTTCCTCACACAGGGGAAGCACTGCTGTATGTGAGTAAAAGCATTCTCTGTATACAGGCAAGCATCAACATGATTGTTACCTCTCTCATCCATGCACACACCACGTCCTCTGTTCTGTTAACCATCCCATTCATTGTATCATCAAGCGTAAGTTCAGCACTGGCACCTCACGTGTGTTGGAGGTCTTCAATTGTAGGTTCTGTGTGTGCTCCTTCCTTCCTCCCCCTCTCATTGTGTGTGACGCCAGCGCTTGCATCCCGACTCTTGCATTGCGTGACTGGGAGGGCACTGCAAGTGGGATTGCCCGGACCTCATAAGTTGTGGTGTTCAAGTCAGGTTCATTAGTGTGTGTCTGGTCCAGGACATTCCAGCAAAGTTGAGAACAGCAGAGGAGCTCAAAGAGCCCTCTGAGTTGGCTACTTCCCGGTCATGAAGCTGTGTGGGGCGGATGCAAGCCTGGGCCGTTGCTTGCTTCGGTGGTCCTGGATTCTGCAGTGTCCGCTGCAACGTCGAGCTGTTTTACGAGCTACATTTTTTTTTCTTTTTTTTTCAACCTGCTTTGAAAACAGTAAATGCTTCTCTCATTAACAACTCACATTTTCATGACGAGAGTATGCTGTGCCGAGAGTATGTTGCAAGTTAGTTGAGTTAGTCTGGTCATGGGATGTTATGATACTGTTATGCCTGCGTCACTTTCTCAGCCTGACAACATACCAACATTAATGTCTAGAGGTAAAATATCATGCTGGCATTGCTGGTAACGAATGTGCAGATGCTATTGCTAAATATTAGCTAATATATAGGTAAACCAAGGCAATAATAGCATGGCTAATACTGGGATCCCTGGCGCATTTGGTGGAAATCCAATTTTTTTATCTTTCTGGCTAGCCAAGGAGGAAAAAAGAGAACAAACCGCTGGCACATCCATAGCTCCTGCACCCAATCCAAAAATCACCTACCTCCCCAATCTTCAAAATGCTCTCAAGTCTCACATGCATACAAAACACAGACTTGGATGCGCCTACTCCAAAACAGGCTACTACTCTTACTATCAGAGCTTATTACCTCATATTTGGAAGAAAATCAGCAATGCCTTTAGAAACATGCCTTGTATATCTACACCCATGAAGCGCACCATCTTACAATATCGCACGGGTACCCTCTATAATAAAAAACATGCAGTTTGCTTCAAGAGGTCCACTAAGCCATTATGCCCTCTCCTAGGATGTCATCAATTAGACAGCGCACTCCACATGCTTTCAGGCTGCCAAAAGATATTTTCTCCAGCATGCAAACTGGACACCATAGTATTGCTGGCAGAATGGTCACATAATCTCATAGGAGAAGCCTTAGGGGAGCAGGCTTGGTTTTATAAGATGATGTCTGCGCTGGAAGGCATCAAACGTGCATAGATTGATGCAGTCATGGGAAGTAACGATCGGCTGGCTTTGCACAACCTTCAAATCCCGCACATGCCTCGAGCAAAACTCAGGGGTCTAGGCTATACCCCTCTTTTCTCGTAGTCTCCTATGAGGTATAGGCTCACCTCCAGCCGTCCTGATACTAATCTGGTTGCCTCCTACCCTGCCAAAACCACTCCTTCTTCTTCTTCTTCTTCTTCTTCCTCCTGCTCACACCATGTGTACGCATCAGGCATCATGATGGGACCACACAGAGGACCAGCACAGCTAAACGCATGTGACAACTACACCTCATCAACTTAGTGCAAAAACCGCGGCATGTGCACTTCATTCAACCACGTGCTGTGAAGACACGAGGTCTGGACAACAGTTGGAGGCGACACTGTGGCAGCGTGCAGACCTCTGCAAACTAATACCATAAGGTAGGTAAGTGTAGGGTAGGTAGGTGCAAAAGTTTTGTCTCTGCATACCATTCTTCTGGGTGTTGATGTAACTTGCTGTACTGAGCATGCCATTCAACAGTTTAAACGACTAGGGCAGAACCACCAACGTGACACCAAACTTGCCCTTAACTTCCAAATTTGAATCCACGCTCTTTCTGTAAATTATGCCCACACACTTGTTACCGCTAGATGCCTAAGGCGATTACAACTTGATTTTTCTCACAGCCAGGTTCTGGAGCCAGATTTTTCCAGTAACACTCCAGATCCCCGCCAGCCCATTTTTCTGTTATGCTTTGCCAGTTGGGTGGAGGGACAAAACGACCCTTTTGAGCCAATGTGTCTCCTTTCCCTTAATGGATGTAGGGAGATTTCTCTCTGCCTACGCAGTTCTCCTTCTTTTTCTCCAAGTGAAGAAAATAGCAGCGCTAGGGAGGCCACTAGTTTTTCTTTCTCCTTTTCAATAGAAGAAAATGGCAGGGCTAAGAACCCGGGCTACTAGCTATCCTGAAGCACACGATGGAAACAACCTTATTATTAAGTATCGTCCCACGACAATGATCTGCATAGAGGCAATACAGAACGAGGAAGCAGAGCTACCAAGGAAGGACTTGGCCCTCTCTCAAAGCTGCAAAGGAGGAACTTTGGGGCCAGGAGAGGGGGAGACGACTTGCATCCAATTGCACCCATCATTAATATTACAAACGCATACTTGTTTTTGATTGAGACGCTCCTTTTTTTACTTTCGTCGACCAACCGCCGGACGTGTCAGTTGTGGACCACATTAGGTTTAGATCAGTGAGGACCAGTTCAATGAAGAGCTTACGTATTTGTATGGGTGGCCTTTAGAAGCTGGCTGGAAGGAAAGGGCCAGGAAGAGGTGTGTCCCCATCAAGATGATGATGACTGCGGCCAGTGTCCCCTTCAGCCATGCTGTGCTGTTCTTGCTTGCCGTGCTTCAGCTCAATTTGCTGGGCGATGGTGCTGATGCCCAAACTCCAATGCAGCCATCCTGCGCGCAATCTGTGCTTCAGCGCATCACAAGCCGAACTAGCGGAGGACCCATTGCACATGTCATTTGCTGCAACGGCGCTCGGATGACGGGGAGCTCTCCATCAGGATGCTGTTCGCCTCCAGCGTTAATCAACCTTCCCTTCCTCCCCTTCATCAGGTCCATCAGGAGTGGAGTGCACGGCCAGTTTACCAGGGCTGCTCCTGCTCCTGTCCCCCTGAACAGGTGTGTATGATTTTGTCAACCCAGATGGCTGGCAGGGTAAAGGAATTCACACAGAAACAGCCATGCAGCACACCACCCTCATGGGAACATCATGCACCCTGCCAGAGCTCAAAACCCATGAACATCAGCCACGCGCTTGACCTGGGCACCCATGCAGGCCAGGGCAGGCCTGCAAGCAGCAGCATGGTCATCACAACAGACATCGCAGGCCTGGGAGCGCTTGGTTACGCGGTATACCAAGTGGCAGGAGAGTTTTACAGGTTCAGGGCCAAGTCAGCCAAGCGGAAAGAGCAGCTGGGGCCCTTTGACAAACTCCATCAGGTGTGTGGCCTGTTAGAAAACGTCACTCGCCTTGCTTGTGTTCAGAGCGGTCTGCACTCGCCCGCACTCACTAGCCATCATACACCGGGTATGGAGGACATGGTGGCTTGCATGCTGTGGGTTAGAGTGGAGACAGAGGAAGATGAAGACACGTTCAATACAAAGCTAAAGCGGGCTGCAGCTGGACCCTCAGACATGCGCATGTGTGCATTGCTTGCTTGGTGTATGTGTAGCCTGCCAATGAAGTGACGCTTGTCAACAGTACCTGCTGGTGCGCGCATAGCTATAACTTTCATCGCTGGGATACTACCAACACATGCATTAGCTCATGGTGTGAGGGGACAGCCAAATTGCATCAGCTTACCCCTGAGACACCTGTGCGCAAGAAAAAAATTATCCTTCTCAGGGCTGGATTGCTCCCAAGCCACCATCACATCCCCAGAAGACTACCAGGAAGGATTTGTGCAATCCAATTTGGATGGCACCCAACTCTATTCTGCGCTGCTACTGCTGCATGGAATCCGCGCACAGGAGCTCCGCAAGCAGCGGCGCACAGCAGACCTGTTTGGCTCAGGCGCACAAGCGAGCGGGCAGTCACATGTAACGGCGGGGTGGGAGCGGCTGAGTGCAGATGCACGCATTGGGCTGGTGGAAGACCTGCTGCGCGTGGCAGTGCTGACGGGTCAGCTCAAGCATGTAAAGGTGAGGAAGCACCCCGGTGTTGGAAGCTGTGGAGGGTCTGCTGTGTGTGTGTGTGTGTGTTTGTGTGCGCGCGTGTGTGCGCTCTGCTGCTGCTGGGTTTCTTGAGGCATGCAAAGAGCGGGGAGAAGGGGGGCTGTGTTGGAAAAACGAGTCAGACCAGCATGATGTAGCCAGCATGCTGGTCATTTAGGGATCCGCCCTGGGTTCCTGGGTACCAGCTACAGTACAGGGATTAGGGATCCTCTCCCTCAAGGGATTAGGGCAGGCATGGTGTCACGTTGGCACACAGCACGTAGGGATCCTCCTCCTCCGCCCTCAAGCGATTAGGGCAGGCATGGTGTCACACAGAACTTTGGCTTCTGTGCCGACTCACCATCGTTGGCTGTGCCGGTGGCACGATCCTTCAGGCGTGGATGCTCCCGCAGCAGAGGACGTGCCACCGGCAGCAACTCCCGGTTTTCCTGGGCTTCCTTCGTGCCACTTTCTTTCATGGTGCTGTCATCACGAGCTTCCTTTGTGCCACTTTCTTTCATGGTGTTTTCATCATGGGCTTCCTTTGTGCCCCTTTCTTTCATGGTGCTGTCATCATGGGCTTCCTTTGTGCCCCTTTCTTTCATGGTGCTTCCATCGTGGGATTCCATTGTGCATGATTCATTTCACAGCCCTGCTGGGTAGGTCAATGCATAGGGAGATCTGGCATGCCAGGAACCACAGTAATCTGGAGGTTTGGCTGAAATAAATGATGGTTGAAGGAGGCAAGCAAGTACTTGGGAAGGAAAGCAGATGTAGTCTGTAGATGAGGTGTATGCAAACAAGGATGGGGAGGCCAATGCTCAACAGAAGCAACAGCATCAGAGTGCTTATAGTTTGTTTGGTTCGCTTCCTGCTTTGGGTTCTATTCGTTGCCTTTCTTGTTGGCTACTTTTTTAAACTTGCTGCATTTGCATTGCATGTTTCATTCGCACTCAAACCACTCTTCAGCAGCAGTTTGGCTGCCCATCACAGTCACCAGATGCATAAGGAGGCGTATGCATCATCTTCATTCATTCGAGTGAAATAAAGCTGAAACTTGCTCGCGTCTTATGGATAATTTTGGTCTTCGATCCAACAACTCCCTCGCTGCACTCCCTAGGTTCAAGCAAGGAAGTAACTGCAAAGAGTGTTTGACACTCGCATCGGGCCTTGCATTTTTGCAGATATGGGCTTGCAGGCATCACTCAACCTCCACTTCGTCATCATTCGTCACCACCACCGTCTCTTTTCCACCACTCGTTCAAACCACTCTCCCATCACTGGGACGAGAATTTTGTGGCCGCCAACCATCAGCATCACTTACCATTGAGCTGTCCATTCTGCGACCGCCTACAATTACAAGTTGTGGACTTGCACTGAGCTCAGTCACCTCGCACTGAGCTCTTGCACTGAGATCACTCACCACTGAGCAACCCGTCCTTTGCCCGCCTACAATCACAGGCTGTGAGGGAGGGGCGCACGCAGTGGTCTCAACTGAAGGAGCGGGAGAAGTCGGAAGTGCTGATGGCTGTGGACGCCGTGCGGCTGGATACCCTGGGAGCCCAGGTATGGTGTTGTGTACGCCTTGATCCAGCAGGGTCTTATGAACGCCGCAATCTAGTTGGTCTCATGTGTGCCTTGGTCCAGTTTGGTCTTGTGCACGCCTAATCGAGTAGGGTCTTGTGTACGTGGTGACCTAATTGGTCTTACGTACGCCTTGATCCAATTGGGTCACGTGTACACCGTAATCCAGTTAAGCTCTGTGTACACTGTTATCCTCCTTATGAGCCCAGGTAGGCTGCCAGCCAGGCCTTGTAATCGCTGGAATCTGCAGCAGCGTATTTGCTGTAATTGCCTTCTGTTTGCAGCAAGCCACGTACGCCACTCTGTCAGCACAAGTAGGAGCGCTTAGTAAGGCACTGCGCCGCTCTCTGCGCATGCTGTGTTCCATGGCTTGCATGCACTGTCACCAGTGGGGTCACAGTTGGGTCCCGTGCTGTGTTCCATGGCTTGCATACGCTGTCACCAGTGGGGTCACAGTTGGGTCCCATGCTGTGTTCCATGGCTTGCATACACTGTCACAAGTGGGGTTACAGTTGGGTCCCGCGCTGTGTTCCATGGCTTGCATGCGCTGTCACTAGTTCGGTGCCAGATGAGCCTCGTGAGCGTACTGTGATCTGTGCACCAGTGCACTGCAGTGCACAGGCACGCTTTCAGCAGGCAGGTTCTTTGCACACCAGAGCACACTTTCAGCACCAGTGCACTGCAGTGCACAGACACACTTTCACCAGGCACATGCTGCGTCCAGCACCTGTGCACACTCGTGCACCAGGCGGGCGCATCCTGCGTTTGGGGTCTCTGCTCTCACTGTCAGCTGGTCGCATGTTTTGTGTGCCTCATGCATGTCCTGTTAACCGACGATCTGTTCCCCTTTGTATAATTTGTATTTTTATACACCGGGGTGGGGTGGGGTGTGGAGTGTGCCGTGATAGAGGCAGTACACACGGGTGCACAGACGCACAGATCACATGCGCTTGTAAGGCTGGTGCCCGTCAGCGTGTTCTTGCTGCATGTGGATGCTGTCCTCCGTGGATGCTGGCTGCGTGTGCTTGTGCGTAATTTTTCACCATTCATGCACGTGTACACCCCCCCCCCCTTGTATATATTTTCACTGCATGTATTAATTACTTGTATGCACCTTCTGTGCCCCTCTTTCCTTGCAGGTCAAGGCCCAAGGCAGCAAGTTGGCCAAGAGTTGGCTGTGGCAGGTGTGTGTGTGTGTGTGTGTGTGTGTGTGTGTGTGTGTGTGTGTGTGTGTGTGTGTGTGTGTGTGGTCTGCGCATGGTCAGGCAGAGGCAATGAAGATCGCAAAAATACTTCCATGACTCTGATTCGCCGAATGACAGAGACAATACATGAACGCACGCGCTGGAGCCTCTTTACTTTTAGATGCATGGAGTTGTGCTTTTTGCTGCGTTAGTCCTTCACTCTGTTCTAAGAATCCAAGCATGGTTTGTGTGTGAGTTGAGAGAGGGGCAATGAAGATTGCAAAAATACTTCCATGACTCTGATTCGCCGAATGACAGAGACAATACATGAACGCACGCGCTGGAGCCTCTTTACTTTTAGATGCATGGAGTTGTGCTTTTTGCTGCGTTAGTCCTTCACACTGTTCTAAGAATCCAAGCATGGTTTGTGTGTGAGTTGAGAGAGGGGCAATGAAGATCGCAAAAATACTTCCATGACTCTGATTCGCCGAATGACAGAGACAATACATGAACGCACGCGCTGGAGCCTCTTTACTTTTAGATGCATGGAGTTGTGCTTTTTGCTGCGTTAGTCCTTCACACTGTTCTAAGAATCCAAGCATGGTTTGTGTGTGAGTTGAGAGAGGGGCAATGAAGATCGCAAAAATACTTCCATGACTCTGATTCGCCGAATGACAGAGACAATACATGAACGCACGCGCTGGAGCCTCCTTACTTTTGGATGCATGGAGTTGTGCTTTTTGCTGCGTTAGTCCTTCACACTGTTTTAAGAATCCAAGCATGGTTTGTGTGTGAGTTGAGAGAGGGGCAATGAAGATCGCAAAAATACTTCCATGACTCTGATTCGCCGAATGACAGAGACAATACATGAACGCACGCGCTGGAGCCTCTTTACTTTTGGATGCATGGAGTTGTGCTTTTTGCTGCGTTAGTCCTTCACTCTGTTCTAAGAATCTTAGCATGGTTTGTGTGTGATTTGAGAGAGGGGCAATGAAGATCGCAAAAATACTTCCATGACTCTGATTCGCCGAATGACAGAGACAATACATGAACGCACGCGCTGGAGCCTCTTTACTTTTGGATGCATGGAGTTGTGCTTTTTGCTGCGTTAGTCCTTCACACTGTTTTAAGAATCCAAGCATGGTTTGTGTGTGAGTTGAGAGAGGGGCAATGAAGATCGCAAAAATACTTCCATGACTCTGATTCGCCGAATGACAGAGACAATACATGAACGCACGCGCTGGAGCCTCTTTACTTTTAGATGCATGGAGTTGTGCTTTTTGCTGCGTTAGTCCTTCACACTGTTTTAAGAATCCAAGCATGGTTTGTGTGTGAGTTGAGAGAGGGGCAATGAAGATCGCAAAAATACTTCCATGACTCTGATTCGCCGAATGACAGAGACAATACATGAACGCACGCGCTGGAGCCTCTTTACTTTTGGATGCATGGAGTTGTGCTTTTTGCTGCGTTAGTCCTTCACTCTGTTCTAAGAATCTTAGCATGGTTTGTGTGTGATTTGAGAGAGGGGCAATGAAGATCGCAAAAATACTTCCATGACTCTGATTCGCCGAATGACAGAGACAATACATGAACGCACGCGCTGGAGCCTCTTTACTTTTGGATGCATGGAGTTGTGCTTTTTGCTGCGTTAGTCCTTCACACTGTTCTAAGAATCCAAGCATGGTTTGTGTGTGAGTTGAGAGAGGGGCAATGAAGATCGCAAAAATACTTCCATGACTCTGATTCGCCGAATGACAGAGACAATACATGAACGCACGCGCTGGAGCCTCCTTACTTTTGGATGCATGGAGTTGTGCTTTTTGCTGCGTTAGTCCTTCACACTGTTTTAAGAATCCAAGCATGGTTTGTGTGTGAGTTGAGAGAGGGGCAATGAAGATCGCAAAAATACTTCCATGACTCTGATTCGCCGAATGACAGAGACAATACATGAACGCACGCGCTGGAGCCTCTTTACTTTTGGATGCATGGAGTTGTGCTTTTTGCTGCGTTAGTCCTTCACTCTGTTCTAAGAATCTTAGCATGGTTTGTGTGTGAGTTGAGAGAGGGGCAATGAGGATCGCAAAAATACTTCCATGACTCTGATTCGCCGAATGACAGAGACATTACATGAACGCACGCGCTGGAGCCTCGCTATCCTCGTTCTTACAGATGATGCATGTCATTTCATGTTTCTGGTGCATTTTTGCATTGCATTTGAACCTATGTTGTGTGTATATTTTGGTTAGAGGCAATGAAGACCTCAAAAATACTTCCATGACTCTGATACACCAAATGACAGAGACTACACACAAACACATACTGGAGCCTCTTAACTACAGAATGCATGCATTTGCTTGACACATTCTTGGCGTGCGCATTTGTGCATTGCGCGCAGACCTGTGCGCATGATGTGCTTATGGTTGGAGTAGAGGCAATGAAGATTCAGAAATACTTCCATGACTCTGATTCACCTATGACAGAGACTACACAGAACGCATGTTCTGGAGCCTCCTTACATTGCAATGCATGCCATTACACATAATTGGTGTGCGCATTCGCGCATCACACTCAAGACCTGTGTGCATATGGCGTGTGGGCGTGGTTGTGGGTGTGGGTGGGTGGTGTGGGTGGGTGGGTTCGCTGTACAATGGCTAGGCTGCATGTCTCAAGTGTCGTTTGCAAAGTGTTGCGCAGCTCTTGAGTGATACTCGACTGCAGGCTGCAGTAAACAAAAGTTATCCACACTAGACTCTCCGGCTGTGCTGCGATGCTCTCTGCTGATTCTTGTGCTATGCAACAACCATGCAAACTGCTCAGTCTGTGTCCCATCTTTCGATTGATGCCTTGGACGAGGTGTCTGCTTTACATCCAGTGTGTGCCTCATACGCCAAGCATTGCAACCGAATCCATGTCCGCATGAACAATTTAAGTCAAATCTGGGTACAAAAGAACAAAATGTAAAGAAGCGCGGTAAGAAACCCATGCTTTGGACTTGCAGGTCACGGAGCCAGTGCCCCTTTTGGCTGAGGAGCCGCTGAAAGTGGAGCCTGCGGCTGCCGAGCTGGCGCTGCTGGCCAAGGCTGTGGACAAGGCTGGCAAGGCCGTCAGGGTGAGCAGTGGGCTTCAATTTGGTTTTCATGTTTTCCAGCATTAGAAGCAGCATTAGTTGTTGCACTGTAACTCGGCTGGCAAGGCCGTCAGGGTGAGCAGTAGGCTTCAATTTGGTTATCAATTTTTTTCCAGCATTAGAATCAACGTTGCACTAGAATTGTAGGCTGGCAAGGCCGTCAGGGTGAGGCATTGACTTCGAATATTTTCAAAGCAGTGAGCAAAGTCCCCCTCAAGCACGGCCGACTCCACTTCTGAGCCATGAACAACGCTGCTATGTGGTGTTTTGTATCACGATAAAGGGCAGACCAGCCGTAACAGCCATACATGCCGCACCCTTGTTGTGTGTGTGTGTGTGCTGTAAATGTTGTTTCCCTCCCTCAAACCTCCATCGTTGCCCTGTAAGAGGCTGTTAGGTAGTGCTTGTGCGACAAAAATGCTATGGCTATCCTCCCCAAAACGTGCGACTGCATCAGGCCTACCCCCCTTTCTGTACGAGCCTCCATCACACACCCACTCTGCAACTGCTGCGCACGCTGTGCTTGTCACCAACTGTGTCTCCCACAACTGTGCAAGCCTCCATCACACACCCACTCTGCAACTGCTGCGCACGCTGTGCTGAACGCCAATTGTGTCTCCCTCAACTGTGCAAGCCTCCGTTGCATGCACTCTCTGCGATTGCTGCGCACGCTGTGCTGAACGCCAACCGCGCCTCCCAATTAACGGTCCTGCAAGCCATCATCAGCCAGCGCCTGGACTTGGCACCTGCAGTTACAAGGCATCACGTCGTCAATTGTTTTTTGCAGGCAGTGCTGGATACCAACCGCGCCTCCCAATCAACGGTCCTGCAAGCCATCATCAGCCAGCGCCTGGACTTGGCACCTGCAGTTACAAGGCATCACGCTCTCAATTTTCTTTTTGCAGGCAGTGCTGGATACCAACCGCGCCTCCCAACTCACGCGCCTGCAAGCCATCATCAGCCAGCGCCTGGACTTGGCACCTGCAGTTACAAGGCATCACGTCGTCAATTGTTTTTTGCAGGCAGTGCTGGATACCAACCGCGCCTCCCAATGAACAGTCCTGCAAGCCATCATCAGCCAGGCCTGGATCTGACACCTGCAGTTACATGGCATCACGCTCTCAATTGTTTTTGCAGGCAGTGCTGGATACCAACCGCGCCTCCCAACTCACGCGCCTGCAAGCTTCCATCAGCCAGCGCCTGGACCTGACACCTGCAACCACCAGACTGCAAGTAAGCGTGGTGATCAGTGGAATGTGTTGGGGAGTGAATGTACTGGTTGCTGGTACCGTGCAAACAGACCAGTCGCCAAGGAAAGAATCCCAGGCCTTCACCATCACAGCATAAATAGCTTTTGAAGTCAGGCCATCCCCTCTGCTGAGCCCCCTGAAGCACGACCAGCTACACTTCATGACATGCATATATGTGTGTTTCATGATTATGGCAGCTTGGGGTCCCTGCTGGATGCGGGGCACCAGCTCTGCCCCCCATCTTGAAAGGGAGCAGGAGCTTTTTGAAGCTTGTGACCAAACTATTAATGCTCCAGGCGTGAAGCTGTTCCAAGATTACAGCTACACTTCCAGGCCGCCGCCAAACTGAACTCTGTGTGTGCTTTGAGTTTGAAAAGCATGACATGCTCTTGAGTGAAATACACTTACATATATAAATAAATAAATGATAATATATATATTTATATCAAATTGTATCTCATGATTATGGGTCAGCTTGGGGTCCCTGCTTGATGCGGGGCACCAGCTCTGCCCCCCATCTTCAAGGAAGCAGGCACGTTTTTGTGCTCGCAACCAAACTACTAATGCTCCAGGCAAGGTGAGGCTGTTCCAAGATGTAATGTTGGTGCCATGTCAGGTTATGTGGGGTGGGCTCAGGTTGTTTCTTAGAGGGGACGCCCTTGCGCCGTGGATTGGCGGGCACCGTAGCTTCACCAATAGTACCTCATCATTTGACAAATGTTTGATTTGACCCCGCACGAGCCTCCTGCTGTGTCCGGGCAGATGCTCGTACCTGAGCCACAGTCTTTGCTTCCACTCCTTTCAGTGATTCTGGGCTCTTGTTTTCCAATGGTGTTTACTTACTGGAAATTGTTGTGCAGAGCCCAGAATGCTTACACAGCAAGTCTAGCGCCCCAGCTGCCTGTCTGCCATGCAGGATGGCTAAAACTCACCCTTGCATTGGCTCGAGCTCAGTATTTACATGAGCCCAGACTCTTGTTATCAAGGCTCACATGCAGGTGTATTTGCGCAGAGCCTGAGTTTGCTGTGCAACAGCACTAGCAGCTTCATAGCCTGGTCCAAAGCCGCCAAGACGCATCCACTGACTCAGTACGGCTCTCAACACAAAAAGTTGCGCCTGAGATGGGTTTGCAGCAGTACCAGCGGCCCCTGCGGCCTGGGCCTCAGCCGCCAAGACACATCCACTGACGCATGTCCTGGTTTTTTGCTCACACACTTTTGCAGAACCTGAGGTCGGTGTGCAGCAGTTCCAGCGGCCCTGGCAGCCTTGGCCTCAGCCGCCAAGACACATCTGCCGCTGCCTCGGCGCTGCTCGCTGCGCTGGAGAAGCTGGTTGAGCCAGAGCAAGGCGCGCTGCTGATGCCACAGCAGCAAGACGCGCAGGTGTGTTTGCTCAACCAAGTGGTGTGTTTTATGAGCAGAGGCATGGCGTTGCTGATTTATGTATGTTGATGCAGGGAGCTGAAAGGTTGTGTCTTTGGTGGAGTCACTTGGCTTGGTCCAAGACAGCCTGCCTGCGTGCGTCTAGGGCCTGCACGATAGTGTGTGTGTGTGTGTGTGTGTGTGACAAAGAAGAGGAAACAAATGTGTCGCAAGGAAATGATTTGGTGCAACTCCTCTCAGACATTGAACTCACACAAGCTCTGTGCTCCTCATTGACACTCTCTGGCACAAGCGCCACGGCTCGCACGGACATGAAAACCTCAGAAGCCCTTGCACTCCTCTTGCATACACATGCTCCAGGCTCAAGTGGCAGAGGCGCAACGTGATCTGGCGGGTGAGGTGGATAAGGTTGTGTCGGAGGCACGCGCCACAAAGACCCAGGAAGTGGAGGCGGCAGCACGCGCTGTTGAGGTGTCCCACATTGTGCGGGTAGGTACCTCACTGTATTCTGTCAGTCACCTACATCTTACACTCTCTTTGCATGTTGCCACACCATTTTTTTTGGTTGAATTGTGAATGTTTGCAGGCAGCCGCCTCCTGCCCCCCCGGTTTCTGTCCTCTTGCCTCCCAATCCGTCATGTACTCTCAATGGTGTTTGCTCAATCAATTGTGTGCAGGCTGCCACAACCACAGGCATCCCCACCATCATCTTCCTCCTGTACAATCCTGTGTCCCTTTTTTCTCGCATGCCCACATGTCCAACCGCCTGTCTGTTCCTTCAGTCATTCATTCACACTTTGGTTGGTGTCAATTGTTGTTGTCATATTTGCGAGGTTGCCATATGGCCCCCTCCCTAACTGTAAATCCTTTTTCCCCTCTGCCTCCAACGTACACATACGCTATAGATTATGCATCGTTGTCTCTTATTTATTTTAATGTGCATATTTATTTTGTAGCCTGCTGTGTCTCCCTTCTAGTGGTCCCCCACTTCCCCCCTGTATGCTGAGCTGGACACACGCACACACGTTCATCCACTCATTCATGTGTTTATTTTGGCCTGCAGTCTGCCATGACGCCCTCCCAATGGTCCCCCACCTCTCCCCTGGGTGCCAAGCTGGCACTGATGGAGCTCCTGCTGACAGAGCTTGAAGGCAGTGCCAGCAGGTGAGAGGACTGGGCACTTTGTTAAGGATAACAGCTTTATGATGTGTGCTGGATCGTTCCTTGGTGCGGAAGTAGCACTCACCAAAGTGGCACTGTTGTGAAGTGGTGAATGTGATGGGCACGCCTCGTGGCCCCAGAGCGGCTCAGGATGTTCTGAAAGTAAAAGCTGCACTGCCAGCTCTTGTGTGCTCTTGTGTGCTCCATGTCTTCCACGCTGCTTAGGAGATCTTAGCAGTATCAGGTCTGCGCTCGCGATGTTAGGCAGTTTGTGTTAGTCTTTGCGTTGCCATGTCCATTTTTGCTTTGCCACATCCATCCTAGCTTTGTCAGATGCATCCTGTTTACTTGAGATGACCTTCATACTGAAGTCCGTATGCTTCTTTGCCCTCCTGACCCCCCAAAATACAGGTCCGAGCCCTCTGTCCCCGATCTGGCAGGAGCTGCTAGGAAGCTGGCGCCCATGGTGAAAATCACTGGTGCGTTGTGGTCTGGTCTTGTTTGTCTCTCAGGCAATGGAATGCATTCGGGCGATGGCCAACAAGGCATCCCCATGATGGCGTGGGGTTTCAACCATCCAACGCCGTAATTATTTTATTTAAGGAGCAAGTCACATGCGGGCAACGGCCAACACGGCAATGGAGACTTGTCAGCAAATTGTGGAACTCATGCTTAAGGATGTGGACCACCAATGCCGCGCTGTGCCTCCCATGTACACATGTCAGGAGTCTAGGTAGCTATGAGCCTTTGCAGCAGCACTACGTCCGCACGCTGCTAACTCAGCCACATGCAAGGCGCCTTTCTCTCAATGTGTTCTATTTTTGTTATGCACTTTCGCACTCAGCAGGCTATGCCTCTATTGCGTACATGTACAAACTCACCAACAAGCCAGAACTGCGGCGGCAGTGTACTTTCACACTCTGCAGGCTATACCTCCATTGCACGCATGCACACACTCATCATTTGGTTCCAAATGTCAGCTTGTGCACGTGAGCGGTGGCAGCAGTGCCTGCAGGGTGTGAAGGGTACGCGAGGAGGAAATTAGTTGCAGAGATGTGGGCACCAAGCGCGGAACTGTGGAGGCAATGCGTTCACCCTCTTCTCCAACGCTGCCTATTTCAATGACCAGTGTCCACCTTTGCGCTCCCTCCTCAATTAGCACTTTCTTTTTTCCCGCTCCTGCCGTTCACACCCCCTCCCTGCAGACACTGCCGCCGCTGCGCATGTGCACGAGCTCAGCCCCTCCTTGCACATCCTTGCACGCTCTTGCACACCCCCTCCTTGCAGACACTGCCGCCGCTGCGCATGTGCACGAGCTCACGAAGGCCCTCGGCAGCAGCGACGTGTCCACCCTGCCCGGCGCATCATCTGAGCTGCGAGCTGCCCTGGTGCAAGCAGTGGAGCCGCAGCTGCCACCCTCCCCAGCTGAGACTCTGAAGGCTGTGGGGGAGGCCGAGCAAGCGGCAGGTGGGGACGGCACGCACACACGATTTTGGTCTGTATGTGCAGAGTATCTGAATGTGTGCTGAGGGAAGGTTCGTGGCTCAGTGTTCTGCGGGTGATTCTCTGAAGGCTGTCTGTCAAGTGTGCTCATGTGATGGGGCGTATGATGGGGCATGTGACAAGGCATTGGGTGGGGCATGTGATGGGGCATGCCAAGCGTGCTCATGTGATGGGGCATGTGACGAGGCTTTTGGTGTAGCATGTGATGGGGCATGCCAAGTGTGCTCATGTGATGGGGCATGCAACGAGGCATTTGGTGGGGCATGTGATGGGCATGCCAAGCGTGCTCGTGTGACGGGGCATGTGTTGAGGCATTTGGTGGGGCATGTGATGGGGCATGCCAAGCATGCTCATGTGAAAAGGCATTCAAAGTGTGGGCATGTGATGGGGGATTTGGTGGGGCATGTGATGGGGCATGCCAAGCGTGCTCATGGAATAGGGCATATGATGGGGCACAAGTGATGGGGCCTTGGCTCCCATGTTGCCTTGCTGACGTGCTCCAGGCCTTGGAGGATGCTGGGCTTGTTTGCTCGCTTAGCAGCAGGTTGGCACAGGCGTGTGTGTGTGTGTGTGTGTGTGTGTGTGTGTGTGTGTGTGTGTGTGTGTGTGTGTGTGTGTGTGTGTGTGCATGCATGTGTGTGTGTGCATGCATGTGTGTGTGTTTGTGGCAGCGAATTTGACAAAAACAGGATGCGGCAGTGCCTGTTATGTTGCCCAGGCTGCTACCATCATCTCTTTCCAGCAGTCTTTTTTCCTAATACATTGGGTGGCACTGGCTCAGATGCCATTTGCTTCCTTGTGCGTGAGCCGGTGTGCTCAAACTTTGTTCCACTGGGTCCATCATGTCTGGCGCATTGGGCGGTACTGGCCCAGGTGCAGCCGGGTCCGCCCTTGTGAGTGGCATGTTCCGCCGCCACGTGGTGGCTCGGCAGACCTGACCAACAGTCTATGTTCTCTTGTAATTTCCACATGTCACATTTCCACATGTCACACAGTGGGCGGTACTGGCCCAGACGCAGCCGTGTCTGCCCTTGTGAGCGGCATGTTCCGCCGCCACGTGGTGGCTCGGCAGACCTGACCAATAGTCTATTTTCCCTTGTATTTTCCGCATGTCACACAGTGGGTGGTACTGGCCCAGACGCAGCCGTGTCCACCCTTGTGAGTGGCATGTTCCGCCGCCACGTGGTGGCTCGGCAGACCTGACCAACAGTCTATGTTCTCTTGTAATTTCCACATGTCACATTTCCACATGTCACACAGTGGGCGGTACTGGCCCAGACGCAGCCGTGTCCGCCCTTGTGAGCGGCATGTTCCGCCGCGTGGTAGCGGGCATCGCACAGAGCGGGGTGGCCGGCTATGTGGACCGCCAGGCTATCGTGTCAAGCATCCAGGAGGAAGCTGCCCGCAGGAGGGAGGTGCACAAGCAGGTGTGTGTGTGTGTGTGTGTGTGTGTGTGTGTGTGTGTGTGTGTGTGTGTGTGTGCGCGCGCCTAAATGTGTGTGTGTGTGTGCGCGCATAAATGTGTGTGTACGTGTGTGTGTGTGTGCAAGTGTTCACACTGTGCACACTGCGCGCGCGTGCGTACACACTGTTCCTGTGTCTGTGCACGCATGTATGCACGCACGCGCACATGCAAGCACTTGCGGATTGGCTGTACCCTGCTGCAACTGCTGCTGACCGCCACACTTGTCCTGTAGCTACCAGCAGAAACCGCAGCAGGGTATCAGCTTCAATTTCAGTTTCTTGTGCGTTTATTTTGCATGTGTGTGCGTGCGTGTGCGTGCGCGCTACACTGTTCATGTGGCTGTGTGCACATACGCACGAACGTGCGCGCAAGCATTTGTCAATTTGGCTGTTTCAAAGGTAAGTGTGTTTGAAAGGATATGGATCCACATAACTTGCCCTTCCTCGCACCATCACAGAATCCTGGAAAGTTAGTTTGGACGCTAAGCTCCAGGGGAGCTGTTCAAGCAGTTGCTGAGGGGGCGTTGTGGGGTGCAGTGTGTGACTGGCATGAGTGCAGAACAGGAGTTTTCCGACAGTGGGAAGGTGGACACAGGCATCGACATCTTCTCGCGCAACCGGTGGCTTTGCATGTGTCATCTATGGGAAGATGGAGGCAAACATCAGTACATCCTCACGCAACCGATGGCTGTGCGTCTGTCTTAAATGGGAAGATGGAGGCAAACATCAGTACATCCTCACGCAACCAACGGCTGTGCATTTGTGCTCATTGGTGTAAGACGGATGCTAACATCAGCACATCCTCACGCAATCGATGGCTGTGCGCATGTGGTGTGTGTGCCTGCAGGGCGTCAGTGAAAAGATGGAGGCGGAGTTGGCATCGCTGGCCAAGACCACGCAGTCCAAGGTGCGTGGATGCACCCTTTCCTCTGACGTTCTTTTTTTGCTGCGTTGGCTGTTGTGGTTGCTGCAGTCGCTGTGGTTGTGCCTGTCTCATCGCTGCACAGTGTGTGTTGTGCGTGTGTGTATGTGTGTCATTGCACTGCACACATGCTGGAGGGCATTTCATCATAAACAAACACTTGGGAGGGGGGGTGTGGAGTAGAGAGGGATTGGACGCATGTAGACAGGACTGAGAAACGCTGGGCTGTTGGTATGCTGAGCTGCTGCGGCGAAGCTCATGAGGGACAGGCGTTGTGTAGTGTGCCATGATGCTCATGTGTGCTTTCAAAACAGTGTGGAGCGCTCATTGTGCCCTCCAAGCCCTGGCCATTAAAGCAAAGCGCCTTCCTTCAAAACCTTTTTTTTACGATGATGTAGGCAAGGAGTGCAGAGCCGCTTGCCCTTCCTTCTCCCCAGCCGTTTCCACGCCCTGCCTCAGTTGTATGCGTTGCTCGGGCATGTTGGTTTTGCAGCCTGCTGGCCTTCTCTCTCTCTCTCTCTCTCTCTCTCTCTCTCTCTCTCTCTCTCTCTCTCTCTCTCTCTCTCTCTCTGTGCTGGAGGCCTTGCCATGCTTGCCTAGGGTAGCAACGGGTTGCCGCTGCATCCTCGCAGGCCTGCACGTTTTGATGTCAACCTGACCTCATGGCTGAGCCTGCGATTCTCCTCATTGTTCTTGATGCTATGTACTTCTCAAAGTATCCCAATGGGAACAATGAGGAGAACCACAGGCTCAGCCATCAGGAGAAGTGGACCTCAGAGCATGTCCGTGCTGCTGCCTGGCGCTGGAGGCCTGACAAGGCTCTGCAGGGTGCAAAGCCCTCTGCTGGCCTTCACACCTTTCCTTTACCCTCAAGTGAAAATTGTGGAATTTGTCCTTGGAGTGGCTGCCAGGGGCTGGAGGCCCATTTGGAATCCATTGGAAACATGCCATTTCCTGCCTGACTACTTTTCACCCATGAGCATCCATTCTGAGAATGCCTCTCCCTGTTGCTGCCAGGTGCTGGAGGCCCGTTTAGAGTCTGCTGGAAGCGTGCCTTCTGCTGCGCGTATTGCCACAGTCGCGGCCTACATCAAGGTATGGGCTCATGGGTATGCACGGTATGCGTCCATGCATGCATATGTAAGTGGTAACGTATGTAAGCGTGCATGAGCGGGGCTGAAATTCAGTTCGTCCTTGACTATCCTCAGCACTTAATCTGACATCACGTTACCTACTTCTCCTCAACTCTGGTCGTCACAACCGCTTACAAATGTTCACGCACGAATTCTGCGCCCTCGCAACTCAACAGCATTCTTCATCGTGAGGGCTCAGTTGCCATCATTTTGCTTCCAGGTCATTCAAGCAAGGATGAGCCTGTACAATGAGGTGTCCAATACATGGAGCGTCCCTGAACACGCTCGTGCCTGTCTGCAGGAGCTGTGTTCTGGCTTCTGTGTGTTGTCTCTTGCATGCTCACACGTTTGCCCATGCAAGCAGATGGCTCCTGCCCAGGCAACCACCTTGCCTGTCCTTTTCTGGTCGGGATGTGTGCAGGATGTGAGCCTGCCCAAGGGCAAAGCCACTGGGGGAGCCATTTTGACGGAGGCAGCTGCAGGGGCTGCCAAGGCCCTGAAGGCGCTAGACACTGCGCAGGTGAGTTGCGCCATGATTAGGGTCGGCCAATTTCATACATACATACATATATACATACATACATACATACATACATACATACATTGCGTTATCCTTGCCAAAAAGCTAATATATGCAGCAGAATGTATATGCTGCAGAATTGGCCAACCCTAATTCTGCGGCATACATATGGACTTTGAAGCACTGACTGTACGCCAAATGCAGAGCAAATGTGGCAGTGCTCAACCCTCTCATGAGGCATTAATCACTGGCAGAATATATCGTGCATTGGGCACCAGACAAAGCGCTGAGGGGTGGAAGGAGTCAATGAGTCGCACCTGAGTGGTGTGCTCTCCCTGCTGGTGTGGCTGGTTGAGCTGGCAGAAGTCTTTTGGAATGTTTGAATGCTGCAAAACCTTGCAACGTGGCTGCCGTTCCTGGCAAGAGGGAGAGGCAGAAGTGCAGCAGAGTGAGGCCGTACACGGCCGTGTATCTGTCTCGACATACATAATCCTGTAAATTTCATGGAGGCCTGTGTGGTGATGTGTGTGCAGGACCTGGCAGCATCAGGCCCTGGGGCAGCCGACGTGGTAGCGGAGGCCAAGGCATTGTGCGAACAGGTGTGTGTGTGTGTGTGTGTGTGTGTGTGTGTGTGTGTGCGTGTGCGTGTGAGTGCGTTTGGGTGGGTGTGCGTGTGCGTGTGTGTGTGTGTGTGCGTGTGCGTGTGTGTGTATGTGTGTGCGTGCGCGCGTGCACCTGATGTCTCAACCAAGCAACTCAGCAGCTGGCCATGCGCGCTACAACGTACTAATAGGTGCTGCTTTGGTACGTAGCTTCTTGATTGAAAAGGTAAGAGGCTACTTCGATGCCTCTTCCCTCATTTACCACAGCAGCAGCAGCAGCCTCATCCTGAGGCAGGTGCCCAGGAAGGCAGGGCAGCAGCATACCTGGGTGCAGGATCTCATTCCCTTTGGCAGCCCCTGCTTGCCACTGCGGCATGCTCCTCAGCACATCTTATCATGCTTTCTTTGCATTTTTCTTTGCACGACTTTTTTTTATGTTTTCCTAGCTTGCTCCTTATCACATCTGAACATGCTTGCTCTACAAATGTTCATGAGCACATCTTCCCATGTTTTCTCTTAGCAAGCATGTTCCCTGGCTGGGCCCTTGGCATGCCCCTTGGCAGCTCTGACCCGCTCACTGTGGCATGTTCCTCAACATATCTTTGCATATTCTCTTGGCATGTTCCTCACCGCGTGTGTGCATGTTTCCTTGGCATGATCAAGTATGCAGGCGTGCAGACGCACGCATGCATCGTCCCTCAGATCTTCATGCAGGCGTGCACACATGCATTGCTTCTCAGATCTTCATGCAGTCATGCACACATGCCCGCACCCACACCCACCCTCCCGTAATGCGCAGGTGCTGCTCACTAGCAATGTGGCTGCCAAGTTGAACCTGAGCTCCGCAAGCGTCGCCTTGCTGATACGCATGCGGTCGTGCACACATGTCCCCACCCACCCCTTGTGATGTGTAGGTGCTGCTCACCGGCGATGTGGCTGCCAAGTTGAACCTAGGCTCTGGGGTGGCCTCGCTGCTGACACGGCTGGGCGAGTACCTGGACAACCTGGGGCCCTTCAAGCCTGCTGTTGCGCTGCCGCCCAAGCCACAAACAGGTAAGAAAACAGTCACAAAGGGATGAGTAGGCTACACCTACTGGGCATCACAAAATTTGGGGCTCATCAAGCATACTGTTGCGCTGCTGCCCCAGCCCCCCAAAATGCAGTCGCAAACAGATGAGTAGGCGATCGCACACAGGTTGATAAGCAAGCTGGGGTCCTGCAAGCCTGCTCTTGCGCTGCCGCCCAAGCCACAAACAGGTAAAACAAGAGTCGCAAAGAGATGAGTAGGCAATCTCGTAGGCAATGGGATAGATAAAATAGGGTCCTAAAAGCCTGCTGTTGCGCTGCCGCCCAAGCCGCATACAGGTGAGGGTCGCCAGCATTGCGTGCATGTGAGAGTTGAGTTAGGAGAGAGGTAGACATGAGTGAGAGGGATGTCTCCTGCTTGTGCGCATCTGTGTGTGTGATCCGGTCATTTCTTGACAAAAGGGAGGGATGCTTCTCAGGTTGTGGGTGTCTTATGTTGGATGGTGTCCTGCTTAATTTTGGGGGCTTTCCTGTGTGCCAGGCCTGTTTTGAGCCTTACTTCTCTCTACTTTCAAGTCAGTGTTCAAGAGCAGTCATTGTTTCTGTTGTGGACATAGATGAGGGCAAGACTCACACAGAGACTTAAATGGATGCTAGGCAGGACTTGTTAAAGAAGACACTTTTCACCTGAACATGGTGTGCCAAGCAGGGGCGGGATGGGTGCTAAATATTTACTGCCTGGATGGATGCCAAGCAGGGGCAGGGCTTGTGTTCAAAAACAATTTGCCTGAGTGAGGCACCGAGCAGGGGCGGGCCTCATGGTCATAACATTTTTTTTTCAAAACAGATTTTTTTCGCATCGAAACTCCTGGAGCCTCAGGAAGAAGAAGTATGGAGGTGCTCGGCTTGGAATGCCTGGGAAACAAACGCGACACACTGTTATGTGGTGGCTCTCCTTTTGCTGCGCCGGAGGGTGAGGAGCCCCAAGGGGATTGGGACCTGGAGGTGCCCGGGCCTGAAGTGTTTAGTTCAAACCTGCAACCAGGGAAACAACTCTCTCTGTAGGTGTGACTCGCTTTTGCTGTGCCTGGCGGCGTGGAGGCCCTTTGGGGAGTGGGACATTGAGGGGCCTGACCTCGAAACATCCCATGAAAGCCTGAAAAACAGAGATGCAATGTTTGCTGTTCCGATGATCCGCCTGTGGTGCAGAGGGTGATGAGACCCAAGGAGACGGAGAGACCGAGGTACCTGGCCCAGATGACGCTAAGGTGGCAGAGGCATCAGGCCTCGTGCGCATGCTGCTGCAAGATGGGCTGGTGCTGCTGGAGCTGCAGGTGTGTGCGTGCGTGCGCGTGCACGTGCGGTCATGTTTGTGTCTCGCATGTTCTCTCCTGTGCATGCCTCGTTCATTTGGCTGTTGTGTTTATTGTGTGCACCTTTCCCTGTTGCATGCCTCCTTCCAGTTCTTAGCTAACACCTCTGTAGATGTTGGGAGCTGTTTGCAAAGCTCCTCGGCTTTTTTGGTTGTGTGCGCGCAGGCCCGGTAACGATCGCTGCTCTAAACACTTTTGCCGTGCATCATTTGAGGCCTCACTGCACCTGCCTCTCAGTCTGTCACTGTCTTTAGAACAAGTGCAGCTCTTCCAACTCCCACCGCCTCCTGCTTTTCCTGTGCTTCTTTTTCATCCGCCCACTCGACCACACACAAGCCACTGCCTTAATTGATGAGTGCAGCCTACAGGCTGCCCCTGCCTTGTCAAAATTCTGCCCTCCTTGAAGTCACCTGATTCGAATAAATCCACATGCTCTTATCTTGAACACTCACAGTCCTCTGACTGCAGCTGCCTGACTTTGCTGCAGGTGACTGTGGAGGCGGCCCAGGCAGGGGACACCAATGTGATGATGATGATGGTGATGATGATGATGATGATGATGATGAATTGCCACCTTCTGCTGTATTTGTGAACGCTCGCAGCCCTCTGATTACCGCCGCCTGACGTTGCTGCGGGAGACTGTGGAGGCGGCCCAGGCAGCGGGCTCTGATGCGATGATGATGAACCGCCACGTGACCACGCTGAAGGAGGTGGTCGGCAACCTGGGGCCTGTGATGGGCACGATCGAGGCCAAGTGCGTGCTTGTTGCCAGCTCCTTATCTGTTTGTCATTTTTTGATCCAGTGAAGACTAGGGGGAGTCCATGAGGACCCCATCATCATGCGGTTGAGGTTCATCATGATGGAGGACTGCATGGGGTGCACATCGAATGCGGTTGGAGCACCAGTGGCTTCCCTGAGAATCCACCATCATGCATCGAAGTCACAAGATGTAGTAAATGGAGAGCGAGTGTTAAACCTCTTGGTTGAGATGCATGGTGGTGGGGTGCTTCATTTTCATGCGAGTGGAGTTTGTTTCATCTCCCCCTGGGGCATGCAATGGGTGTGGTCTGCGCTGGTGGACAGCGATACAGCAGTGCTGATTGTGCAGCTTGCTGGGAAAGAGTGTCAAGGCGGGAATGTTCTATGACTGTACAAGACGAAGTGATGTCTATGCTGCACTCTTTAATGGGGGGTATCATCAAAGCCCATTGCTGGCACTTGGGGTTCACATCAAAGCCCCGATTGCGTGCATCTGGGCTTGCATCACTGCGGGTCAAGTATGGTCTTGGTTGCGCCCACTGCACGTGCATGCGCTCACTGTATGCCAAAAGTGCAGTCTCGCATGTCCTGCATATGCTTGCCCACCTGCAACTTCTAGCATCCAAGTGTGGTCGTTTAGGAGGGAGCCAACACGAATGAGATAGGTGTTGTGCTCTTGTGCGTCTGCCGTCACAGACTGCAAGCATTGTTGATGGGGAGGCCAAGGCAAGACTGCTTTGTCTGAAGTCCTCGCGTCATTAAATGGTCTGTGCGCTTCTGCTTTTTCTTTCACAGGATTGCAAGCATCGCTGATGAGGATGCCAAGGCAAGGCTGTCAAGCCTGAAGCAGGCTGCCCTCTCTCTGTTCCAGTCACTGCAGGTGGGTGCTCCTGTGCAAAAGTGATCTTCAGGCAATGGATTCGACTTTAAGCATGCTGCCCCATAACTCTGCTTCAATCATTGACTCTTGCCTCATTGATTGAATTTTGTTTCTTGAGTAAGGGTTCGTTGCATGTACATCTTGCACCATTGCAATTCATCATGGGCACTATGCCTCATTGTTAATCCTCCTTGCCTTGCGCGCAGGCGTTCATTGCGCTGGAGATGCAAACACGCGCAGGCGCTGAGAAGGACTTGAAAAGCGTGAGTGCTGTTGCGTGGATTGAAGTTCTTGCATTGCTGCTGCTGTGTGTGTGTGTGCGCGTGTGTGCATGCCTACCCATCGGTTGCCGCTCCTGGTGCAGTAGGTGGGCGCTTCTAGGTGGTGTGCACATGCAGTAGGTGGTAGGCACCCATAGCAGGGGGGCGCAGGCAGCAGAGCGTTAAAGCAATTGAATGTCTTGTTGTGTTGGGTCTTTTAAGCTGAGTATTGGGTCTTTTAAGCTGAAGGAAGCCTTTTTAAGCTGTGGAAGCATTTAAACCTTTGAACCTCGTCATGGGCAATGATGTCCTGTTGTGCGTTAGCACCCTGCTGTGATGCTACGTGCACAGACCAAATGAAAGCCTTCATTGATGTCCACAAGAAAACTCCAAGGGATCAATTCATCCATGATTGCTTTTTATGACCTGCTGTGGGTGAGCACCCTGCTGCGAGGCTACGTGCACAGACCAAATGAAAGCCCTCATTGATGTCTATGGGCAGGCTCCAAGGGATCAACGAGCTCATCATTACCTTTGAGGATCTCACACACACACACACACACACGACACACAAACATACGCACATGTACACACACACACATGCGTGCGCGCACGCACACACACACACACACACACACACACACACACACACACATGCGCATGCACGCACGCACACATAGCATGTGATGGCCAGTGCTTTTGTAGAGCACTCTGTCAGTACTTGAGATTTGTCCTTCCAACATCATGCCCCCATCTCCAACAGCCACTGAGCGTAATCCCTCCAACAGTATTACTGGGTGGAGCACTGCAGAGAAGGGTCTGCCGCACGAATGCGCATGCTGGGATGATATAACACTTATAATCATTTCTTCTTACCTCTCACTCTCGGTTGCTATAAGACAAAATCCTTGGATCGCGCGCTGACTTGTTGCATGTGTGAATTTACTTGCAGAAGCGCGACCTCATTGCTGGCATCAAGCTGGACAAGCCACCCGCATCAATGTCCCTTTTCTGCTTACTGGCTGTGCACTTGCAGATGCGGGACATTGTTGCCGGCATCAAGCTCGACAAGTCATCCAGTGCACTGGAGCGCGTGCTGGAGCAGCTCAACACCTTCAACGAGCATGCTGCAGGGGTGGTGAATGCCGTGACCAACCTGGAGGGGTCAGAGGAGGCTGTGTCAGAGGTTATGGTTGCAGAGGAAGGGGTGGACCGGCTGGTGCCGCAGGTGTGTGACATGGACACACTTCTTGACTTGAAGTCAGCAGTGAATGCCGTGTTCATTCTGGAGGAATCAGAGATGGCTGTTTGCAGAGGTCATGGCTACGGTGGAGGGGATGGACTGGCTGGTGCCTCACATGTGCTAGTAACAAGCCTTGTGCACATGCAAACAACACACATCATCTACTACGTGCCTGTCGCTCTTTAGCGCGCGCACACACACATACACACGCGCGTGCGCACATGCAAGCATGCCCAATGACAGCATCCTTTTTGCGCTGTGGCTGGCTGCAGGTAAAGAGCTATGACCAGTATGTGCGCTTGCGCGAGCACACTCTGGGTGCTACAGTTGGTGACCCCTCCTTTGGGATCGAGGAGGGAGCTGACATCGAGCTGCCTCCTGTGGAGGAGCTGCAGGTGTGCGGGTGTGGGTGGGTGTGGGTGTGGGTGGGTGGGTGCGTGCGTTCATGCGCAGAGTAAATGTCACCATGAGTGCTTTTTCCTAGTTTGCCACGCAGTCGTGAAAATTGAGCCTGGCTGCGCCTGTTGCTCTCTTTCAGCAATCCAGCCATGCTTGACCTCATCTTTTTCCTTACATCTAGTGTGGAGACAGCAAACGTCAGAATTTGATAGGTAGCGCTCCCACTCCACCCATCTCCCACTCCCTTTTTCTTTTCGCACAGACTGCTCATTCGGAGGACACCGTGTTCATCGACATGTACGGTCAAGAGCTGCAGCAGGTGTCGGACTGGATGATGGATGGCTACAGGGTCGTGGCGCGCGGCCAAGTAGCACTCGTGCTGATAGCGGGTGGGTGCTGTCGAAATGCAGCCAGCAAAGTGTCGATCGTTTGACTGGATGATGGGTGGCTACGGGGTTGTGGTGTGTGGCCAAGTAGCAGCCACGCTGATAGCAAATGGGTGGTGTGGGAGGAACGATGTTGGCTTAGAGGTATATTGCATGTTGTTACATGTCATTGGTGGATTGAGGGGCAAGGGCAGATTTCGTACAAGGGGCACTATCAATGGTTCATCTTTTGCCCACTGGAATGCAATGAGGAGGCACAGGGGACTGCTCATGGATTTATCCTGCCTGCCATCATGGTAAAGCTCTGTGTGTGTGTTGTGCGCACGCCTGCAGGCATGAGAGAAGCACCTTCTTCTCTCATCATTGGCACCATGTATCAGTTTTACTTTGCACACATGTGTTATTTGAAGGATGGTGTGTGCACAGTGCGCAAGGCTGGAGTGGCCTCCATAAAGCACATGCCCCAGCGCTGAGTTGCAAAGTTTTTCTGTTTTCCCCATATGTTGAGCGTTTGTGCCATTGCTGGGGAAAAGGTGAGCTGCACGTGCGACACTGGCCTGCCCTCCACCGAGAGCAAACTCTTGCTCAATACAATTCTATTCATTTTTTTGCTGGGTGCAGGTGCCATTGATGGAGAAGAGGTGCGCTGCACGCGGGACACTGGCCTCCCCTCCACCGAGAGCAAACTCTTGCTCAATACAATTCTTTTCTTTTTTTTGCTGGGTGCAGGTGCCATTGATGGAGAAGAGGTGCGCTGCACGCGGGACACTGGCCTCCCCTCCACCAAGAGCATGCTGCAGTTATACGCAGAGAGGCTCATCCGCTTGCAGCAGCTGGCCACAGAGGCAGTGCACGGGAATGGCGCGGGAGTTGTACGGCCTATTGACTGGTAGGTCCATTTGGTAGCAAGCTTGGTGCTGAGAGGCTCATTCCCTTTTGCAGCATGGATTGCAGAGGCTGTGCACAGGGATGGTTCCTGCACCGGGCGTCGTAGGGCCTATTGAATGACAGATCTCTGCCCTTGATGGGGTTTAGTACTGACAGGCTTGTGGCTGATGACCTATTAGCCGGAAGATGGTAGAGTTGATTTGCCTGAGGACTGTGGCTCCTGGCTTGCTTGGTATATTGGCTATTCATATGGAGGACGAGCGTGATGCTGACTGCCTGAAACTCCACCAAAACCTCCTGCTATCAAGCTCTGCTATCAAGGTTGACATTGGAATTTTAGGCAAAAGGTTGCGTCCATAAAAAGTGGCAATAGGGGTTCAATTTTCTGCCCGTGTTCAGCCCTCTGATAGAAAGCCCCGGGGGTTGTGCAGCCCTTTGATAGGCTTCCCTTTATGCTGCCCAACCCTTAACGGAATGCCATGAAGGCTATGCTCAGTGCTGGTTCTTGACTAGCGGTGCCCAGCCCTTTGATAGAACGCCCTGTATGCAGGCTCTCATCATCCCTATTGATATAATTTTCCTTTACGCAGCCTTTAGGTTCAGGTCCCTTTTGCTGCCCAGCCTTTTGGTGAAACATATATGGGTATATCCCATTTAGGCTGTGGTTGGGCAGTTGTTTTAAGGGCTGTGTTGAGTCAAGTTGCTAATTGCATGCCAGGCTGTGTCAAAACACTGTTTTGAGTCATGGCAAGTGAGTCTCGCTATGCCTTGTGTGGTCCAAATAGCTCTTGCCATTGGACATACCTCTCTACTTTGCCAATTAGCTCCATGCTTGTTCATGCCAGTAGAAGCAACACTCAATCTCGCTTCGCCTTCATATCTTGATGCTAATCGAGCCACTGGAAGAGGTGCTCGCTTTTGCTTTGTCTTCGAAACTTGAAATCTCTCCATGCCAATAATGAATCTAAAGGTGCATCCTTAAGGGACCAAAGGTCTCTTGCCCTCCTGCAACAAACCCCTCCATGCCAATAATGAATCTAAAGGTGCATCCTTAAGGGACCAAAGGTCTCTTGCCCTCCTGCAACAAACTCCTCCATGCCAATAATGAATCTAAAGGTGCATCCTTAAGGGACCAAAGGTCTCTTGCCCTCCTGCAACAAATCCCTCCATGCCAACGAATCTAAAAGCGCATCCTCAAGGCACCAAAGGCCCCTTGCCTTCCTGCAACAAATCCCTCCATGCCAATGAATCTAAAAGCGCATCCTCAAGGCACCAAAGGCCCCTTGCCTTCCTGCAACAAATCCCTCCATGCCAATGAATCTAAAAGCGCATCCTCGAGGCACCAAAGGACCCTTGCCCTCCTGCAACAAATCCCTCCATGCCAACGAATCTAAAGGCGCATCCTCGAGGCACCAAAGGACCCTTGCCCTCCTGCAACAAATCCCTCCATGCCAACGAATCTAAAGGCACATTCTCAAGGCACCAAAGGCCCCTTGCCCTCCTGCAACAAATCCCTCCATGCCAAATGAATTTAAAGGCGCATCCTCAAGGCACCAAAGGCCCCTTGCCCTCCTGCAACAAATCCCTCCATGCCAATGAATATAAAAGCGCATCCTCAAGGCACCAAAGGCCCCTTGCCTTCCTGCAACAAATCCCTCCATGCCTTGCCTAACCTACCCCCACATGTTTCCATGCCAAGGAGCACAGGTGTGTTATGACCTTCCAGAGGGCCCTCGCCTTCCTCTGATGAAACCCTCCTTGCATAGCCTCGTTTATTGATTTGATAACTGGATGCCAAAGTACTAAGGGGATGCCATATTGGTCCAAATACATGAATTTGTATTTCACTCCTTGCTGTGCCAAACCTACCCCTATGAAACCTTCTCATGCACATGAGCACAGGTACATCATGACCTCTCAAAAGGCGCTTGGTCCAACAAAGGCCTTCCTGGCAGACAACGCATTCTTCGGGCTGCACGCCTCCCAGGTGTGTGGTCTCATGATGTGTGCACGTGACATTTGCTTGGCTGCATTCTTTGGGCAGCACATCTCCCGGGTATGTCGTTGTATGAGGTGCTCACATAGGCTTGGCTTGCGCAGGAGCGCCTTGTGCTCACATAGGCTTGGCTTGCGCATGTGCATTCGTGCAGACCGTGACAAACTGTGTCTTAGGGTCAGGAGTCACGTTTCACATCTTGCTCCTCTCACAGTGCATTTCCGGAAATGTGACAATTGTTTGACTGCAGTCTTTGGGCAGCATGTCTCCCAGGCATGTCGTTGTATGAGGTGCTCACATAGGCTTGGCTTGCGCATGTGCATTTGAGTAGGCCGTGACAAGCTGTGTCTGAAGGTCAGGAGTCACGTTTCACATCTTGCTCCTGTCCCAGTGCATTTCGGGAAATGTGACGGCAGCTTGCTGTGTTAGGGTGACTACAAAAGCTGTGCCTTCAGTGCCTTACGCACGAGCTGATGCTTTTATCCAAGTCGTGTGGGTGAATATGGGTAATGCAGGCACGCCAGGAGGGCAATTCTTCTTCAAATATCCTGAGGTGTAAACTGGGTAGGAGCAGGGGCCATCATGATGTATTGAGCGCGGTCTGAGGTGCAGAAATACATCAAGATGGCTTCTCGCCACAGCTCTGTTTTGCCTGCTATTGCTGTGGCGAGCTTGGGCGCGGACAGAAAGCGGAGTGCCATCAGGGGAAGGCACCCTTTGAAGGCCTGACAAGGAAGAGAGGAAAGCGAGCAGCCACTCTCAGAGTCCTGAATCCTCACTTGTCCGACAGAGGTCTGAGTTGAGGTTAGACTTATTAGAGTCTCACAACCGCTTGCCCCTCCTGCAATGGAACATCAAGGCATGTGAAGACAGCTGAATGTCACAATAATAGAGGGGCCACACGTCTGTGAGCACAAGTGTTTATCATGATGACCTCCATGCAACAAAGATGGTCAAAGACCCCGCTGCCCGCAGGTGCATGTGTTTGCCGCTGACGTGTCGCCCCCCACCCTCACAGAAGACCTCAAGATCGTCATGTCCCAGGCCAAGCCAGGCCGGATGCTGCGAACTGCCACCAGCAGCGGTGAGTGGTTTGCGTGCCTCTGTGCGAGCGCGCGTGCTACCCATGTCTGTGCTCCACCCTACCGTCCATCTTATGCGTTCTCCACTTGCGCTGTCGCAATTTGTTGCTGAAATTACAAAAAGGATCGCACAAGAAGGGTTCGGCAGGCATGGGATGTTTCCTCGGTGCAAACATGTACTTGCATCACTATGATGTGTGACCATCACTATTTCTATGGCATCACTGTGTGTCACTGGCTCATGGTCTGCAATCACAAGCTGGAATCTGCAGGTTCTGGTGATGGTCGGGTCACCGACATTTGCAGATTTGCAGGTTTCAGCTTTCACATGTGTTGCCCCTGGACAAGTGACACAGTCAGGTTGTGTGAGCAAAAAGTGAAATGAAACACAGCTGTAATAGCGACTGCAATCCTGGTGAGAGATGCAGAGGTGCAGTGACAGGCGAATGGCCGGCGACAACAATCCTCTGTGGAGGCTCGTCACAGGGACCCAACCCATGTGTGCAGCTTTGAATGGCCATAACTTTGCACCGGGACTCTGTACCAGGATGGAAAGTAGTGCGTCAGGTCTATCTGTGGATGGCCCAACGCACAACTTTGCATCTCGGTACCCGAGTTTGGGGCCTGATCTACGCCAGATCACAGTTTGGTCTGAGCAGAGCTAAAAACCTCGGCTCTGTTTCTTAACTTCTGCCTAGTCGTGACAGAAAATGTGTTTCAGTGTTTAATACAATAATGTAATGTGGTTGAAGAGCCCCCAGAAGTGCTCGATAATTGAAAACAAAGATGAGCCTCAGAGATTCACCTCACACCCTCCAGGCATTTTCTGCCCAGAAACAAATGCTGTTGTTGTCACCGTCCATGCTTCACCCTGAAATTTTGCAAATGCTGTTAGTTGTCACAGTCCAATTCTCTCTCCATTCCACTTAATTGCAGGACCCAGTCCTTGTTGCCTCAAGTCATCTTGAACCACTTCCTCCTGCACGTGCATACACGCACACACACGCACACATACACACACACAACACAAACACACACACACACAACACACACACACAGGCGACGTCTTCACTGCCATGCGCGCGGCTGGCATGCTGAAACGGCTGTACGCGAGCGGCGTCAAGTGCGTGGAGGTGCAATCGCTGGAAGACAACATCATGGCGCGTCCCGCGGACCCTGTCTTCTTAGGTATGTAGACCATTCGGCAAACCACGCATCATGCATAAACACACCTCTTGAGGTGAAACACATCTCCAACAGGGCTGCCAACGTAAACATGACGCGACTAAGCAACGTTACACCTGAGAATGTACGATAAGCGCCTGGGCCGGCGAGCTTGGGTTTGTAAATCAAGGCTCAGCCTCATGAGAACTCCTCAGACCGTGTACTCTTGAAAAGGTCTTGCATGTTGTTTGTAGGCTTGTCACTGATTAAGGGAGAGTTTCCTATGCCTGCATAGTTTCCTCTATTTGTTGTTGGGCATGTATCAGTGGAATCAATGCACCAGGGGCACACGTCAGTGGAATTATTGAACCAGAATGCACAAGTTAACATGTCATGCATAGCAAAATCCACTGAATTTTGAGTTTGTGAAACTTTCAGGCAACACCGAGGTTGTAGCGTGCCATGTGTGCATGGCTTTAAATGTGCATGACTTTGAATTGAGGCCACACTACCGGCAGCGTTGCTTGTCTGCAGCAGTGCAAAAGGAGCCTTAAATTCTGCGTACGATAGGTGGCTTTGTGGTGTGCAAAGTTGAGGAGATGACTGTCTCTGGAAAGTGTAGAGTTGTGGTGGGTTAAGTTGGGGAGATGAGTACCTTTGAACGGACGGAACAGATGCTCTAGAGCATTTCATAGGTCTTCTGTACAATTAAAATTGAAAAGGAGCAAGGGCTAATTGCAAGGTACGCATGGCACCATCAAACCATTCGCACCCTTCACAGCACAGAACGTAAGCAACGCACCATCAAATCATTCCCACCTTTCACAACACGTAACATAAGCATGGCACCATCAAATCATTCGCACCTTTCACAACACACAAGGTACCCTGGCACCATCGAACCATTCGCACCCTGCACAACACAATATGTAAGCATGGCACCTTTAAATCATTCGCACCCTTCACAGCACATAATGTATGCAACGCACCATCATATCATTCACACCCTTCATAGCACATAACGTAAAGCACCATCAAATCATTCGCACCTTACACAGCACATAAGGTGTGCCTGGCACCATCAAACCATTCGCACATAAGATACACATGGCACCACCAAACCATGTACGCCATTCACAGGTTGCTGCCGCAGTGTGAGCTGGGACTGTGCCACAAGGGCATCGTACCCTGATCACCTGACGCCCTGCTGTGGCCATTTGAAATCACAACTCACCATGCACACCGCATGTACTCAGGTTGCTGCCGCAGTGTGAGCTGGGACTGTGCCATAAGGGCATCGTACCCTGATCACCTGACGCCCTGCTGTGGCCATTTGAAATCACAACTCACCATGCACACCGCATGTACCCAGGTTGCTGCCGCAGTGTGAGCTGGGACTGTGCCACAAGGGCATCGTACCCTGATCACCTGACGCCCTGCTGTGGCCATTTGAAATCACAACTCACCATGCACACCGCATGTACCCAGGTTGCTGCCGCAGTGTGAGCTGGGACTGTGCCACAAGGGCATCGTACCCTGATCACCTGACGCCCTGCTGTGGCCATTTGAAATCACAACTCACCATGCACACCGCATGTACCCAGGTTGCTGCCGCAGTGTGAGCTGGGACTGTGCCACAAGGGCATCGTACCCTGATCACCTGACGCCCTGCTGTGGCCATTTGAAATCACAACTCACCATGCACACCGCATGTACCCAGGTTGCTGCCGCAGTGTGAGCTGGGACTGTGCCACAAGGGCATCGTACCCTGATCACCTGACGCCCTGCTGTGGCCATTTGAAATCACAACTCACCATGCACACCGCATGTACCCAGGTTGCTGCCGCAGTGTGAGCTTGGACTGTGCCATAAGGGCATCGTACCCTGATCACCTGATGCCCACCTGATGCCCAGCTGTGACCTGGGTTGACCTGGGTGAACCTGGGTGGTTAACCTGGGTGACGTGATGCCCACCTGATGCCCAGCTGTGACCTGGGTTGACCTGGGTGAACCTGGGTGGTTAACCTGGGTGACCTGATGCCCACCTGATGCCCAGCTGTGACCCGGGTTAACTTTGGATTTATATCTCCATGCACACTGCATGTACGCAGGTTGCTGCCGCAGCGTGAGCTTGGACTGTGCAGCAAAGGCGGCAGACCCTGATCACCTGATGCCCTGCTATGAGACATACGCGCAGCTCATGACGCTGGCTAAAACGGCACAGGTGTGTGTGTGTGTGTGTGTGTGTGTGTGTGCATGCATGTGTGTGTGCATGCATGTGTGTGTGCTGGGTAGCCAGTGGCCGGTCTCAGAACAGATGCAGCGGTAGCAAACAAGCATGCAGAAGTGTGCACTTGTGCTTACACTTGAGGCACCTTTCAAGGTTACTTGGCTGTTGCCTTCTTCATGCACGTTGTTTGATGGGGGAATGCTGTGCCCTCACCTAGGCCAGCTTTTAACACTTACCCGTGCTGACGCCACTTTGCCAATTAATATTGCCACTCGGTATTGGTCCTGCACGGTAGGCTGTTCCCTGGCTGCGTGGTGTGGCTCAGGACCAAAAAAGTGTGCATGCTTTCTTTCCTTTTATCTCCCCCCTTTCGGTGTGTGACTGCATATCGGTGCCCCAATACCACACAGTGCCCCAACAATGGCCTCCAGCTTCAATGCGTGCTCAGCAAGGCGGTGATGCCAACAGAAAAAACACAATTATTCATCTTTCTCTCATTCTGACCTCTTGGTGACTGAGACAATCTGGCCTGAGCCTGCGTCTGGCATAAATTCGCTTTCCCATGCATTTTCTTTTGAGTCCAGGAGCTGCACACAAAGCGTCTTCTCCAGAGGCCCTCCCTTTGTTAGCATGAATGCATTTCCTCATGCATTTGTTTCCCAGCCCAGAAGCCAAACCACAATGTGGCTACTCCAGAGGCCCTCCCCTTGCCCTGATTGCTTTGCTGATGTAACCAGCTGATGACCACATACATATCTCACCTGACAATATCTGATCTACTGTGATCGACACCCTTGAGCGGCTGATGGTTGCTCTGCTCTTCAGTACAAAGTTTGTCAAATGTCCATGCCAGGCTGCATGTAGCGCCTTCTTGGAGTGCATGCATGCTGCACTTGGAATCCAACTTTTGCTTGCAATCTCATTCCCACATAACCAACTGATGACCACACATTTCTCACCTGACAATATCTGATCCGCTGTGATCGACACCCTCGAGCGGCTGATGGTTGCTCTGCGCTTCAGTACATACCCTGTGTCAATTGCCCATGCCCATCTGCATCACGCGCCTGTGCCACCTTGAAGTTGACGCGTGCTGTTCATCTGGAAACTATCTTGTCAGCACATGCTTGCAAAGTCAAGCCTCTACAACCAGCTGATGACCACATATATTCTCACCTGACAATATCTGATTCGCTGTGATCGACACCCTTGAGCGGCTGATGGTTGCAAGGCTCCCCCCTTTTTGTGCTTGTAACTCAATATTACCCGACTCCGCGCCCTATTGTCTGTTGTGGTGTTAGTGCCGGAATGAGCACACAGGAATTTGCAAGGTGTGTGGATGAGCACAGAAAGGCACGTCGTGCCTGGTATTTGTGCAGCAACGCAGAGCAGAGCCTGCACGACCAGCTGATGACCACACATTTCTCACCTGACAATATCTGATCCGCTGTGATCGACACCCTCGAGCGGCTGATGGTTGCTCTGCTCTTCAGCGCATAGTTTGTCATATGTCCATGCCAGACTGCATACAGCGCCTTCTTGGAGTGCATGCATGCTCCACTGGGAACCTAACTTTTGCTTGCAATCTCATGCCCACATGACCAACTGATGACCACACATTTCTCACCTGACAATATCTGATCCGCTGTGATCGATACCCTGGAGCGGCTGATGGTTGTTTTTCTTCTCTTTGCCTGCATGCAACTCTGAGTCAGATGTTTGGATGCATGAACCGAATGAGTTTTCTATGAGTTGAAGTCAATCCGATTCACAGGCTGCTGGCCGTGCCAGACTGTGATTTGCTTCTTTGCCTGGGCATGAGGACGAGTTTTTCCTGGACATTACGCCTGAGCGCATGCTTGCACAACCAGCTGATGACCACACATTTCTCACCTGACAATATCTGATCCGCTGTGATCGACACCCTCGAGCGGCTGATGGTTGCTCTGCTCTTCAGTGCAAAGTTTGTCATATGTCCATGCCAGACTGCATGTAGCGCCTTCTTGGAGTGCATGCATGCTCCACTGGGAACCTAACTTTTGCTTGCAATCTCATTCCCACATGACCAACTGATGACCACACATTTCTCACCTGACAATATCTGATCCGCTGTGATCGACACCTTCGAGCGGCTGATGGTTGCTCTGCGCTTCAGCACATACCCTTTGTCAACTGTCCATGCCCATCTGCATCACGCGCCTGTGCCACCTTGAAGTTAACGCGTGCTGTTCACCTGGAAACTATCTTGTCAGCACGTGCTTGCGAAGTCAAGCCTCTACAACCAGCTGATGACCACATATATTCTCACCTGACAATATCTGATCCGCTGTGATCGACACCCTCGAGCGGCTGATGGTTGCTCTGCGCTTCAGTACATACCCTTTGTCAACTGCCCATGCCCATCTGCATCACGCGCCTGTGCCACCTTGAAGTTAACGCGTGCTGTTCACCTGGAAACTATCTTGTCAGCACGCGCTTGCAAAGTCAAGCCTCTACAACCAGCTGATGACCACATATATTCTCACCTGACAATATCTGATCCGCTGTGATCGACACCCTCGAGCGGCTGATGGTTGCTCTGCGCTTCAGCACATACCCTTTGTCAACTGTCCATGCCCATCTGCATCACGCGCCTGTGCCACCTTGAAGTTAACGCGTGCTGTTCACCTGGAAACTATCTTGTCAGCACGTGCTTGCGAAGTCAAGCCTCTACAACCAGCTGATGACCACATATATTCTCACCTGACAATATCTGATCCGCTGTGATCGACACCCTCGAGCGGCTGATGGTTGCTCTGCGCTTCAGTACATACCCTTTGTCAACTGCCCATGCCCATCTGCATCATGCGCCTGTGCCACCTTGAAGTTAACGCGTGCTGTTCATCTGGAAACCGTTTTGTTAGCATGTGCTTGCAAACTCATGCCTCTACAACCAGCTGATGACCACATATATTCTCACCTGACAATATCTGATCCGCTGTGATCGACACCCTCGAGCGGCTGATGGTTGCTCTGCGCTTCAGCACATACCCTTTGTCAACTGTCCATGCCCATCTGCATCACGCGCCTGTGCCACCTTGAAGTTAACGCGTGCTGTTCACCTGGAAACTATCTTGTCAGCACGCGCTTGCAAAGTCAAGCCTCCACAACCAGCTGATGACCACATATATTCTCACCTGACAATATCTGATCCGCTGTGATCGACACCCTCGAGCGGCTGATGGTTGCTCTGCGCTTCAGTACATACCCTTTGTCAACTGCCCATGCCCATCTGCATCATGCGCCTGTGCCACCTTGAAGTTAACGCGTGCTGTTCATCTGGAAACCGTTTTGTTAGCATGTGCTTGCAAACTCATGCCTCTACAACCAGCTGATGACCACATATATTCTCACCTGACAATATCTGATCCGCTGTGATCGACACCCTCGAGCGGCTGATGGTTGCTCTGCGCTTCAGTACATACCCTTTGTCAACCGCCCATGCCCATCTGCATCACGCGCCTGTGCCACCTTGAAGTTAACGCGTGCTGTTCACCTGGAAACTATCTTGTCAGCACGTGCTTGCGAAGTCAAGCCTCTACAACCAGCTGATGACCACATATATTCTCACCTGACAATATCTGATCCGCTGTGATCGACACCCTCGAGCGGCTGATGGTTGCTCTGCGCTTCAGCACATACCCTTTGTCAACTGTCCATGCCCATCTGCATCACGCGCCTGTGCCACCTTGAAGTTAACGCGTGCTGTTCACCTGGAAACTATCTTGTCAGCACGCGCTTGCAAAGTCAAGCCTCCACAACCAGCTGATGACCACATATATTCTCACCTGACAATATCTGATCCGCTGTGATCGACACCCTCGAGCGGCTGATGGTTGCTCTGCGCTTCAGTACATACCCTTTGTCAACTGCCCATGCCCATCTGCATCATGCGCCTGTGCCACCTTGAAGTTAACGCGTGCTGTTCATCTGGAAACCGTTTTGTTAGCATGTGCTTGCAAACTCATGCCTCTACAACCAGCTGATGACCACATATATTCTCACCTGACAATATCTGATCCGCTGTGATCGACACCCTCGAGCGGCTGATGGTTGCTCTGCGCTTCAGTACATACCCTTTGTCAACCGCCCATGCCCATCTGCATCACGCGCCTGTGCCACCTTGAAGTTAACGCGTGCTGTTCACCTGGAAACTATCTTGTCAGCACGTGCTTGCGAAGTCAAGCCTCTACAACCAGCTGATGACCACATATATTCTCACCTGACAATATCTGATCCGCTGTGATCGACACCCTCGAGCGGCTGATGGTTGCTCTGCGCTTCAGTACATACCCTTTGTCAACTGCCCATGCCCATCTGCATCATGCGCCTGTGCCACCTTGAAGTTGACGCGTGCTGTTCATCTGGAAACTATCTTGTCAGCACGTGCTTGCAAAGTCAAGCCTCCACAACCAGCTGATGACCACATACATTTCTCACCTGACAATATCTGATCCCCTGTGATCGACACCCTCGAGCGGCTGATGGTTGCACTGGGCTTCCTCAAAACTGCTGTTGCATGTGTAAAAGGCATCCGAACACTCAAGCTCAGAGGAACACGAGCTCTGTTTATTGGTTTATATCGGTATACCTACCCATAGCCCGGTATCCTGGCTGACCGGTTTGAGGCGTCAACGCTCTCAAGCTTAGAGAAGTCTGCCCTCTTTTCCTTGTTTCGCATCTATGAACCTCCAGCTTGATATCCTAATACATCCAAACACTTGTGCTCAGAGATGTCCATACTCTACTTCGGCACCGCAGTCTGCATGACCATTGCCTGCGTGCCAAATTTGGGTTGTCTGCTTGCAGCCAGTCACACATCAGTTGCTCTTTGAGGGAGCTACTGGTCCTACCAAGCACACTCTGTCCATCCTCCGTTATGCTGTTTTCGGGCAGGCATGCCCATTCCACAGCCGCACTCGTCAACCACCTGCTCGTTTGTCCTGAACGTGCACCAAGCAGATTTGGCGTCTGAAATGACAAGTGGCTTTTGGGAACTTCCTATCCATGTAGAATGTGTTCCTCTCATCTCAATCCATGCGAACGATGTCCTCATTCTTGCTCTTCTATCTATGGCTGGCAGAGCCTGCATGGCTGGCATGATTGCATTCGTCACTCATGAAGGACAAACATTATTGCTTTGAAGCCCATTCTTCCCACAGGCATCGTTGTGGTGTGGATTGCTTATGATCAGGGGCCTATTATGTAGAAGGACAGCTCCTTCACAACCAGTTGTTCACAGCCAATTGTTGCTCATGTGGAAGAGCAGTTCCTTCACAGCCACTTCGTTGTTTTCTGACATTAGCTCAGGCATTTATTGGCTTTCATAGTTTGCATTGAGGGCTGTGAGGAACCTGTTGCAAACAAACGGTTCATCCTGCATTCTGATGTCTGCGGACAGACACATTCCACGACCGAGCCCCACAGATCAAGTCACGCAGGAAGCACATGTTTGATGAAGTACTTGACACGCTGCAACCCATCCAAGTCCAAGTTGTATGTCAGATTCCACAATGCGCATTGGTGTCCATTCATCATTTCGCACGTTATGCATGTGCTCAGATTTGGTTCCAAACCGCACGCTGATGCCCATATTGCGCCTTTTCTTTTTAATTGACTGGAAAGAGTGTCTCAAGCATCTGAACAATGAAATCCAATCCTTTCTCTCGCAATTTGTCTGTTCATATGTTCTCATTTGTTCGTGACTCTGGTAGCGGGGGGACGTTGATGCTCCTATCTAGCAAATAATTCATCCTGCATTCTGATGTCTGCAGACTGACACACCCATTCCATGGCTGAGTGCTCATGCAGTTTATGAGCTTGTAAGAGCTGTGCATGCAATCCTGAGTTGTTTGTGCATGGAGCCCAACACTCTTGATGGCTTACCTGAAGGAAAGCAATGCTGCTTTGTGCCAGCTTGCCCATTGAGAAGCAATGCTGTTTTGTGCCTGCTTACCCCTGCATGCCTGCAGCAAATGCCCCCGGAAAAGGCCATGATGCTAACCAACAAAACATTTATTCATCTTTCTCTCATTCTGATGTTTGCTGACGAAGCAATGTACGCCTGAGCCTTGGGGGATACCTATCCACTTGCACACTAGATGTTTGGTGCAAAAGCGCCCACGAGAGAGGTGTTTGTTGATTAGCCTGTGTCTTGAAATGACCTTGTAAGTCCTTGTAAGCCTGTAAATGACCTTGAAAGTCAGTGCAGGAGTTTTTTTGGCTATCGATGCCCTTTAGGCAGAGCAACACAGAGTTTGGCATATGCCCTGCAAATTCTGTGTTACACCTGCATGCCGCGGCGGAACACGTGCTTATTCCTGCTGAGGTTGACACGTGACTCAACCGCTCTTGCTCTTGCAGGATTTCGGCAAGCTGGTTCCCGCGATCGGCACCTACTTCTTTTCCATGGCTTACATCAAGCAGGTGAGGGGGATGTGTGCGTGAAATGTGCAGACAGGGGTCTGTCCAGCAAACAGGGCAGCAAAATGAGGCAATCATTGTACGATGCCTAGTTGGAAAGGCAGCAACCCAGGGGAGTGCAAGGCACCTATGGAACTCTGGATACCTGGCACTCTCTTTTCAAACTTTGTTTTTTAATTGAGCACAGTGCGCCCCGTGTAAGTTGGCCCTTGTGGATTTGGTGTGGTCGCATGAGGCGTGGCTGAGAGCGTGATGACACGCACTGGGCACTGATACTCCGCTGATTATGTGCAAAGGGGCCTCAGAAACCCCGAGGTCTGACCTCCCATGCCCGCCTGTGGTTGTCCACTATGCAGCATGCTTTGCTCACATTTATGTACAGCCGCTGCACACACTGCCAACCTCTGTGTTTGGCCACCATGCTCCGTGCATTGCTCAGCTGTGTGCGGCCACCCGCTTGCATCTACTACGCACGATGCTTTGCTTACAGTTGCTTGTCCACCTTCAGTTTTGGCCACCACACACCATGCTTTGCCCCCCTTTGTTTGGCCACACGCGCGATGCTCACCTATGCTCCGCCGCTACTGACCATTGCTCGCCTGTGTTTGGCCATCATGCAACATGCTCTGCTCACTTATGCTTGGCCGCTGCGCACCATGGATGCCTGTGCTCAGCTGCCATGCACCATTGCTCACCTGTGTCTGTCCTTGAACGCACCATGCTTTGCTCACTTGTGTTAAGGCACCACAATGGCAAAAGCTCACCTGTGTCCTTGAACGCACCATGCTTTGCTCACCTGTGTTAACGCACCACAACAACAAAATCTCACCTGTGTCTGTCCTTGAACGCACCATGCTTTGCTCACTTGTGTTAAGGCACCACAATGGCAAAAGCTCACCTGTGTCCTTGAACGCACCATGCTTTGCTCACCTGTGTTAACGCACCACAACAACAAAATCTCACCTGTGTCTGTCCTTGAACGCACCATGCTTTGCTCACTTGTGTTAAGGCACCGCAACAACAAAATCTCACCCGTGTTTGTACACAAGGCACCATGCTTTGCTCAACTGTGATGGGGACTGCGCACCCTGTAAGTAAACTTTTTAGTCGTGGGCACGCATGATGTACCCTCTGCTTCATCTTGCCCTCAGTGAGTGCCCTTGGCAGTACAAGAAGCAAGAAAAATCGTGTGAGTAGAGGATATTGAGGAGAGGAGTGAGTACATTGCATGCCACAATCGCATGCTGGAAGGAGTGAGAACAAGTTGCATGCCGGAAGGAGTAAGAAAAAATTGCATGTTGCTGGAGGCAGGAAACAGAGGATGATGACACGCACTGGGCACTGATGTTCCACTGATTATGTGCAAAGGGGCCTCAGAAACCCCGAGGTCTGACTCTGTGTGTGTGCAGCTTCCTCTGCTCCTTCTTTGTGGCCTGTGATATATATGTTGCAATAAAATGTATGATTACAGGTGTGTCTTTCTGTATGCAGCTGGATGCTCTGCTTCGATAGGAGCCCCTGGCGCTGTACCGCCTCATGCCGGCAGCCAACATCGCTTGGAAGGACAATGCAAATGAAGTGTATGTGTGCGGTATCTCTGTACGCAGCTGGATGCTCTGCTTCAGCGGGAGCCCTTGGCGCTGTACCGCCTCACGCCGGCAGCCAACATCCCTCAGAAGGGCAGCGCTACAAAGACCTCCGGCTACATGCTGACGCGCCACCTGTCTGACCTGATCATCCAGGTGTGTGTGTGTGTGTGTGTGTGTGATTTGCGGGGGTGGGGGAGACACGCCACCTGTCAGACCTTGATCATCCAGGTGTGTGTGATTGCGGAGGGGTGGGGTGCGCCAACTGTCAAAAGTCATCATCCTGTTGTGTGTGAGATGGGAAGAGCCCATGCACGCCCGCGTGCATGTGTGTACATGTATGCATGCTTGTGTGCAGCTGCGTCCTGTCGATCCAATGCCAAGTGGGATACGCCCTGTATCTGGTGATCTGAAAGAGTGTAGCATTAGGGTCGACTTACCCTGGAGTAAGCCACAAGGTTCAGTTCTTGTGATTGGACCCCCTTAGATGATGTGCTTAGTCTGGCCTAAAGCACTGGTCACGTCAGCCAGCTACTGGGTTGAAATCTAAATCCAACACCACCGAACCATATGTAAATTGATCAAGCTATGTAGTCTTTAAGACAAATCAAGGCGTTCAGTCAGCCCGCTGGCCCCCAATCTGTGTTCTCTCAGCTCGTCATTCCCAGCCTCCAGCGGGGCCTGGTGTTCATAACCTCTGCTTTTGATGTGGTGCTCATGAAGTTTGAAAGGTGTTCCTCTTCTGCCCGTGTGTCCTCTCAGCATGTCGTCCCCGGCACCCAGCGGGGCCTGGTGTTCATCGAGTCTGAAGATGAGTTCAATCCCGTGTGGGGCAACCCTCCCTTGTACACCCCAGAGACACCCACCGCCGCCGTGGATGAGCTGCTTCTCACACACACCAGGTGCGCGTGCATAATGTGCATGCCTTGCAGAGTGTGACACTTCCTTATTATGCCTTGCAGAGTGTGACACTTCCTTATTATGAATTGAATTGAAACCTTGCGTATGCCCTACAGACACCTGTTTTTTTTTAAACAGCCAAGAGTACGTAGGGAAACGCGAGATATTTAAAAGAGGGCGACACTTCCTTGTCCCAACCAGGACTTGTTTGTCCTGATGGAGGTGTTGTCTAAGGGGCTCTCGCATGGTGTTTGGGTGTAGGATTTAGATTGGAAGCTGGGTAAGGCCGCTGCCTCCTTGATTACAAGGTGCAAGCTGCAACAGCCTACCAACAGTCGTGTAGGGCCATCTCATGCCAGTATGATGTAGCCTCGGAAGCAGCCAGGATGTTTGACACCTCTCGGTGTGGGCCATCTTTGACGGACATCTTCCTGAGCCCCCCTCATCGCCCGACCTCTTCAACATCAAGGAAGGAAGGAAAGGGTTACATTGCTGTGCCTGCCTGCAAAGGCTGGCACAAGAGCCCTTTTGACAAAAGGAATGATACAAAAAGAGAGGGAGTGATTACATTGCTGTGCCTGCCTGCAAGGGCTGCTCAGCTGAAGCACAACGTCAAAAAGCGCTTTGGGTCGTTGCTTGAGGCCGACCAAGGACGGTTGGATCCGGGGGGGAGGGATGTTGCAGCGGAAAAGCACTGTTAACCGTGGATGCCAAACTTGCAAACCTCATTCCATACATAGTCAATGGTTACAATGGTCTCATACATACGTAGTCAGTTTGTGACATTCTCCCCCATGCAACGGGAGGAATGTGATACAGTACAGTAACAATACTAAGGGAACTAAAAGAAGGAATGTCACACAATACAATAACAATGCATAGGGAACTACAAGAAGGAATGTGATACAGTACAGTAACAATACTAACTACAAAAGTCGGTCGCCAGGCGCAACACACCTGGCCTCCTATGAACATAATGTATATAATTTTTGCATTATACATGCAGGGCGCACGCGCTCACACACACACACACACACACACACACACACACACACACACACACACACACACACACACACACACACACGTGCACATGCACATGCAGATGGGTAGAGAACTGTGGAGGTATAGTGGGTGACAAGCCAGCACAGTCGGAAGAGGGCCAGGAGGACGGACAAGAAGCTGCCGGGGAAGGTAAGGCAACGGAGGTAACCAAAGCAGAAGCAGGCCTCCAGTCAAAAGGACTGACTGCTAGCCTGTGGGGGAACGTGCGAGCAGCAAGAAAAGCAGGGTTTTTTCATTAATCAAGGCACTGCAATGAGCAGCCAGAGGCGTGTGCAATGGAGTAGGAGGTGTGGGCAAGAGGAAAATTCCATCGCACATGCCTCTGGCTGCCAAGTTGCAGATACCTTAACTCAGATCTCTAATACATACTTACGCACATATATACATACATACACTTCCTACACTGCTTGAGGTAAGCTTCATGCCACAGTCCTACACCATACCACAGTCCTTCAACACACCACAGACCTACTATACACTACTTGAGGTATGCTTCACGCCACAGTCCACAATGTCATTCCTGCCACCCACGCCAAAATTATGTGAAATGTGAAGGTCAGCACATTGACCAGCGATGCGTGCCTTTGACGTGAAGAGCCGCAGGCAGAGTCGTGCATGCATTCAAATGTTGCCAGCAAAATCGGTGGGCCACTGGGTCAAGGCCGCCATCGTTGGCTTGTGCATATCGGCCAGTTCCAGACATGCATGCCATGTTCGCCACATGCATGCATGCCCACCGGAGAGTCATATTAATCGAGCACTGCGCTGCGCAGAGGGGTGCAAGCGCAGAAGGTCCTGGGTTTGAACCGGACCTGGGGCGGTCAAAGGGGGCGCCAAGCATCCTGTTCTTGATGGATGCGGCGGGATGCGGCCAGAAATTGCATGGACAATCCTGACCTTGCTTTTGACTGCCCCCCGCATCACTGAGGATGATGTGAACCTTTGTTGTGCAGTGGGCTGCAAGCGCAGAAGGTCCTGGGTTTTAACCGGGCCTGGGGCGGTTAGAAGGGGCGACAAGCACGTGATCTTTCCATGTCATGTTGTGTGTTTCTTTTATTACCTTGCCAAATAGCAGCTTATTTTGCAAAATCAGTCACGTCTACCATTCTGTGCAGCCCCTTGGAACACTTTGCAAGCCCATGAATTGTTGAGTTCAATGCCAAATGCCTTCACTTTTTGCAGGCAAGGATGGCACGCCTCAGAAGTAAAGCCTTGATCAGCTTCTTAAGCTCGTGAACTGTTGAGTTACGGACTAAATGCCCTCGCCATTACACAATTGCAGGCAAAAATGGCTCGCCACAGGATCAGCCTTGCTGCTTAAATCCATCAACCGTTGAGTTGCAGGTAGTTACAGGGCAATCCTGATTGCCCGTGCCATCATGTGCCGCAGGCAAGGATAGCACGCCACAGGATCAGCCTTGGTCAGCTGCTTAAACCCATCAACCGTTGAGTTACAGGTTGATTACCCTTGCCTTCATGCATCGCAGGCAAGGATAGCAAGCCACAGAATCAGGGCACCCGCTCTGTTGTGGAGGTCAGCCCTCTAGTCAGCTATGCAGGCGAGCACATGGATGAGTTAGGCTTGGAGGGACGCCACTTCCCCGAGGCGTACGACCTGGACTTGCAGGTGTGTGGGTTATGTGCTTTGTAAGCAGGCTGGCAGAGAGTGTGTGTGAGAGAGAGAGAGAGAGAGAGAGAGAGAGAGAGAGAGAGAGAGAGAGAGAGAGAGAGAGAGAGGCTGAGGCCAGCTCTTCTTACCTTTGCCTGGCACCTTCCATTTGTCGAAACCTTCTCCAGCTCCCAGTTTTCCAAGGGCCGCAAGGAGCCACCTTGAACGTAGTCACATCAGCTGACTCGTGACTCCTTTTGGGGAGCACCCCCTTTTTGTTCTTGTGTCACAGGGAGGCAAATTTCTCGTTCATGGGCGTCTGTGTGTAAGCAAGCACCACAGTGTCACGTGGTGCATTTTCTGGGGGGAGCACCCCCTTTTGTTCTTGTGTGTCTCAGGAGGCAACTTGCTTGTGCATGGGTGTCTGTATGTAAATAAACCACCACAGTGTCACGTGGTGCATTTTCTGGGGGGAGCACTCTCTTGTCCTTTTGTATCCTGGGGACGTGAACCTATGTGCATGGGCGTCTGTGTGCAATTAGGCCACCACAGTGTCACGTGGTGCATTTTGGTGCATTTTCTGGGGAGCACTCTCTTGCCCTTGTATCTGGGGACATGAAGCTTTGTGCATGGGCATCTGTGTGCAAGGTTTCTCCTGCAAGGCCAACGCAGTGTGTCCTGGCCCTTCTAACTTGAATAAATACTCTCCAGCTATGCCTCTGCATCGGAAGTTCAGGAGGTTGATCCCTAGTCAGTCATGACTCTGCCAGGACAAACATTAACTGCTAATCAGGAGAGCTAGTTCCCTCTGTTGCCATGACTAGAGTCTTCAGGCCCGGGCCGTATACCCCGGAGCATAGATGGGTACAGAAGTAGGAGGGAACCCTCTTGGCCACAACCCAAGCCAGAGCCACCACGTTAGAATGCCCCACCACCATGGTAAAATCCCCCAGGAGGGAACCTCCCTCGGAGCCACAGCCTAAGCCAGAGCCACCATGTTAAGATGTGTCTTTGACACATTTGCCAGTGCAAGAATGGGTCCATGATCAGACAGTCCGTGGACAGATACTCCCTTCCTCCGACTCGTCCACATTCACACGCACGCGCGCGCGCACACACACACACACACACACACACACACACACACATGCACGCACGCACGCACGCACACACACACACACACACATACATACACACACATGCAGGGCTATGGACCCCGCCCCGGGCGCACCTTGGTGACGCCCCCACCTGTGCTCTTGGGCCCCTTTGCCCTGGCCTTCCTAGGCTTGTCTATGCTCAAAGTCCTGGCCAAGTTGCAAGCGCAATGAGGGTTTTTTTTAAACCTGTTCTCAAAATCCTGGCCAAAGTGCAAGAGCACCCTTGCGCCGATGCAAGGCAACGCACTTGATGGTTACTTGCTAAGCTAACTCAGCGTGCTTGTCGCACTTCATAGTGTCTGTGCACACCTGCATACATTGGTCCATGCAAAGCCCATGCAAGGTCAAGCACTTGATGATTGCTTACGTACAGCGAGTGCAGAGGATCAGGGGCTGAAAAGAAAGGGGAAGCATGTTGCTCGTATGCATCGTGCGTTATCATCAGCAGGGATTTGTTCCAGCTTGTTCCCTTGACCCCTGCTTTGTGATTTGTTCTCTTGGATTCCAAAAGCCTGTTTTCCCAAACAGACTCCTGTTCCAAAGCCTATTTTGATAACAACTGTCTGTTTCTTTGCTTGCGTATCATAAGGACGTTGATGAAGATTTGGGGGGAAGGGGGGGGGGGGGGGGGTCAGAGCACTGCTCTTGACAATGAAGTAAAGCACAGCTTTTAAGTGCCATATATTTTTATGTGCTCCTTGTTTCCAGGCAAGGGTGGAAACCAACAGAGTAATGTCATTTTGTGATGGCAATCTCTGGCATCACATCAGACCCTGTTTACATCAGACTGTTAAAACACTGTAAAAGTGATCCTTTAGTAGTGAGAGGGTTGCGCTGACAAGGGCTCCAGTTGGAACCGTTGTTTTTGAAGGCCTGCGTGTTAACTGGTTTGGTTACAGGCACGTTTTGCTTCAGCTAAGCTGCCCCCGCAGGCAGGTACAAGGTTTACAAGGACAGGTACAGCTATGCAACCCTTCCCTTCCCTGCATGTAAAATGTTCAAATGCCTGCCAGTTCGTAACAGAGGAAAAGCTGGGCAATAATATGAAGTCTGTTGTAACACGTCAAGGAGTGTATGTGGTGAACAAGGTTCGCACATGGATGCCTCTGCACAGAAGTGGGAAGGAAAGGAACCCCTTTGAAAAAGATAAGTTGCATAGCTGCAACTGCCTAGACGGAAAGAAAGAAAGAAAGAAACCAGTCTAAGCTAAAGGAGGGCGACGCAGAGAATCATCAATCGCACAGCATCTCAGGTAGCCATCGTCGTAGCACATGCATAAGAGTAAAGGAATATTAATGAAAGGCAACTCGGAAACAATGAGTTACAACTCGGAACCTAGTTGTGAACAACAACTTGTTGTTGCTTTGAAAGCATTGAGAGATGTAGAAGAGGCATTTAAAAAAGAAAATATGGTATACAGAGTAAGAAATGTTTGGTTAAGATCTTTAACAGCCATGTTTAGTAGATAATGAAGATGCAGCGCTCCAAGGAACTCAAATCAGAAAAGTGCCAGGCCCAGCTCAAGGACGGCAATTGAAAAAGGACAGGGTAGGTTTAGATGGCTGTACCTGCTCACAAGGGCAGCTTAGCTGAAGCAATAAGGTGCCTGCAACCAAACCAAATCAACCTCGTGACCAAATGTGTCAACTGAGTGCACCACCTCAGATTTAGCTGTGTTGATGACTAAGTGTCAACTGAGAAGGTTTACAAGGATAAGGCCTTCAGTAAAGAAGTGCGACTGCTAGTTTGCTCATAAGAGGCGATCAATTGAGAAGGAAACAAGTCCTTGAGCTGAGCGACTGCTAGCCTGCTCATAAAAGGCAATCAACTGAGAAGGAAACAAGTCCTTGAGCTGAGTTCAGAAGTGCCAAACGCTAAAGAGAATCACACACTGTCGCTCTTCATGGAAAAGTGTGTCCACTCGCACACCATCAGAGTACACAACATATCAGGTTCCAAAAAACACACTTCCGTGTTCCCACATTATGTTCAGAGAACAGCATTCCTTTGGGAATGAAAAAGATCATATGTAGGTCCAGAGGAGAAGAAGCATTGTACTGTAATGGGTGGGATGGGATACATTGGCAAAAGAGGGCATCACAGGTATTTTTTAACAAAAGATGAAGGGTGCTGGAACTGAACACGCAAGTTTGTAAAATCTTGACTAGGATGATTGAAAGTGTTGTCCTCTACATCTGCCAACTGTGTGTTTTGCAAGTCCAGAGTTACTGTGGTTTATACTTTGCAATCATATTGGCTTCCTCAGCATGTTAGATTAAGGAAGAAAATTTGCAGTGGTTATCTTGTACGGGGTTTTCAGTTTATGGGTTCACATGGAAAAAGTCAGTAAAAAACGCACGACTGTTAGGCTATAGCGTAAAGAAAAAAGTCATTAGTTCACTAGTAAGTAGGTAACAAACTTAAAATGTATGTCATCATGACATATACATGATGTATGCTGCGAGCAAAATCCCATCAAAGAAGCAGAAGGAATAGTGCGCGGGGAGTGACTGACTGGTGCAAACTTATTTTGCAAGCTTGACATGCTATGCTGCATGCAGTAGGGCTGTGGCTCTGTTGTCCTGTGGACTTTCTTCTGGCTGGTCTCTGTTTACAGGGTGTCTGAACAGGAGTGCTCCAGCAGGAGACCAAGTCTGGGCTGTGGTGCGAAACTGTGCTTATTCCTGCCTCATGCTTTTTCTTAGTTGGTGAATGATTGGTTGAAACTTTGTCCAGGCCTTTTTCCAAATGGTCGTGGTGGTTTCTTGGACAATCATTGCCTTATCCAGTTTGCTCTGCTGAGCCCTTTCAAGGTTGCAAGTGCTTTACTAGGTCCTTATTAACCCTTCTGCATCATCACTCATGTTTGGCTGGACTCTTTCTTGCTCACGTCCCTAATGTTCTCCAGTAAGTGATAGGCACAAACTTATTTGTAGAAACTTGTTTACTTGTTGTTAACCTTGTGGAAGCTGGTTGAGAATGTCTCACAAGCAAACGACCAGTCAGAAATTCGGGTTGTAGGTTAACGAATATAAGCCAAAATCACAACAGATTGGCATTAGATTTTTTTGAAATGAAAAATAAGGTTTCCATAAATCACAGAAACTGAGGTACGGTTAAAACGCTATATCCAACATTTCAAAGCTTGACGCAAGCATTAAATTTTCCAGTTAGCATACCTCCACAAGAGTATAGGATGGTTTGGTCTGGTCACAGGCACCTTTTTTGCTTTAGCTAAGCTGGGGCCCCTTGTAAACCTTGCCCCTTGTAATTCATACCAACCTCCTGCTGATGCTAGTGCTGGCAACCTCAATCACTGAAAGTAGCAAGTGACTGTGTGGAGTGACAAGGGAAAGAGGCAATCAACCAAGACGTGACTTTGTAGGCCACAAGGGGGTCTTGCTGTTGATTGGATTCATGTTTACCTTTGAAATAACTGCTGACTGCGGAGCCGTTCCTTACAATGCACGCTGGTTCGTACCCAGCGCAAAATTTTCACATGAACTATTAGGCAGCGAGGACCAAGTTTCTCGACGGCAGAGCCTCTCAAGGGCTGTATCTCTCAAGGGCCAAGCCTCTCCCTAGGTAGGGAGCAGGGGCTTGTACACGCGCAGCTCGTCCGTATCATACGCTACAGCTGCAAGATCATCAAAGGTGGATCCGCAGAAGGTGACGCCGGTGACAGCGGCGTGCATCCATGTGACAGACAGAAGATTGGTGACCTGCGACATTCATAGCAAATGACAGTGTTATAAACAACGGCTCAAAGAAAGGCGACGACGACGCCGGTGACAGCGGCGTGCATCCATGTGACAGACAGAAGATTGGTGACCTGCGACATTCACAGCAAATGACAGTGTTATAAACAACGGCTCAAAGAAAGGCGGCGACGACGCCGGTGGCAGCGGCGTGCATCCATGTGACAGACGGAAGGCTGGTGACCTGTGGCAATTCAACAGGGGTACCGAACAAAATTTAAAAACAAAGTGGCAGCGACGTCCACCCATTGGGCAGACAGAAGGTTTTGGTGGCCTGTGGTAATTCAACAGTGGTACCGAAAAAAATTAGAAACAAAGTGGCAAAATTGCAACCGGCAGCGACGTCCATCCATGGGACAGACAGAAGGTCGGTGGCCCGTGGAAATCTAACAGGGTTGTTTCAAACATTGAGATGGTGGCTCAGGTGACAGCAGTATGAATCCAGGTCTCAGCTAGCAGGGTGGTACCTGCGGTGATGTATGAAGGTTCGAAGGGATAGGATACAAAGAACTTATGTTAAAACTGTCATGCATTAAATCAACATGAGGCAGGTGAGAGGCAAAAAAAGAGGTCAGGGACCTGTGGTGGTTCAACATTGGTGGCTGACAGCACCATAAAAAAGAGAATCCATGCCCCGAAATAGGAGGCATGAACGCGGCTGCAATCAGGCCAGTGAAATGCAGCAATTAAGGAGGGCGGTGTATAAAAGGTTGTTTTTTGGTAGACGCAATAAGAATGGTTTACTGGCTGGTGGTGCATGATAATAAGCTGGTGCTGCACCCAGGTGAGAGGCGCGCATCCAGCGGCACAGAACTAATTTGCCATCACTGATGTTGCAATCGTAGGAAGACCAAACCAATAGGTAGGTTATTGGGGGTAGCGGCCAAGCACCACACCAACAATAGACACCAGAGGTGTCGTGGAATACATGACAATGTCATGGGTAACTTTCACAACCCTCCTGGAATGTGTTGGTCTGGTAGACACCCAGAGGTGTCTCTGGAAGGGCAGCCTGCAAAATGGTGATCTTTGGCTGGACCATAAGGATGGTCGTGCCGTGTGCCCGACAGCAATGCAGCAAGGAGAGGATTAGGTGGCAGATCTGAGGGACAATTACTGCTCACATAGAAAGGAAATGGTGAATAGGGGAAGCTAAAGCTGATGCAGCTGGAAGGGGGGACCTTCCCATCACCCTGGATACCTCAACAGAGCGTCTCTGTTGCTTAAGGAGGTCTGTTGGCAAAAGGAAGTTGATACAGGAAAGACAGGTCTATGTCTAGGGTTGACAAGCTTGTGCAACAGGTCTATGTCTAGGGTTGGCAGGTCTATGTCTAGGGTTGACAAGCTTAAGCATCAGGTCTATGTCTAGGGTTGACAAACTTGTGCATCAGGTCTATGTCTAGGGTTGGCAGGTCTATGTCTAGGGTTGACAAGCTTGTGCATCAGGTCTATGTCTAGGGTTGACAAACATAAGCATCAGGTCTATGTCTAGGGTTGACAAGCTTGTGCATCACACCCCCGGCATTTGGCACGCATCCAGTATTGACAACTCCGCTTGCCGCAGTGCACATGTGAATTAAAGGAATTGGCCAACCCCATGTTATAAAATTAAGACAAATGGTGGGCAGGGTCACAAGGAGGGAGATAGGCATGTCATCTTGTGAATAAGGCCTCGGAGAGCCAAGGCCATGCACACGCGCACCTTTGAGGTTCTTTCAAACAAACTCAATTTGAACAAAGCCTAAGAGGAGGAGGATTGCCTCTTGGACGCATGTGCCTCTTCAAAAGCACAGCCGACCATGAGCTTTGGATCGGGACCTGGAGGCAACAGTTTTAACCCAAACACTTCACCTCTAGTCTGTTGGATCAACTGCCAGCACTCGGAGCAGCCAGGTGACCTTTCAAAACCAACCACCTTTCCTCCAATGGATCATGGCGCCAGCGCAAACAAACCAGTTTCCTAACTTGTCCACGAGGCAATACTGTTTTTATCACCCTGCAAAACTGATGCTCTTCAGGGGAGCAGTATGACCGCTTTCAAATCGTGAGCGCACCTTGTGGTTGTGGATCGGCAGCGTCCACATGTTGATGGTCCCATCCTCTGCTCCGGAGACAATAATGTCCTGCGTGTGTGTGTGTGTGTGTGTGTGTGTGTGTGCGCGCGCGCGAGCGCGCATGCGTGTGTGCACACAATCCTGCTCACGCACAGATAGCTGCCATCTATGTTTGGTGATGAATGTCGCCCAGTTGCCTTAATGGTAAGGGACAGCAACAGGTCGCTGACAGCCACCGAGCTCTCACACGAAGGACGCCTGTGAGTGTTGTGCAGGAAAAGTACCACCCGGGAAGCAGCCCCAGCGTTTGTACAGATATATACATTCGTATGTATACAGCGTGCATATAACATACACGTCTTAATATTTTTTTGCATGTTTGTGTTTCCTGATTTTCTGAAAGTTTTCTTGCTCTGCACCTATGGGGCTACTTACTGGGCTGTTGTCTTCTGGCTTATGCAGTATTGCTTTGCAAGAAAACACACCACCCTATCAAAGATTGCCTGATGGAATCTCAGCAGCGTGGATTTGCAGGCCGCCTGAGTGCAACTTGACTAACCCCTTTTGAATTCAAAACCCTCCCACACATTTTTTCCTTTACGCTTCAGTCTAGCGGTCAAGCGCTCTTGTGTGCAACCTATAAACCTGAGTGCTCCTAATTAGCCAAAAACTGGGCTGCGAGGATCTCTCCAGGTCTGTAACTTGGGCTGAGAGACCCAGGAAGTGTGAGTGCACCCTGGGTGAAGCATGGGCTGCCAGGACCACTCCAGACCTGCAAAGAGACCCAGTTAGTATGAGCGCACCCTGGTTCGAATCCTGGGCTGCCGGAACCCTCCAGATCAGTCACCTGGGCCGAGAGACCCAGGTAGTATGAGTGCACCTAAACCAAAACCTGAGCTGAGGGGAGCCACCAATTAAGGAGCACTATCAAAAGGATAAAAGGCAAGGATCATGCTTCCGTTTGGCTGCGTGCATCAAGGGAAGGCCGCTTAGCGGCTGCACCATCCTCCTTACCATAGTAGCCATCAACCCTGGAGCATCAGGTCCTGATCACTGTAACCAATAGCTCTTGATCACCGTGGATCACCATCAAAACCAAAGGAGCATCGGCACTCAATCATCCTGGCAGGCAAGGAGCTACAAGCGCACCACAGCATGTCCCTCACCTTGGTAGGGTGAATGTCCATGCATGTTAACCATCGGCTGTGGGCTACTATTTCTGCTCTTAATTTGCTATCCTTCTGCAAGGCAAGGGGTGCACGTGCAAATGAGCGCATGTAACGGAGCATGATACAACAGACTTGATTTGTACATGCCGACCTCTGTCTTAGACGTGCGTGCGTGTGTGTGTGTTTAGCCTTTCCACGTTACAAGCAAGGGAGGCCTCCCCTGTCGTAGACGTGCGTGCGCGCGCGCGCGCGCGTGTGTGTGTGTGTGTGTGTGTGTGTGTGTGTGTGTGCGCGCGCGTGTTTAGAGAGTGCATTCAAACACTAGCTCTAACAATCTGTGCGGCCGCTTTGTTAAGCTTTTGTGACGGTTGCCAAGGCAGCAACAATGTGTTACTCATGGCATGTATTAGAGCACAACTCTCCAGAAGAAGGTGGCTCATGGCATGAGTCAAAGCATAGCATATATAAAAGTATGGCTCTCCAGCAAAGGTGGCTTGAACATTCATCAAAGCATGGCATGCATAAAAGAAGTGGCTTTACAGAAATTATGTCCTTCCCTTGGGCAAGCTCACCCAAATATGGCCATGTGCTCTTGCACATTCACTATTAATTGCTTGAACAGAGTGCTGCTTTTGGTTGAATAGAGTGCTCATGCACATCCACTATCTCTTGGTAATATAGTGCATGCTTGCAAGTGCACGCTTGCTCTGAACGCATCCCATTCTCAAGCTTGCTACATTACAGGACCAGCACATGCTTAGGCAGGCTTGCTTGTTTCTAGTGTGTGAGCTTGATCTTGGGTGTGAATTAAGTTATTGAGGGGCATGGGAGGGTCACAAAACATAGGTTCCCTCCACGCAAGCTTTTTAAGGCAGTGAACATAAGGCTGTGTGCATTTAACATTTTCATCAGTCTTACAAACCACAAGAGATTGTACATCCTGGGCTGTGCACTAAATTGTGCAGTATCACAAGCGACACGCCTCCTTCTTCCTGCAAATTGGTTGCGTGTTTCAAGTCCCTGTTCTGCTTCTCTCTGCCTGCAGTCTTATTTTGCTCGTTTAAAGCAATGACTTTGTAGCTAGCACCCATAAGAGTGGATGCCTCTGCCTGCAGTCTTCTTGCATATGTCGTGTCACTGCTTTGTTAATCTGTCTGAAACTTGTGGTTATAGGCACCTGCGCAGCTACTTCCATAATATTTCAATGGGCAACTTGTGCAAGTGCACCAGCCGCCTGCAAAAATAAAGGATTTGCCAAGAAAACTTCAAACCAGGGTTGCACGCTACTGCTCCGCTACACTACGGCTATGGGATTCTGACAGTAGCAGTAGCAGCATGCATGTTTACTTCCCAGTCCCAATTAATGCAAACGACCTGTGGCCTGCGTAGACTTTTTTCCTTTTCTTTCCCAGTCCGTTTTCGTGCATGTCTACCTTCTAGGTCATACTCATGCATAGCTACTGATCAGTCCACAGACCTGCACGCGTTCTCATCAGCCTATACACCTGCATGTCCATTTACCAGTAATTTTTCCTGCCAAAAAGCTGGACAAATCAGCGTACATCCATGGCATATATATATACAGGATTGGCCAACCCTACTTACCGGCCCATAGACCTGGATGATGCCATTGTTGAGCCGGGCAATCGGCAGCTGAACTCTAAAGGCACTTCGGTGTCCATGAGTGCAGTTCATAGACTGAATGGCAGTGGGCAAACGCTGCCTCTATGAGGCTACCCCCTCAATAATGCCAGCATTCTTCTCTTATGTATGGGCCACACCCTGCTTGCCAACCTCTTGTATATGTGTATGTTCTCTTAGGTATGGGCCACACCCTGCTTGCCAACCTCTCGTACATGTGTACGTTCTCTTAGGTATGGACCACACCCTGCTTGCGAACCGCTTGTACATGTGTATATTCTCTCATGTATGGGCCACGCCCTGCTTGCCAACCGCTCGCACATGTGCACGTTCTCTTATGTATGGGCCACACCCTGCTTGCCAACCTCTTGTATATGTGTATGTTCTCTTATGTATGGGCCACACCCTGCTTGCCAACCTCTCGTACATGTGTACGTTCTCTCAGGTATGGGCCACGCCCTGCTTGCCAACCTCTCGTACATGTGCACACATCCCAAAGCCTTCGCACCCTCAGTACCAGACTAACCAGCCAGTGAACCTGGATGATGCCATTGAGCCGGGCTGCTATGAGGCAATCCGCCTGTCCACTTAGCCTTTAAACCAAGCCATGATCACAGACCATAAACCAAGCCATGGTCGCTTAAAATAGATTGAGCCGTGTTCACTCACCAGCCCATAGACCTGGATGATGCCGTTGAGCCGGGCCGCTATGAGGCAATCGTGGCGGATGGCCAGTGAGGTGGCAGGTATGGAGGCAGAGGGGATGGAGGACAAAACCTGCGCAGACAGATGTGTGTGCAAGTGAACGTGTGTGTGTGTACGTGTGTGTGTTGTGTGTGTGAGCGTGCGTGTGCTGACAGGATGATGGACAACGCCTGCATGTCAGTCGTGGCGTTCGATGGTGGACACACAGGCACACGCCAAATGGTGGACAACATCTGCATGGCAGGCGTGGCGGATGCCCAGTGAGGTGGCAGGCACAGAGGCAGAGGGGACGCTGGATAGCATGTGCAAATGAGGCAAAGGGGAGGGTGGACAGCATGTGTGCATGTGGAAAATACATGCATATACGTATACACATATACAGCATAGCACACACACATCCATAAATTACCTGAGCTGCGAGGACAGCAAAAAAAGACATAAATCATTATATATACATATATGCGTGTGTGTTTGTAACTCATGCATATATAAAGGTGCATTTATTTAGGTGGCAGGCACACAGGTAGAGGGGATGGTGGACAGCATGTGCGAATGAGGCCATGGGACGGTGGACAGCAAGTGCGTACGTAAACAACAGTACATCTCGCCGGTGCCTGCCTCCCCTGCCTCCATAGCTGCTCACACACATGCACTCCCACATGCCTGCTCGCCTTTGTTGCAAGCCCTGCAGAGCATGGAGTGATGCCTGCCAAGCAGTTGCCTTTGTTGCAAGCCCTGCAGAGCATGGAGTGATGCCTGCCAAGCAGTTGCCCTTGTTCCAAGCATTCCCAAGAATGTTGTAAATCTTGCATCCTCACTTTCTACTCAACAGCAGCCACTCCTGGCCAAGCCTTGTGTGTGGTCAAGCCTTATATGTGGCAAAACCTCACGTGTGCCTACTTTTGTGTCAGGATTGGCATACAGCGTTATGCGCCACACTTACCAGTGCTATATAGCAATATATAGCATATAATATAATAGCACTATTTACCAATGCTGCCCCCTATAGATCCACATATAGCGTTATATGAGGGTCTTCTATAGCGCTATATAGCGCTACGTAGCGCTTTACGCGATATAGCGCTATAGGCAAACGCCAATCCCTACTTATGTGTGGCAAAGCCTTATATGTCGTGTGTGTGTCTATGTGTGCCTACTTATGTGTGGCCGAGCCTCATGTGCTCTGCAGGAGATCGTACCTGAGCACCCTCACCTTGTATCCATCTCCACTCACTGCCAGCCATATCCTTCTCCTCAACAGCAACCACTACTGGCCAAGCCTCACGTGCTCTGCAGCAAGTCGACTCGAAGCACCCTCACCTTGTATTCATCTCCACTCACTGCTAGCCATACCGAGATGTTGCCTGCCTCATCAGCAGACGCTAGCAGGTGCGATCCGGGAGACTTGTCTGCTATGTGCCTGGGAGCCAGGAAAAGGAATGGCAGTGATTCAGCAGAAGCTAGTAGGTGCGATCCGGGTGACTTGTGTACTATGTGCCTGGGAGCCAGCAAAAAGGGTGGCGGTAATTCAGCAGGCGCTAGCAGGTTCGGCCTGCTGAACCTGCCTGCTATGTGCCTGGGAGACAGAAAAAAGGATGGCAGTGATTCAACAGACGCTAGCAGGTTCGGCCTGCTAAATCTGTCTGCTATGTGCCTGGGAGACAGGAAAAAGGGTGGCAATGATCCAGCAGACGTGAGCAGGTTCGATCTGCTAGACTTGTGTACTATGTGCCTGACAGGAAAAAGGGTGGCAGTAATTGCAGGCAAGTACATGGACAACCAAAGACCTGACGAACCAGCACCTTTTTGATACCACAACTCACAGTTGATGGCGTGCATGAGACTTAGGCATGGGTTGTAGGGTGCATCATTTGCCAGAGCATGCAGCTCAAAGATTGAGCAGGATCGTCAAGAAGGGCTGCCCACGCGATGAGCAGGATTTATCAATATATCATTATACATATGCATATATAGGTGGCCTTTATATGCATATGCCGCATATATAGGCGGCCTATATGCACGTGCACACATCCATTCACACGCAATGAGCAGGCTTGCAAAGCATACGCATGTGCATCCATGCACAAAGGGCTGCCCACGCAATGAGCAGGATTGTGAAGCATGTGCATGTGCATGTATGCACGTGCACACATCCATGCACATGCAATGAGCGGGCTTGCAAAGCATACGCATCCATGCTCGCACATGCGATTGACAGGCTCGCTGGAAACGGTGAAAGGAGCGCATCATTCCTCAACATATGCACTGGAGCATGGTTTAAGGTGGGGGAATCAACCAAAGCTGCAGGGCTCCATTTTGTATGATCCAGCATCCAGCTCCGAGATGTAGACCGCCCAAATTTTGCAAGAACACTGCTTCCAGAAGTAGGAGTACAGCATGACAATGGGATCAGCACAGTGCAACAGCACGGGGCCATGGAGCTTGCAAGCAACAATGCTGTCCTGGCTTAAGGCTTATGTTAAGGCTCCTGCTGCCTTCAACTCAAAACGCGCAAAGGCACACACTGCTTTGTTTCCAAGGCTGCTCATGCAGCCTGAGCTAAGTGCTTCTGCTGAGCTGACACAGCATTGCTCCAGCCCCTGGAGGCCTTCATCCCGCCCCTGCCTCCCTCACAACCACACCTCCCTCCCTCATGCCTTCCCTCCCCCCTTAGCTGCAGAAATGTATTGCATGCTTTGGAAAGTCCTGTGTGCTTGCGCTGTGGCCTGACCAAATCCTCATAGGCAGGTACAGCTATGTAACCCTCTCCTTTCCTTTCCTTGCGCTGTGGCCTGACCAAATCCTCGTAAGCAGGTACAGCTATGTAACCCTCTCCTTTCCATTCCTTGTGCTGTGGCCTCAAATGACATAAAAGGAATGGAAAGAAGAGATTGTGCGGACCAACCAACTTTGCAGCCCACATAAGAAAGGACCTGGAAGCGCTCCGCACAGCCTCCCTGTGGCGGGCTTGGTATCCTCAACTTTTCAAGCTTCATCATCAGTGTTCAAACCTTATTCTTGTGGACGCAGGTCACCCAGCTTTTTTAAGCTTCACCATCGGTGTCCAAACCTTATTTGTGTGGACGCAGGTCACCCAGCCTCACCTTCCATGATGGGATTGGTACTCTGTGCTCATACATGTGATGGGGGAGGAGTGGCCAAAGAACGGGGTCGGCTCTTGGATGCGTCCCGATTGATCAACCTGTGAGGGTACAAAAGTATAAAAAGATTTCTGTTGTGAGCACGGACGGAGTGCGCAGGAGACCCTAAGGATGGTACACCCCATCTCAATGGCTGTTTGCTCTGAGCGCAAGCTGGGCTGTAAATGCAAGCTGAGGCTGCGGTGCGCCTGGAAAGTGTTGCTCTGAGTGTAAGCTGAGGCTGTGCGCCTGGAAGATGCTTGTTCTGAGCGCAAGCTGGGCTGTAAATGCAAGCAAAGGCTGCGGTGCGCCTGGAAAGTGTTGCTCTCTGAGTGCAAGCTGAGGCTGTGCGCTTGGAAAGCGTCTGCTGTGAGCGCAAGCTGCGGCTGGGCACCAACCAATGAAGGATGAAGCCCAAACAGCGATCAGCCTCAGCCGAACAAACTCTGCCTCACATCATCTGTGGCATGAAAACGGCTTCACATAAATTATGGCAACAAAACAGCCTCAACTTATCAGTCCGCTTGGCGTGAATGAGCAGCGGTGCTACCTTAATGCGACACACCAAGTCGCTGGACATGAGACAATGGTTTTCCGACATCTCACTTCGACATGAAACCGATTCCTATGGTCCAGGATTTTCCAAAGGCTTAAAGGTAGCACTGACGAGGTCCTCAGGATTCTTCATTCGCCATTCTTTGACTGTTTAAAGAACACAAAAAAGTAGTGATCACAAATGTCCAATGCTGCACCTGATGTGGATCGCTACCTTACGCTCTGCCATTTACCATTTATTCACTGTGTAGAGAGCACATAGAAACAGTGATCACACTTGAAAGCAGTCCAAATGATGTGGACAAGCTCCTTGTCCTTCTCCACATACCAAACAGAAAATGCATGGTAACATTGACCCTTTGGAATCAACAAGCCTAGACACCTGCTTGATTTCCAGAGGCGGACAGCACCGCTCTAGAGATATACTGTCAACTGCATTGTGAGCTCTGTTTCAGTTTTGCAATTTACTTTTTACTTTTACTTGGCCCAGCAGCCACGCGCATTGAATAGCCCAGTTTGCAATTTACTGTTTACTTTTTACTTGGCCCAGCAGCCACGCGCATTGAATAGCCCAGTTTGCAATATACTTTTTACTTTTACTTGGCCCACCAGCCATGCGCATTGAACATTGTCTCTTTTCTTTTCCTTGTTATTCTTGTGAGCCTTACAAGCTCGACTTACCTCCAAGATGCATGATGCATTTGAGCCAGTTCCGAAGCACAGATCGGTGAGCAATGGTTGGTGGCATGTCATTGCGAAACATTTCTCTACCAAAGGTACCAAGCTCACCTCTGAGACGTATAATGAACCAGAGCTGGATCCGAAGCATAGATTGGTGCTGCCGTTTCTTTTGCTAAGCACAGGGCTGCTAAAAGTACCAAGCTCACCTCTGAGACGTACAATGTACCAGAGCTGGATCCGAAGCATAGATTGGTGCTGCCGTTTCTTTTGCTAAGCACAGGGCTGCTAAAAGTACCAAGCTCACCTCTGAGACGTACAATGTACCAGAGCTGGATCCGAAGCATAGATTGGTGCTGCCGTTTCTTGCTAAGCACAGGGCTGCTCCCCTCACAAAAGGCGCGTATACCTCGCCCACGCCATTGTGTACCCCAGCCATCTCACCCTGCATTTGTACGCAACAGGCTGTATGCAGTCATGCAGTATGATTTGAATTGTAACTGATGGGCTTTTGCTTCTGTAGTCTGTATCCTGTGTGCATGTGCGCACCACCAGAGCACGGCTCCGAGCAAAGGACCCCTGAACATAAAAAATCAAACATTATTTTAGATTCAGATTCCAAAAATGCCGAGAAAAATCAACTTGCAAAGTATGCTTGGAGATCCTCTCAGCCAGCATGTTCCCACTGCTCAAAATGCGCTTCATACTCATCTCAACCAGAATGCTGGCGCTTGAAATCGCCTCTCATCTGCCCCACTTCTGAGCAATGCATCATCTGATTTGTGTGCAAAACACATAGGGTTGTCCAATTCCCTCTTTTTATACGTATTTATACGTATAATACGGCAAATGCATGGAATTTTTAGCACTAAATATACGGGCATGCGGTATTGGCATATGGAACGGGCCAACCCTAAAAACACCTCCTTAGTTCAAGTTTGACGTTAAAGCTTTCCAATCAATTCTTCATATTGCTGCTCGAAAGATCTTAAATGCTACCCCCTCATTAAAGAAAAGTAAGAGAAGAAAAAAAACTCCGTAGGCAGAGGAAACTCTCTCTACATCAATTATGGAAAAGGAGACGCGTTGGCTCAGAAGAATGTGACTTCCCTCCACCACATATATGCTGAACATTTGCTGAATGTGACTGCCCCTTGCCCATGAAACAGCAAGCAGGGCAAGAAACGTTATTTACGTCTCAGGGAAGTTCAGGGCTTTTTGGTGCATGTCTGGTTTGCCCGGGATTGTGTCAGCAAGAAGTCCAGGAAGAGTGGGATTCGAACCCTTTACCTCCCCTGCCGGAGGGAAAAGTACCAGACATTGTTGTTTTTCTGATCCCCCACCAATTATAACTTCCCTTATTTGTGGTGACTGCATGGTAGTTGCAGTTGCAAGTGCAAGCAGGGCTGGAGAGCATTAACAATGGCCCAAGTGGGCCAGAGTGCCCCTTCTTGACATCAACCCCAGGATCGAGCCTTCTCGACAACGGTTCCTAAGCCAGAGTGACCCTCTGCGAGCCAAACAGCCAGCCACATCATGTTTCATCGGCTGAAGGCCCTTTTTCACCTATCATCTGTCATCTGGAGCAACAAGACAATCAGCCAAGCGACCTGGCTGGAGGTCACCCCCCACCGTAACCATTGTAACCATCGTCATCTGAATGACCCTCCATCGTAACCATTGTAACCATTGTAACCCCCACCGTAACCATTGTAACCATCGTCATCTGAATGACCCTCCATCGTAACCATTGTAACCATTGTAACCCCCATCGTAACCATTGTAACCATCGTCATCTGAATGACCCTCCAACACCTGGATACGAGTGACTTTCCTTGAGGATGGCATGGCTGATTCCATACATTAATGCACATTCACACACATAGCCATCTATGTTGTATTTCCTCTGCCAACAAGCTGATATACAAGACGTATTTACATGGAATCGGCCACCCTAAGCATTTAAAATGCTGGCCTCTTGCCTCCATGATTTGCATTCTCAATGATCCTCCTTCTTGACAGGAACCCGTATACAGCACTATTATGGCAAGTTTAATCGTACATGTGTACACTCCAAATGCCCTGCTCCTCGACAGTAAGCCCAATTGTGCCCCAGCAACCTCTGCTGCCCCAACCTTGTTTAGTCTGTTGAAGCTCAGGTGTGTGTGGGTTCTGTAGACACACATGTGAAGAGCCCTTTGCAAGGCAAGCGCACAGCAATCACCTAAAGCAGAGACAAGCAGTACGATAGAAATTGCTGCAAGGATTACAATGCCATTCTGTTGCCTGAGTTTGCAAACAAGATCCACCAAGAGAGGACAAATGACTCTCACCTGCAGGCTCTCTCCCTGAATCACTTTCTTCACTTCTGGAAGCATCCACTGGAAAAGTTGGCGCGCGCACGACTGATCCCATACCTGACACATTGCAATTTGTGATTTGTGTGAACATGCGAGCCAACATACACACTCAGGGAGTCCTGTGCTTGTTTATTTTTTTTCAGGGATTTTTCTACATACGTCCTCAACAACCTTCTGAAGCAAAGGGAGTCAAACACGTTTGCTTGGCGCAGGCTTGCCATACCAAAAGTGCATGTACACAGCCATGTCATAACTATCGTCCTGTATAGGAGACAAGAAAAATGGCAGGCTAAGGTTAAACTGAGGACAGACAAAAGTGATGAAAAGAATCCCTTGAGATAGGCATGTTGAGGAGGAAAGGCATGCCCTCCAGTCAGTTGCATGCGCATGGCCTGACAAGCAAACTCGCCAGTGCGCGAGCAATGCTGGTTGAGCTCGAGCGCCTGGTGGACTTTTCAACAGCATGACTTCCTTGCAAAACGCACACCTGTATCCCTGAGGCGGTTGACATTACGATGTAGCCGGAGGTGCCGTGAGGAAGAGCACGCACACTGCGCACGATTTCAAGGGGGCTGGGCTCAGCCTGCAATGGAAAGCCAGCAGAAGCTTTGAGGGCAATCAAGTACCCTGAAACTCAAATCAACCCAGACATGCATGTTACCGAGACAAAACTTGCATACAGCTACTATTTAACAGTCACTGAGTGTTTATTTGGACAGTAGGATCAACATTGTGTTGGTGATGTGATGTACATTTGCGTATGACGCCTTTGCCAAACTATTTCCCCACCTTTCTGACATCCACATGTGTTCCCACATGGATGCTGCTTGTGGAAACCAGGCACGCCTGCGCACAGCAAGGATTTTCTTGAAACAAAGGCTTGTGCATGCTGTGAACATGGTTTTGAGTTTATTTCGGTGACGAAAGCCTGGACATGTGTACATGTGTGCATACCGTGCACATGAGGCAGTATCAGCATCAAAGCCATCACTTTTATCTATCACTCACAGCGCGTGGGTGGGCATACACCATTTGCTGGCCGATGAGGGACAGATTGCTGTAGTCTGCAATTGGACTGGGCTTCATGGGGGCCTGCAGGATAGTCACAAGGTTCTACATCATGCACATGAAGTGGAGACCCTTGATACTTGGTCCCAACATAAAAGCAACAGTCGCTCACCCGCAAGGGCTTCGGGTCATAACTTGACGCCATTCTGGCTTTCCTCTTATATACTTCAGAAATCCTTTCATGCAATAGGTCCCAGTGCAGACTTTTCCAACGACTGGCTGTTGACTTTTTCTGACTGACGGGGACAGTCAAGCAAAAATTAAAATGCGTCAAATTTTACATCAAGCCCATCCGGGCTACCACGCAGCCCAAGCAACATCGTGCGCTCGCCATGCATTGCCTGTTAGGACTGCACTCAAGAGCGCTCCCTCGACGACACGCAGCATCAGTGTGTTGCCGCGATTGGCAGCCAGGAATGTGCGTGTCGTCATCGTGGCGAGCAGCAGCCACTCTCATCCCGATTTCCCAAAAAGGGAAAGCCTTTGCAAGTGGGGACAGGAGCTGCGGGAGGAGGACATACTGGAGCTGGAGTCGTTCCTGCAATCCTTCCAACAGCGGCGAGATGTACAAGGTGAGGAGAGGGCGTGTGTGCGTGCTGTCGGTGCGTGTGTGCTACGACAGGTGCGAGACCATTCTCAGGGTCTCAGTTTGAGGCAAAGGGGTACACACACGCTTGGGGTCATCACCATGGGGACCTCCTCACAGCATGGGCTCTTATGTTGTTCAATTGAAAGGACGAGGTGATGTTCAAGGAGGAGGGGGGGTCATACCCCAAAAGGGCTAAGTAATGGCAGCGTACACGCTGTGCATGATATGCGTATCTTCCAATTGGATGTGCTAGCGTTTAAGAAATTTGGTCGTTTAACTCCATTAGCCTAACCCATTAATGCAGCAGAGGCAATGCACGCAAGCATGCGCGCGCGCCCGCGCACACACACACACACACACACACACACACACACACACACACACACACACACACACACACACACACACACACACACACACTCACACACACATGCACACACGTGCACACACACACACACACACACACATACACACACACAAGAGCGCGTGCATACACACGCACCATGCAGTCAGCCAGCTCGGGAGTGCTCAGCTTGAAGAGGATGCCCCTGGGGAGGTGTTCTTAGTGGGCACGGGGCCCGGAGACCCAGGATTGCTCACCCTCAGGGCTGTACAGCTGATGCAGACAGCAGATGTGGTGCTTTATGACAGGTGTGTGCATGCTGATGGGGGTGCTGACCAAAGCCTTCATTCAATCCAAAGCTCAGGCATCCTTTTGCGCATGGCAGGCAAACAGTGCATTAAAGTATATATGTATGGAGCCAACACCTGTGTGTATCCTCAACACCAACCTGTCGTCATGGGTGGTTTTGCGAAAGAGTGCAAACTTCTACACACTCAGGCTGTGTCCATGCATGTACTTTGCGAGCTTTCTACGCACTCACCCTGTGTTCATGCATGTGCTGTCCACTGCCCAGACGGACCTGTGCGCAACACAGGGACCTTTTCTTCCAACATCCCGCGGCAACAAAGCATCCTGAATTGGCCAAGAGTGTCCATGCATCTGCTGCCTGCTCACCTCTGGTACATGTCAAGCCTAAAACGTTCTTCCGTGTGTCCTAGAGTGTCCATGAATCTGCTGCCCGCTCATCTCTGGCACAATTCAACCCTGTGGACGTTCCTCCGTGTGTCCTAGAGTGTCCTTAGGAACTGCCCGAAATCTTGAGCGTGTCCTGGCGTGTCCAATAAAAGCTACTCCTTGGGCTGGTCTGTCATGACCCCCTTGTATACCTACTTGCCATTGACTGAATGTGTCTTAGAGTGCCTATGTGTGTTATGGGTTGAGTGTCTTTCAGTGTGCCTTTGACCTTTTTGACTCTTTTGCCCCGGGCTGGTCTGGCATTGTGCGCATCGTGCGCACAGTGCGGCCTCTTGCGTCCCTCAAAACACTGCCAGCATATGTTCCTCTCTTCAGGAAGGCTTTTGAAATGTGTCCTGCTGTGTTCTTGATTGCTGCGCCACAGGCTGGTCTCTGATGACATCCTGCGTCTTGTGAAGTCTTCCTCCTGAAATCTTCAAAAAGGTTCATCTACAACATGTCCTGCTGTGTTCTTGGTTGCTGCGCCACAGGCTGGTCTCTGATGACATCCTACGTCTCGTAGGGCCCCACGCGCGCATGGTCTACGTGGGCAAGCACAGCGGCTTCCACACCCGCTCACAGGTGTGTTGTGTGTGTGATTGCATGTGTGTGCGCTTTTGTGTGTGTATGTGTGATTGCATTTGTGTGCGCTTTTGTGTGTGTATGTGTGATTGCATTTGTGTGCTCTTTTGTGTGTGTATGTGTGATTGCATTTGTGTGCGTTACTGTGTGTGTATGTGTAATTGCATTTGTGTGCGCTTTTGTGTGCGCGTATCAGTGCAAGCACACTTGCTTTCATCTTTCCATTTACCTTGACCACCTTGCTGGACGTGATGCCGTGTTCCATCATCGCATCAGAATTTGCATCAGTGCACATCGTGCAGTGCACCCGTCACATGCTGACAGTGGGTGCCTGTGGAGCAACTTATCAGGAGCACTCTGCAGGTTGCTGCTCTCAAATCTGTTGATAGCCGAGAAAGATGCCTTGCCTTCTTAGTTACGTCAAACAGCGCCTTCTTTTACACTTCAAACAGCAACCCACAAGAAATGCTGTCGCTGTACAGACGCGTCACCCAGTCAGCACAGATAAAATTAGAAAGTCGAAGCGCGCACATACACACAGCAAACACACGCGCACGCACACACACAGCACGCACCAATGCACACATGCGCTTGTCCTGTGTGCATTCCTTGTTGTCATGCATGTTACGCATTCTTTGTTTCCAGGAGGAAATCCACCAGCTCCTGCTGGCGTTTGCTGAGGCGGGCGCCCGTGTGATTCGGCTGAAGGGGGGCGACCCTTACGTATTTGGACGTGGAGGGGAAGAGGTGGCTTACCTCTCAAGCCAGGGTATAAACGTACAGTGCGTGCCCGGCATCACTGCTGCTTCTGGTGCGTGGCGTGTGTTTGTGTGTGTGTGTGTGTGTGTGTGTGTGTGTGTGTGTGTGTGTGTGCCCAGGCATTACTGCGGTTTGCGCCCAGCATCACTGCTGCTTCTGGCGCATGGTTTTGTGTGAATGTGCACGCGCAGGTATGCATGTGCGCGTGCGTGGTTGCTTTATGTGTATGTGTGACATCCTGTCTTGGAGTTATCCTTTTGGCTACCCTTGAGGCCCCTCACCCTTTAGGCCCCTCACCCTTGAGGCCCCTCTATTTGGACAACAAGGTGCACTCTCTTCCCGGATCCCAAAAAAAGAGCACTTATGTTTTTATCCAATCATCGAGCACTATCAGGTGCATTCATACCTGTAGATGGGTGCAGGTGTGTGTGCGCGAGTGGGATACCCCATCCCGAGCGCACTATGTTAACATGCTTATGAGCAAAGGGGTGAAGAACGGTGTGCTGGGTTGTATTTCAGTGTAGGGTTTTGTGATGTGGACGCATTGTTTGCATGTGCCTTGCTTTGCTATAGGACTCTGTGTAAAGCTGGGCGTCCCTGTGGTAAACCCCAAACCTTGTGTGGCCCACGCACGTCTCATGCGAGCCATACACATGACACATACATGGACTGCACCGCTTATTCGTTGCACACATAATATGTGTGTGGACTGCTTCATCCATTTACCGCTCACACGGCAGGTGCACATGTTATGTTGCAATATGGCTTTGTGCAGGGATTTGCGCAGAGCTGGGCTGTCCCATGACGTCAAAAGGAGTGGCCACGACATGTGTGTGTTACACACAGGACGCATGCATATTGTTTATGGTCAAACATGGTTTTGTGCAGGGATTTGTGCGGAGTTGGGCATTCCCATGACACACAGAGGGGTGGCCACAAGCGTGCACACAGGACTCATGCATGTTTTTTTTGTCAAACATGGTTTTGTGCAGGGATTTGTGTGGAGTTGGGCATTCCCATGACACACAGAGGAGTGGCCACAAGCGTGCACACAGGACTCATGCATATTGTTTATGGTCAAACATGGTTTTGTGCAGGGATTTGTGCGGAGTTGGGCATTCCCATGACACACAGAGGGGTGGCCACAAGCGTGCACACAGGACACATGCATATTTTTTTTGGTCAAACATGGTTTTGTGCAGGGATTTGTGCGGAGTTGGGCATTCCCATGACACACAGAGGGGTGGCCACAAGCGTGCGGTTCCTGACAGGTAAGTGCAGAGAGGAGCGCGATAAGCTGGGTTGGAAGTGAGAAGCATGTTCCGATTGGGGAGGGTTTGTCATCTCTAACGTCCAGCCAACTGTGTTGGTGCAAGGCACATGCATCCCTAGTTCTGAGCCCACTGCATTTTACCTACTGTCTTTATTGGTGCAAGGCACAAGTAACCCTAATTCTGAACGCACTGCATTTTGCTTACTGTATTTGTTGGGGAAGGCACGCCGCATCCCTCATTCTGAGTCCCATTTCCCTACTGTGTTTGTTGGTGCCAGCCACGCGTTCGGGTGTAAGCAGGGGTAACTTAATTCCATGGTCGCTGCTGCCTGACACCATTTGCTCACCCTGCATGTGTTGGAAACCACATGTGTGATGCATTCCTTTGATGCAGGCCATGCGCGAGATGGTGGGGAGCAGGAGCTGCTTGACTCCACAGTAGCCGGGGCTGCTGACCCGCACACCACGCTGGTGGTGTACATGGGGCTGCAGGTGAGTCTGCATTCCTGTCTGCGTGCATGGGGCAGCAAGTGAGTCTGCTTGATTCTTCAGAAGCCAGGGCAGCTGACCCGCACACCACGCTGGTGGTTTACGTGGGGCTGCAGGTGAGTCTGCTTTCCTGTCTGCATGCATGGGGCAGCAAGTGAGTCTGCTTGATTCTTCAGAAGCCGGGGCTGCTGAACCGCACTCCACGCTGGTGGTGTACATGGGGCCCTCTTCTCTGACTAGGCAGCACTCGTTATCTCTTTCAGCAAAACTAAAGCTCCTGGTAATTCACACAGCTGCATTTGAGTTTGTGCATTGTAGCTAGTGGGTGTTGACCGCCCTCCAGGCAAGAGGTAGGTGTGCGCCTTCCCCTTTCGAGCGTGTAATGTGAGAAACTGATGGTGTGCAAGGGGCTGCGGGTAGGTCTGTGTGACAGAACTACACAGTGGTGGGCATACCTGACAGAGCTATGTAGTGGTGGACGTACCTGAGGTGCTTTGTGGGTGAGTGCTTCCTCCTTACAGGTTTTAAATGGAGAACAGAAACGACACCAAACGTAATCGGTGCCCCGATGTGAAAAGGAAGGGGGGGGGTGTCTGTGTAAGCAGTGGAGCCGTCCGTAATTTATGAAAGGGGGGCCAGCTTGGCTTGTATCAAGTACGGCATGAAGGACTCGGCCTCGTCTAGCGATGCTGCTGCGCAACCTGTTTCCATGCATGGAGGACTCGGCCTCCTCTAGCGATGATGCTGCGCAACCTATTTCCATGCATCCAAGGATTTCAACTCCTTTAGTGGCGATGCTGCGCGATGCAATTCCATGCATGAAGAGTTTCACCTCCTTTAGTGACACTGCTGCGTATCTTTTTTCCTGTAAGCTTGTTGCGGTAAATGTTGGGCCTTTGAGTTGTCCCTTTTGTTGTGTGACAGAGAGCATGCTGATGCTTCACGTGGAGTCATATGGCAGAGCATGTTGGAATTGGATGTAATGTGCATAAACCTCTGTTTGTGGAGGTACCTACACTCACACACACACAGGTGCACATTGTGCAACTTGTGCTTTTCTCACCTTGTATTGACTTGTTGGCAATAAATTTGCTACATGCAGCTGGCCCCACCTTGCCCAACCTGTATGCGCAGCTGCAGCTGCATGGCATGCCTTTGAATGTCGCCCCTCTTCTATGTGTACTTGCAGACCCTGCCCAACCTGTATGAGCAGCTGCAGCTGCATGGCATGCCTTCGAATGTGCCCGCAGTTGCAGTTGAGCGCGGCACCACCAGGTGAGTTGGCAAATTCAAGCAGTTAAGGGATGCGCATGGTGTTCCCTCTGTACCTGTACCATTTGGGATGCCGCATAGGGCCTGTGCATCTGAATTTGGGTTACAGTGCAGGATTTGTGTATCTAGGGTATGCTCCGTGTTCCCTTTGTACCTGGATTTGGGATGCCACATGGGATATGGATAGGGGGGAAAAAGGTGATCCGAATGCTCCGCAAATAGGCTGCTTATGGTTTGGATTTCAGTACAGGGTGTATGCATCGGATCTGGGATGCTGCACTGGAGATAGGTGCCAGGGTTTTGGATGCAGCATGGGATTAGGAGGGGGAGTTCTTAACCCTCCTGTATTTTTGGAACTCTCCTGTCTATGTCAAGAGCAATAAAATGTGACTACAGGGACTCTGCACTAGATGACCCCAAATAGAGCAGGTACATGGAATTGGCCAACCTTGAGAATGTGAGAACAGGGAGTTGGCCAACCCTGCTTGTCAAGATTCATCACGGCCATGAGCAGTCTAAGTGAAGTCTTGTAGACGCAGCAAGACCCCATCTTTCGCCCTCCTGCATGCCCGCGCACGTTACTGCATGTCGCCTGCTACCTTGGAAGTGGCAGCTCATCCTACACACTGCTTTGCCTTTTCTGGTTTTGCTGGCGGTGCAGGCGCCCACGCCTCCCTCTTCATGTCCCCCGCCAGCTCAATTTTGACAGCTCATCCTACACGCTACTTCGCCTTTTTCGTTTTTTGCTCATTCTTTGCACTCCTTGCCTTCTTAGGTTATGCTGCCGGGGCAGGCGCCAGCGCCTCCCTCTGCGCCTCCCCTGCCAGCTCCAATACGACAGCTCATCCTATACACTGCTTTTCCTTGTATGTGTCCTTGCTCATTCTACTCACTGCTTTGCCTTTTGGGGTTTTGCTGACGGCGCAGGCGCCAGCGCACGGTGTGGGGAGAGGTAGGGCAGCTGCCGAGACGTGTGCAAGAGGCCGGATTGAAGTCCCCTGCGCTCATCATCATTGGCCAGGTGCGTTGCGTGTGTGCGCAGCAAGGACTGTAGGGCGCGTTGTTGTTGATGGGAGAGACGGGTCGAGTGGTTGTGTGCAAGAGGCAGGTCTGACATGCTCTGCTCCCATCATCCTTGGCCAGGTGCGTTAGGTGTGTGCGCAACAAGGGCTGTAGGGCACAGTGTAGTTGATGGGAGAGACGGGTCGAGTGGTTGTGTGCGAGAGGTTGACCTGAAGTCCCGTGCTCTCATCATCATCAGCCATGTGTGTTGAGTATGCGCGAAGCATGGGCCACAGGCACACTGTACTTGGTGGGAGAGGCAGGTCGGTTTTTTATGTGTGAGTGGGAGACTCTGCACAGGTGGCAACACAAACATGAGGCCGGCCAATAGCACGAACGGTAACATGAGCACAAGCCTGCTCATGCAGGACAAGCTGGTGAGTCCTCAGAGATGGGTTAGCCGGTGCAGCAATGCAGCCCTGTCCTTCCCTCAAAGATGGGTGCTGCACGTCGAGAACGCAAGTTTTTTGTGTTCCAGTTCCCCCACCAGCAAAGCACACAGCTTTTGTTTTTTTGTGTCTGTCAAAGCTCCTGGGTATGTTGTTGCATCGTCGCTAGGGAGTGCACAGGTGGCACACATCGGGTGCCATGAGTCAGGGCAAGCAGAGATATGATTCATATGGGGCTTCATATGTTTGTACGTTTCATATGGGGCACGTTCCAGGTTATGGGGCAGACAGGCACGACTTGGGGGACAGGCAGGAGACACAGTGGGGCAGACAGCAGGCACGTTCCCGGTTATGGGGCACGTTTAATATGTATGTACGTTTCATATGGGGCACGTTCCAGGTTATGGGGCAAACAGGCACAACTTCAGGGGCAGGCAGGAGACGCACAAAGGGGCAGACAACAGCATAAACATGCTGAGGCAGGCAGGTGGCCCGTATTGGGTGCCCCCACATGTGGGTGCGTACTTACAGGCACACAACTTGAGGGGCAGGCAGGAGACACACAGAGGGGCAGACAGGACGCAGAAACATGCTGGGGCAGACAGGTGGCCCGTATTGGGTGCTCCCACATGTGGGTGCGTACTTACAGGCACACAACTTGAGGGGCAGGCAGGAGACACACAGAGGGGCAGACAGGACGCAGAAACATGCTGGGGCAGACAGGTGGCACATACTTAGGGTGTTGCCGGTTCCGTTCAATAATGCCTTGCATTTCAACGCTTTGCAGGGAAGCGTGCAATATATGGCGCATTCTCATGGAATTGGCCAACCCTACGCACATTGGATGTCACAAGGGTCGGCCAATTCCGTACAATCATGCCGTGTATGTATCAGCTTTTTGGCAGGGAAAATACAATGTATATGGCAAATATACATGGAATTGGCCGACCATATGCATATTTTGGTTGTCACATTGGGGGGCACGCAGGCGCAAAACTTGTGGGCAGGCAGAAGGCGCGTAATGTGCAGGTTTCTAACAGCACAAAAGTGGGCGTCTGTTTGCGCCTGCCTCGGTGCCACATAGCTGACGCCCCCTCACACAACCACTCATGTGCCTATGAACACGTGCTTTTGCAGCACACATACACACACACACATGTGGGCCCGTGTTCCTGCAGGTGGTGTCCTTGGCGCCTGGGTGGCAGCAGTGGTGTGCAGCAGGCCGACCCCTGCTATGGCGTGAGGGCCACCTCCCCTCCCATGGATACACCCTTCCCTCCATCGATGCTGCCCTAATGCAAGGGCATGCAGCCAGGAACCCGGTTGCCCCTGCAGGCAGGCACACACCCCATCCTAGCACCAGCAGTGACACCGCCACCGACAGCAGCGCCGTCCCCTTCAGCAAGGCCACCAGCAGTGATGCCTCCGCCACCACTACCACCTCTGCCAGCACCGCCGTCCCCCTCAGCGAGGCCAGCAGGAGCACCAGCAGGAACACCACGACCGCCGCTGAGCACCTCAGCAGCAGCGGCGTCAGCAGCACGCGTGTGCTGTACCCAGCAGACTGTGAGCCTGGTTGCAGAGACGGGAGTGTTGCGCGTGACCTCCCCAGCATCTCATCCTGCTTGCCCACCACTGTGCAATCGCAACAGGAGCAGCAGCAGCAGCCGCTCAATCAGCAAGCACCCGCCTCCCCCTCATGCGATGAGGAAGCCAATGCGTGCGAGCTGCCTTTCTTCTCCCCCCCGCCCAACACGGGTAATGAGCAGCAGCAGCAGCAGCAAGAGCAAGGTTCCTTGGGAGAGGCCGACGGGGGCTCGCACACGGAGCAACCACAGCACCACCACCATCAGCACGCAGCGCCCTTCGTGCCTTCATGCGATGATGAGGCCAACGCATGCGAGCTGCCCTTCCTGTCACCTCAGTCTAACTCTGAGCAGCAGCAACAGCAGGCACCTTCAGTACCTACATGCGATGATGAGGCCAACGCGTGCGAGCTACCCTTCCTGTCACCTCAGTTCACCTCTGAGCAGCAGCAGCAGCAGCAGCAGCAGGGACCTTCAGTACCTACATGCGATGACGAGGCCAACGCTTGCGAGCTGCCCTTCCTGTCGCCCCTTCCCTCCTCAGAAAAGCAGTAGCTTGTGGCTGATAAGAATTACATCAGGGGATTTTATGAGGCCTGCAGGCCGCTCCAGTGAGTAACCACCATACTGGCGTTACGGTCGGGGTGCTGCCATGGCTACTCAGAACTTCCGGCCTGCAGGTCTTACATGTAACCCCCTTGAAATCCTTTTTAGCCACGAGCTACTGCAGCCCAGTATCTGGGCTGATCTGGCTTGCATCTGTGCATGGCTCATGTTTAGGTTGGCAATTTTTCAGGACACGTGTGCTGCATACTTTCACTTTTTTGCAGGGACAGAATGAAGTACATGGCGTGTGTATGTGGAATTGGCCAACCTAACACGTGTTTTTTGTGTGTCCGATTGACCCCTGAGTGAGAGGCCTCCGTGTTCAAGGTGACAAGGTGACAGTGTGAATACGATGGGACCTCCGCGTTTAGCTGTCCCTTACGTGCATCCGCTGAAGTGACCTTGAAAACATAATTTGAGGTTACATTGCCATATCCGCCTACCAGGGCACCTGAGTGGAAGCAGTGAGGCTGAAACTTTCAGTGAAAGGGGGGCAGTGATCGGTGATGGTACAAAAGAAGCTACAGTCGAAACGCTTGGCTACTAGGCTGGTAGTGTAATAATGGGACTGTAATTATGATTAAAGCCTCTTGTTGTGGCAGTGTTCCCTTTTCTTTGATCTGGGCTTGGGGGATGCCATGTTCAATGGTTACGATGTTAACAATGGGGTTTGACCTTCAGCCAGGTAGTTTGGCTGCTCGGCCTGCTCAACTGCTCCAACCGCACAAAAAGTATCCATGAGTTCGGAAATAAAACAATAAGGCCAATGCCATGTTCAGCACGCATGCTGTCGAAAACAGTGTCTAAAACTTCTGACAGGTGCTCATCAGGCCGCAAAACTCTCATCTGCTGCCTTTTATAGTCAAAGACCACATGAGAGACTTGCTGCGATGCGCCAATGGGTAGAGACAGGCATGTTTTCTTTGTGCTGTTGATGGTCCCTTGCAATGTTCCCCCATGCCCGTTTCGTCCCCGTGGATTTGACACGCCCAATTTTAGTTTCCATTTGATTGGACACTTGACAAGTTGCATTTATTCTTTATTGTTTTACGATTGTGTGTGTGTGTGTGTGTTCCACTGAGTAACACTAATGCTTGAGGCAAAAGCTCCCCTCGAGCATGTATAAGGAACCAGGACAACTTGAAATGAAGTGTCAGGTGCCCAAGGAATGAAAGGTTCTGAGTGCCACTCAGTGCTTGTTCTTCTTGATGAAGAGCACAAAAAAGAAGTATGTCGGAAGCAGGTGCACTCCATGAATTGAGGGAAATAGGACACCTAGGGTAGAGGCACCAAGTCTCCTTGGGGACATCATCTTGAAAAGAATTGAGGACAATGGGAACCAGAAAGAAAGGAAAAGGGTTATGTCGCTGTACCTGCCTACGAGGGCGGCCTAGGTTAGGTTACACCAGTTTTCAGCCTTCAACCATGTGGTTGGCCTGCTCAGCTATCACAAGCAAGAAGAATCGCAAAAAGAGAGCGACTGATACACAAAGGAAAGTTGGGTCCCCGAATAACACTGCCTCAGAAAGAAGAGCACGCGTAGCTGAGCCGCTCTCCCGGAAATACTCGGGGAACGCTATTGGTCTAGCGGTCAGGGGTTCGAACCCTGGTAGCCACATTCGCTACGCACAAGAAACTTGGAGGAATCCGGGTGGTTGGTGAGTTCCCTGACGGGTTCTTCCCTTAATGCACGCTCAAGAGCGTAGACCTTTCTTTCCTTTCTTTCTTTCTCAGAAAACATGACAAGCAGTGGCTTTCAGGATAGGATAGGGTAACATAGCTGTACCTGCCTACAAGGGCAGCTTAGCTGAAGCAAAAGGTGCCTGTAACCAAACCAAACCAAAAATTTGTAATGTTGCTTGAAACTTTCAGTGAAAGCCTTGAGCTGAGTTCAGAATTCTGAGTTCAGAATTCGAAGTGTCAACTGAAAAAATCACACACACCGTCACTCTAAATGAAACAAGCATGCAAAGTAATGCACAACAACTCCATAAGGCTGCAGTGTCAGGAAAATACACTCTCGTGTTTCCACAAGAAGCGCAGAAAGTTTGAGGACAGCATCTCTCTATAATGAGTTACAATGAGTTACAATGGGGTTTGACCTTCAGCCAGGTAGTTTGGCTGCTCGGTCTGCTCAACTGTTCCAACTGCACAAAAAAATATCCATGAGATCAGAAATAAAACGATAAGTGTCATTAGTTTGCTTCTGCAAGAAATGAATAGCATCCTCAGAGCTAGCTTGAGAATAGTAGAAAGTGCCTGAATCGTCCAGAAAAATTATATAAGACGAGGGGAAGTCAGAAAATAACTGTGCATAAGCCCTTCGAAGAGAACACACAGAAACGCAAGAACAAAGGAACACCGCATGCTTTTCATCTTGGAGTCCTTGTTCACATCTATCTCTCTATAAAAAGGTCCAAGAGGCCATGATAAATGTGTCCATGTTATGCTTTGTACTTCAGTTCTCAGCATCCACTGTTATAGATGCATTGCAATGCTTCAAGAAGGGTATCCGCCGATACAGCCTGGTGAGTGCACATGTCAAAAAACATGTCAGTTGCATCGCCTTGCTTGAATCTCTTCAGCAGATAAATACCCTCTGTAGTCTCTCCAAGACAAGTGGCTTTAAAGTGAGTGCAATTAAATGATATTGTTGAGCAATCTTTTTTTTGTTGCTGACCGTGCTCAGCCAAGGCAGCCTCACTCCACACACCTCGCAGTCTTCTTCTTAAAACAACAACTTGTTGAACAAAGAAAAGAAAAAGAAAAACTGCGTAGGCAGAGGAAACTCTCCCTACATCAATTAAGGAAAAGGAGACACATTGGCTCAGAAGAGCCGTGAGCCTCCTCCACCACAAAGCTACAAAGAAGAAAAGCTAATGGGGTCTGGAGGGTTACTGGAAGCACCCGGCTCCAGAACCTGGCTGTGAGAAGCATCATTTTCCATAGCACATCTAGTGGTAACAAGCTTATGGGCATACTGAACCGAATGGGCATGGAGTTTTTGAGCAAGTTTATGGGCCCGTTGATGGTCCAGTCCAAGTTGTTTAAACTGGTTCAAGGCATGATCAGTATAGCAGGTCCCACCAACACCCAGAAGGATAGTGTGGAGAGTCACAACATTAGCACTGATGAGTTTGCTGAGGTCTGTATGCTGCCGCTGTGCCGCCTCCAACTGTTGTCCAGGCCTCGTGTCTTCGCAGTACTTAATTTCAATCAAGTGCACATGTCGCTGGTTTACATGAAGTTGGTGGGGCTGTCTCACGCGGTTGGCTCGCGTGGTCCTCTGTGTTGGTTTGTGTCTGCTGCGTAACGCATGGTGTGAGCGAGTGGAAGAAGGAGAAGAGGGAGTGGCTTTGGCTTTATAGGGAGTAATCAGTATAGCATCAGGACGACTGGAGGTGAGTTTAGATCTCTTAGAAAATTTTCTTGGAAAGAGGTAAGGGGGTATAATTCTGTTTGATGCATGTGCAGTGATTTGAAAGTTGTGCTGCGCCAGCCTATCATCACTCCCTATGTCCATGTTAACCAAACCTGCCCCCAAAGGGCTTTTGCTAAGAGCTTTGATGATCATTCTTCCAGCAACATTGTGGCGTTCAGTTTTCATGCTGGAGATGATATGATTTTGGCAGCCTGAAAGCATGTGGAGTGCACTGTCTAATTGATGACAGCCTGGGAGAGGGCATAGTGGGTCAGTGGACTTCTTGAAGCGAAATGCATGTTTTTGGTTATAGAGGGTGCCGGTGCGATATTGTAAAATGGTGCGCTTCATAGGTGTGGATATACAAGGCATGTTTCTAAAGGCGTTGCTGACTTTCTTGTTAACATGAGGTAGTAAGCTCTGATAGTAAGAGTAGTAGCCTGTTTTGGAGTTGGCATATCCAAGTCTGTGTTTTGTATGCATGTGAGACTTGAGAGCATTTTGAAGGTTGGGGAGGTAGGTGATTTTTGGATTGGGTGCAGGAGCTGTGGGTGTGTCAGCATTGTGTTCATTTTCTTCCTCCTTGGCTAATCAAAATAAGTGAGAGAAAGGATTTCCGCCAGGGCCTGCTCAAGGGATCCCAGTATCAGCCACGATGTTATTGGCTTGGCTTGCTTGATATTTAGCAATAGCATCTGCACACTCGTTACCAGCAATGCCAGCATGAGATTTTACTTTGTAGACACAAATATTGGTTTGTGAGTTGCTCATGAGAGAAGATATGATTTTAAGAACATCCCCTTGAATATGTTGTTTGTGCTTCTCAGGGTAAATAAGCTGTTTACGTATTTGATGAAGAGAGGTAAGAGTGTCTGAAGCAATGTGTGAATAAGAGTGCGTGATGGCAGCAGCGATTGCTGCTAATTCAGCTCGACATATGGTGTTGGTAACTCCAGCACCGTTGGGCTTGACAAAACTTCTGCTGTCAGTGAGCGGGCAGTGGACGCCTGCTCCAATTTCTTGTTTGCCATTTTGGATTTGACAACTACCATCAGTGTAGGCCCATGTCCTCCAGTCAGGGACTTTGAGCTTGAGGGTTGGACTAGATTGGTTAGGTACAAAAAGTTTTTCCTGATTACCTATGTGTGAACAGGTTGGGTTTCTAGATGTTTGTTGTTTGTCAGAGGGGAGGCGTTGGCATTTATTGAATCCAGGCATATCAGCATGCATTGTATTGAGAGTAGAATGGTTGCCTACACTGCGCAGCTTCCAGTTAACTTCTGGTACAGCCGAAGCCAGGCCCTGCAGCCAAGCTGGGCTGTAATTGTTTAGATGGATCCTTGCAGATGTGTTCCAGACTGCAACAATTTGTAGGTCCCATGTGTGCTGAGGAAGAGGTATTTCCTGGTTGAGGCAAGATTGTGGATCATTGTAGCAGAGGTTAATACGTGTGATTGTTCCAAGTTCACAACAGAGATGTGGATAGGCAGTGATGAGCTTAGAGTAGGGGTTAGTTATCATTTGTTTTCCCTAGATAGGGAGGAACATGAAAGTTGCAGTGGCTTCTGTATTGAGAATAGCTGAGCAAATAGAATGACGCAAGGCCTGAGTCATAACATTCTCATCATAAATGGGATGGCAGACGGAGAGACCTGAAAATTTGGATGAGGAGTTATGATAGGCACCAAAGAGAGTGTCTCGGGGGTCAGTGCTCCAGTAGTGTTGGTATTGTGGGTTGTGGTCCAGCGGGGAGGCCATTTTTTCTTGAGTTACCAGGGCCCATTCTTTAAGGGCAGTGTGGATGTGGGTTGGCAGGGCCCGCGAAAAGGAGTCTTTAACCTTTTTGCTAGCGTACTTGTTTTCTAGCATAGTCTTGCGAGCAAGGAGCCCCTGCAGCTCAGATGCAAAGCTAGTAGGAGCAGGTGTTATGGCTTCATGCAAGCCTGCAAGCTTGGCCCTATAGAAAGCCTTGTAAAGGATTTGAAATCGGCCAGGGGTTATCATCCCAACACATTTGCCTTGTGTGTTGTAAATGCATGCCATGTATGATTTGTAAATTCCTGGAAGGATAAGGGGAGGTGGGGCACGAGGTTGGGGGCTTTGTGATTCAGTGTCTAGTGATGTTTGAATAGGGTTTTGTTTTACTTTGTATTTGACAAGGTCAATGTCATGCAGCCAAAATTCACTGCAACCAGTGGGTTTAATGTCTACTTGAGGGTTGGTTGGGTATATGTCAAAGGTAACTTTATTGCGTAGTTCTGTGTCAAGTTTTTGCCTCCAATTGTTAATATCATGAGGCTCTTTAAAGCCTTGTCTTTCAAGGTTAGAGAGGGCAGAGTCTGCTGTAGGTCGGGATAAGTCAGGCTCAAGAAAGAAAAGAAAAAGAAAAGAAAAACTACGTAGGCAGAGGAAACTCTCCCTACATCAATTAAGGAAAAGGAGACACGTTGGCTCAGAAGAGCCGTGAGTCCCCTCCACCACGAAGCTACAAAAAGAAGACCCTAATGGGGATCTGGAGGGTTATTGGAAGCACCCGGCTCCATAACCTAGCTGCAAGAAGTATTCTTGTTTTCAATAGCACGCCTAGTGGTAACAAGCTTGTTGGTATACATGACAGAATGGGCATGAAGTTTGCGAGCAAGTTTATTGGCGCGTCAGGCTCACTCTGCTTGGCTTTAAATTCAAGCAGACACTGTTGGAATTCAGGCCAGGTCTCTTTAGTTTCCTCAGGCTCCCAGGAAGGCATCCAAGTGACCTTAATGAGCTCTTCTCTAGACTGACATTCTCTGTCAATTTTCTGTGCATTGTTAAGGCCTGCACAGGTGGGACAAGCCCATGTGTCAGCTGCATCTATCTCTCGTCTTTGCCCATAAGTATAGCAACCAAGTTCTTTCATGCATTTCCAGTGGTATGTTCGTTGGCAAACATCACAGATATACATATCAAGGTAAGGAGGTTCAGAGTTAATAGGTTCATAGCCACCATGATAATTGCATATTTGGCAGCAAGCACACTCAATATCAGTGCAAGCAGCAGTTGAGGTAGTTGAAGGCTGAAGGCCAGCTTTCTTGAAAAATGGCAGGGCCCACTTCTCAATAATCATAGGGGCAAAATGGGTGTGGTATTGCACTTGGTGGTGGATGAGGCTTCTCCTTCCGTCTTTTTTAATAATAAAGAGTCACATAATAATAAAGAGCCTTACTCAAATACCTTTTGCTACCTGGGGATGCAGTTTGACAAACACATTAATCTGCACAATGCTGCTGAGGAAGCTCTCAAACCCTGCCTGGCAGGTGTGGCTCGCATGCGTTCTTTTGCCCATCAACACCAGATTACACACCGCTTACATGCCTACTTATGGCTCTTCAAGACGTATGTCATACCAGCAGGAATGTATGCAAGTCAGATCTGGGCCAATGCATATCTTCAACAGGGGACAGAGATGGATAATTGCATCCAGAAATGGCTTCTGAGATCCTTGAGGTCCATGCTGGGTGTACGAACATCAACTCCTTCCTGGAGTGTCCTCCGTGAGTGTAGAATCGAACCTATTCAAGTCAACTGGTTCAGAGCCTGTGCACGCTTATATAATTCTCTCACCCATTGCAACAGCGCTCTACTTCACAAGGTAGCCTGCGCTACCCTCAGTGACGAAGACAAAGTCAAGAGGACAAATGATTCTCAGGAAGAACTCCTCAAGGTCTCTTGGTTACCCACCTGGGAGCCAGAAGGACTCAAATCTCGCTGGCCACTTTTTGACCAGCGGATACAAGAATTTGAATCCCAGCTAAACAAACTCAGCCTTCTCTTACCCACAGCAGACTCTACCCTTTCTGATCTCGAGAGGCAAGGATTCAACACATCTGACAAACACAATACATGGAGACAAAAACTTGACATTGAACTTCGCAACAAAGTTACTTTTGATATGCAACCTACCAACCCACAAGCGGACATCAAACCCACAGGCACCTGTGAGTTTTGGGTCCAAGAGATAGATCTTGTGAAGCACCATCATGAACCATCCTCCAATCACCACCCAACAGGTGAAACTCCAGAAAACAACACACCATCCATCCCACCCCCCATCACCCTCCCTGAAATCTACAAATCCAGAGTGGCATGCATCTACAACACAAACGGCAAATGTGCCGGGATGATAACCCCTCAACGTTTTGACATCCTTTTCCAAGCATTCCAAAGGTCCAAGGCAGAGGGTTTGCATGACAGCATCCGCCCTGCTCCAGCGAGCTTTGCATCTGAGATTCTGGGGCTCCTAGCCCGCAAGAATAAGTTGGAGGACAAATACCACAGCAAGAAAATTAAAGATTCCTTCTCACGGACCCTTCCAGCTCACATCCGCTCTGCTTTCCAAAAATGGGCTCAGGTCACCCAAGAAAAAATGGCATCTCCTTTGGACTTTAATCCTGAGTACCATCACTATTGGAGTTCTGATCCCCGCGACATTATATTCGGTGCCCACCATGACTCTCTCTCCTCCAGATTTTCTGGGATGTCTATATGTCACCCTATCTATGATGAGAAAGCCATGAAATCTGCATTGCGTCATGCCATTTACTCAGCTGTCCTGAACACAGAGGCTACAGCCACCTTCATGTTCCTGCCGGCAAGTGGCAGGCACATGATAGGCAACCCCTACTCTACACTCCTCAACGCTTTCCCGCACTTTCGCTACAAGCTCGGGACCATTCCCAAACAAGAACTGACATATGACAAACCTCAATCCTGGAACAGCCAGGAGGTTGCCCTCCCCCAACATACCTGGGATTTACAAGTAGTTGCAGTCTGGAATCCAGCTGCAAGGGTCCACTTGAAAAACCAGAACAATAACTGGCTCAAGAACCTAGCCAATGACATCAAAGGGGCCAGAGGGTTTCTTCATCATGTAAGTAACGACTCCATCCTAAATCCAAGGCATAAAGTAATGCCTGGATTAAGGAAATGTGAAAAACTCCCTCTCGATACAAAACAGGCGTCTCATGGATCCCACAGCTCCGCCCCACGCATGATTGCCCAAACTCCCTGCCAGTCACATCCCTACCTGGAACTCAAAGTCAAAGATTGGAAGTCTTGGACCTACACAGACGGTAGCTGCAAGGTCCAAAATGGTGCCCCTGTCATAGGGGCAGGCGTGTACCATCCGAATAGTAATAAAATAAGCATGGTAGACCCTAATGGCGAAGGTATTACCAATGACATAGGAAGAGCTGAGCTGGCTGCCATTTCTACTGCGCTCACTCAAGATTACAAAGCAATTGCCACAGATAGCCTGGCTTCTCTTTTTCAATCCAGGAAGCAAATCCTGTACCCAGAGAAACATAGACATCACGTGCAAGGGGATGTCTTGAAAATCATCGCGAACATTACCCGGAATTCTCAAGATCACATACATTTCTACAAAGTCAAGGCCCATGCTGGAATAGCTGGGAACGAATGCGCAGATCAAATTGCTAAATACCAGGCCACTTTCAAAAATTATAACCTGCATGATACTGGACTCCCCAGCCCTGGCCCCGGAGGAAACCCCTTCCACAATTATACTTGGCTGGCCCATGAAGAGACAGAATCTAGGCCCTCCCGATCCAGACCATCTTCTCCACGCTTAAAGTACCTCCGAGGGAGTCCCAGACCTTAAAAATGCTTTGAAATCCCATATGCATGCCAAGCACAAGCTGGGCTATGCTAACCAGAAGACAGGCTATTACACTAATTACAAGAACTTGCTACCACATGTACACAAAAGAATTAGCAATGCCTTTTGGAGCATGCCTCAAATCTCAACCAGAATGAAACGCACTGCCTTTCAGTACCGCACAGGCACCCTTTACAACCAGAAACATGCAGTTAGATTTAAACGATCCACTAGCCTTACATGCCCACTCCCTGATTGCCATCACATGGACAGCGGTCTCCACATCCTTTCTGGGTGCCAATGCCCCGTCATGCGCAACATGGTGACTGAACGTCACAATATTGCTTGTAGGATGATTCTGAAAGAGATCAGTGATGGCTCATATGGGGCCAATCTTGTGCAGGTGGATGCAGGTAGCTCTGACCGTTTGGCTCAAAATAACCTACACGTCCCTGAGCATGTCTCTAACCGTATCGTACCCTCCTATCTTTTCAAGCAAAACATCCCTGAGCAGGCTAGACGCAGCTCCAGCCGCCCTGATGCTATCTTGGTCACTCCCCAACCCACAAACACAAACAGGCCAAACACTCCACCCTCACACCGGGTACTGCGCAGTACTACTTATAATACGAGACATAGCAGAGAGATAACTAAGCACAAACCGGGCAAGACAACCCCATGAACCAAATATCCCAGACCGCCACATTCACTTGATAGAAGTAAAATACTGTGAAGATACCAGGTTTCATACCCAACTAGAAGCTGCCAAACAACAGCATAGTGAACTGTGCGAACAACTTCAAGGAGCCAGTATCACAATCCACCCAATTCTGTTGGGTGTAGGCGGAGCTATCTACACTGCACATACACTTGATCAATTAAGAAAACTAGGAATGGACTCACAGAGGTCTGAGACTTTGGGAAAGAAACTTCATGCCCATTATGCCCATTATGCGCACAAACTTACCTCGACTAGGTGTGCCATTGAAAACAAGCAAGCACATCACAACACTGGTACCTTGCTTCAGCACGCTGCCAGAAACCCACCTGATCCACACTAAATTCCTTTTAAAGACCGGTGAGGGAGGCTCACGGCTCTCCAGGGCCAATGTGCCGCCCTTTCCTTAACTGATGTAGGGAGAGTTTTCTCTGCCTACGTAGATTTTCCTTTTTCTTTTTCTTCTCTTTTTCACAAGGTTTTTCATGCGGACATCACCCTCAGCCCCAGGAATTCCTCCTGCTGGACATCCCATCTATTGTCTGCCATGAATGGCTTGCATCACGCCCATCATTTCCAGCAAAAGATACGCTCTGCTGATCCTTTGGAACTGAGTCAGCTTGTTGTGGAAATCAGGTCTCGCCATCTAGCATATTGGAGACAATTTTCTGGTTATGACCCACGAGACACAAACAGCAAAAAATTTACTTACCATCACTGGTGTGCTGTCCCAACCAAGCCTGCACACGTTACATATTCTCCTTATATTCTGCCCAAATATTTCTACTTGGATTTACCTAAACATTTCGCCTTCGTGTCCATACCTTGAAAGGTGAGCAGGCTGCATGGGATGATGCTATTTCCCCTGCCTGTGATCTATGTGATGCCCAAGATGATGTGCAGGATGAGCAACACGTTCTTTTCAAATGCACTCATCCCCATGTCTGTTCTCTTCGGCTTAAATATGCTCCCTTACTTTCTGGTCCTCTCCTCTCTTTATCTCACTCTTCCAATCGGGTGACTCCCTCCGTGCCTGGCATTCACCATGTACAGTCTTATCAGTAGGCCACCATTGTAAACCCCTTGTACAGTCTTATCACATCTCTTCTTTCTTAAATCAAAGCATAACAAGCTTTTTTCCTTTTCTACATGAATTCAATTCATGTAGCAATAAGTTATTGATTTTTATGAGCAGGCTAGTAGTCAACCATTTTGACTGGAGGCCTTCTTTTCTCCTGTAACCTTTTCCTCATTTCCTTCATCAAACAAAGCTTCTCTTTTTTGTGTCTGAGCTTATGGATTTATTTTTGGCTGGTTGACACCAGCCATGAGTCGATCAGCCAAGCGACCTGGCTGAAGGCCACCCCCCATTGTAATTAAATCAAGTTCTTGTAGGCCAACCCCTTTTAACCCTCTTATTTTTTCAGTTCACAGGCATGTCTTTGCTTCAGCTAACCTGCCCTCAGAGGCAGACACAGCTATCCCTCTCACAGCATCCATCACTGTTACATTAAGTGTTGAAAACAATTCAAGGAGACCATTCCAGGAGACAAGCATTGCATTTGCTGCCGCCCGCTGAGAGCATGCACATTCAGCAAAATCATACAATGTCAACGCAGGTAGTGGTACATCTGTATGCTAGTGTACAGATGCGCGCAGAGAGCAACGCACGCTCCTACAAAACACAGAACAGAACAAATAGGCAGAACTCCAAACTTTGAGAACAAAACCGAGAGGTCAGTGCCTCCCTAAGGAACCCTCCAATCATCCGGAAGAAACAGAAAGTGGGAAGAGTTTGCTGCAATGCCAATCAAATCAAATCCTATAAAATGAGCAGCAGGATGAGTGTGCTTTATTCCATGGAGTAAGTCTGAACAGTCAACTGAAGGTTTTGCATGTTTTGGTGGGTGTTTCGCTGGCCATCAAGAAGGCAGCAGCAAACAAACCATCAACACACGCGGCCCAGCCACAGGCTCACAAGCACAAACCTCCTAACATTTAATAGCTGTCACCACCTCCATAGCCACCCCCCCTTCGCTCACCGTAAGAGCCACCACCTCCCCCCCTGCGCTCACCATAAGAACCCCTGCGTTCACTGTAGCCACCGCCTCCCCTGCCTCCCCTGCCACCATACCCTCGGCCTCCACCCCGGCCCCCAAAGCTACCGCGAGCTGCAGATACAAGAAGAAGCATTAAAGTGCGTGTGTGTGTGAGAGCGTGCGCATGCGGGCGTGTACGCACACAATGCAGGCAAATTGGAGGCTGCCTCAGTTGCCTTGCCAAGATCATCTGAAGACTCCACTGCTTACGTTAAAACGCACACTCAACAATTACCGTTAAGTTAGACTTGCAAGACACGCATGCACTATGCTGCTGCTGGGCATGAGTTGTTTTTTAGCAAGTTTTCAAAGCATCCTTGCTTTCAACGAACTGGTTTGGTACACACACACACACACACACACACACACACTTGCAGGTAGCTGTATGATGTCAGGATGCATGGCAGCCTTCTCCGCACCAAACAACAAGCTGCAGCTTTAGCTGGACCAGCCTCAAAGCACATGAACATCAAGCCACCACAGGGCAAGCAACTGGAGGCTGCCCAGGGGGCCTGCACAGGGGGGTCCTTAATGTTCCGAAAGAAGTAGAGCAGCTCCTGGTAATCCATCTGGCCCGCAAGACACCACACCCTCATCATGTAACTCACCTGGCCTGTCGCCCTGGGGCTGGGCTTCGTTCACGCGAATTGTGCGGCCCATGAAGTCAGTCTCGTTCAGCTCCGCGATGGCGTCATTTCCACCGGTGCTGTCCATCGTCACGAAGCCGAATCCCCTGCTGCGCCCAGTCTCGCGGTCAAAGGCCACAAAGGCATCCGATACCTGGGATCAGGAAAAGGGAGGCGTGGACATGTCAGGCTTGCGACAGTGCGAAAGGGCACTCTCCGACAGGGCTGCTGTGCTTGCTGGCCATGGCAGGCGCGACGAGCCTCTAAACACTTGTGCACACACAAACAAACATGCAAATGATGCAGTGACATCCCTGGTGCACGGAAGGCCTGCCCTTGCCGCTGGAACACACACGCACCTGGCCAAACTTGCTGAACAGATCCTCGAGGTCGTCCCTCTGCGTGGACCAAGACAGGTTGCCGCAGTACAGCTTGATGGATGCACCGCCAGCAGAGGGGGCGGCCTCGTCGGCCTCAGCGGCCCTCAACGACACAGCAAGTGGTCGTTGCACTCCCGACATGGATGGGAAAAGCCGGGTGGCTGCCGGTCGTACGAACCGCGTTGCTTGACGCATGGCCAGCATCGTGTGAAGCTGTTTTAGTGGGGGGTGGAGCAAAAGGGGGGCGATGGGGAATTGAAATTTTTTTGGCAGGACGCCGTGAGCAGGTTGTTATACAACTGAATCAACCAATTTTTACTTTGCAGGTTTGATCATTGGTAACACACTGTGAAGCGTGTGCTCCCTAAAGCAGTTTACAGAGCAGCAGGGATGCTGGGGTACAGAGCAGGCACCAACGCCCGTGTGTGTGCATGGCCTGTTTTGGCCTTTAACGCCTCACTTTGTCTCAACCTCACTTGCAGGACTGTGGAAGGTCACTTGTTGCTCACTGAACACTCACTCGCTGGCAGACTTGATGTTGCAGTCTCAAATTCCTTGTTCAAACAAGGTAAGGGAGTCCTTCGAAGGACCCTTCAAAAATGGCAAAGCATAGAATAGGTGCTTTACCTCTGTTACCTACAAGCCTACTGCGACCGCAGAAAAGAACAGAAAGTTTAAGGAGGCTTTGAAAAACTTCTGAAAAGAGCCGTGAGGCCCCACCACCAGCACCCCCCCAAAAAGGTACCATTAGTCATTCAGTCAGATGTTTTGGTTACAGGCACCTTCTTGCTACAGCTGCCCTCGCAGGCAGGTACAGCTGTGTAACCCTTTCCCTTCCTGTGCTATGGCGACTTTGGTCACCTGTTCCTGCACACGGTCCCACCCTTTTCCAGAAAGCGCTATGCACAAAGATTATGAATTCCTGTTCTAAAAGAAAAGAAAGTAAAAGGCTATGCCCATCAGGTCCGGCTGCGTGCATCAAAGGAAAGTTCCCTACACTGGTTACAATATTGACGACATCCGTTGATGGTTGCAATAGTGAGAAACCGGCAGCCGCAGACGGTGGGCTGATAGGCATTAATGTCTGCTTGTCACTGCTATGCACTAAAAACAAAGAGTTCAGGCCACAAACTGGTCTTGACCAGCAAGCTAAGGACAAAACAACTTATGAGTGGTCAATGCCATAAGTTGTGCTTGCTAAACGTTTAAGTGATGTGTTCTGCAAATGCAACAACGACATAAATGTGTGGTTTTGCTCATTCAAAGTGCTTGTGTATGGTTCCACACACAAATTCAATACAAAAGAAGATTCCCTACTATTTTGTAACTAGCGAGCCAGCTAGGGCTTTACAGGCCTAGACTTAACTCAGCAAGCAGCCGACAAGGGAGAACCTTCCTTAGGTTGTGTGTTCTAGCGTGGCCTAGCAAACTATTGCCACTGTGCCCACCAACTGCAGTTACCGGACTTCGCTCCAATGTAACCGTTGACAAAGAACTTGTCATGGCTGCTCTGTACTTTCATAAATGCGCTCCATGTGTGCCTCACACCGATAGGCTCATGGTCATATGTCTTGCAGCCGCATACTCCTGCCAGCGCAGGCCTGCGCCTAGTTTTTAAGCTTGTTCTGAAGACTGTTTTGAGTGCAGGACGGGATGTACTTTTTGGTGCACCAGTCTGACCTTGTCCTTTTCATATTGGTACTGTGTGGAACTTGCGCTTTGAATGAGCACAGACATACTTATACCTTGGTCTTGCATTTGCAGAACACATCACCTAAGCAATTTATTTAAATGCACAACTTGGCTAGTGGCATTGACCACTTTTATGTTTTTGGTTGTCCTTTGCTCAGCCAGCTTGGCTTAGACCAGTTTGTGACCTTCTAGCAATGTTTTCTGCATACGTTGCATTGCCTAGCAAACTAATGCCTATAAGCCCACCGCCTGCGGCTGCTGGTTCCTACCCATTGTAGCCACTGTAACCATTGACCCCCATAGACATCATCCTGCAGCTTAACGAACAACAATGGAAGTAATTTCCAATTTGTAAGGCACATTCCGTTTATTACAACCTCCATCAAGCTTGCTTACAAAAGAATATAGAGCCTCAGCTCACTTCACCAACGCAGAAAGCAAATCCTGTATCCAGAGAAGCACAGGCAACACGTACAAGGAAATGTTCTGAGGACCATCGCCAATCTTGCCCGTACCTCTCAAGGTCACATCTTTTTCTAAAAGGTCAAATCTCACTGGCTGAAATAGCTGGGGATGAAGACGCAGATAAAGTTGCTTAGTACCAGGCTAGCCTCAAAGTGAACAATCTGACTGATACCAGTATCCCTAGCGCTGGCCCATGTAGCAACCCTTTCTACAATATTGCTTGGCTGGATCGGGAAGAGGCAAGACTGTGTACATCTGAATCTCCCTCCCCTATTCCCAATAAGTACTTCCAAGACCTTCAGGATGCTTTGAAATCCCATATGCGTGCTAAACACAGGCTGGGATATGCAGATCATAACGCTATTACACTTATTACCAGAGGTAACTATCTCAAACAAATTAGGGCATTATCAATGCCTTCTAGAACATAATCTGTATTTCAGCCCGAATGAAACGTACAATCTTCCAGTACCATACAGGAGCCCTCTACAATCAAACGCATGCAGCCCGCTTTGAAATATCCACTAGCCTTGTATGCCCTCTTCCAGAATGTCATTGTTTGGAAAGCGCTTCCCACATTCTTTCAGGTTGCCAATGCCCCGTCATCCGTAACATGGTAGCTGAGCATCACAACATCACCAGCAGAATGATTTTGAAAGTCGTTAGTGAAGGCTCTTATGGGTCAAACTTTGTGCATATTGATGTAGGCAGCGCAGGCTGTCCGGCCCAGCATGATCTGCACACCACTGAGCAAGTCTCCAATCGTATAATAACTCCGTGCCTCTTTGACCCCAGAACTCCTGATCAAGCTAGATGCAACTCCAGCCGCCCTATCTCTATCTTGGTCACTCCTTGCCCTACTAACCCAGCTAGACAACTTTCTTTCCCCTCACATCGGATACTCCGCAGTTTGAGAAGTAACGGAGAGAAAAGGAGCAGCACAATTCCAGCCAGGCAACTTCATGAATTGAACATCCAAACCGCCATATTCACTAAGTAGAACTTGAACAACTCAACATAACTCTGGTGCCCTGGGGCCGCATGCTTACAGGAACCCAACAGACCCACACTAGCTTCCCTCTTGCCCTCCAGTGAGGGAGACTCACGGTTCTTTGAATCAATGTGTCTCCTTTACCTTGATTGATGTAGGGAGCGTTCTTGCTGCCTACGTAGTTTTTTTTTTCCTATATAACTCAAATATTTCAAAGATACGAGGGCTAATGCCCAGCTAAAAACCTTACAGCAACAACACAGTGCACTGTGTAAACAACTTCAAGGTGCTGAACTGACTTTCCACACAATCCTCCTGGGTTTGAGATCGTCAAGTGCTGAAAGCGGATTTACACCTTGCTAATAGGGAAGAGTCTTGTTGGTCTGCACGTGTGTCCAAGGCATTTAGTGGCATGCGCAATGGGGATGTGTTTCAACAGAAAATGCTGAAAAAGGAAAAGGAAAAGCTACGCAAGCGGCTCACACCTCAAGCGTTGCATTGAGGAAGGGCCGACCCCTACCGCCACAGAAAATGCTGAGTGCTTCTAAGATTGCATGCTGTCTTGGGCACCTGTGGAGGAAGTCCTGTATCATGGGGCCCCTCACACAGTGTACCCTACGTGGAAGCACCTCCAACCAGATGCGCGGGGGGGTTTCCAGTACAGGCGGGACATGCACTGCCTGGAGCATGTTGGCTTGTATGTCCAGCAGGCTCTGGCAGCTGCGGGGCTGCCCTCCACCCCCCCTTCGCACTCCGCTGCTGCTGCTGTTGCTGCCCGCTCTCCCCCTCCTCCTTTCCCCTCTCGCCAGTCTGCTGCTGCCGCCGCCGCTGATGCTGCTGCTGCTGCTGCTGCCCAGCCCTCCCCTCACCCACCGCCCCAACCTGCTGCTGCTGCTCAGCCGCCCCCTCCCCCACCACCCCAACATGCTGCTGCTGCTGCAGCTGCTGCTCAGCCGCCCCCTCCCCCACCACCCCAATCAGCAGTGGCTCAGCCCCCCCCCTCCCCCACCGCCCCAAACTGCTGCTGCTGCTGCTGCTGCTGCTGCTGCTCAGCCGCCTCCCGCTGCTGTTGCCCCCTCCACCACCACACAATCAGCTGCCCCTGGTGTGGGAATCCTGCACCCCCCGCCACCCCACCACACTGAGCAGCCGGCTAACTCCTACGCTGCTGCTGCTGCTGCTGCTGCCCCCTCCTCCACCTCCACACGACGCAGCCCTCTACCGGCTGCTGCTGCGGCCAATGCTGCTGCCGCAAGCACTGGCAAGAAGCATGCCAGGAGCAAGGATCCCTCTGGGGACACTCCAACCCCCAAGGCCCCCATGACTCGGATGAGGGCCCGGCTGGACCAAGGTCAGGGTGCCACAGCCGAGGAGGAGATCCAGCCCAACTACGCGCCCTACGCTCAGGACGACGGAGAGTACGGCGGTGATGTAGAGGGAGGGGATGATGAGGGGAGTGATGATGAGGGCCCGGAGTTCTTGGATCCAGAGGAAGCTGAAGTGGGCCTTGACCAAACATATAATGAATGGAAGAGTAGGAAGGGAAAGAAGGGAAAAAAGTACAAGGGCTAGGAAGGTGGCCGGCCTGAGCCTGGGCGTAAGCTCAAGCTCTTAGTATGGAATGTGCATGGGATTGGGGGGCGATCTGCTGATGCTAATGCAGAGCTCAAGGTTTTAGATGTATGCCACATGGTCAAAGACCATGACATTGCAGTGCTTACAGAAACAAGAACTGGTGATGCATCTAGGTTGCTGCAGCACTTGCCTGGCTTTACTTTGCACAACTTGGGAATGGCTAGAGAGAACGAAGGCAAAAATGGGTTTGGGATTGCTGTGTTTGTTGCGCCAGGCAGCTCAGATTATGTGCGCTTCCATAAAGTCAGTGAGCACACGCAGTGTATTTGGCTTCAATGTGACAAAAAGATGTTTGGGCTGAGGGAACATGTGATGATAGGTGCTACTTACATAAATCCTCTGAGTGGTTCGTTTACTTCTCGTGCTATTCACTCTCACTATACTAATCTTTTTGAGGACGTGCTTGATGCTTTTCAGGTATCTTCGCAAGTCATTTTGTGTGGCGACTTTAATGCGCATGTTGGAGAGCTGAGTGAAGTGAGTGACGCGCATTCTCGGTTTGTGTTGGACTGCCCTGAGCTCCTAGAGACTAGGAGATGTGCGTGCAAGAGTGTGAACAAGGCAGGCCAGCTGTTGGTTGATCTAGCAGCTGCGACGAGTATGGCCATTTCGACTGGGCGTGTTGTTGGAGATGATGGGCAGCCCTCTTTCACTGGGCATTTTGGTGATAAGAGAAGTAGGCCAGACCATGTGTTGTTGTCTCCGGCTCTGCTCAAAATCGTACAATGTTTTGAGATGAAAGAAACGCGTGCCTCAGATCACGCAGGCTTGAGCACTGTGTTTAGAGTGACTGATGAGGGTGGAGAAGGTGTGAATGCTCCACACCATGTGTGCAAAGCTGGAGAGTGTATCAACAAGTTAGTGTTGCGTTGGCAGCAGGATAAGGCCCAAGTTTACGCTGAGCACATTCGGGACAATGCTGAAATGCTGGCTCAATTTGATGAGGCAGAGAGGTCTGGGGATGTAGATAAATTGGCGTTTTGTGTGCGTTCTTTGATCATCCAGGCAGCGAGCAGTAGAGCTGTGGGCATGTCAGGCCGAGCAAAGTGTGTTTTTAAACGTGAGCGTAATAGGAAGGGTCCTCTAAACCCTGTGTGGTTCAATGAAGAATGTTGGGAGAAGCGTAGGGCTTTCATTGAGGCAGTGAAGCATGGTGAAGCCAGGCATGCTTGCAGATTTCTCAAGAGGGAAAGTATGAGGTGCAATCGTAGGATGAAGCGAAGGCACGCGAGACAGTTGCGGAATTTGTTTTTGGATAGGCTATTTCGGAAGGATCCGGCAGTGCACGCTTTACTAAAAAAGCACACCAAGCCTCACACAACCCCTGTGCCTGCTCCAGCTTGGCATGATCACCTACACAGACACTTCAGAGCAAAGAGGACATTTGAAGAGTCTCGCCCATCTGCGAGGGATATGGCTGTGCCACTGGGCCGGCGCAACCTTCCACCTGAGGTCCTTCTCAGGCGGGGCGCGCAGTCTGGGTGGGCTCCGGAGCCAGATGAGTTTGAGATCCCTGATATATCTGTGTTAGAAGGTATGTTGGGTAGTGAATTTCAGAAGTTGAATGTTGGTGCCTCTTCAGGCTTTGATGCGATCCCGATTCCTTTTCTTAAGCATGCGTGCTTGCCAGTGCAGTGTGGGAATAAAACCAAACAAGTAAATGTGCTGGTACCTCTGTTGGCTCGTCTTTTTAAAGTGTTGCTGACTGAAAGTAAAGTGCCTGCGTGCTGGAAGGTTGCCAAGTTGAGCCCCATTCACAAAAAAGGGGAAGTGCTGAAACCTGGGAATTATAGGATGATTGCGGTTAGCGGTGTAATGTATAGGATTTATGCTAATGTGCTGAAAAATCTGGTGACAGATTGGTGTATGAAAAAGGGAAAGATTCCGGACACGCAGTTTGGCTTCTTTCCAGGAAGGAGCACTCTGCATCCTCTGTTCATTCTGAGGCATCTCAAGCATGCTGCGAAAAAATTGAAGCCACGGAATTCTTCCAGATTGCACGTTGCTTTCATTGACTTTTCTCAAGCTTATGACACCGTGCCCAGACAGCAGCTTTGGTCTCACTTGCAGCGCAATGCAATGCCGACTCCTCTGCTCAGTGTGATCAGAGATATGTATGATAATGATGAGTACATTCTAATGGATGGTGAGAAAAGGGCGCGCGTGCAGCCATCGAACGGTGTTAAGCAAGGTTGTCCTTTGTCCCCCCTTCTTTTCTCTCTGTACATCAATGATATGGGCAGAGAGATAAGTGAGGGCATTGAGGGTGCTGTAACTGGTGATAGAGTGAATGGTGTGTCCCACATGATGTACGCTGATGACCTTGGATTAACTACGAATGACCCTGGTGAAATGCAGAAGATGCTGGACAGACTCCGTGTGTATGCTCAGAGAAAAGGGTTGACTGTAAACACAGCTAAGTCTGAGGTGGTGCACTTCAACAGTACGTCTGTCTCTCCTCTGCAGAATCCTTTTACGTATGATGGAGTGGTCCTTCCAGAGAAGGACAGGTTCAAATATTTGGGAGTGCTGTTGGATAAAAAGATGGATTTTAAGGTAGCTGAGGAGCATGCGGTGCGGCCTTATATGGCTGCACAGAGAAGGATTTCGGAGTTTGCCAAGGGTCATGACCTGAAAAACAGGCCTCATGCTATGCTCTGGTTGTCCAAGGTGTATGGCATTCCTGCTGGGATGTATGCGTGCCAGGTGTGGGGAACTCATTACTTGAGAGAAGGCAGTGAGTTTGAGAGTCAATTGCAGAAAAGACATCTGTGTTCCTTGAGGCACATTCTTGGAGTAAAGAACAGTACTACAAATTGGCCGGTGTTGAGAGAGTGTGGCCAGGAGCCTCTGCAGTTCTTCTGGTTCCGTGCCTCCATCAAGTTTTTTAATAGCATGCTTGACTCCAACAGTGAAGTCTTGCGTCGTGTGCTGAGGGCTGATTTAAGTCTGGCTTCTTTTGATTCCTCTTGCTGGGCTGCTGAAGTCTCTAATGCTTTTGGTGGGATGCGGAATGGTGATTCGTTCAAACAGAACATGCTGAGAGCTGAGAAAATCCCCATGCAAGAGTTCATTGGTGATTTGCGATACAGACAGCAGAAAGTGTGGAGAGGGGCCGATGTTTTTTGTCCTCGTGCAGTTAACAAGAAGGTAGTGACGTACCATAAGTGGTGTGGGAATTCTGAGAGTGGTCCCAGAGGTGCTCCCTTTTGTATCCCCTCGTATCTGTTCAAGGATTTGAACAAGCATGTTTTGAGAAACATTAGCAGATTTAGATTGCGTGCTCATCACTTGAGAGTGGAGTCTGGTAAATGGCTTGGGGGTTCAAGTATCTGTGATAAGTGTGAGTGTGGGGAAGTCCAGGATGAAAAACATGTGCTTTTCTTTTGCAAATGTACTGAGGTGCGTGAGCTACGCACGAGATACAAGGACCTTTTTGAGGAGATGTTTAAGACTTTGCGTGTGTTTGCTCCGCCTTCAAACGCTGACTTTATTCCATTCTTGGCTTGCCATCATACTATCACTGATTCTGAAATCAATGCTTTACTAAACCAAGACTCATACAGACTTCTTAGATTTGTGTCAGACCTGGTCTCAATTTTTGATACTGGTTGAGCTTGTTTCACCAGCTGCCATCAGCCAGAGTCTCGGGCTGTAGGCCACCATTGCAAACCCTTATTGTAAAAAACCCTTATTGTAAGATTGCATGCAGGATTTTTTAGGGGATTTGAGGTACAGACAGCAAAAGATTTGGAGGGAAACGCAGGTCCTCAGTCCCCGAGAGGTGAACAGGAAAGCTGTGACTTACCATCATTGGTGCGGAAAACCTTTGAATCAAACAGCACGCACACCCTTTTGTATCCCATCATATTTATGAAAGGATCTGGATGAAGGAGTCATGAAGAATTTGAGAAGGTTCAGGCTTCGTGCCCACTGCTTGAAGGTCGAGTCCTGTAAATGGCTGGTTGGTTCAAATATTTGTGATAAGTGTGGATTCGCTGAAGTCCAGGACGACAAACATGTTCTCTTCTGTTGCAGTTGCTTTGAGATGTGTAAGCTGCGCAGAAAATACTGATGCTGGATGAGAGTATTTCACCAGCAGCCGATCAGCCAGATTCTCGGGCTGTAGGCCAACCCCCCTTGTAACCCTTGAAAATATATTGTATATACAAGGACCTGTTCATTGATCTTTTCAAACCATTACATACTTTTGCCCAGCTTCCAAACACTGATTTTATTCCTTTCTTGGCGAGCTTTCACATTTTGACCGATCTCGAGATCAATGCTTTTCTATATCGAGACGCGTACAGATTTTCAAAATTTTTGTCAGCATTGGTTTCGATTTTTGATGCTGGATGAGAATGTTTCTCCAGCAGCCGGTCAGCCAGATTCTTGGGTTGTAGGCCAACCCCCCTTGTAACCCATGTAACCCTTGAATGTGGCATGGTTATTCGAGAAGCATTTTGATCGATTTCTCCGCTTCCTATATATACATCTGTTTTTTTAGTTGCTAAAAAACAGTTTTAGACTTCAAGCTTTTCTTTTTAGTTTCAACCTTGGGTGTACTTTGATTGCAGGCATCTCTTTTTATGCTTTGGCTAAGCTGCCCTCGTAGGCACCGGCAGCTTTGTAACCCTTTCCTTTTCTTAACAGCTATGTAACCCTTTCCTTTACAGGGTACAGCCATGTAACCCTTTCCTTTACAGGGTACGTACCCTGTATACAGCTATGTAACCCTCTCCTTAAAATGGTCAACTGTGGATTTTGTGTGAGATCATGCCAGTGCACCTTGTGTATCCTCTAGTCTTTCTCTTTTAATCATTTAACGAATTCAGCCCTACAACACCAACCCACCTTGCAACCCTTCAGAGACTTCAGGCTGGTTTCCTAGTAGGATTAGCCGAGTTCGTGTCAGCATGCTTGAAATACTGTAAATGAATTTTATGTTTGTTGTCCTTGTTCTCAGCTCGGACTGGTTTGGTCACAGTCACTTTTTTTGCTTCAGCTGAGCTGCCCACGCAGGCAGGTACAGCTATGTAACCCTTTCCTTTCCCTTTTTTTAATGCTTTTTGAGCATGCACCACCAGTGGTGGGGTCTCTACGCGGCCTCTACATTCGCGTGACGTAACGACATGTGTGATTTCTTTCTTTAGGATGGTCTTGAATGCTTTTGTGATCCCCTTGCCTTTCCTTTGACGGCAGTTCAAAAGCTGACTTAGAGCTTAGGCTTTGGAGTTCTGACACTTTTATGCTGCGGGACTCCACCAATAATGAGGAGCAAGAAGAAATACGCCTATTGCCTGATTCTACCTGGAAGTGGATTTAAGTTAAAGCTCATCAGGCCACCGCTCAGCTGCCCTTGTAGGCGGATATAGCGATGCAACCTTACCCTTGTCCCTTATCAAGCCATCGATGTACTGAACCTGCCAACGCAATCTGTACTTTTGCAGAGCGCTTTGTTAAGGGCATGATGGTCACAATGCAAACACGGACCTGGCTGTGCACAAATATGGCGCCTTAACCCTGACAAAAGCAAGCATGCCTTCACACATGGCAATGCACACAGCAGCAGACCCAGGATTGCACCTCAAGGAGCTGAAAGAAAATGAACCTCTAAAGTGGGGGACAATCCACCTCTTTGGCATACAAAATGACATAAGAGGTGCCCAACAACCTACACATAGCAGGCTGTGGCACAGCCACAGCTCAACAACAAAAAAATAATTCAAAACCTCAAGTACATCGCTTGCAAGTACTAGTAGACAAATTTAAAATCATACATACACATGCCTTTGAAACACCAAACGAGCATGAACCATTGCAGAGGCCCAAAAAAGGGAGCACTACGCTCGCTGGAGGGCATGCGCGGAAACCAAGTGCAAGAAAATTAGACATTGGATACATTACTTAGTCAGTGACAGGATGCTGATGGTGACAGGATGCATGCATGAGCCTGTCCATGTCCTGCTGCTTACGTTCTGTTCTAGGGGCCGGAGCAACTCAGCCTTGCCTGAAACAACACAAGCAGTAGGGACTTGACAGAACCAGCAACCTCGCACTGCCCGAGAGAGAACACAAGCAACCAAGAAGGCCCCATCCCACTTCAGTGCTGGATGACCCCCATCCATGCATATACGAGTACACATATTCCTGCCCTGACTAATCCTGCTGCGGACATGGCAGCGGACAGTGCTTGTCGTGCTTCTTCACCCACCCACACCACCTACTTGCAATCCCACGAAATTTCAAGTGTGTACGGGGTCATCAGTGCACTTGAAAGCCCAATGATAAGCCCCACATAGCCAGCCCTTTAAGTCAAGTCAAGTTACGTCATCCTTCCACGAGCCTTTTATCTTTTGACTGAAGACCCTTCCTTTTTCATACTAAGCTTGGGCGCGCGCAGTCCAGCTGGCCCAGCAAACCTTGACATCATGTTCCTAGAATTTTAAGATACCTTCCTACGGTTCCCCTCACAGCCATGTCTGCCGAGTGCGCTGGTTGTGGATTTGGGTTGTACCGTCATAAAAACAGTTCAGCACGTCGCGGGTAGATCAGCATCCGTGCAGTGCCCAGGCCTTTCCAAAGCAAGTCAAACACCAGACCACCTGCGGCAGCTTGAATGCAGGTAGGAGCAGCACACACACCCAACGCATGCATGAGCTGATGCATGAGGTGAGCGGACGCATGCTTGCACGGATGCATGCTTGTGCTTCCAGAGCGCTTCAGGCGTCCAGCATCTGCCTGCCGGAACAAAAACACCGTGAGAGCCAGTGCCTCTGCTGCTGCTCCCGCTGCTGTTGTGGTTCTAGCATGTCCACGACAAACACTTATTGCATATTACTGCTACTGTTGCTGGGCCACCGCCTTGTGGACGCAAAACCAAGCGCAAGCTGCTGCTGCTGCTGCTGCTGCTGCTGCTCAGAGGTGGATGGGGATGGCTGGAAGGGCTGCCGCTCACGCGCGTTTGCCTCTTCATTCCATGAGGGCACACAGAAAAGGTGCCTGCTGCTGCTGCTGCTGCTCAGAGGTGGATGGTGGTGGCAGGAAGGGCAGCTCCGACGCATTTGCCTCTTCATTCCATATGAGGGCACACAGAAAAGGTGCCTGCTGCTGCTGCTGCTGCTGCTGATGATGATGATCAGAGGTGGATGGGGGCGGCGGGAAGGGCTGCCGCTCACACGCATTTGCCTCTTGATTGCATGAGGGCACACAGAAGGTGCCTGCTGCTGCTGCTGCTGATGATGATGATGATGATCAGAGGTGGCAGGGACGGCGGGAAGGGCTGCCGCTCACGCATATGCCTCTTAAATGCATGAGGGCACACAGAAAAGGTGCCTGCTGCTGCTGCTGCTGCCGCTGTCACATTTGCAATAAACACTAAATGCATGCTACTGCTGCTGCCTGCTGCTGTTACCGCAAGGTGGATGCCAAGCGAACAGAGTGCCAGCAGAAATTGTTGCTGGATTTTCTGAAAAGGAGCGTGAGTCGCTTCAGCCGCTCAGTTGTGCGTAAGTTCTGCTGTCCGCTCGCTCCTGCTTCTCTCAAAAAGTGAAAGCTGGCCCTGCTTTTCCCAAGCTATACCTCAAAGCGGACCCCCCCGGACGTCCTGGTATCACCCTGAAAGCGTAGGTCAAGGGTGTGTGTGTGTGTGTGTGTGTGCGCGCGTATGCGTGTGCTGAGAGCCTAGGTTAAGGGGGTGTGTGTGCATAGGTTAAGGGTAGGTGTGTGCAGGGGGTGGGGAAGGGTTCGCTGTATAATGGCACAATGTATCCTCAGTAGTGTCAAGTACATAGGGTTAAGCACTTGACGTAAGAGCCCCCACGAGGCTGTTGAGCGTCTTTATAATGCTTGACCCTCTTTACCCAAAAGCCAAATGCTCATGAAGGTGCATCATCATGAAAGCACTGCCTGGAGAAAAAGAACAGATGAGAGAGGACTACGCAGTCCATGTCTGGCTGCGTGCCTGAAGCAAAGGTCACCTCACAACCACAGGGCCTCACCACAAGCAACGCCACCAACCAGGGTCACCTACAACCACAGGGCCCCACACAAGCAACGCCACCAACCAGGGTCACCTCACAACCACAGGGCCCCACCACAAGCAACGCCTGATGCGCTCGTGTTGTCCCCTATCAAATAGTCAGACTTTGATTTCACCCCCTGGTCTCCTCAGCTGGGAACGGCAGCAAAGACAACAGCAAGGCCGAACGGGTGGGAGTGGCAGCAAACACAACAGCAAGGTCGAACAGTGAAGGATGAGAAGGAACTGGGCATGGTCCATGACCAGACCGTTGAGACCATGCATGGGTGCACGCGCAAGCCACTCAGAGCATCCCCAGCCTGGAAAAAAACAGGCTTGTTACTAAGCATGTGCGCAAGAGCTTGCTGCTTTGTTCACTGAGACCACACTGCGGTGTGCTGCCTTGTCTACAAAGCTGGGTTGGCCAATTCCAAATGTACGTGCCATATATTGCGCATTCCCCACAATAGTGTGGCAATACATGTCACACACAGACAGAATTGGCTGGCCCTACTTCTAAGACCACCCGGCTGATGGTGTGCTGCTTTGAAGTTGAAACACCTGAGACTGCACCACCAGCATGCAACACGTAGCTGCGGGCTGCGACGCATGGGGTGTCAATGCAACGTGCAGTTGCATGTTCGTGAGCAGTGTGTTAAGCTCTTTCCCAGGGTTTCCCGCCAACCTTTGTCTTTCATCAAAGCAAGTGTCAAGGAAGTGTCAAGGAAGGAAAGACGTTGGCCAAGTAGCCAGACCCTAGTAGCAGTGGAGTGGACTCATGAGCGGTGAGTACAGCAACCTGTCCCACTTCACGCTATTAATGGCAGCGACGCATGGGGTGTCTCCCTCTGCATCGTTATCATTTTGATGTTACTGCATGAATCACGACCATTACTGTCCTCCATCATCACCCCTGCTGTGTTCCCCACAGCCACACCACATCATCACCCCTGCTGTGTTTCTGAGAGTCACAACTGCTGTGTTTCCCACCTGTGTTCTTGACAGTCACACCATGTCATCACCACTGCTGTGTTTCCCACCTGCGGTTCCCACAGTCACACCATATCATCCAGTAGAGGTCACTTTTGCCACGCGACCCCTCTTCCGTGTCCCACAATGACCACATCTTCCAGTAGAGGTCACTTTTGCCACGCGACCCCTCTTCCGTGTCCCACAATGACCACATCTTCCAGTAGAGGTCATTTTTGCCATGAGACCCCTCTTCCGTGTCCCACAATGACCACATCTTCCAGTAGAGGTCATTTTTGCCATGAGACCCCTCTTCCGTGTCCCACAATGACCACATCTTTCATCAGAGGTCATTTTCCACCAGTTGCGGGCTGGGTGTGCATTGGGCGTGGGATGTGGACGGTACACATTGCTTCATGGCTCCACACAATCCTCAATAATTTTTACAAACTCTTCCGCTCTTTGATGTAACACACATATGCGACCTACTTGTAGTGGGCTGGGCATGTGCTGGCGTTTGGACGCAGAGGGCTTCAGAACTGATGGACGCTTTGCAGCCTGCCCCACTATAGGTGTCGTTCTTCCTTGGGTAGGGTCTTTCGTCAGGCTAGGGTGCAGGGGCATGTCGGCAGCTGCGGGGGCAGGGTAAAGCAGGTGCATTGAAGAGTGCAAGGCGTATTACAGAAGAGTGCAAGGATAAGAGCACAAGGACGAGAATGCCACAAGGGTGTCATCAGGTGCTGCTGTGCTCTGAGTTCTGAGTTGGGTCGCTGGTGCAGGGGCATGTCGGCAGTTGCAGATGCCAGCAAGGAAAAAGAGGTGTGTCACGCTGTGCAAGGTATCTGACAGGCAGCAAGGACAGGGTGCGATACAGAGTGCAAGGGCGAAGTGGTTGCAAGGTGCGTTACAGGGGGCGAGGACGAGGAGGTTGCAAGGCGGTTGCAAGGTGTGACGAAGGCAGCAAGGGTGAGGTGGTTGCAAGCTGTGACGAAGGCAGCAAGGACGAGGTGGTTGCAGGGTGTGATACAGGGGGCGAGGAGGTGGTTGCAGGGTGTGATACAAGGGGCGAGGAGGTGGTTGCAGGGTGTGATACAAGGGGCGAGGAGGTGGTTGCAGGGTGTGATACAGGGGGCGAGGAGAAGGTGGTTGCAGGGTGCGATACAGGGGGCGAGGAGAAGGTGGTTGCAGGGTGCGATACAGGGGGCGAGGAGAAGGTGGTTGCAGGGTGCGATACAGGGGGCGAGGAGAAGGTGGTTGCAGGGTGCGATACAGGGGGCGAGGAGAAGGTGGTTGCAGGGTGCGATTCAGGGGGCGAGGAGAAGGTGGTTGCAGGGTGTGATACAGGGGGCGAGGAGAAGGTGGTTGCAGGGTGTGATACAGGGGGCGAGGAGAAGGTGGTTGCAGGGTGCGATACAGGGGGCGAGGAGAAGGTGGTTGCAGGGTGCGATACAGGGGGCGAGGAGAAGGTGGTTGCAGGGTGTGATACAGGGGGCGAGGAGAAGGTGGTTGCAGGGTGTGATACAGGGGGCGAGGAGGTGGTTGCAGGGTGTGATACAGGGGGCGAGGAGAAGTTGGTTGCAGGGTGCGATACAGGGGGCGAGGAGAAGGTGGTTGCAGGGTGCGATTCAGGGGGCGAGGAGAAGGTGGTTGCAGGGTGTGATACAGGGGGCGAGGAGAAGGTGGTTGCAGGGTGCGATACAGGGGGCGAGGAGAAGGTGGTTGCAGGGTGCGATACAGGGGGCGAGGAGAAGGTGGTTGCAGGGTGTGATACAGGGGACGAGGAGAAGGTGGTTGCAATATGTGATGAAGGCAGCAGGGTGGTTGTAAGAAGTGATACAGGGGCAAGGAAGAGGTGGTTGCAAGTTGGTTGCGAGATGTGATGAAGGCAGCAAGGACTAGTTGTGAGGAGTGACACAGAGGGCAAGGACAAGTTGGAGAGGGTGCACCTGGAAGGGGGGAGGCGGGCAAAGGGCAAAAGGTAGGGGGCGTCTAAAAGGAGGAGGCGGGCAAAAGGAAGGGCGAGGCGTGTGCTGGATGGATAATCATTCAATCAGGCTGGGGTGGTAGGTATCGCAAGTGGCAGCCAAGGGAGACCAACAATTGTGTGTGTTGTTTCAATTTTGTCTTTAGGATGAAATTGGGCGGTAGCATGTAAGGAATGGTTGCATGCCGGGTTGTGAGGGGCATGCGTTGGATTGTTGCGTGCTAGGATGGATTGGGAATGCAAAGGGAGGGCCACAGGCATGGTTGGGCTGCTTGCAAGGAAGGGTCGCACGCAAGGGTGCAAGGGGCATGCATGGGAGGGCTGCGTGCAAGGACGCAGGGGGCAGCAAAGGGAGGGCCGCACGCAAGGGAAGGTTGCTTTCAAGGGAGGCTTGCATGCACAGGAGGGTTGCATGCAAGAAAGGTTCGCACGCAAGGACGCAGGGGGCATACATTTGAAGGTTACATGTGAGGGTCACGTGCTGGGATGCAAGGGGCATACAAGAAAGGGCCACAGGCAAGGGAGGGCTGCTTGCAAAGAAGGGCCACACGCAAGGGTGCAAGGGACATGCGCTGGAGAACTGCATGCAAGGGGCATGCAAAGGGAGGGCCACACGCATGGGAGGGTTGCTTGCAAGTGAGGGACATGAAGAGATGCCATGCAGAAGGATGAAGGTTTGAAGTTTAATCACTCAAGCAGCCGAGGCCTGTGAATTTGCAAACACTGGCGTGCATGTTCATTGCACATGACACCCACCCACCCACACCCACACCCACATGCACGCATGCTTTTGCACACACCACCACACACTCATCCAACACGCAGCAAGCGGTCGCACGCACACCGCACCCTCCCGAACCCTCCCGCAGGGAACACGCCCTCTCACACACCATGAGCATGCAGTAAGTATGCATGCTCAACACATACTCCCAAGCACATTCACAAGAGCACGCACTAGCCCTCACGCACCGGAGGGGGTGGGTGCGTCAGGCTGAGGGCTCCCAGCACGGCCTGCATTGTCGGCCGGGACCCTCTCTGAAGGGCCGCCTGTTACGGCCCCATCGTTAGAAGAACCCTGGATGGGAAGCTGAGGGCTGGATGGCATCCTCCCTCCGCCCCTGTCTTCATTGTGTATTTGGTCATTGGGCCGAGACCTAGTGCTCAAGTCGGGGTGTTGGCCGTGTAAGCTCTTGGCGCGCTGGAATGTGCGGGTGCCAGCATTCGCCTGCGCATGTATGGTCACGATCAACCCATGCTCAAGTTGGGGTATTGTCAATGAATGGTCTTGGTGCGCTCATATGTGCGGGTACCAGCGTTTGCCTGTGTGTGTGTGTGTGTGTGTGTGTGTGTGTGTGTGTGTGTGTGTGTGTGTGTACCCATAAGGTTTTAGGTGTGCTGAGCAAGGTTTTTGCATTTTTGGGATGGAAATTGAATCAGCCGTGTGGGGCTAGGGTTCACCAGCTGGTTGGCATCCGTTGGCCAGTTTGCAGGCCATTAGCCAGTCAGCAAACCAATGTTAGCTAGTTTGCAAGCCGCTATCGAGTCTGTCACTAGCTTTTCTGTGAGGCAGCAGCCAGTAAGGCACCGGGCAAGCCAGCATGCAGTTTTCAGCCACCAGCCAGCCTGCTGGCAGTGAGCAAGCAGCAGCCATGAGCCTGAGATCAAGCCCGTTGTCACTAAGGCACTGAGCCCTTAAGCGTTTTGCAGCCACCAAAGAGCCTGCTGGCAGTGAGCAAGCCAGCAGCAGCCAGCAAGGCACCAAGCAGGCTCGGAAGTAGTTTGCCCCCACAACTTGATCTGTCTTCGAGTGTTGCACAGCCATGCAGGGTTTCACAATCAGACACAGAGGCTCACTAAAGGGCCCTTTCAAACCAGGCCAGCCAGCTGCGCCAACTACGGAACGTCTGTTTCCCTCGATGCAACCCACCGCAAGAACAAGGAATGAATGAGCAGGTGGGATACTGTGTCAGTGCTTGCATCACTCTGATACTGTGTCAGTGCTTGCATCACTCTGATACTGTGTCAGTGCTTGCATCACTCTGATACTGTGTCAGTGCTTGCATCACTCTGATACTGTGTCAGTGCTTGCATCACTCTGATACTGTGTCAGTGCTTGCATCACTCTGATACTGTGTCAGTGCTTGCATCACTCTGATACCGTGTCAGTGCTTGCATCACTCTTACACTGTGTCAGTGCTTGCATCACTCTTACACTGTGTCAGTGCTTGCATCACTCTGATACTGTGTCAGTGCTTGCATCACTCTTACACTGTGTCAGTGCTTGCATCACTCTTACACTGTGTCAGTGCTTGCATCACTCTGATACTGTGTCAGTGCTTGCATCACTCTTACACGTGACGCTAGCCCAGAGGCCAAGCCTTGATACCAGGCAGGCTCTCGCTCTATGCAGACAATGACATGCATTGCTGTTATGTTATATTGATGCATTGATACATTGGCGATATTAAGTAGGCTCTTGCTCTGTGCAGCCTGAAATTCCGCAAACCAGTGAATGGCGGATCAATACTCTTTATGCAGTACGGCCTGAGCCAACACATAGCTTACCATGGCCCACACCGAGTCTACAGTAGCCTAAGTCTGCCTGAATTCACTCTGTATCCATGACTTACAAACAAGAGAGTCAAAAGAGAAACTAGAAAACCTAACCTGATTTTGCCTGAATCCGCTGTGTATCCACTGTGACTTTAATAAAAGAGATTCCAAGGAGAAGTTGGGAAACCACAACTGAGTTTGCCTGAATCTGCTTTGCATTCACCATGACTTTAGTATAGAGAATTCAAGGTGTAATTGGAAAACCAAACCCCCAATGGCAACAAGCAAGCTCTTTTGATTGAGGCCTAAAACAATCACTGCAAACGGCCAAGAGTTTGTTCAAGGCAACTCCTTTAAACTGCTTGCTGCAAACAACCAAGAGCTTGTTCAAGGCAAACTGTTTAAACGACTTGCTGAAAACGGCCAAGAGCTTGTTCAAGGCAACTTGTATACGTACAGGGAAACATTTACTGGGAACATACCCACCCTGGCACCAAGCGGGCGTTTTTTCAGGACTGCCCCAGACAACTTGTTGCAACAATAAAGAATGAGTTTGTGAACAGTTCAGGAACAATTGGAATCATACCCACCATGGCACCGAGCGGGCTCTTGGTTAGAGAAGCCCCGAACGACTTGTTGCTACGCTGCGGTTTGTACAGGTTGCCGCTGTTCTGCAAAGCAGCGCAAACAAGGACACAGCACAATGTTCATATTCATTTCTTTCAATCTTCTCCCTGCTGCTGCCCTGCGGAGCACTGACAAGGACACAGCACAATGCAAATATTCATCCCTTTTGTTTTCTCCCTGCTGTTGCCCTTCGGAGCACTGGCGAGGACACAAAACAGTGTCAACATTCATTTTTATCTTCTTCCTGCTGTTGCCCTGCGGAGCGCTGGCAAGGGCACAGCACTCTTCAAGAAACAAGGACTGCCCTGCAGGGCGCCTTCAGGGAGTCGCGAGCTAGAGAAAATCAATTAATTAAACATAACATGTGATCAACGGGAGGAGGGCCACAACATACGAAGATATTGCACTGTGACTGATGTGCCCCAAACCCCCAGAGCAGCAGAGACTGGGGCAAATGCAGCAGCACCGGCAGCAGCAACAGCAACTGCCGCAGCAATTATAGCAGCTGCACGCGGCACACGAAGAGCTTCACAGGCTAAGGAAAAGCCTGACAAAACCTGTAGGGGAATGGACAGGCTGCTTGGGCGTTCGCATGAGCTTCTTTTTCTATATCGCCTTGTCTTCCAGCTTTCCTCCTACTTAAATTACCATAAAACAAAAGTTCAAAACTGCAATTAACAGATTAACACTGTCATCCTCCTCAAGGGGCGTGCACCATGTACAAGAAAACTTCAAACCTCATAGAGCTAGCAACTTGTAACAAGCAGGCTCGCTCATGCACTTGCAGCTGAAGCACTTTTGGTCTGGGCAAGCATGTCATGTTCAACCAACTAACCTCACATGCATACGCTCCACCACACCAGGCCCCATCCCTCCCTATCTTTCTCCCTTTTACTTCCTCATATTTAGTCACCTAACGTGTGCTCCACAACACCAGGCCTGTCCTTTCCTTTCTCTTCCTTTCTCCTTTCTCCCTTGAATCCTTTCTCTCCTACTCCCTCAAATTCAGTAACCAAACACGAACACTGAACACACGAATGGTACTGCAATTGCCTGCGCCGATCCACCCCTGGATTTGAAACCTCTATTCGTTTCATTATGGAACTCTTTGTTGTTCTCTCACATTTGTTGGCCAAACATGCTTTCAACCATGAACACGAATCTGCACAATTCTGTGCCGATGCACCCATGTACTTACGGAACCCTCAATTACTTCCATGAATCTATGGGGCTCTTTGTTACTCTCTCTCTCTTGCATGATGACCAAACATGCATTCAACACATGAAAATGAATCTGCACTGACCTGCGCCGATCCACCTATTGATTTATGGAACTCGGATGCGCTATGTGTTTGTGGACTCATGTCCTGCATGGCAGGATCCGTGGCAATCAATTGATTGGTGAGTGTTCAACCTGTCAATGTTTTTTTCGGGAATGTCGTTGTTTCAGCAGAAAATGTCCAGATAAGATTTGCAAGGCAGAGTCTGTGGTCATTCAACGATGAGCGCTTTCCTGACTTCAAACGCTCAGGAAGTGAGGCGTCATTCGTACCACAGTCCGCATTGCACTTTGCAAGGACACAGAGTGTTTTGGCTTTTGGCACACAGGAGTCGAGGCATCATTTGTACCACAGTCCGCACCGCACTCTGCAAGGACACAGAGTGTTTTGGCTTTTGGCACACAGGAGTTGAGGCATCATTCTTACCACAGTCCGCATCGCACTCTGCAAGGACACAGAGTGTTCCAACTTTTGATACACAGGGATCAGGGCATCAGGAATTGAGGCAACACTCTGGTGGTTGATCAGTGGTTGATCAGGTACAGAAATTAACTCCAGCCGAAGAGATGTCACAGGGTCAATTTTGACCCACGCGTCTTTTGGATGCAGCTATGTATCTGGTCATCTCATAAGGTGTATCTTGGCACGGCAATCCGCAAGAGCACAGACCCAGGGCATCGGGTGTCCCCTCAATAGTACCAAGAGAAGAGGACTCCTAATGCTGTGCAGGCACTCTAAAAAGAGTCCTAAGATGGTCACCCGAATGCTGCACAGGTGCGCTTAAAGTGTGCGTGTGTGTGTGCGCGTAAACGTGTATATGTGTGTGTCGTTTGAAATGCATGGACAACCTAATTATCCAAATGCTGCACCATGTCAGTCAAAGAGGTAGGCACACACAAGAATGCACACACACACACACACACACACACACACACGGACATACACAAATTTGGGTTGACGCAGTTGTGGTTCTCATTGATGATGTAACTTTGGATGTGGGACTTCTATTCCTGTATTGAAGTATGATCTGCATGTACGGGCTTTATTTATGGCCTGTATGCTTGTGGGTGGCAACAACAGTGCTGGACGCAAGGTGGGGAGCCACCTGAGAACAAATCAATGAGGGCATGCAAGCAACATTAAGCACTCCTTGGAGTTGATGCACCTGCGGTGCTTGTGCCAACGCATTGGCTTTGGATGCGGGAGTCCTGGTGGTACACACACCACATACATACACACACGCACATGCACGCACACGCGCACACACATGCATGCGTGCACACACATATACACACACACGCACACCCACACACACCTTGTCGAGACGTCTGTGGTGCTTGTCGATGGATGGGCTTTGGAGGCGTGGTGCCTGGTGGTTGAGGGGCACGACCCCTGGCCTGGGTGGCGGCCGCGTCATATGACTGTTGCCGGCACCGTTGGTTAGGGACGTGTGGGCATGCTGTGCAGCGGCTTGCGCCTGCAGGTGTGTGGTACAGGGTGTAAAAGCCACATCCGTGTGTGCATCTGTGTGTGTGTGTGTGTGTGTGTGTGATTAATTAATTGCATCTGCTCCCTGCTGCCCGTTTTGGTCAGATTTGCGCCAAACACAGATCAGTCACCAGAAAGCACCACACACCACTGACCTGCTGCACTGCAACCTGCTGCCTGCACTGGTCAGATTCGCGCCAAACACAAATCAGTCACCAGCAAGCACCACACACCACGGACCTGCTGCACTGCAATCTGCTGCCTGTACTGGTCAGATTCACACCAAACACAAATCAGTCACCAGCAAGCACAACACTCACCACAGACCTGCTGCACTGCAACCTGCTGCCTGTATTGGTCAGATTCGCGCCAAACACAAATCAGTCACCAGCAAGCACAACACTCAATACTGACCTGCTGCACCGCCATCTGCTGTCGGTAGTGGTCCAACACGCGCTGGCGCGTGGGGAATACACGGCAGGGTAGGGGGTCACTGTCAGGGCCCTGCAACAATAGCCAGCATGCTCTTGTCACATTCACACCACAAGGAAACCCAATACATGAGATTAAGTTGAAAGGCACGGAGCAAAAGGGGATCACTGTCAGGGCCCTGCAACAGAGGCCAGCAAGTTCTTGTCGTTCACATCACCAGGAAATCCAAAACATGAGATTGGGTCAAAAGGAACAAAGCAGGCAAGAAGGGGCAATCTGACAGGGCCCAGCAACAGCAGCCGCATGCTTGTTACGAGCATCACTGTTAGATCCATGACACGAGACTCGAGTAATGAAGGCATGCAGTTGGCAACCACTGGTCCCAGCCAGGGACTGGTCATTAGCCGACTTTGAATCGTTCATATCTTAATTTTTTCGTACTTTGGCGGACTCAAATCGAACCGGTGGATGACCCAAACCTGGTCTCAACAAAGCAACAGAAGCCCTGATTAAGAAGCAATTGCACTGTATTGACAGGTATTCATTTCATACACCCTTTAAAAAAATGTTTACTCCAACAACTGTACTGACAGGTACTCATTTCATACACCCTTTGAAAAATATTTACTCCAGCAACTGTACTGACAGGTACTCATTTCATGCACCCTTTGAAATAACATTTACTTCAGCAAGTCCACTGTGAATCTGCACCCCCTCCAAAGTGAGTTTATTATGTGCAGTCCGCACAAACCCGCAGGGGCAAACAGCCCCTGCACTGCCCTCATACTTTAACCTACCCACTCAATCTCAACCCAGAACTGATGCTTGCTGTGCAGTGCCATGCACCTCAGTCTGCTGCCACCACTTATGCGTGATGACTTTTTGACTGCTGCCCTGCCAGAGACCGCGCAGTGCCTGTTGTGCACCAGCTCTCATGTCTCCAGATTAGACCATTCCATTAATACATCAGCAAGCCTATCATCGTCATCAAGCCATGGATACCAATTATCCATCCATACTCCGGACCAGGAGAGCTTTTATCACTCACAACCCCGGTGATCCGCACCCCCATAGTTATTTGTGTTTTTAGGTACACATTTTGTCCGCACCGTCAGACATTGTTTTGCGGCGTGATATAATGTCACTTTGGCGAGACGGTAGTACCATTCCATTAATACAGCAGCAAGCTTATTGTCATTAAGCCATGCATATTGATTTTTCATCCATGCTCCGGACCAGAAGAACTCTTGTCACTCGCACCCCCGGTGATCGGAAACCTTGTCCATTTTTAAGTTTATCCGCACAAACCCGCACCTCCAAAGATAATCACTTATGTTTCAAGGCACACGTTTTGTCCGCACCGTCAGACATCTTTTTGTGGCGTGATGTAGTATCAATTTGGCGAGTCCCAACCTAGGAGCAAAAGAAGCCCCAATAGAGAAGCAGCTATGAGCCTCAACACAGGAGCAACAGAATCCGCAGTAGGAGCAAACAGAAGCCCAAATGAGGAAGCAACAGTACTTCCCAACATTGAAACAACATTAGCCCCGATTAAGGGACAACAACAGGCCTGCACTCACTTCTGGGCACAGCTTCTTCTGCAAGTTATCGAGCTCGGTCCTGATATGCTTCAGGGAGGGCCGGAGCTCGTGCATCTCTGCCCAGCACTTCTCTGCCAGGAAGCGATATCTGCGCGCAAGACAGAGCTTCAAAAGCAGGGTCTGTTGGATGTGATGGAAGAAGGGCTGGAGCTCATGCATCCCTGCCAGCATTTCATTGGCAGGACCCAATACCACAGCGCGCAAGGCACGGCTTAAAGGAATCAATTGGGGGTATGCTGGAATGAGGGCTAAATCATGTGCACCTGTGCCTAGCACTCCTCTGCCAGGAAGCGACACATGCCCGCAAGACAGCTTCAAAAACAGGGTCTGTTGGGAGTGATGGAAGAAGGACTGGGGCTCATGCATCCCTGCCCAACACTTCTTTGGCAGAAAGCATTACCACAGCGCGCAAGGGCGGCTTCAAGGAATGAACACTTCTGTGCTAGGAAGCGACACGTGCGCGCAGGACAGCTTACAAGCAGAGTCTGGTTGGGGTGCTTGCGGAGAAAGCCGGAGCTTATGCATGTCTACCCAGCACTTCTCTGCCAGGGAGCGATACACATGCGCAAGACACTGCTTGAAAAAGAGCCAGGTGAGTGTGCTTGAGGATGTGCTTGAGGGAGGGCTGGAGCTCATGCACCTTCGTCTGACAATTCTCTGCCAGGATGCCAAGCCAGCTAAGACAGGCACTACTCTTACTGTCAGGGCTTGTCACCAACTGACGATAAGAAAAGTGTGAGTAGGGATAAGACAAGCAGGAATAAGAAAAGGATAAGCAGGGATGCCTGGCAACGTCCCTTTGTCTGCTGCTGGAGGCATAATGGAGGCATACGAGCAGGGTTGCTGCACTGAGGTGACACTGTGGGCAACCCCTCCATGCATCAGCAATCAAAGTAACAAGGCTGTAACAAGTAACCCCTAACAAGTAACAAGCAACCCCTCCATGCATCAGCAATCAAAGTAACAAGGCACATACAGTTGCAAAGCAATAGAGCCCAGTGTGGATGTCAACATCTCAGCATGCTCAAGACCCCAGGAGCTTTTCAGGGGGAGAGCAGCACAGATAGCGGATAATGAAACCATGCAAGTTTTTGTTTGTGTATCTCACAAGCCCAGAAGGAAAAAGCGTGCACACACATGTACACAATAATCTACACACACACACACACACACACAGCTATTGGCACACACACCTTGATGGGCAGTCTGATGGGAATATGGGGCGTGCCCTCTTGGTGACGACAGCCAGGATGACTTCACTGTCACTCAGCTGCTTGAAAACTTTTTCTCCCGTGTACACCTCCCACATCAGTACACCAAAGGCGTACACATCTGAGGAGGGTAGCAAGCGACCTGTGGGCCATAAGAGAGTAGCGAGTGCCATGGAAAGGGAAGCAAGTGTTATGAAGAGGGCAGCAAGCAACCTGTGGGCCATAAGAGAGTAGCGAGTGCCATGGAAAGGGAAGCAAGTGTTATGAAGAGGGCAGCAAGCGACCTGTGGGTAATAAGAGAGTAGCGAGTGCCATGGAAAGGGTAGCAAGTGTTATGAAGAGGGCAGCAAGCGATCTGCATGCCGTGAAGATAAAACCAGAAGTGGAGCATTGAGACTGCAGAACATTGATATCGCCAATGAATACCTGAGGCTGCCACATAGGACACCATGCAACATAGGACACCATGCAAGATAGGGGCGTTGCGCAGTTTGGTAAGCACATGTTGCAATTCAGCAAAGGGAGCACGCGTTGCGCCACTACACGAGCCTGTCTGAGCTTTTGATGACACACTTAATACAGAACTTTGAATTTATGGGCCTGGCGCGCAGAGCTTATGATCGTGATGGTGCAGCTGTGTCAGCGCATGAATACGTCTAATACATCTGAACCAACACACACACACACACGAACGCATGCACACACACATCCAATGGCGTGTGACCCACCTTTCGAGAGCAGCTCTGGAGGCATGTGAGTGACGGTTCCAAACGTGTGCGTCTTTATGACGGGGCAGTCCGCCGCGATTACTCGCGACAAACCAAAGTCGCTCACATGCAAGTAGAAGAAGGGGACGGGCACAAGCGTGTGGGTACAAAAGCATGTGAGCACCAGCGTACGGGCACCAGCATCTGGGCATAAGTGTGTGGGCACAAGCATGTGGGTATGGGTGCGCGGTCCCACCCTTGTCAAGAGAAATGTCAAGTGGTTGGACTGGCTCTGTCCAGTGCATGTTTCCTTTTCTGTGAGTGCATACATTATGAACATTGTTTCTGGGATGCATGGCTTTTGGGAGAGACTGATCTACCTACAGGGTCGCTGAGCACAAAAGTGGGCAAGCACGCCATTTCCCCCCTGCTGCAAAGTGCACTGAACCTCAAAACAAACTGACAATACATGAACCACAACAAATGTTTGAGATGGTCGACGGTCAATTCTCATTGCAACAACAAGAATATACCATCATTGCAGAATGAAGCAATGAGGCGAAGCAGGTATGCCCAGCAATGGATAAGGTATTGATTGGAACCACTTGCGCTTTATGTTGGCAGTAGGGCCTGTTGGTTTGTTGGAAGTGAGACAGCCTGTGAGGCACAAAGATGCAATAACCATTAAATCGACCACCGCAAGAACACAGTATGTCATGGCATTTCATGGTTAGAGAACGCTCTCGAGGAAACAAAAAATAAAGGATTGCAGAGGGAGGGGCCTCAAAGAGGTGTCCTGAGGCTAGTAGCTTGTCCAGGTAGCATCCTACTCTCACCATTGAGGTGTTCAAGCAACCATTGAGGTGTTCCAAGCGTCATCCTGCTTTTGCCATCGAGGAGTTCTGAGGCCAGCAACTCATTCAAATGACATCCTTGACAAATTCATATGTAAATGCCAAAAGTTCCAGTTTTAACTAGGGAATTAAGGAAAGTAACAAATATATAGCATCTGAACACATACACGTGTACATGTACATGACATTGGTAAACCCCAGTCAGCTGCTTTTGCCGGTGTTGGATAATGTCCATTCTGAGAGAGATGATAGCGGTAACACGTCCATTCCATGAAATGAAATGTCCGACATGTCCATTCTAAGAAGCGAAAGCAGCAACACGTCCATTCCAAGAGGCAAAAGCAGGGACACGTCCAGGCCATGAGGTGAAAGTGGCAGATGTGATTGAAAAATGGAAGAGGGAGCACAAAGGCACATTCGCTCCATGTCAATCCCGTGAGAGAAAGTGCTTGGAACGGTTGAAAATGGAAGAGGAAAGCATGTTTGTTTTGATTTAGGGAGGTGTTGTTGCCTCCCTTTGCAACCCATGTGCAACACAGATTGAGCGAGGGCCCATTTCAACCGCCCTTCCCCCCCTTCACCAAAGCCGACAAATGCATCATCAGAGTCGCATCATCATATCACATCGTCATCAGAAGAATGGAGACTTGGCAGGCAAACCTCGCGCCTACCTTAGCCTCCCACCCACGCTTGTCCTTGTCCGAAGATGCTAGCAGCACGTTGGCTGCCTGCGATGGAGGTGTGTGAGACAGGTAGAGTTGGGTAAGGAGGGTTGCATTTTGCGTCGGAAGAGGCTCTGGAGGGAGAGAGCCAAAGAGGCTCTTTGGAGCCTGACTTGACCAGTGCTTAACCATCTTCCCCCAGCCCTGGTGGCAGGGACGGGGATACGCTGCATGAGCCCAGCAAGCATGTGTGACACGGATGAGACGCCTCAGGTGTGATGATGAGGCCAGTCGAGGGATGCCCATACATGTGGGCTCGCATGACAGTGTTGGTTGCTTGCCATGCAACAGCCAGACAACACAAGGATTTACGGGGACAAAGCGTTTTTAGTCATAGATGACTGGGGCAGGCATGCCCTGCATGAGCCCAGCAAGCATGTGTAACAGGGGCAAGACAACTCAGGTGTGATGATGAGATCAGACGGCATAAGGACTGATGGGGACGAAACGTTCTCAGTCATAGATGACTGGGGCAGGCATGCGCTGCATGAGCCAATTGCTGTTGTCAGCCGGCACAACCAAGGAGGGCCACCTGCCTGATACAATGCCTGATACTCGCACTTCGCATGCTTAGTTGGAGGACTGACCCTGCGTGCAACTGCACACTACTGTGGAGGAGCACGTGCCTGATCTACTGCAATGCACCACACACAACTTTGGGGGACGGTGCACAGCTACTGCACACTCCTGCGCACTACTATGGAAGACCATGTTCCTGATGTGCTCCTTTGATGTGCTCCTTTGGAGGACTCTGCACCAATGCTTTGCACACTACACACCACTTGGGAGGACCATCTGAGACACGCACTTCCTTAGAGCGCGATTCACTGCTGCTGCTTACAACTGCGCACTGTGTTGGGGGACCACCTGCTGATGGGACCTGATAAAATGAGACTCGCCCGATGGAAGGAATGAGGCAACGCACAGCTACTGCACACCAAATTGGAAGGCCATGTGCATGATGCGCTGTGGTGCACCAAAAGTCGGAAGGCTGTGCACCACTGCTATACCTTAACTTGCACGACGGTGGAGGATCACCGTCATAGAGGATCACATGCCGGATGCACACTGATGCACGATGTTCTGCAACATGGCTGTGCAACATAAGTACACATTACACTAGGCAGTGCGTTGGAGGACTCTGCACTACTGCTATGTACTGGCATGGACATCTATGGAGGCCCATGTGCCTACAAGGGCTCAGTAATTGATTTCAGTGCTTGCACTGGCGTGCACGTTAGTACATAGCAGTGGTGCAGGGTCCTCAAACATAGCGCATAGTAGTACATGGGGACTCATGTGCAAAAGCAATGTGCCCCTGCCTGCCCCTGTAGGCATCAGCACAGCGTGTGTGCCGCATTTTTTGCTTTGGTGCAAAGTGGGTGTGCTGCGTGAAGGTGACGGGTCTGGCTGGCGAATCAGCTGACGCTTCTTGTTGATCGGGTGACACGAAACAAGCACCAAGCAGGAGTATTATCAAAGTATGGCAGCTGGAGCACAAGCTCATAACTGTGTGTGTGTGCCTCACTGGCACAATAAGGGATTGAACATGTACACAGAAAGACCAGCAGACACCCCTCCCTCACCTTGTGTATTGAAGTGCCGCCTTCGCAAGAAGCTGAGCACGTCTGTACTTTCTTTGACCATCCCTAGCAAAGTCCAACAAGACCACAAAGAAGCAGGTACCCTACCCTCAAGTCCCTGTGAAGGAAGGTGTGTTTTGTGGTCATCCTCATGCCACAAAACACACCGTCTTCATGTGGTGCCTGTGCAGGTGGATACCCCACCTTCAGGTCCCCGTGTATGATGCGGTGCTCATGCAAGAAGCTGAGCGCGTCTGCCGTCTCCTTGAGCACCTCTAGCGAAGTCCATGCATTCCAGTTCACGGTTTGGCTGTCAACTGGATGATGCAACCTGCAGAAAGGGGCAGTGCTTGTGTGCTCTGAAGTGCATGTCACGTTTGTACGTTTTGTGTGTTTTGTGTGTTGTGTGTGTGCGCGCGCGCGTGCGTGCGTGCGTGCATGCGTGTGTGTGTGTGTGTGTGTGTGTGTGTGTGTGTGTGTGTGTGTGTGTGTGCGCGCGCGTGTGTGTATGTGAGTATGTGTGCACATAAAATCTCGGGGCTTCTCACATCAACCTTTGAGCTTTGTTGGCAAAAGCTGGTTGCTGGGTGACAGAATATCTCTTTTGAGGAGCAGCCAAAGGCTCTGAATTGTAGCAGTGCATTCAAGACTTGAAGAAAGCAAGCTGGAAGGCAGTGGGGCACACATGAAGACTTGCACACACACAACCTGTCTTTAAAAATGAGCAGCAATAACCCTTCCAACAAGTGTTGAACCATTTATAGCATGTGGCCATTGACCCCTGGACTGCAGATCTGCAAGGGCCTAACAGATCCCTGGAGGCCTACGACGTAGATCCCCAGAAACCCAGAGCACAGAGCCCCAGGGGCCCAAAATGCAGATCCCTCGAGGCCTACAACATAGATCCCCAGAAGCCCATAACACAGAACCCCAGGGATTGACAACACAGCCCTCTGAAGGCCTACAACACAATGTGGATCCTCTGGAGCCCATGACACAGGACCCAAGGGCTTAGAATGCAGGCTCTCTTCAAGAGGCTTATTACAACGTAAACCTCTAGAAGCCCATAACACAGAGTTCCGAGGGCCCAAAATGCAGATCCCTGGAGGCCTACAACATAGATCCCCAGAAGCCCATAACACAGAACCCCAGGGGCCGACAACACAGCTCTCTGAAGGCCTACAACACAATGTGGACCCTCTGGAGCCCATGACACAGGACCCAAGGGCTTAAAATGCAGGCTCCCATCAAGAGGCTTATTACAACGTGAACCTGAGGTAGTCAATGATGCGGAGCGCCAAGGGCATTAAACGCCGATCTCTGCCGGCCTGCAACAAACTCTTACAGCCCAAAACACAGCACGTCAGGTGCTTAAAACATAGTTATCCCCAGGTCTAACACTCACTTGAAGGAGGCCAGCATTTTTGACAAGGAGCCCTTGTCGCAGTATTCCATCAAAATGTGCCACTCAAAGGAGGGGATGCCGCTCTGCATGCGCACAAAGGTGGTGTTAACAGCGCAGGGCACTTCAGGAGAGGGCTGCTGCACTGGACAAGCATGCCCCATGCACACTGCTTGCACCGGAAAGCATGCCCCATGCACACTGTTGCATGGTTGCACTTGTCCAAAACAAGCATGCCTGAAATGCTGTGACTGAGCTGCTAGATTCGCTCTTAGATTGGTTTGACTTGGCTACAGGCACCTGTTTGCTTCAGCCAAGCTGCCCTCATAAGCAGGTATGATTACGTAATCCTTTCCTTTTTTGGTAACCGATTGTGACTCACATGGCAGCGACTACTTCTACAGATTGGACTGGTTTGGTTACAGGCACCAACCCATAAACCACTCGAGTCATCACTGTGGTCTGTTTGCTCCAGCCAAGCTGCCCTCATAGGCAAGTAATCCTTTCCTTTCCTAATGTCCAATTGTGATGCCCAAGGGATTGACGTGTTCTACAGATCCGACTGGTTTGGATACAGGCAACAACCCATTCATCACTCACGTCGCCACTCAGGTAAAATTGCTCCAGCCAAGCTGCCCTCATGAGCAGATACAACTATGTAATCCTTTCCTTTCCTAATGACCGATTGTAATCCCCAAGGGATTGACGTGTTCTACAGATCCGACTGGTTTGGATACAGGCAACAACCCATTCATCACTCACGTCGCCACTCAGGTAAATTTGCTCCAGCCAAGCTGCCCTCATGAGCAGATACAACTATGTAATCCTTTCCTTTCCTTATGACCGATTGTAATCCCCAAGGGATTGACGTGTTCTACAGATCGGACTGGTTTGGATACAGGCAACAACCCATTCATCACTCACGTCGCCACTCAGGTAAATTTGCTCCAGCCAAGCTGCCCTCATGAGCAGATACAACTATGTAATCCTTTCCTTTCCTAATGACCGATTGTAATCCCCAAGGGATTGACGTGTTCTACAGATTGGACTGGTTTGGTTACAGGCAACGACCCACTAACTACTCAAGTCGCCACTCAGGTAAATTTGCTTCAGCCAAGCTGCCCTCATGAGCAGGTATGACTATGTGACCTTTGCCTTTCCTAATGACCAATTGTGATCCACAAGGCGTAGAGTGGTATAGCCGATCAGCCAGATTCTCGGGCTGTAGGCCAACCCCTTGTAGTATTGCATCGCATCATATGGCGCTTCAATGTGGGCATTCTGAAAAGGAAACACCCGATGCAACCCTGGAAGCGATCGGCCTCCTTTCTGTCAAATCGAACAACTCTGTCCCGTCTCCTTGGCTGCCTTCACTGAAGTTCCTCTGCAGCCTAAGCGAATTGAACCCTCTCTGCCATCAATATTCCCTCCCCGCCTTCTTTGCTGCCTTCACTTAGTTTTTCTGCGGCCCAAATGGTTAACCCTCTGCATTGGCCGGCAGCCTACACTCCTCCAGCAGCATGGCTTTGATAAACCAACCAAAACAACTCTGAGATTAACTTACAAGTTAGCAAGCCAGCAGCCTGCGCTCCTCCAGCTGCATGGTCTAAAACAAAAATTCAACCTATTTAACTGCTTTATCAAGTTGTGCCCACCTTGAGGTCTCCTCCAGCATTGGCCAGCAGCCTGCACTTTTTCAGCAGCAACTAAGTAGCAACAGGGCTCTTGTAAACCAAGAAAAACGCACCTCAGGGTCTCCTCCCGCATTGGCCAGCAGCCTGCGCTCTTCCAGCAGCAAGTCTGCATCTACATCATCCCCAGAATGGCTTGTCACCTAAAGAATGGGATAGACAAGTTTGTCGTGAGCAAAAGTAAAAAGTACTTTTGCTGCTTGTGAGCACTTTTGTGCGCCACCCGCCATGCCTATATGCTATGTAGCACATGCTGCATCTTGTCTAAACTTGTACACGTCAGATATGCTTAGGGATCGGCGTTGGCCTATAGCGCTATATAGCGTATAGCGCTATATAACGTTATATAGCGCTATACAATTTAAAAAATATAACGTGTGCCAAAATTGAGAACGGCCAAAATCACCATCAGCCCGTCCACAGCACTTCAATTTTCGTCGCATACCAGGAGAATGACCTTCATAAAAGGCTAACGTGCACAAAGGAGAGCCGCAGGGGGAGAAGCAGGGCCTGGCAAAGCCCTGGACTTGGAGGCCACAACTACAAACACACACACACGCGCACACACACACACACACACACACGCACGCACGCACGCACGCACGCACGCACACACACACACACACACGCACACACACACACACAGACACACACACACACACACACACACACACACACAAACACACACAGGTAGGCACGCACACGCAGGCAGGCATCCACACACAGGCAGGCAGGCACTCAGCCACACACACAAATACACACAAACACACACATATGCGCGTGTGCGCACACTAGCATGCGCTGTAGCATGCACATTCACAAGAGCGTGCTCATGCGTGACAGAAAAGTATGCATGCACATAGGCATGTGCATGCAAGTGCATTAACACATGCAGGCGCGCACACATGCTTTCACACACAGGCAGGCAGGCAGGTACACACACACACACACACACAGGCAGTCACACACACGCTGGCAGGCAGGCAGCCACACGCAGGCAGGCAGCCACACGCAGGCAGGCAGGCATACACACATGCAGAAAGGCAGGCACACATAGGCGCGCACACATGCATGAAGACATGCAAACGCGCATACGCACAAGTGCGTGCACACATACACCCACAGACAGGCAGGCACACACATGCATGCAGGCAGGCAGCCAGCCACACACAGGCAGAGAGGCAGGCAGGCAGGCAGGCAGGCACGCACAGGCAGGCACGCACAGGCGCGCACACATACACCCACACACAGGCACACAACACATTCACACACACACACACACAAACACACATACACACAACCTATCATGGGCTGTTTTGTATAGATAAGGGAAGGGCCAGTGGGGATAGCCTTTGCATAAGGGAGTGGGACAGCTAAGGGCACACCTAGTGCAGTAGGTCATTTGGCCTAAGCAGATATAGCGCTATATTATGGCCAGATGACGGCCAGAGCTCAACAGCTTTGCTTTCTGACTTTCATTTTTTGCAAGGGCGCATTGTGCACGGTGCCCATCCAGCCTGCCGAGTCTGATGCCGAAATTCGATTCGCGAAGGGGAGTTCTGGCAAAATATAGCATTTTTATATAGCGCCATATAGCGCTATATCGCTATATAACGCTATATAGCGCTACCGGTTTGGCTCATATAGCGCTATACGCCGATCCCTAGATATGCTGCATTCGCACGTGTGTGTGTATGTGTGCGTGTGTGTGTGTGTGTGTGCTCTCATCTTTTTTTAGGTGTTGACTACGTTTGGATGGCTCTCGTGAGCACTGTCTCCGTGTCACACACATTGACTCTGAGCTTCCTATAAATTGGATTTAACCCCTCACAGGTGCTTACTATGTTTCAAAGGGAAATGGCTCTCAAAGGCACCGCCTCCACCTCAAAAGCGTCGACGTTTCTAGTTTCTAAATTTCATATCAAACCTCCTGGATGTATATAATTACTCACCTTGTAAGTTGACCTTTTTTGGATGGTTGATGGCTTTCAAAGGCACTGCCTCCACCTCAAAAGCGTTGCCAGTTTCTAGATTCTAAATTTCATGTCAAGCCTCCTGGATGTACATAATTACTCACCTTGTAAGTTGACTTCTTTTGGATGGCAAATGGCTTTCAAAGGCACCGCCTCCGCCTCAAAAGCGTCGACGGTTTCTAGATTCTAATTCTTATATCAAACCTCCTGAATTTGCATGATTACTCACCTTGTAAGTTGACTTTTTTTGGATGGTTGATGGCTCTCAAATGCACCGCCTCCACCTCAAAAGCGTTGCCAGTTTCTGGATCCTTGAAAATCAAATTTCCTGGGTTTAGATTACATTCACCTTGTGAGTGTTGACTGCCTTTGGATGGTGGATGGCACCCAGGAGCACCACCTCCACTTTCTAAATGTTCAACCATTAAACACTCCATGATAGAAACTCCTAAATTTGAAACGTACCTTATAAGTATTGACTATGTTAGGATGGTGGATGGCACTCATGAGCACCGCCTCCATCTGCGCCATTCGTTCTTTGCGACCCTCCCACTCTATCTCCTCCGGTAGCAGGTCAGGACTGTTGTTGCCAGCTATGACCTGCATGTGCGCACACACCATGCTTGACAGGCTTCATTTTCTACGTCAGCAGCTGAGAGAACACAGAACATGCAGGGCCTGTCAAGATATGCATGCACAAACACTTTCACGCTTGGCTTTGTTTGGTAGTAGGTCAGGACTGTTATTGCCAACTACGACCAGCATGTGCGCACGCACCATGCTCTACAGGCTTCGTCTCCTACAACAGCAACTGAAACTTGAGGGGCAGCACTTCTCTAAGGAGGCACGGTCTGCCTCAAAAAGAGGGAGCGCAGAGTGCTGAAGGACCACGTAAACTTGTATGTATGCATTTCAGCATTACTCCTCAACTCTTTTAGTTGCAAGACATGAGAGGGGAGAGTGAAGCAGACAGCAGAGAAACACGAGGGGAGGATAAAGCAGACAGCAAAGAAACACGAGGGGAGGATAAAGCAGGCAGCAAACAAACACAAGGGGAGGATAAAGCAGACAGGAAAGAAACAAGAGGGGAGGGTGAAGCAGACAGCAAAGAAACACAAGGAAGGATAAAGCAGGCAGGAAAGAAACAAGAGGGGAGGGTGGAGCAGGCAGCAAAGAAACAAGAGAGGAGGGTGAAGCAAACAGCAAAGAAACACAAGGGGAGGATAAAGCAGACAGCAAAGGAACTCAAGGGGAGCGTGAAGCAGACAGCAAAGACACAAGAGGGGAGGGTGAAACAGATAGCAAGGAAACAAAAAGGGAGAGTGAGACAGCAAAGAAACTCAAGGGGAGGGTGAGATAGATAGCAAAGACACAAGTAGGCAGCAAAGCCACAGTGGGGTTGTTGTTGATAAGTTGACAGTGTGCACACCTCCTCCCACTTCAGTCGCTTGACAGCAATTGAAGGGTTTCAGTGCAGACTTAACACTGCGTATGCCAATTAACATTCTCGCATTCAACCATTGAATCGTTTGTCTTTCGCATTCCTACAACTGATGTGTGTACCATACACCATTTCATGTGTGCCTATATCCCTGGCATGGATATGAGCCTTACAGCCCTTTAAGTATGGCAAAAATGGAAGATTTGTCGTGCACGTGTCAGTCTCCACCACCCCTCTTTTCACACACACCTTGACCGCCACTTTCTCTCCATCCCACTCGCCCAGGTACACGTTGCCAAAGCCACCGCGTCCAATCAAACGGATGAGCCTAAAAGGCGCTTTTGCTTGCTCAGGGGTGATCATTACACTGCCTGATTCCGAGCGCACGCTGTAGGAACAGCATGCAAGTGAGGGCATGGATTCAGCTGCAATGAGTAGGAAGTAGAAGGCCTGTTGGCGCACTCAGAGGTAGTCATAGCGCTGCCTGATCCCAAACCTACACTGGAGGAAGGAAAAGCATGCGAGCGAGGGCATCAATTCAGCTGCAATGAGTAAGAAACAGAAGGCTGTTGGCGCGCTCAAAGGTAGTTATAGTCCTCCCTAAACCCAAGCGCACGCTGCAGGAGGGAATAGCATGCTAGCGAGGGCATCAATTCAGCTGCAATGAGTAAGAACCAGAAGGCTGTTGGTGCGCTCAAAGGTGGTTATAGCGCCGCCTGATTCCAAGCGCACGCTGCAGGAGGGATGGCAACAGGCCACGCAAATCCCTGCCCAGTTCTCCTCTCAACCCGATGCTTGCAGCATGGGCTGCGTCCGCAAGGTTGTGTAGCCATCAATGTGGAGCCTCATGCACTAAAACAACAATGGGTGCTAGCAACCAGCACAGGGGCGCCCTTAACCACACACCGACTCATACATGCATGCACTCGCACATTCTCATCACACCTCACACCTTACAAGCGTACACACCCTCTGAGGGGGCAAGAGCACTGCGCATCTGCAGCTTCTCCACCGACCTAACACGACAGCAGAAGGCGCACATCAGCGAGGCAAGAGTGCTGCGCAGCGCGCGCTGCAGCTCATCCACCATTGTGGCACAAACAGCAAAAGGCACAGTGGCATGGCTTCCAGTACACCATGACCTCATCCGCAACGTGGCGTGCATGCCGGTAATCATGACTTCCTTCTTTTCCCCACCATATCTGCGGTCTCACATGACTGATTGCCGGTGCAGCACCATACAGTGATCTCCATTCCCCACCTTACCTGCAGTCTCACATGACTGATTGCCGGTGCAGCACCGTAGAGTGACCTCATTTCCCCACCTTACCTTCAGTGAGACATGACAAGCTGCTTACGCAGCACCATGGGTATTCCCCTTGCCCATCTCATCTGTAGTGAGTGCAACATGCCAGATAACCAAACAGACACATAGGCTGATTCCCTTTCCCCAACTGACCTGTAGCGCGACAAAACAGATAGCTGGCGCGAGACCGTAGGGTGATATCCTGCACCTGACTCACCTATAGTGCGACATGACGGATAGCTGACGGGAGACCATAGGGTTCAGCATGCCATGCTCGTCCATGATAGCATGCAGGTCTGCCCCCACAAAGCTGTTGGATCGAGGCTGCAGAGACCGGCTGCAAGCAGCAATGGAGCGCGCGGGCAGCAATGAATGGTGCACTGTTTGCAGGCAGCAATCAAGCGTGCAGGCAGCAACGAAGGCATGTGCATACCGCAATGAAGTGGTGGATGCACCAAAAAAAGCGCAGGCAGCGATGAAAATGTGCAGACATGCAGCAGGGAGGAAATTGTTTTTTTTTCCTGGAAGGCACATGTAAAATCTGGGCTGGACCCCCCAGACCCACGACCCCACCCCCAAAACCCCTCTTCCGATGCTCCTACCCGGACAGTAAGGGTACCAATCTGCTCTTTCTGTAATTCTTCATCCATCTGCATATTCATTGCCAATAAGGGTACCAATCTGCTCTTTCTGTAATTCTCCATCCATCTGCATATTCATTGCGCCGAAAGAATAAAGTGCAGCAGAGTCATGGGGCAAAAACTGAGCAGCGGACGCCCAGCATACCTGCCCTTCCACAATATGCCCTTGCACGCATGGCACTGACTCCCAGCCATGCACACAGGAACCTTTTTTCCCTCCCTTTCCCTGCAGGGGTCCCGATTGACAGGGCTTGAGCATAGGGATTTGATCCGTTTTTAATGATGTAGGAGTGGCCCAGAAAATTCTGGAGGGGGGGTCCCTGAAAGTCAAGACCCCCCCTCGACCCTCTCTGATTGGACCCACACGCATACCAATCGTGAGCCCTTGTTTCCAGGATTGCAAAAGTATGTTTCTCCATGGGATTGACACGCGCCGTCCAAAATTCTCACATGCTCTTCTCTCATGAGACACCAATGAAAATGTGCGTGCAGCTATGAAAAAACGTGCGTGCGGCAATAAAAGGTGCAATGAATGCACGCAAGACAAGCCATGCGCGCACGAACATGCGTGGGATCTAAAGTGTGTGCTTGCAAACAAGTGCTATGCATGTACGTGTGCTAGGCATGTGCATGTGCATGTGTGTGTATGTACGTGTGCGAGTGTATGTGTGTGTGCGTGCGTGTGTGCATGTGCGTGTGCATGTGTGTACATGTGTGTGTATGCGTGTGTGTGCATGCGCGCGTGTGTGCATGTGTGTCTGTACGTGTGTGTGTGTGTGCGCGCGTGCGTGTATGCATGTGTGTATGTGTGCGTCTGTAAGTGTGTGTGTGTGAGTGTGTGTGTGCGCATGCGTGTGTGCTCTCGCGCGCGCGTCTAAGCACACATAAGCGTAACATGGATTGATGAGATGGGTAATCTGTAGGGTAAGCCAATTCCATATGTACAATTATACATACATTTATATGTATACATGTATTTATACACTTATGTATACATACATATACAGCCTGCACATCACCTTTTCAGCGGAGATGTAGGGTAAGTGAACAGGTTGCACATGGAGAATTGGCTCAGCAAGGTTGCATCCTTCCTGCCACTCCTCAAGCTGCTGCTCTTTCAGCTGCTGTGCTTCTTCTAAACATACTTTCACAGCTTCTTGCATTACACATATGTTTTAGAAATATTGTATTCCTGCCAAAAAGCTGATAAGGCGTATTTATACAGAATTGGCCAACCCTGGTGATGTGCACTGACGCACCGAAGATTGGCACGTCTGTACATGCAAACAAGATTAATTACAAAAGCACTTATTTTCCAAGCATGGTGATGCTCCTGAGGCCAATGAAGATCCCACTTTCCTCACGAGTGAATGCGTGCAAGCTGTTCAGCGTTTGCAGTGCGTTGCAAGTGGCCATGCACGTGCACACGCACACGCACACGCACACGCGCGCACACACACACACACATACATACACACACACACACACACAAGAATCTATGTTGCTATTCAAGTGAAGTTTATATTTATACATTTCACATTTGCTACATTTTGTTTGTTACGCGTTGTGCTATTTTTGAACGCATAATTCAAGAGCCAGAGAGCATGTATTTGTTTTTAAGCCTGTGCATAAGCTCCCACACATGTGTCTTCTAAGCATGCAAAGAGTAATGAAGGGCACTCAGCATAACGAGTGGGCCACCTGATGATAGTCATGTGCCAATGAGCATGCAACATTTGCAATGCGTTTGAGCATGAAGTCAAACTGTACAATGCATGAAAATGTGGTCCAGAGCGCTGTATGCGTGTGTGTGCGTGCATGTGCGCGCGCACTTGCTCGTGCGCTTTTATGCGTGAATGTGTGTGTGCGTGTGTGTGTGTGTGCCCATGTGCGCGCGCGCTTGCTCGTGCATATTTATGCGTGAAATTCATGCCGTGAATGTGCATGATTGCATGTGTGTGTGTGTGTTGTGTGTGTGTGTGTGTGTGTGTGTGTGTGTGTGTCCATGTGCGCGCGCGCTTGCTCGTGCGTATTCATGCGTGAAATTCATGCCGTGAATGTGCATGTTTGCATGTGTGTTTGTGTGTGTTTGTGTGTGTGTGTGTGTGTATGTGTGTGTGTGTGTGTGTGTGTGTGTGTGTGTGTGAGCGCGCGCGCATGCATGCATGCGCATGAATGCATGCTCTCATCTGCTCAAATCTGCAAGCGCAACTTGAGGCTTGCTTGCAACAACATGTTGGATGACGATGAAGAGCAAATGCTGCAAGGCTCCTTCCCTCTAGGTCTAGTTCTAGACTCCAGTCTAGGCTCTTTGCTCGAAAGTGACATGACTTGCTTCATGTGCTCATCCGAGTCGTCACAACTGCGCGTAACGACGAGTAAACCTGGGCACCAGCCACTTACCTCACTCTCTTGCCCTCACTTGGCTCATCGTTCACGTTGCCGGCGAACGATACACCCCTGCGGCCCACGCCTGCACCTTCTGCAGTGTCTCCTTTTCCTTTCCTCTTGTCCTTGCTCAACGACCGGAGCAGCCCGCCCTTCTTTTCCTCCTTTTGCTGCGACTGCCGCTGCTGCGATTGCTGGCGCACCAGCTGCTGCTGCTGCTGCGGTTGCTGCTGCTGCTCGGGCAGGTGATGCAGGTCCGAAAAAGGTGCATCACCAAGGTACTCGTCATGCGCTTCTTTGGAGCTGAAACACCCCATCCTCGCAAGTTTAGGCTTTCTGCCGCGCTAGGCACACGGCAATCCAACCCAGGAGGGCCGAGTCACATTTATCCTCTAACACAACCTCCAGTGCTTCATTTCAAGGTGTATGATACATAGAATTTGGGCTTGACGAATCCTCACCTTGCTGCGCTAGTTCAAACTACCCTCTCCTTTGAGCTCAGCTCGCCCAAAATGTTTGCGCTGTCAGTTCCATTTCAAGTGCTATGCACAAAATAGCAGGGAAAAACAATGCTCCATAATGTTTTGAGCTCGCATTGCAGGGTGGCCACCCGGGCACATCTTCATCCATACTGGTCAGCAAGCGTGTTCCCTCAAAAGAGGGTTTTCCCACAAAAGAAGCGTCTTGGGCACTCCTCCAACATGCGTGACTCTGTAGAGCCCTCAGCCCCTAATATTGATACAGCTGCGCAAGCCGATGCTCAACAACAACATTCCCATGCGGAGCAAGAGGTGGTCAGACAAAGCGGATGGAACCAGCAGCAACCCAGCAGGTTTCCCAGGATGCCAGGCTCCAAGCGCAGCGTGGCGATGCATGTGGCATACTGCGGGACAGCGTTCAGGGGTGAGAATTCTGGTTTGTGACCATGAACTTCCTAGGTTTAGTTCAGGTTTACACAAAGAAGCCATCATTCAAAATGCATGACTGCTAGGCTATAATGTAATGAAGCAAGCATACAGAGGTTTGATGTTTGCAAGAAAGGTGCACGTTCAATAATGAGGTAACATTGCAGCATTCCAGAAATCAGGAATGTTAAGGCCACGCCCAGCACGAAACAAATATGAGCATGGGGAAGAGGAATAAGGAAGGTTCAAAGAGAAATGTGTTCAATTCAGATCAGACTGATCAGGCATTGAGGTAGAATGCATTCAGAGAAACACATGAGCACTCTGGAGTAGCATAAGTGAGAGCAGCAAGACCAAGCGCAAAGCAGATGGCATTAAGAAAGACGCATAAGGTTTATGCAGACACCTCCTGGGCCTCGACATAGTAGCGCCTGGCATGCAAATTTTGGAATGATAACATGTGAGACCCGTTGTGACCATGAACTTCCTAGTGGCTTTTTCCAGCACAGGCTCTACGTACGGACCCCTTCTGAATGTACAACACAGACCTATTTTCCTGTGCTTATCTCTGCAACTGTCAGTCAGCAGCAGGTTCTGTTGCACCTGGGCTTGCTTTGCCATGCCAATGTCTTGCGCATTTGTGCCTGCGCTTTGTGGTTCTGCTAATAGGACGTGTTGCTCCTTACAAGCATTTCTTGTGCGTGCTTTGCTCAGGGCTTCAGATCAACCGCTGGTCAGCCCCTGAATCAACCGTGGAGGGGACGTTGGAGGTGGCTCTGCTCCGGGCCGGACTCATTGCCCCCTCAAACTACGTGAGTGCACGCCCAGATGTTGTCTCCCTCGTGATTTTGTAAAGTCTGGCCTGGATACACTTGGCCCTCACTTGGTCTAGTGAGCACACCCTGACGCTTGTCTAACAGTGACTATTTGTGTGAGGCCTTGCTTATAGGAAGCTTGCAAAAACTTGGTGGATTGGTGTGGTGTCCTCCACCTGCCCAGGACGCTTTAGTCCTGTCAAATCCGACAATTCAGCTTTGGATTTGCTACAAATGCTGATATTCATGGGCTAGGAGACCGGGTTTTGGAACTGTCTACTAGCTTAAGTGCATTCATTCAAGCGTAGGTTTTATCGTGAAGGCACGGTCCATGTCCATTCCAGGATGTCTAGGTTGTAGTAGTCTGGGAGTCTTGGGGGGCATTGCAGCTTGTACATGGTTTTAGGGAATGCCTTGGGCCCTGCACACCATCAGTCCAAAGTGTTTGCACTCATTGAGTTCAATGACCTCTGCAGGGAGACTTATATCGTCTCAAGTGGACACGAAGCAGCCGCACAGACAAGGGCGTGCACTCGCTGGCCACTGTCATTGGGGTGAGTGCAAGACATAAGGCTGCAATCAAATGGCTGAGCGTAAGCACTCACGACAGGGGCTCAGGCAGAGGCGTGCACTCGCTGGCCACTGTCATTGGGGTGAGTGCAAGACAAATGGCTGCAATCAGGTCAAGGGTGCCCACTCAGGCAAGGGCTCAGACAGAGGCGTGCACTCGCTGGCCACTGTCATTGGGGTGAGTGCAAGACAAATGGCTGCAATCAGGCCAAGGGTGCCCACTCAGACAAGGGCATGCAGTCGGATAATGAATGAGCCATGTCCATTGGGGTGAGGTCAAATGAGAAGATTGCACTCAGGCTATGCGCGTGCACTCGGGCGAGGCCCACACGAAGGTGTTGCACTCATTATCCATCGTCATTTGGGCCAGTGCGTGTGTGCAAGCAACAGCTCCGCTCGAATCCATAAGTGCGCCAGAGCTGCATAATGTAATTGCACAGGCGCTTAACTTAAAAGAGTTTGCATCAAGCTTTTAAGTGCTCATGGAGTGGTATTGACCTGGCTGGAGAGGGAGGTGTGTGTGCCCTTGTTGCCCGACCGGAGGCTAAATTTTAGGCTGCCTACTTTTGGCTGCACAACAGCAGGAACTAACTTGTCCACTGGTAGGGTGAGATCTTTGCCCTGTCTCCAAACCTCTAGTGAAGAGACAGTGCCTGCCGCAGTGCAGTTGTGCCCTGTGCATCTATTCAGTTACGCATACAAGCACAAAAGCACATTACGCCCCGACACGACCTCCTCCCTTATGCCAACCTCTGTGTGTGTGTGTGCTCCTGCAGGTGCATATTGTCTTCCAGGGTGCAGAGGCGCAGAAGCACAATCTATTTAATGTTTTACGCTTTCCTCTTGTGCCCTCTTCATCTTTGTGTGTCTCCCACAGGGTTGACGATTTGACTGGTTTGACAAGATGAGTTTGCCAACAGTTCAAAAAAGTTCGAGGTTCGACGAACAGTTCGAACGCACGTTTGCCCCCACGCCTGTAGGCGAGGGGCTGGGAAGGGGGTATCAGTTGCCCCCAAACCACCCTTCTCTCCCTTTCCCCCCCCTTCCCCCCTGTCCCCCAGCCTATACAAACATTGTAATGGGGAAGAACAGAAGTCCTGAGTGGAACCTGGAAAATGGAGAAAGGAATGGGGGATGTTTGGTGGGTGACTGGGGGGTGTCTGGGGGGCCTTCTGCCCCATTTCTGGCACGGGGCATCAAGTTCTATGAACTGGCAATTTAAATTCGCCAACAGTTCGAAAAAGTTCGAGTTCTAGAACAATTTTAAGTTGGTGAACTCGTCAACCCGGGTCTCCCATGCTTTTCATGTTTGTTTATGATCATCCATGATCGCTATGTGTGTGTTGTTGTGCACATATGCTGTCAAGCAAATGCCACCTGTGCTATAGGATGCAGAGTCGCGAGGGCAGACAGAGCTGTCGGACATGCTTCTCCTCTGTGATTGCAAACTAGGGTCACGCAAAGTTTGTCCCCGTGCGCATGCATGCTTATCATCTCAGAGTCTGTGATCGCAAACCAGGGTCACAGATTTTGTCCCCGTGCGCGTGCATGCTTGCCTGCTGGTGCAGTTGCGCATCGTGCTTCAGGATGTGGAGGGGTTGTACACGGCTGACCCCGAGGGCCTGGGCATTGCAGACAGAATCAACCAGCACCTGCCTCCATCAATTAAGGTGAGCCCATTAATGCACACTTTCTATTAAGGTTTCTATTAAGGTAAGCCCATCAAGGTGAGCCCATCAATGCACACTTTCGCTCCCTCGGAGTACATGTACAATGTGTATACAGCCTCCCTCTGACAAGGTGAGGCGTTCTGTGTAGACAGGCCTCCTTGTGATGCGGGTGCACTGTTTGCACAACCCTGTGTTTACATTTGATGACATGCTGGTCACAAAAGCAATGCATGTGCACTACTTGCACTGCCCTGTGTTTACATTCGGTGACATGCTGGTCACAAAAGCAATACATGCGCGCTACTTGCACAGCCCTGTATAACATTTGATGACATGCTGGTCACAAAAGCAATGCATGTGCACTACTTGCACTGCCCTGTGTTTACATTCGGTGACATGCTGGTCACAAAAGCAATACATGCGCGCTACTTGCACAGCCCTGTATAACATTTGATGACATGCTGGTCACAAAAGCAATGCATGTGCACTACTTGCACTGCCCTGTGTTTACATTTGATGACATGCTGGTCACAAAAGCAATGCATGTGCACTACTTGCACAGCCCTGTATAACATTTGATGACATGCTGGTCACAAAAGCAATGCATGTGCACTACTTGCACTGCCCTGTGTTTACATTTGATGACATGCTGGTCACAAAAGCAATGCATGTGCACTTGCACAGCCCTGTGTTCACCAGTCGGTGACACGCTGGTCACAAAAGCAATGCATGTGCACTACTTGCACAGCCCTGTGTTCGCCAATTGGCGACAGGTTGGTTACCAGAGCGATGCGTGTGCACTGTGTGCATAACCTTGCTGTGCACGTGCACTGTGTGTGTATCCTGCTTTTGCAAGCTGGTGACAAGTTGGTCACCAGAGCAGGTGCCTGGGGCTGCCGAGACATGCGCCTGCGTGCGCAAGGCACACGGGTATCAAGGCCGACGTGTGAGTGGAGGGGGCAAGTTGGCTTGCGGCTCCCATGCAGGGTGCACACTTTGCAGCAACTGGTAGCGTACCCAGAATCAGGGCTGCGGGGCCACGTACTCTCTTTTACTGATGGTGCTGCTCAGTGGAGTAGGGTTGTGTGCCATTGTGAACGCCTTGAAAGCTCAAGCTCACGCTCAACACTCCCGCGCACCAGCATCACTGTGCACAAGCATAGATGCATGTCTGTGAAGACCTTGGAGCTTGATTTTGTGTGGCCCTGGCATAGAGAGCAGTAGTTGTAGGTTATATGTGTGGCCATGGCGTGGATGCGTGCCTGTGGGCAGGGTCGACATCAATCCTGCCCTCAGTCAAGACGCATGACTGCTAGGCTCTAGCGCGCCTGTGGACACCTTCAAGCTTGATATGTTGGCCTCCGCCATGGAGAGCATAGCTTTTCTATCCCTTGCTAAGACCATTGTCTGTCCCGCTATCCCTTGATATTTTCCTTACATACCTTACCTCAGACCTTTCCCCAAGGTGACCCCTAATATGTACCACCTTGTGTACACCCAACAACGGTAAGCCCTGTAGACAGGCAAAGCCATGCCTCTTTGCACGTCCTTGCGTCTGCTCTCCCAAGGACCATATGCACATACACCCTTTTTTGAGGACCAGTGTGCACGCTAATTTTCTAGGCCCTTACAGATGCACTTCTTGAAATGAACATGTACGTCATATATTTACACCATCTCAAGAATCGTGTAGAGAATGCCCACTACCAACACCCTGCCATGATGGAGCCATTAATTTGGCAGTTCCAGCGCCAAATGCAGAGTCAATTATCCATCCCTGCTAGAATTACTGCAGGATTCACTCTTCCAGGAAGCCACATGCACAGGATTGCATGTGTATGCATGCAGGCATGCGTGCATGCATGTATGTATGTATGTATGTGTATATGCACACGTGCAAATGCACGGATGTATGTGTGTGTGAGTGTGCTAACGATTGCCACATGCGCAGAACATGTTTGGCCATGCCCCGGGCTTAAAACAAGCAGTATGGGCAGGTACTGAGGGGGGGCATGGCTCTTACCCAATAACAAATGAGGGAGGCATGACTGGGGAAATGGGGAAAATGGGAACGCATGACAGCCATTCACCCACGTCCAACACTATGTTGAGGGGAGGCATGGCAGGCATTTCCACATATTTGAGCAGTATCTGCGAGGGGCCCTGAGTCACCCTAGAGACAAGAAGAGCCCTGAGTCACCCCAGGAGACAAGAAGGGCTCTGAGTCACCCTAGAGAAGGGCCCTGAGTCACCCCAGGAGACAAGAAGGGCTCTGAGTCACCCCAGAGAAGGGCCCTGAGTCACCCTAGAGAAGGGCCCTGAGTCACCCCAGGGGACAAGAAGGGCTCTGAGTCACCCCAGAGAAGGGCCCTGAGTCACCCTAGAGAAGGGCCCTGAGTCACCCCAGGGGACAAGAAGGGCTCTAAGTCACCCCAGAGAAGGGCCCTCAGTCACCCTAGAGAAGGGCCCTGAGTCACCCCAGGGGACAAGAAGGGCTCTGAGTCACCCCAGAGAAGGGCCCTGAGTCACCCTAGAGAAGGACCCTGAGTCACCCCAGGGGACAAGAAGGGCTCTGAGTCACCCCAGGGAAGGGCCTGAGTCACCCCAGAGACAAGAGAACGAAGTGGCGATGCATACATCACAAGACTCTGCCCCAGAGAAAAACCATGGGTCCAGCACCGAGCTTGCCTCGAACCAAGTTCTGACAAGTTATGAGCTGGAGTCCTTATACAGAAGTGGTTTGGAATTGACGTAGTCACTTCCACTGTCTGGCGTCCCTCGTGTCCATTCCTGCAGATATGCCTGGGCCTATGCTTGGATCTTCTCAGGATCCTTCCTCTGCTTAACACTCGTTCTGCTATCTCCTCTGCTCTCCTTTTATCGTATTCTCTGCCTGGCCTTTTTTGTGTTCACCTCCGCAGGTGCTGTGCTTGCAAAAAGCGAACAATGGATTCATTGCGTGGCATATGCCTGCAAAGAGAGGCGGTGCATTCCTAGTTTTGTATGTGTTGTACTCTCCACCTGCTACTCATCTCGGGGCCTATGCCTGCAAAGAGCGGTGGTGCACTCCTTGTTTTGTATGTGTTGTACTCTCCACCTGGCATTCCTTTTTCCACTTTCACAGGTGTTGTGCGTACAAAGAGTGAACAAGAAGTTTACTGCGCGACGCGCCTGCAAAGAGCGTACGTATACCTACTACCTCCCTGCGGGTGAGTGTTTTGTGTTGACCAGGGTGTTTAGCACAGCAAACCACACAGCTCCTCCTCTCTTCAACCCCCCTGCTTATGAGTGTGTTCTGATCTATGAACAAGCAAGGATTTGTCAGGGCTTGCTATCAGGTGGCCCTCTACTTTTTTACCCCTAACTTTGCAGCTTGTTGTCTCTTCTCTGCGGTTTTAACACATCAAAGTGGAATCTATGTTGTAAAAATGATCCCAGGCGCGTGCTATCTTTGTGCCAAGGCAACTGTGTTGCCTTGTTTGTGCTTGTACTCTAATGACATCCTCGTTTGTTCTGTCTTGGAAGGAAAGCTGCCCTTTTTGTGCTTGTACCCCTGTGATGGCAGCCTTGTTTGCGCTGCCTGCTCTGTGCCTGTGCTGCCTTATTTGTGCTTGTACTCCAGATGGCTACCAGGTTTGCGCATCCCAGGGAGTTTTTAAAATTAAGACCCTAAGTTGTCCTTTCTTGGACTCTCATGCTGTCCAGACTCATGTCTCAAAAAATTTGCAGAAGGTTTGCACCAAGACTTTTTTAAAAAGCCCCAACTCGGGTTGTCTCATTGCTGGCATTTGTGCCCCTGGATGCCAGCAGTGAAAACCTAAGTTAAGGCTCCCTTTTCAAAGCCTCCGTAAACCTTCTTCGTCAGCAGCCTTGTCTTCTCCGCTCAGTTCTTTTGTCTTACTGGGTTCCTTTTCCAAATTTTTCTGTGGACCTTTTTTGTCAGCAGCCTCATGTTTTTGGCTCTGCTGTTATATCTTGGCATCTTTGCCTGCAGCTCTCCTGGGTTTGCAGTCCCCTCAGCTATTAATCCTGGGCATTGCAGCTCTCCTGGCTCAGCTGTTACTCCTGGGTTTGCAGCCCCTACTTTTCTTCATGCAGGTTTCCTGGGTTTGTGTTACAGGAGGGAGTGCAAGGGCATTACAAGAAGCCTATAGCCCAGTATCCTGGCTGATAGGGTGCTGGTGATACATCCTCGCACAGTATCAAAAGTATCAGAGGGGGTCAGCTGAGGCCGAAAATTGCCTGTTTTTACCATGCCCCCTGCATATGTGCCCCAACTGGCAGCACTGCCAACTGCCAACTGGCAGTGCTGCCAGTTGGGGGGCACATACCCAATTAGCCACGGCGTGACCCCTACTTTTTGACACCAAAACTGTGATTTGGGGTTCTTGTAAGAAAAGAATATCATTGCAAAAAAATATAATGAAAACACCCAGTGGTTGGTGTTATGTGGCGATTTCAGCCAAATGGCGCCATAAAAATCACAAAAGGGGTTTATGTGCCCCATGTGAGCTTTAGCCCAGTTTATCTAAGCACACCGGGCAACACACAAATCTGAGCATATGCTCTGGTAGCTTGAAACGCCAGCTACATTTTTGAGCTAAAATATTTTCAATCAGATGAAGTGGCTGTGAGTAGGCACACTTTAAATGCAAGAAAGGAGCACATTTGAGCGCATGCTTAGCTGACCCCTTCTGCAAAAGTATTAACCAGTTCTGATGTAAAACAATCTGTATGACCAAAACGTGTCCTGCAGCTCTCCTGGGTTTAAAGTGCGACCAAAGCCAAGAGGACTCAGAGAAAATAAGGTAAGAAGCCATCAAGCCTGCAGGGGATGCACATACCGAGGCTCCTTGCGTTGCTGCAGACTTGAATTGCATAGCAGACTGGGCAACAGCAACAATAAACGGTCACGTTGTAAAAGGACAAGCCCCCCGTTTGCCTGCACTCCTCCATCCGCTCAGCCCTCTGGTAGGTAGAGCTGCAGGCCCTTCAGGTGCGCGTGGATCTCAGGCTGCACACGTGTGCATACGCGTGCGTGCATGCATGTACAAGCAGGTGCAGGTACACACACCCGCTTTGGAACGTGCTTGGTCACCTGTGAAGTCTATTTGCCACAAACGTCTGTACCCAACTCTCAGCACTTGACCAGCCTATCTCATGCAGTCATGGGCCTAGATTTTTCTTGCTCAAACAATGAAGCACCATGTCTTGTGCTAAGGACAATAATGACATGGTCTGCCCATCTCACGCTGTCTGCTCGATGTGTAACTTTTTTTTATCTAAGCGATGAAGCACTGTAGGTTGTGCCGAGGAGACAGGCTACTTTGTTTGCTCATCTGCACGCAGTTTGGTTGCTTTGTAGTTTTAATTAGTGAAACCATAGGTTGTGCCGAGGGGACAGGGAAACTGCTGTGCCCATCTGCACGCAGTCTGCTTGCTGCATTGTTTTGATTAGTGAAACCATAGGTTGTGCCGAGGAGACAGATGACTTGGTTTGCCCATTTTATGCAGTCTGCTTGCTGTGTATTTTCAATCAGTGAAACCTTAGGTTGTGCTGAGGAGACAGATTACTTGGCCTGCACTCTGCATGCAGTCTGTTCCGGTCAGCCTTGTCAGCTTTTGTGGGGCGTCACCCCTTCCACAACTACACCCCCAAAAGCCGGAAAGTGCTCTACCCTTACCTCAAGCCTGATGCAGGTGTGTGTGTGTGTGTGTTCTTTTTTCTCTCGTGTTCTTTCTACCCTTTCTTTGATTCCCCTCAGAGCAGGAAAGTGCTCTACCCACACCTCAAGCCTGATTAAGGCATTTTGTCTTTTCTGTTCTCCTTCCTTTCAATATTTAAACCAGGTGTGATTTGGTAAAGGAAAGGGGAGTTCTCAGCATCAGCCTGTGATGCCCTACTTTTGAGGTTTTCCCTATGATGTCGTTGCATTTGCTTGTGTGTCCTACTTGTGTTGATTGAATTGCTTGCAGCATCTAACTTGCTTTTGTCGATCAAATTCGCTGAGAAGGTGGTGCAATTCACTGCATGCACATGGGTGCAGGGTATGCAAAGATGCTGCCAAGATGGCACATCGCCTTTGTTGACCCACACGCCATGATGCAGGATGAGTATCCGTCAACACTCTGTCTCACCTGCTCTGCACAGATGGGTGGAGGGCAAGAAAGGGTGCTGCCAAGATGGCACATCACCTTTGTTGACCCACACGCCATAATGCAGGATGACCCACACCATGATGCAGGATGAGGATCCGTCAACAGTGTTGACTCAACACTATCTCACCTGCTGTGCACAGATGGGTGGAGGGCAAGAAAGGGTGCTGCCAAGATGGCACATCGCCTTTGTTGACCCACACACCATAATGCAGGATGACCCACACCATGATGCAGGATGAGGATCCGTCAACACTCTGTCTCGCCTGCTGTGCACAGATGAGTGGAGGGCAAGAAAGGATGCTGCCAGGACAGCACGCGGGCCAGTCGACACCCTAGCTAGAGCAGCCGCCGTGTTAGCAGGAACGGATCAGCAGCATGGGGCGGCCCAGCAGCAGTCAGAACAGCAGCTCCGTAATGGCGCAGGTAGTGAGGCTGGTGGCATCACCGGTGGTCAGCAGCAGGGCGTGCAACAGCAGTCAGAGCAGCAGCTTCAGCAGCAGCATGGTCTGCGCGGTTCGGCCGAGGCTCAGGGGCAAGAGTCCAGCGCGCAAGGTCATGTCCAGCAGCACGGTGGCGGGCGGCAAGGGGATGGGAATGACACCCTCACTGACAATCATCAGCTTTTGGATAGGAATCATTCCCTCAATGGCAGCCATCAGCTTTCGCAGCAAGCACAGCACGCATGGGGCAAGGGCCGCAGGAGGGATGGCGCACAGTCGAGTGAGGATGACGCGGATGAAGGGGAGAGTGATGAGGAGGAGGCAGAGACTGAGAGTGGTAAGAATGGCAAGGGCGCATGCAGGGAATGAGAGCAGGGTGTAAGATTGGCAGGGGTACATGCAAAGGCTACAGTGTCAAGATTGGCAGGGGTGCTTACAGAGACTTCTTTCTTAATTTCTTGTATTCTTTATCCTGGGACAGTTCTTTCCTGACCCTTGCAGTTGCCTCTGCAACCAATAGTCCTATGTGCATCACTATTATGTGTGTGCATTATTGATGGTCCTGTGTGCATTCCTATTGTGTGTGCACTACTAATGGTCCTGTGTGCATTGCTATTGTGTGTGCATTACTAATGGTCCTGTGTGCATTGGTATTGTGTGTGCATTGCTATTGTGTGTGCATTACTAATGGTCCTGTGTGCATTGCTATTGTGTGTGCATTACTAATGGTCCTGTGTGCATTGCTATTGTGTGTGCATTATAATGGTCCTGTGTGCATTCCTATTGCGTGTGCATTACTAATGGTCCTGTGTGCATTGCTATTGTGTGTGCATTATTGATGATCCTGTGTGCATTCCTATTGTGTGTGCATTACTAATGGTCCTGTGTGCATTGCTATTTTGTGTGCATTATAATGGTCCTGTGTGCATTGGAATTGTGTGTGCATTATTGATGGCCCTGTGTACATTCCTATTGTGTGTGCACTACTAATGGTCCTGTGTGCATTGCTATTGTGTGTGTGTGCATTATAATGGTCCTGTATGCATTGGTATTGTGTGTGCGCTATTTAAGATCCTTTGTGCATTCCTATTGCGTGTGCACTACTAATGGTCCTGTGTGCATTGCTATTGTGTGTGCACTGCTTATAGTCCTGTGTGCATTGCTATTGTGTGTGCGTTATTGGTGGTCCTGTGTGCATCGCTAGTGTGTGTGCATTACTAATGGCCATGTGTGCTTTACTATTGGCCCTGCGTCCTCCACTACCATGTGTGCATTTAGACCTGTTGTGCATTCCAAAAAAGTGCGTCCGAGAAAAAGAAATGCACGCAAGCGTCAAGCAGAGTCATTTGGATGTCCTTTCCTTTGAGCGCCTGGCTTCTTCTGTAAGCTTCTGTAAGCTTCCTCCCTGCAGAGTTGTGGAGGAAGCGATCCATTGATCCTTGGCAGTTGCGCAGGCTTAAGTAGGGCTGGCCAAATCCGTGCGTAAACACAGCCTTTTTGTGCAAAATAGGGAAGAAAGGGAATATGTGAGGGAAGAAAAAAGGGGGGAAAAGGGAAGATGTAAGATGTATGATGGATGTATGGACCAGGTGTTTATGCATGGGATTGGCCATCCCAAGCCTAAGGCATGCCTAAAGTAAGGCCAGGCCCAAGCCTAAGGCATGCCTAAAGTAAGGCCAGGCCCAAGCCTAAGGCATGCCTTAAGTAAGGCCAGGCCCAAGCCTAAGGCATGCCTAAGGTAAGGCCAGGCCCAAGCCTAAGGCATGCCTAAGGTAAGGCCAGGCAAAGTGAGGAGCATGTGCAGCTTGAGTGTGTCAACTTGTTTGGATGTGCAACATGAACATGCAACACATGCAACTCAAGTGTTGCTTGACCTTGTAACTAAAGCTATGCAAAGCATAAGGCAGTGTGCCACCTCCGGCTGCGGTGCATGCAGGCCTTGGTTAATGGTTTCAGGTGGGGGATGACCTTCAGCCAGGTTGTTAAGCTGATCCTTTTGTAATGCATGCAGACCTTGAAGGAAACAGCCTGAAGGACGGGCCAGGTGACCTACCGCAGCGCTTCAATTGTACCTGCGAGTTCCAAGGCTATGTTGCGCCAGAGGTCAGTGTTTGCGTGTGTGTGTGTGTGTGAGTGTGTGTGTGTGACACTGTGTGTGTATGTGTGTGTGTGCTTATCATGATTGTCAAATAAATGAGCAGTGTCATGGCAAGGACATCTTGAATTCTGAAAAACAGGCCCATCACATGCAAGGCAGGTATTATAAAGATTAAAAGGCAGGCCCATCACATGGAAGACAGGTATTATAAAGATTAAAAGGCAGGCCCATCACATGGAAGACAGGTATTATAAAGATTAAAAGGCAGGCCCATCACATGGAGGAACGGCCTCAAGTCTGTCCACTCAGCATGTTCGTTTCCCCTCTGCGGTGCAGCTCCTCACGTGTGGGGAAGCCCATTCATTAAGCATTAGAAATGTCAAGTGTTACTTGTTGCAGGAGGTGACTGTGGCACATGAGCCTTGCTTTTCTTTACTTATGAAACAGAGAGGACAAGCCTTCACACCAGCATGATTCCTCGATGGCATTAAGCGCTATTGAATGATCTGTCCAGATCAGTAAATGAGCCCATGCCTGGCTGCTGTAACCCCTGCTTGGGAAAGGCTGTTTAACAAAGCCCTTTCGTGGCTGCTGCAACATTTATGCTTAGCCTTGCTTTGCTAAGGCTGCTTGTAGTGCCTGAGCCCATACGTGGCTGCTGCAACACCTGCTTAGCAAGCAGAGTCTGTTTGGTGCCTGAGCCCGTGCGTGGCTGCTGCAACACCTGCTTAGCAAGCAGAGTCTGTTTGGTGCCTGAGCGCATACGTGGCTGCTGCAACACCTGCTTAGCAAGCAGAGTCTGTTTGGTCCCTGAGCCCGTGCGTGGCTGCTGCAACACCTGCTTAGCAAGCAGAGTCTGTTTGGTGCCTGAGCCCGTGCGTGGCTGCTGCAACACCTGCTTAGCAAGCAGAGTCTGTTTGGTGCCTGAGCCCATACGTGGCTGCTGCAACATCTGCTTAGCAAACAGTGTGTGTTTGGTGCCTGAGCGCATACGTGGCTGCTGCAACATCTGCTTAGCAAACAGAGTGTGTTTGGTGCCTGAGCCCATACGTGGCTGCTGCAACATCTGCTTAGCAAACAGAGTCTGTTTGGTGCCTGAGCCCGTGCGTGGCTGCTGCAACACCTGCTTAACAAGCAGAGTCTGTTTGGTGCCTGAGCCCGTGCGTGGCTGCTGCAACACCTGCTTAGCAAGCAGAGTCTGTTTGGTGCCTGAGCCCGTGCATGGCTGCTGCAACACCTGCTTAGCAAGCAGAGTCTGTTTGGTGCCAGAGCCCATACGTGGCTGCTGCAACACCTGCTTAGCAAGCAGAGTCTGTCTGGTGCCTGAGCCCATACGTGGCTGCTGCAACACCTGCTTAGCAAGCAGAGTCTGTTTTGTGCCTGTGCGCATACGTGGCTGCTGCAACATCTGCTTAGCAAGCAGAGTCTGTTTGGTGCCTGAGCCCGTGCGTGGCTGCTGCAACACCTGCTTAGCAAGCAGAGTCTGTTTGGTGCCTGAGCCCATACGTGGCTGCTGCAACATCTGCTTAGCAAACAGAGTGTGTTTGGTGCCTGAGCCCTTGCGTGACTGCTGCAGCACCTGCTTAACAGACAGAGTGTGTTTGGTGCCTGTGCCCATACGTGACTGCTGCAGCACCTGCCCAACAAGGTCTGCTTAGGTCTGCTTAAACAAGTGCCTGAGCCCACATGTGGCTGCTGCTGCAAAGTCTGCTTCTGCAAAGCATCATTAATAATTGATGTTCCTCATGCAGTTTTCTTTTCACCAGGCCCTATTCATCCGACAGTGCATTCATTGTTATCAGAGATCCTTCTACTATTCATGAGCATTTGAGCAGGATTGCCTCTGGCTCTCTTTTGGCTATGTAACATCCAGGGTGCTCAGCAGTGCTCCTGTTTTGGTGTTCCAAAATCCATGATGTCATGTCACACCCAAATCACTCATATTGGAAACCTTATTATTATCTTATTGCTTTATTACCTCTTGCCTACATGTCCCCACTCTGCATTTCATCACGAACATGAAAATGTGTCTCTGCCTCATTAGGTGTTGCTCTCATAAACATCCGTAGAAGATCTCTTTTTGATTGCATTGTAGAAAAGTATGAGCCCGACAGCAGACCTCCGGCCTCCGGCATTGAAGTGCTATAAGCAAAATATCCTATGGGCTCCTGCAGAACTCTCAATCGAATGAGTTCTGTCGGAGCAAGGGGCTATCCTGTTACCCACCTGAAAACAGACGTCACATGTCAATCTATGAACTGCCTTGACTATGTTCTTGCTTATCTATCCAGTCCATAACAGCCGCGCTCGCTAACATCAAGCCGTACCCAGTGGCTGCAGGGCAGGGAAATGAGGCAATGCTTAACTCCTCGCTCTTGAAAGCCTGCACGCATCCTGTGAGGTGCTGCTCCTTGAGGCTGTGTACTCAGCATTCTTGTCAAAGCGCTGCTGCCATGCTGCCCTGTCTTTCTGTCCTTGCTGCCATGTTGCTACGCGCTCCTTGTGCTTCTTGCCCTTCGCTTGCGTTCTCAAACACACTCCTCACCGGAAGCTATTCTGGCTCAGTTTGAGGATTCACTGTCCCAGTACTTTTTGTTGTCATCAATGCCACCTTCTCTGAGCCAAATAGGGGCAGTTGCTTGAGGAGTTTCTGCTGCTGGCCTTCCTGCTCTGGCAGAGGATGCACTGTGCCAATACTTATTGTTGTCATCAATGCCACCATTCTTGAGCCAATGCTTACGCAAGGGGCAGCTGGGGAGGTCGTACCAGGCAACCTGGATTTTATTGTTGAGGCCATGTGGCTTACTAGCCTCGTACTCACCATCACTCTGGCCCTTCTTGTCCTTTTCCTACTCTTCATCGCTCATTGAAATTTCTTTTTGCTAGGTTACTTAACTCAGAATTTCGAGGCAGTTGAAGGCATTCTAAGCGCTTCAACCCCCTATGCATTAAAGCCCCTCGTGGCCTCAGAATCCCGGTTTTATGGCTTATACTACCTACTAGTCACAAGCATTCTTCCTTATCTAATTCAGCAGGTCCTTCTCCTTGTTGCTCTTGGGATGAATACAGTGTTGTTTGCTTGGCTTACTCTCACGTTGGCCCACTCCCCCCCAAAACACACGCACTTCCACAGAACCGACTCCCTCTTCGAGTGTATAGGGTGATCTACAGTTTTACCGCAGAAGACCCAAAGGAGCTGGTTCCAGGTGGGCGATTCCTAAGCTCTGTACAATGTGGTCCCTTTTTTGTATAACGTCCCTGGCCTGGAGTGTGTTTCAGCATTTCAAGCAACTCTACGTTCCAGGGCATGGAAATGGGTGGATCGTTCCTTATCGCGCTCTCTCTTGACGAGTGTACTAGAGTGGTCCCTGATCCAGGCAGGCAGTGCTTAAAGTTGATACTTGCAAACAGTGCAAGCGTAACAATGCTTATCAATTGGCTTGGGCAGGCAGTGCTCAATACTTGTGATTGATCAGTGCTTATGATTGCTCAGTGCTCGTGGTTGGTCCCTTACCTAGGCAGGCGGTGTTCAGTATGTTTGGTAGCTCAGTGCTTGTGGTTGGTCCCTTATCTAGGCAGGCAGTGCTCAGTATGTTTGGTAGATCAGTGCTTGTGGTTAATCCCTTATCCAGGCAGGCAGTGCTCAGTATGTTTGGTAGCTCAGTGCTTGTGGTTGGTCCCTGATTCAGGCAGGCGGTGTTCAGTATGTTTGGTAGCTCAGTGCTCGTGGTTGGTCCCTTATCTAGGCAGGCAGTGCTCAGTATGTTTGGTAGATCAGTGCTCGTGGTTGGTCCCTGATCCAGGCAGGCGGTGCTCACGATTTATGCTTATAAAACAGGACAAGCATAATCATGCTTAACAATCAGCGAAAAGTTGCGCAAAAGATCAAAGTGCAGCACACCTACCTGGAGCCTTTCTCAGTGCTCTCTTGTTTCACCACCTGTTTGCCACTATGGCCAAGCAGGCTGCACTCATTACTCTTGGGAAGGACAAGCGCAGTCCTGTGTCCAATGCAACAAATTATCACGAGTTTGCCATCAAGGCATTGCTCCAGGCGCAGCCTTCGTTGCGTCCCAGACAATCCCTCTGCTGCTTACAAGGGACTACATGGATGCCAAACCTGGGTAAACCTGCAGTACGAAGATCGCAATAATGTCATACCCATTATTGTGATCATTGAGTTTGTACTCTGTCTGTGTTCACGTGTCCTCAGTTTAATTTTGGAAATGATTGATCAAACAAGCACCCACCAGTTCATCCCAGCACCATCTTAACTCACTCTTGCCGTCATCTATTTGGTGTCCACCATCAACCTCCTGCGCTTTCAGGCGGGGTCCCTTGTCTGAAGCTGGAGGTGCATGGCGAGAGCTTCCTCCTCAACCATATTCGCCACATGGTAAGCATCCCACAGATCACTCCACACACAACCAAGCTTCCTCCTCGGCCATGTCTGCTACATAATCCGCAGGCCACAGCATGCATATGCCGGTCAAAGCTTGTGCCTGAGCCTGTTTCCACACATGGTCAGCAGCTCACAGCTCACTCTGTACACAACCATGGTCAAAGCTTCCTTGCCAACCGTATTTGCAACATAATACACAGATCCCTGCATACAGCCGTTCAAAGCTTGTTCTGAGCCTGTTTCCACGCATGGTAAGCAGCTCACAGCTCATTCTGTACACAACCATGGTCAAAGCTTCCTCGCCAACCATATTTGCAACATAATACACAGATCCCTGCATACACAGTCAAAGCTTGTTCCTGAGCCTGTTTCCACACATGGTCAGCAGCTCACAGCTCACTCTGTACACAACCATGGTCAAAGCTTCCTTGCCAACCGTATTTGCAACATAATACACAGATCCCTGCATACAGCCGTTCAAAGCTTGTTCTGAGCCTGTTTCCACGCATGGTAAGCAGCTCACAGCTCATTCTGTACACAACCATGGTCAAAGCTTCCTCGCCAACCATATTTGCAACATAATACACAGATCCCTGCATACACAGTCAAAGCTTGTGCCTGAGCCTGTTTCCACACATGGTCAGCAGCTCACAGCTCACTCTGTACACAACCATGGTCAAAGCTTCCTCGCCAACCGTATTTGCAACATAATACACAGATCCCTGCATACAGCCGTTCAAAGCTTGTTCTGAGCCTGTTTCCACACATGGTAAGCAGCTCACAGCTCATTCTGTACACAACCATGGTCAAAGCTTCCTCGCCAACCATATTTGCAACATAATACACAGATCCCTGCATACAGCCGTTCAAAGCTTGTTCTGAGCCTGTTTCCACACATGGTCAGCAGCTCACAGCTCAATCTGTACACAACCATGGTCAAAGCTTCCTCGCCAACCATATTTGCAACATAATACACAGATCCCTGCATACAGCCGTTCAAAGCTTGTTCTGAGCCTGTTTCCACGCATGGTAAGCAGCTCACAGCTCATTCTGTACACAACCATGGTCAAAGCTTCCTCGCCAACCATATTTGCAACATAATACACAGATCCCTGCATACACAGTCAAAGCTTGTGCCTGAGCCTGTTTCCACACATGGTCAGCAGCTCACAGCTCACTCTGTACACAACCATGGTCAAAGCTTCCTTGCCAACCGTATTTGCAACATAATACACAGATCCCTGCATACAGCCGTTCAAAGCTTGTTCTGAGCCTGTTTCCACGCATGGTAAGCAGCTCACAGCTCATTCTGTACACAACCATGGTCAAAGCTTCCTCGCCAACCATATTTGCAACATAATACACAGATCCCTGCATACACAGTCAAAGCTTGTGCCTGAGCCTGTTTCCACACATGGTAAGCAGCTCACAGCTCACTCTGTACACAACCATGGTCAAAGCTTCCTCGCCAACCGTATTTGCAACATAATACACAGATCCCTGCATACAGCCGTTCAAAGCTTGTTCTGAGCCTGTTTCCACGCATGGTAAGCAGCTCACAGCTCATTCTGTACACAACCATGGTCAAAGCTTCCTCGCCAACCATATTTGCAACATAATACACAGATCCCTGCATACACAGTCAAAGCTTGTGCCTGAGCCTGTTTCCACACATGGTCAGCAGCTCACAGCTCACTCTGTACACAACCATGGTCAAAGCTTCCTCGCCAACCGTATTTGCAACATAATACACAGATCCCTGCATACAGCCGTTCAAAGCTTGTGCTGAGCCTGTTTCCACGCATGGTAAGCAGCTCACAGCTCATTCTGTACACAACCATGGTCAAAGCTTCCTCGCCAACCATATTTGCAACATAATACACAGATCCCTGCATACACAGTCAAAGCTTGTGCCTGAGCCTGTTTCCACACATGGTCAGCAGCTCACAGCTCACTCTGTACACAACCATGGTCAAAGCTTCCTCGCCAACCGTATTTGCAACATAATACACAGATCCCTGCATACAGCCGTTCAAAGCTTGTTCTGAGCCTGTTTCCACACATGGTAAGCAGCTCACAGCTCATTCTGTACACAACCATGGTCAAAGCTTCCTCGCCAACCATATTTGCAACATAATACACAGATCCCTGCATACAGCCGTTCAAAGCTTGTTCTGAGCCTGTTTCCACACATGGTCAGCAGCTCACAGCTCACTCTGTACACAACCATGGTCAAAGCTTCCTCGCCAACCATATTTGCAACATAATACACAGATCCCTGCATACAGCCGTTCAAAGCTTGTTCTGAGCCTGTTTCCACGCATGGTAAGCAGCTCACAGCTCATTCTGTACACAACCATGGTCAAAGCTTCCTCGCCAACCATATTTGCAACATAATACACAGATCCCTGCATACACAGTCAAAGCTTGTGCCTGAGCCTGTTTCCACACATGGTCAGCAGCTCACAGCTCACTCTGTACACAACCATGGTCAAAGCTTCCTCGCCAACCGTATTTGCAACATAATACACAGATCCCTGCATACAGCCGTTCAAAGCTTGTTCTGAGCCTGTTTCCACGCATGGTAAGCAGCTCACAGCTCATTCTGTACACAACCATGGTCAAAGCTTCCTCGCCAACCATATTTGCAACATAATACACAGATCCCTGCATACACAGTCAAAGCTTGTGCCTGAGCCTGTTTCCACACATGGTCAGCAGCTCACAGCTCACTCTGTACACAACCATGGTCAAAGCTTCCTCGCCAACCGTATTTGCAACATAATACACAGATCCCTGCATACAGCCGTTCAAAGCTTGTTCTGAGCCTGTTTCCACGCATGGTAAGCAGCTCACAGCTCATTCTGTACACAACCATGGTCAAAGCTTCCTCGCCAACCATATTTGCAACATAATACACAGATCCCTGCATACACAGTCAAAGCTTGTGCCTGAGCCTGTTTCCACACATGGTCAGCAGCTCACAGCTCACTCTGTACACAACCATGGTCAAAGCTTCCTCGCCAACCGTATTTGCAACATAATACACAGATCCCTGCATACAGCCGTTCAAAGCTTGTTCTGAGCCTGTTTCCACACATGGTAAGCAGCTCACAGCTCACTCTGTACACAACCATGGTCAAAGCTTCCTCGCCAACCATATTTGCAACATAATACACAGATCCCTGCATACAGCCGTTCAAAGCTTGTTCTGAGCCTGTTTCCACACATGGTCAGCAGCTCACAGCTCACTCTGTACACAACCATGGTCAAAGCTTCCTCGCCAACCATATTTGCAACATAATACACAGATCCCTGCATACAGCCGTTCAAAGCTTGTTCTGAGCCTGTTTCCACGCATGGTAAGCAGCTCACAGCTCATTCTGTACACAACCATGGTCAAAGCTTCCTCGCCAACCATATTTGCAACATAATACACAGATCCCTGCATACACAGTCAAAGCTGTTGCCTGAGCCTGTTTCCACACATGGTCAGCAGCTCACAGCTCACTCTGTACACAACCATGGTCAAAGCTTCCTCGCCAACCGTATTTGCAACATAATACACAGATCCCTGCACACAGCCGTTCAAAGCTTGTTCTGAGCCTGTTTCCACGCATGGTAAGCAGCTCACAGCTCATTCTGTACACAACCATGGTCAAAGCTTCCTCGCCAACCATATTTGCAACATAATACACAGATCCCTGCATACACAGTCAAAGCTTGTGCCTGAGCCTGTTTCCACACATGGTCAGCAGCTCACAGCTCACTCTGTACACAACCATGGTCAAAGCTTCCTCGCCAACTGTATTTGCAACATAATACACAGATCCCTGCATACAGCCGTTCAAAGCTTGTTCTGAGCCTGTTTCCACGCATGGTAAGCAGCTCACAGCTCATTCTGTACACAACCATGGTCAAAGCTTCCTCGCCAACCATATTTGCAACATAATACACAGATCCCTGCATACACAGTCAAAGCTTGTGCCTGAGCCTGTTTCCACACATGGTCAGCAGCTCACAGCTCACTCTGTACACAACCATGGTCAAAGCTTCCTCGCCAACCGTATTTGCAACATAATACACAGATCCCTGCATACAGCCGTTCAAAGCTTGTTCTGAGCCTGTTTCCACACATGGTAAGCAGCTCACAGCTCATTCTGTACACAACCATGGTCAAAGCTTCCTCGCCAACCATATTTGCAACATAATACACAGATCCCTGCATACAGCCGTTCAAAGCTTGTTCTGAGCCTGTTTCCACACATGGTCAGCAGCTCACAGCTCACTCTGTACACAACCATGGTCAAAGCTTCCTCGCCAACCATATTTGCAACATAATACACAGATCCCTGCATACAGCCGTTCAAAGCTTGTTCTGAGCCTGTTTCCACGCATGGTAAGCAGCTCACAGCTCATTCTGTACACAACCATGGTCAAAGCTTCCTCGCCAACCATATTTGCATCATAATACACAGATCCCTGCATACACAGTCAAAGCTTGTGCCTGAGCCTGTTTCCACACATGGTCAGCAGCTCACAGCTCACTCTGTACACAACCATGGTCAAAGCTTCCTCGCCAACCGTATTTGCAACATAATACACAGATCCCTGCATACAGCCGTTCAAAGCTTGTTCTGAGCCTGTTTCCACACATGGTAAGCAGCTCACAGCTCATTCTGTACACAACCATGGTCAAAGCTTCCTCGCCAACCATATTTGCAACATAATACACAGATCCCTGCATACAGCCGTTCAAAGCTTGTTCTGAGCCTGTTTCCACACATGGTCAGCAGCTCACAGCTCACTCTGTACACAACCATGGTCAAAGCTTCCTCGCCAACCATATTTGCAACATAATACACAGATCCCTGCATACAGCCGTTCAAAGCTTGTTCTGAGCCTGTTTCCACGCATGGTAAGCAGCTCACAGCTCATTCTGTACACAACCATGGTCAAAGCTTCCTCGCCAACCATATTTGCAACATAATACACAGATCCCTGCATACACAGTCAAAGCTGTTGCCTGAGCCTGTTTCCACACATGGTCAGCAGCTCACAGCTCACTCTGTACACAACCATGGTCAAAGCTTCCTCGCCAACCGTATTTGCAACATAATACACAGATCCCTGCATACAGCCGTTCAAAGCTTGTTCTGAGCCTGTTTCCACGCATGGTAAGCAGCTCACAGCTCATTCTGTACACAACCATGGTCAAAGCTTCCTCGCCAACCATATTTGCAACATAATACACAGATCCCTGCATACACAGTCAAAGCTTGTGCCTGAGCCTGTTTCCACACATGGTCAGCAGCTCACAGCTCACTCTGTACACAACCATGGTCAAAGCTTCCTCGCCAACCGTATTTGCAACATAATACACAGATCCCTGCATACAGCCGTTCAAAGCTTGTTCTGAGCCTCTTTCCACGCATGGTAAGCAGCTCACAGCTCATTCTGTACACAACCATGGTCAAAGCTTCCTCGCCAACCATATTTGCAACATAATACACAGATCCCTGCATACACAGTCAAAGCTTGTGCCTGAGCCTGTTTCCACACATGGTCAGCAGCTCACAGCTCACTCTGTACACAACCATGGTCAAAGCTTCCTCGCCAACCATATTTGCAACATAATACACAGATCCCTGCATACACAGTCAAAGCTTGTGCCTGAGCCTGTTTCCACACATGGTCAGCAGCTCACAGCTCACTCTGTACACAACCATGGTCAAAGCTTCCTTGCCAACCGTATTTGCAACATAATACACAGATCCCTGCATACAGCCGTTCAAAGCTTGTTCTGAGCCTGTTTCCACACATGGTAAGCAGCTCACAGCTCATTCTGTACACAACCATGGTCAAAGCTTCCTCGCCAACCATATTTGCAACATAAAACACAGATCCCTGCATACAGCCGTTCAAAGCTTGTTCTGAGCCTGTTTCCACACATGGTCAGCAGCTCACAGCTCACTCTGTACACAACCATGGTCAAAGCTTCCTCGCCAACCATATTTGCAACATAATACACAGATCCCTGCATACAGCCGTTCAAAGCTTGTTCTGAGCCTGTTTCCACGCATGGTAAGCAGCTCACAGCTCATTCTGTACACAACCATGGTCAAAGCTTCCTCGCCAACCATATTTGCAACATAATACACAGATCCCTGCATACACAGTCAAAGCTTGTGCCTGAGCCTGTTTCCACACATGGTCAGCAGCTCACAGCTCACTCTGTACACAACCATGGTCAAAGCTTCCTTGCCAACCGTATTTGCAACATAATACACAGATCCCTGCATACAGCCGTTCAAAGCTTGTTCTGAGCCTGTTTCCACGCATGGTAAGCAGCTCACAGCTCACTCTGTACACAACCATGGTCAAAGCTTCCTCGCCAACCATATTTGCAACATAATACACAGATCCCTGCATACAGCCTTTCAAAGCTTGTTCTGAGCCTGTTTCCACGCATGGTAAGCAGCTCACAGCTCATTCTGTACACAACCATGGTCAAAGCTTCCTCGCCAACCATATTTGCAACATAATACACAGATCCCTGCATACACAGTCAAAGCTTGTGCCTGAGCCTGTTTCCACACATGGTCAGCAGCTCACAGCTCACTCTGTACACAACCATGGTCAAAGCTTCCTCGCCAACTGTATTTGCAACATAATACACAGATCCCTGCATACAGCCGTTCAAAGCTTGTTCTGAGCCTGTTTCCACGCATGGTAAGCAGCTCACAGCTCATTCTGTACACAAACATGGTCAAAGCTTCCTCGCCAACCATATTTGCAACATAATACACAGATCCCTGCATACACAGTCAAAGCTTGTGCCTGAGCCTGTTTCCACACATGGTCAGCAGCTCACAGCTCACTCTGTACACAACCATGGTCAAAGCTTCCTTGCCAACCGTATTTGCAACATAATACACAGATCCCTGCATACAGCCGTTCAAAGCTTGTTCTGAGCCTGTTTCCACACATGGTAAGCAGCTCACAGCTCATTCTGTACACAACCATGGTCAAAGCTTCCTCGCCAACCATATTTGCAACATAACACACAGATCCCTGCATACAGCCGTTCAAAGCTTGTTCTGAGCCTGTTTCCACACATGGTCAGCAGCTCACAGCTCACTCTGTACACAACCATGGTCAAAGCTTCCTCGCCAACCATATTTGCAACATAATACACAGATCCCTGCATACAGCCGTTCAAAGCTTGTTCTGAGCCTGTTTCCACGCATGGTAAGCAGCTCACAGCTCATTCTGTACACAACCATGGTCAAAGCTTCCTCGCCAACCATATTTGCAACATAATACACAGATCCCTGCATACACAGTCAAAGCTTGTGCCTGAGCCTGTTTCCACACATGGTCAGCAGCTCACAGCTCACTCTGTACACAACCATGGTCAAAGCTTCCTTGCCAACCGTATTTGCAACATAATACACAGATCCCTGCATACAGCCGTTCAAAGCTTGTTCTGAGCCTGTTTCCACGCATGGTAAGCAGCTCACAGCTCACTCTGTACACAACCATGGTCAAAGCTTCCTCGCCAACCATATTTGCAACATAATACACAGATCCCTGCATACAGCCTTTCAAAGCTTGTTCTGAGCCTGTTTCCACACATGGTAAGCAGCTCACAGCTCATTCTGTACACAACCATGGTCAAAGCTTCCTCGCCAACCATATTTGCAACATAATACACAGATCCCTGCATACACAGTCAAAGCTGTTGCCTGAGCCTGTTTCCACACATGGTCAGCAGCTCACAGCTCACTCTGTACACAACCATGGTCAAAGCTTCCTCGCCAACCGTATTTGCAACATAATACACAGATCCCTGCACACAGCCGTTCAAAGCTTGTTCTGAGCCTGTTTCCACGCATGGTAAGCAGCTCACAGCTCATTCTGTACACAACCATGGTCAAAGCTTCCTCGCCAACCATATTTGCAACATAATACACAGATCCCTGCATACACAGTCAAAGCTTGTGCCTGAGCCTGTTTCCACACATGGTCAGCAGCTCACAGCTCACTCTGTACACAACCATGGTCAAAGCTTCCTCGCCAACTGTATTTGCAACATAATACACAGATCCCTGCATACAGCCGTTCAAAGCTTGTTCTGAGCCTGTTTCCACGCATGGTAAGCAGCTCACAGCTCATTCTGTACACAACCATGGTCAAAGCTTCCTCGCCAACCATATTTGCAACATAATACACAGATCCCTGCATACACAGTCAAAGCTTGTGCCTGAGCCTGTTTCCACACATGGTAAGCAGCTCACAGCTCATTCTGTACACAACCATGGTCAAAGCTTCCTCGCCAACCATATTTGCAACATAATACACAGATCCCTGCATACAGCCGTTCAAAGCTTGTTCTGAGCCTGTTTCCACACATGGTCAGCAGCTCACAGCTCACTCTGTACACAACCATGGTCAAAGCTTCCTCGCCAACCATATTTGCAACATAATACACAGATCCCTGCATACAGCCGTTCAAAGCTTGTTCTGAGCCTGTTTCCACGCATGGTAAGCAGCTCACAGCTCATTCTGTACACAACCATGGTCAAAGCTCCCTCGCCAACCATATTTGCAACATAATACACAGATCCCTGCATACACAGTCAAAGCTTGTGCCTGAGCCTGTTTCCACACATGGTCAGCAGCTCACAGCTCACTCTGTACACAACCATGGTCAAAGCTTCCTTGCCAACCGTATTTGCAACATAATACACAGATCCCTGCATACAGCCGTTCAAAGCTTGTTCTGAGCCTGTTTCCACGCATGGTAAGCAGCTCACAGCTCATTCTGTACACAACCATGGTCAAAGCTTCCTCGCCAACCATATTTGCAACATAATACACAGATCCCTGCATACAGCCGTTCAAAGCTTGTTCTGAGCCTGTTTCCACACATGGTCAGCAGCTCACAGCTCACTCTGTACACAACCATGGTCAAAGCTTCCTCGCCAACCATATTTGCAACATAATACACAGATCCCTGCATACAGCCGTTCAAAGCTTGTTCTGAGCCTGTTTCCACGCATGGTAAGCAGCTCACAGCTCATTCTGTACACAACTATGGTCAAAGCTTCCTCGCCAACCATATTTGCAACATAATACACAGATCCCTGCATACAGCCGTTCAAAGCTTGTTCTGAGCCTGTTTCCACACATGGTCAGCAGCTCACAGCTCACTCTGTACACAACCATGGTCAAAGCTTCCTCGCCAACCGTATTTGCAACATAATACACAGATCCCTGCATACAGCCGTTCAAAGCTTGTTCTGAGCCTGTTTCCACGCATGGTAAGCAGCTCACAGCTCATTCTGTACACAACCATGGTCAAAGCTCCCTCGCCAACCATATTTGCAACATAATACACAGATCCCTGCATACACAGTCAAAGCTTGTGCCTGAGCCTGTTTCCACACATGGTCAGCAGCTCACAGCTCACTCTGTACACAACCATGGTCAAAGCTTCCTTGCCAACCGTATTTGCAACATAATACACAGATCCCTGCATACAGCCGTTCAAAGCTTGTTCTGAGCCTGTTTCCACGCATGGTAAGCAGCTCACAGCTCACTCTGTACACAACCATGGTCAAAGCTTCCTCGCCAACCATATTTGCAACATAATACACAGATCCCTGCATACAGCCTTTCAAAGCTTGTTCTGAGCCTGTTTCCACACATGGTAAGCAGCTCACAGCTCATTCTGTACACAACCATGGTCAAAGCTTCCTCGCCAACCATATTTGCAACATAATACACAGATCCCTGCATACACAGTCAAAGCTTGTGCCTGAGCCTGTTTCCACACATGGTCAGCAGCTCACAGCTCACTCTGTACACAACCATGGTCAAAGCTTCCTTGCCAACCGTATTTGCAACATAATACACAGATCCCTGCATACAGCCGTTCAAAGCTTGTTCTGAGCCTGTTTCCACGCATGGTAAGCAGCTCACAGCTCACTCTGTACACAACCATGGTCAAAGCTTCCTCGCCAACCATATTTGCAACATAATACACAGATCCCTGCATACAGCCTTTCAAAGCTTGTTCTGAGCCTGTTTCCACACATGGTAAGCAGCTCACAGCTCATTCTGTACACAACCATGGTCAAAGCTTCCTCGCCAACCATATTTGCAACATAATACACAGATCCCTGCATACACAGTCAAAGCTGTTGCCTGAGCCTGTTTCCACACATGGTCAGCAGCTCACAGCTCACTCTGTACACAACCATGGTCAAAGCTTCCTCGCCAACCATATTTGCAACATAATACACAGATCCCTGCACACAGCCGTTCAAAGCTTGTTCTGAGCCTGTTTCCACGCATGGTAAGCAGCTCACAGCTCATTCTGTACACAACCATGGTCAAAGCTTCCTCGCCAACCATATTTGCAACATAATACACAGATCCCTGCATACACAGTCAAAGCTTGTGCCTGAGCCTGTTTCCACACATGGTCAGCAGCTCACAGCTCACTCTGTACACAACCATGGTCAAAGCTTCCTCGCCAACTGTATTTGCAACATAATACACAGATCCCTGCATACAGCCGTTCAAAGCTTGTTCTGAGCCTGTTTCCACGCATGGTAAGCAGCTCACAGCTCATTCTGTACACAACCATGGTCAAAGCTTCCTCGCCAACCATATTTGCAACATAATACACAGATCCCTGCATACACAGTCAAAGCTTGTGCCTGAGCCTGTTTCCACACATGGTAAGCAGCTCACAGCTCATTCTGTACACAACCATGGTCAAAGCTTCCTCGCCAACCATATTTGCAACATAATACACAGATCCCTGCATACAGCCGTTCAAAGCTTGTTCTGAGCCTGTTTCCACACATGGTCAGCAGCTCACAGCTCACTCTGTACACAACCATGGTCAAAGCTTCCTCGCCAACCATATTTGCAACATAATACACAGATCCCTGCATACAGCCGTTCAAAGCTTGTTCTGAGCCTGTTTCCACGCATGGTAAGCAGCTCACAGCTCATTCTGTACACAACCATGGTCAAAGCTCCCTCGCCAACCATATTTGCAACATAATACACAGATCCCTGCATACACAGTCAAAGCTTGTGCCTGAGCCTGTTTCCACACATGGTCAGCAGCTCACAGCTCACTCTGTACACAACCATGGTCAAAGCTTCCTTGCCAACCGTATTTGCAACATAATACACAGATCCCTGCATACAGCCGTTCAAAGCTTGTTCTGAGCCTGTTTCCACGCATGGTAAGCAGCTCACAGCTCATTCTGTACACAACCATGGTCAAAGCTTCCTCGCCAACCATATTTGCAACATAATACACAGATCCCTGCATACAGCCGTTCAAAGCTTGTTCTGAGCCTGTTTCCACACATGGTCAGCAGCTCACAGCTCACTCTGTACACAACCATGGTCAAAGCTTCCTCGCCAACCATATTTGCAACATAATACACAGATCCCTGCATACAGCCGTTCAAAGCTTGTTCTGAGCCTGTTTCCACGCATGGTAAGCAGCTCACAGCTCATTCTGTACACAACTATGGTCAAAGCTTCCTCGCCAACCATATTTGCAACATAATACACAGATCCCTGCATACAGCCGTTCAAAGCTTGTTCTGAGCCTGTTTCCACACATGGTCAGCAGCTCACAGCTCACTCTGTACACAACCATGGTCAAAGCTTCCTCGCCAACCGTATTTGCAACATAATACACAGATCCCTGCATACAGCCGTTCAAAGCTTGTTCTGAGCCTGTTTCCACGCATGGTAAGCAGCTCACAGCTCATTCTGTACACAACCATGGTCAAAGCTCCCTCGCCAACCATATTTGCAACATAATACACAGATCCCTGCATACACAGTCAAAGCTTGTGCCTGAGCCTGTTTCCACACATGGTCAGCAGCTCACAGCTCACTCTGTACACAACCATGGTCAAAGCTTCCTTGCCAACCGTATTTGCAACATAATACACAGATCCCTGCATACAGCCGTTCAAAGCTTGTTCTGAGCCTGTTTCCACGCATGGTAAGCAGCTCACAGCTCACTCTGTACACAACCATGGTCAAAGCTTCCTCGCCAACCATATTTGCAACATAATACACAGATCCCTGCATACAGCCTTTCAAAGCTTGTTCTGAGCCTGTTTCCACACATGGTAAGCAGCTCACAGCTCATTCTGTACACAACCATGGTCAAAGCTTCCTCGCCAACCATATTTGCAACATAATACACAGATCCCTGCATACACAGTCAAAGCTGTTGCCTGAGCCTGTTTCCACACATGGTCAGCAGCTCACAGCTCACTCTGTACACAACCATGGTCAAAGCTTCCTCGCCAACCGTATTTGCAACATAATACACAGATCCCTGCACACAGCCGTTCAAAGCTTGTTCTGAGCCTGTTTCCACGCATGGTAAGCAGCTCACAGCTCATTCTGTACACAACCATGGTCAAAGCTTCCTCGCCAACCATATTTGCAACATAATACACAGATCCCTGCATACACAGTCAAAGCTTGTGCCTGAGCCTGTTTCCACACATGGTCAGCAGCTCACAGCTCACTCTGTACACAACCATGGTCAAAGCTTCCTCGCCAACTGTATTTGCAACATAATACACAGATCCCTGCATACAGCCGTTCAAAGCTTGTTCTGAGCCTGTTTCCACGCATGGTAAGCAGCTCACAGCTCATTCTGTACACAACCATGGTCAAAGCTTCCTCGCCAACCATATTTGCAACATAATACACAGATCCCTGCATACACAGTCAAAGCTTGTGCCTGAGCCTGTTTCCACACATGGTCAGCAGCTCACAGCTCACTCTGTACACAACCATGGTCAAAGCTTCCTTGCCAACCGTATTTGCAACATAATACACAGATCCCTGCATACAGCCGTTCAAAGCTTGTTCTGAGCCTGTTTCCACACATGGTAAGCAGCTCACAGCTCATTCTGTACACAACCATGGTCAAAGCTTCCTCGCCAACCATATTTGCAACATAATACACAGATCCCTGCATACAGCCGTTCAAAGCTTGTTCTGAGCCTGTTTCCACACATGGTAAGCAGCTCACAGCTCACTCTGTACACAACCATGGTCAAAGCTTCCTCGCCAACCGTATTTGCAACATAATACACAGATCCCTGCATACAGCCGTTCAAAGCTTGTTCTGAGCCTGTTTCCACGCATGGTAAGCAGCTCACAGCTCATTCTGTACACAACCATGGTCAAAGCTCCCTCGCCAACCATATTTGCAACATAATACACAGATCCCTGCATACACAGTCAAAGCTTGTGCCTGAGCCTGTTTCCACACATGGTCAGCAGCTCACAGCTCACTCTGTACACAACCATGGTCAAAGCTTCCTTGCCAACCGTATTTGCAACATAATACACAGATCCCTGCATACAGCCGTTCAAAGCTTGTTCTGAGCCTGTTTCCACGCATGGTAAGCAGCTCACAGCTCACTCTGTACACAACCATGGTCAAAGCTTCCTCGCCAACCATATTTGCAACATAATACACAGATCCCTGCATACAGCCTTTCAAAGCTTGTTCTTAGCCTGTTTCCACACATGGTAAGCAGCTCACAGCTCATTCTGTACACAACCATGGTCAAAGCTTCCTCGCCAACCATATTTGCAACATAATACACAGATCCCTGCATACACAGTCAAAGCTGTTGCCTGAGCCTGTTTCCACACATGGTCAGCAGCTCACAGCTCACTCTGTACACAACCATGGTCAAAGCTTCCTCGCCAACCGTATTTGCAACATAATACACAGATCCCTGCACACAGCCGTTCAAAGCTTGTTCTGAGCCTGTTTCCACGCATGGTAAGCAGCTCACAGCTCATTCTGTACACAACCATGGTCAAAGCTTCCTCGCCAACCATATTTGCAACATAATACACAGATCCCTGCATACATAGTCAAAGCTTGTGCCTGAGCCTGTTTCCACACATGGTCAGCAGCTCACAGCTCACTCTGTACACAACCATGGTCAAAGCTTCCTCGCCAACTGTATTTGCAACATAATACACAGATCCCTGCATACAGCCGTTCAAAGCTTGTTCTGAGCCTGTTTCCACGCATGGTAAGCAGCTCACAGCTCATTCTGTACACAACCATGGTCAAAGCTTCCTCGCCAACCATATTTGCAACATAATACACAGATCCCTGCATACACAGTCAAAGCTTGTGCCTGAGCCTGTTTCCACACATGGTCAGCAGCTCACAGCTCACTCTGTACACAACCATGGTCAAAGCTTCCTTGCCAACCGTATTTGCAACATAATACACAGATCCCTGCATACAGCCGTTCAAAGCTTGTTCTGAGCCTGTTTCCACACATGGTAAGCAGCTCACAGCTCATTCTGTACACAACCATGGTCAAAGCTTCCTCGCCAACCATATTTGCAACATAATACACAGATCCCTGCATACAGCCGTTCAAAGCTTGTTCTGAGCCTGTTTCCACACATGGTCAGCAGCTCACAGCTCACTCTGTACACAACCATGGTCAAAGCTTCCTCGCCAACCATATTTGCAACATAATACACAGATCCCTGCATACAGCCGTTCAAAGCTTGTTCTGAGCCTGTTTCCACGCATGGTAAGCAGCTCACAGCTCATTCTGTACACAACCATGGTCAAAGCTCCCTCGCCAACCATATTTGCAACATAATACACAGATCCCTGCATACAGCCGTTCAAAGCTTGTTCTGAGCCTGTTTCCACGCATGGTAAGCAGCTCACAGCTCATTCTGTACACAACCATGGTCAAAGCTTCCTCGCCAACCATATTTGCAACATAATACACAGATCCCTGCATACACAGTCAAAGCTTGTGCCTGAGCCTGTTTCCACACATGGTCAGCAGCTCACAGCTCACTCTGTACACAACCATGGTCAAAGCTTCCTCGCCAACCGTATTTGCAACATAATACACAGATCCCTGCATACAGCCGTTCAAAGCTTGTTCTGAGCCTGTTTCCACGCATGGTAAGCAGCTCACAGCTCATTCTGTACACAACCATGGTCAAAGCTTCCTCGCCAACCATATTTGCAACATAATACACAGATCCCTGCATACACAGTCAAAGCTTGTGCCTGAGCCTGTTTCCACACATGGTCAGCAGCTCACAGCTCACTCTGTACACAACCATGGTCAAAGCTTCCTTGCCAACCGTATTTGCAACATAATACAGATCCCTGCATACAGCCGTTCAAAGCTTGTTCTGAGCCTGTTTCCACACATGGTAAGCAGCTCACAGCTCATTCTGTACACAACCATGGTCAAAGCTTCCTCGCCAACCATATTTGCAACATAATACACAGATCCCTGCATACAGCCGTTCAAAGCTTGTTCTGAGCCTGTTTCCACGCATGGTCAGCAGCTCACAGCTCACTCTGTACACAACCATGGTCAAAGCTTCCTCGCCAACCATATTTGCAACATAATACACAGATCCCTGCATACACAGTCAAAGCTTGTGCCTGAGCCTGTTTCCACGCATGGTAAGCAGCTCACAGCTCATTCTGTACACAACCATGGTCAAAGCTTCCTCGCCAACCATATTTGCAACATAATACACAGATCCCTGCATACACAGTCAAAGCTTGTGCCTGAGCCTGTTTCCACACATGGTCAGCAGCTCACAGCTCACTCTGTACACAACCATGGTCAAAGCTTCCTCGCCAACCATGTTTGCAACATAATACACAGATCCCTGCATACAGCCGTTCAAAGCTTGTTCTGAGCCTGTTTCCACACATGGTAAGCAGCTCACAGCTCATTCTGTGCACAACCATGGTCAAAGCTTCCTCGCCAACCATATTTGCAACATAATACACAGATCCCTGCATACACAGTCAAAGCTTGTGCCTGAGCCTGTTTCCACGCATGGTAAGCAGCTCACAGCTCATTCTGTACACAACCATGGTCAAAGCTTCCTCGCCAACCATATTTGCAACATAATACACAGATCCCTGCATACACAGTCAAAGCTTGTGCCTGAGCCTGTTTCCACACATGGTCAGCAGCTCACAGCTCACTCTGTACACAACCATGGTCAAAGCTTCCTTGCCAACCGTATTTGCAACATAATACACAGATCCCTGCATACAGCCGTTCAAAGCTTGTTCTGAGCCTGTTTTTCACGCATGGTAAGCAGCTCACAGCTCATTCTGTACACAACCATGGTCAAAGCTTCCTCGCCAACCATATTTGCAACATAATACACAGATTCCTGCATACAGCCGTTCAAAGCTTGTTCTGAGCCTGTTTCCACGCATGGTAAGCAGCTCACAGCTCATTCTGTACACAACCATGGTCAAAGCTTCCTCGCCAACCATAATTGCAACATAATACACAGATCCCTGCATACACAGTCAAAGCTTGTGCCTGAGCCTGTTTCCACACATGGTCAGCAGCTCACAGCTCACTCTGTACACAACCATGGTCAAAGCTTCCTTGCCAACCATATTTGCAACATAATACACAGATCCCTGCATACAGCCGTTCAAAGCTTGTTCTGAGCCTGTTTCCACGCATGGTAAGCAGCTCACAGCTCACTCTGTACACAACCATGGTCAAAGCTTCCTCGCCAACCATATTTGCAACATAATACACAGATCCCTGCATACACAGTCAAAGCTTGTGCCTGAGCCTGTTTCCACACATGGTCAGCAGCTCACAGCTCACTCTGTACACAACCATGGTCAAAGCTTCCTCGCCAACCATACTTGCAACATAATACACAGATCCCTGCATACACAGTCAAAGCTTGTGCCTGAGCCTGTTTCCACACATGGTCAGCAGCTCACAGCTCACTCTGTACACAACCATGGTCAAAGCTTCCTTGCCAACCGTTTTTGCAACATAATACACAGATCCCTGCATACAGCCGTTCAAAGCTTGTTCTGAGCCTGTTTCCACACATGGTAAGCAGCTCACAGCTCATTCTGTACACAACCATGGTCAAAGCTTCCTCGCCAACCATATTTGCAACATAATACACAGATCCCTGCATACAGCCGTTCAAAGCTTGTTCTGAGCCTGTTTCCACACATGGTCAGCAGCTCACAGCTCACTCTGTACACAACCATGGTCAAAGCTTCCTCGCCAACCATATTTGCAACATAATACACAGATCCTTGCATACAGCCGTTCAAAGCTTGTTCTGAGCCTGTTTCCACGCATGGTAAGCAGCTCACAGCTCATTCTGTACACAACCATGGTCAAAGCTTCCTCGCCAACCATATTTGCAACATAATACACAGATCCCTGCATACACAGTCAAAGCTTGTGCCTGAGCCTGTTTCCACACATGGTCAGCAGCTCACAGCTCACTCTGTACACAACCATGGTCAAAGCTTCCTTGCCAACCGTATTTGCAACATAATACACAGATCCCTGCATACAGCCGTTCAAAGCTTGTTCTGAGCCTGTTTCCACGCATGGTAAGCAGCTCACAGGTCATTCTGTATACAACCATGGTCAAAGCTTCCTCGCCAACCATAATTGCAACATAATACACAGATCCTTGCATACACAGTCAAAGCTTGTGCCTGAGCCTGTTTCCACACATGGTCAGCAGCTCACAGCTCACTCTGTACACAACCATGGTCAAAGCTTCCTCGCCAACCGTATTTGCAACATAATACACAGATCCCTGCATACAGCCGTTCAAAGCTTGTTCTGAGCCTGTTTCCACGCATGGTAAGCAGCTCACAGCTCATTCTGTACACAACCATGGTCAAAGCTTCCTCGCCAACCATATTTGCAACATAATACACAGATCCCTGCATACAGCCGTTCAAAGCTTGTTCTGAGCCTGTTTCCACACATGGTCAGCAGCTCACAGCTCACTCTGTACACAACCATGGTCAAAGCTTCCTCGCCAACCATATTTGCAACATAATACACAGATCCCTGCATACAGCCGTTCAAAGCTTGTTCTGAGCCTGTTTCCACGCATGGTAAGCAGCTCACAGCTCATTCTGTACACAACCATGGTCAAAGCTTCCTCGCCAACCATATTTGCAACATAATACACAGATCCCTGCATACACAGTCAAAGCTGTTGCCTGAGCCTGTTTCCACACATGGTCAGCAGCTCACAGCTCACTCTGTACACAACCATGGTCAAAGCTTCCTCGCCAACCGTATTTGCAACATAATACACAGATCCCTGCATACAGCCGTTCAAAGCTTGTGCCTGAGCCTGTTTCCACACATGGTAAGCAGCTCACAGCTCATTCTGTACACAACCATGGTCAAAGCTTCCTCGCCAACCATATTTGCAACATAATACACAGATCCCTGCATACAGCCGTTCAAAGCTTGTTCTGAGCCTGTTTCCACACATGGTCAGCAGCTCACAGCTCACTCTGTACACAACCATGGTCAAAGCTTCCTCGCCAACCATATTTGCAACATAATACACAGATCCCTGCATACACAGTCAAAGCTTGTGCCTGAGCCTGTTTCCACACATGGTCAGCAGCTCACAGCTCACTCTGTACACAACCATGGTCAAAGCTTCCTCGCCAACCATAATTGCAACATAATACACAGATCCCTGCATACAGCCGTTCAAAGCTTGTTCTGAGCCTGTTTTTTTCAAGCATGGTAAGCAGCTCACAGCTCATTCTGTACACAACCATGGTCAAAGCTTCCTCGCCAACCATATTTGCAACATAATACACAGATCCCTGCATACACAGTCAAAGCTTGTGCCTGAGCCTGTTTCCACACATGGTCAGCAGCTCACAGCTCACTCTGTACACAACCATGGTCAAAGCTTCCTCGCCAACCATGTTTGCAACATAATACACAGATCCCTGCATACAGCCGTTCAAAGCTTGTTCTGAGCCTGTTTCCACACATGGTAAGCAGCTCACAGCTCATTCTGTGCACAACCATGGTCAAAGCTTCCTCGCCAACCATATTTGCAACATAATACACAGATCCCTGCATACACAGTCAAAGCTTGTGCCTGAGCCTGTTTCCACACATGGTCAGCAGCTCACAGCTCATTCTGTACAGAACCATGGTCAAAGCTTCCTCGCCAACCATGTTTGCAACATAATACACAGATCCCTGCATACAGCCGTTCAAAGCTTGTTCTGAGCCTGTTTCCACACATGGTAAGCAGCTCACAGCTCATTCTGTGCACAACCATGGTCAAAGCTTCCTCGCCAACCATATTTGCAACATAATACACAGATCCCTGCATACACAGTCAAAGCTTGTGCCTGAGCCTGTTTCCACGCATGGTAAGCAGCTCACAGCTCATTCTGTACACAACCATGGTCAAAGCTTCCTCGCCAACCATATTTGCAACATAATACACAGATCCCTGCATACACAGTCAAAGCTTGTGCCTGAGCCTGTTTCCACACATGGTCAGCAGCTCACAGCTCACTCTGTACACAACCATGGTCAAAGCTTCCTTGCCAACCGTATTTGCAACATAATACACAGATCCCTGCATACAGCCGTTCAAAGCTTGTTCTGAGCCTGTTTTTCACGCATGGTAAGCAGCTCACAGCTCATTCTGTACACAACCATGGTCAAAGCTTCCTCGCCAACCATATTTGCAACATAATACACAGATTCCTGCATACAGCCGTTCAAAGCTTGTTCTGAGCCTGTTTCCACGCATGGTAAGCAGCTCACAGCTCATTCTGTACACAACCATGGTCAAAGCTTCCTCGCCAACCATAATTGCAACATAATACACAGATCCCTGCATACACAGTCAGAGCTTGTGCCTGAGCCTGTTTCCACACATGGTCAGCAGCTCACAGCTCACTCTGTACACAACCATGGTCAAAGCTTCCTTGCCAACCATATTTGCAACATAATACACAGATCCCTGCATACAGCCGTTCAAAGCTTGTTCTGAGCCTGTTTCCACGCATGGTAAGCAGCTCACAGCTCACTCTGTACACAACCATGGTCAAAGCTTCCTCGCCAACCATATTTGCAACATAATACACAGATCCCTGCATACACAGTCAAAGCTTGTGCCTGAGCCTGTTTCCACACATGGTCAGCAGCTCACAGCTCACTCTGTACACAACCATGGTCAAAGCTTCCTCGCCAACCATACTTGCAACATAATACACAGATCCCTGCATACACAGTCAAAGCTTGTGCCTGAGCCTGTTTCCACACATGGTCAGCAGCTCACAGCTCACTCTGTACACAACCATGGTCAAAGCTTCCTTGCCAACCGTTTTTGCAACATAATACACAGATCCCTGCATACAGCCGTTCAAAGCTTGTTCTGAGCCTGTTTCCACACATGGTAAGCAGCTCACAGCTCATTCTGTACACAACCATGGTCAAAGCTTCCTCGCCAACCATATTTGCAACATAATACACAGATCCCTGCATACAGCCGTTCAAAGCTTGTTCTGAGCCTGTTTCCACACATGGTCAGCAGCTCACAGCTCACTCTGTACACAACCATGGTCAAAGCTTCCTCGCCAACCATATTTGCAACATAATACACAGATCCTTGCATACAGCCGTTCAAAGCTTGTTCTGAGCCTGTTTCCACGCATGGTAAGCAGCTCACAGCTCATTCTGTACACAACCATGGTCAAAGCTTCCTCGCCAACCATATTTGCAACATAATACACAGATCCCTGCATACACAGTCAAAGCTTGTGCCTGAGCCTGTTTCCACACATGGTCAGCAGCTCACAGCTCACTCTGTACACAACCATGGTCAAAGCTTCCTTGCCAACCGTATTTGCAACATAATACACAGATCCCTGCATACAGCCGTTCAAAGCTTGTTCTGAGCCTGTTTCCACGCATGGTAAGCAGCTCACAGGTCATTCTGTATACAACCATGGTCAAAGCTTCCTCGCCAACCATAATTGCAACATAATACACAGATCCTTGCATACACAGTCAAAGCTTGTGCCTGAGCCTGTTTCCACACATGGTCAGCAGCTCACAGCTCACTCTGTACACAACCATGGTCAAAGCTTCCTCGCCAACCGTATTTGCAACATAATACACAGATCCCTGCATACAGCCGTTCAAAGCTTGTTCTGAGCCTGTTTCCACGCATGGTAAGCAGCTCACAGCTCATTCTGTACACAACCATGGTCAAAGCTTCCTCGCCAACCATGTTTGCAACATAATACACAGATCCCTGCATACAGCCGTTCAAAGCTTGTTCTGAGCCTGTTTCCACACATGGTCAGCAGCTCACAGCTCACTCTGTACACAACCATGGTCAAAGCTTCCTCGCCAACCATATTTGCAACATAATACACAGATCCCTGCATACAGCCGTTCAAAGCTTGTTCTGAGCCTGTTTCCACGCATGGTAAGCAGCTCACAGCTCATTCTGTACACAACCATGGTCAAAGCTTCCTCGCCAACCATATTTGCAACATAATACACAGATCCCTGCATACACAGTCAAAGCTGTTGCCTGAGCCTGTTTCCACACATGGTCAGCAGCTCACAGCTCACTCTGTACACAACCATGGTCAAAGCTTCCTCGCCAACCGTATTTGCAACATAATACACAGATCCCTGCATACAGCCGTTCAAAGCTTGTTCTGAGCCTGTTTCCACACATGGTAAGCAGCTCACAGCTCATTCTGTACACAACCATGGTCAAAGCTTCCTCGCCAACCATATTTGCAACATAATACACAGATCCCTGCATACAGCCGTTCAAAGCTTGTTCTGAGCCTGTTTCCACACATGGTCAGCAGCTCACAGCTCACTCTGTACACAACCATGGTCAAAGCTTCCTCGCCAACCATATTTGCAACATAATACACAGATCCCTGCATACACAGTCAAAGCTTGTGCCTGAGCCTGTTTCCACACATGGTCAGCAGCTCACAGCTCACTCTGTACACAACCATGGTCAAAGCTTCCTCGCCAACCATAATTGCAACATAATACACAGATCCCTGCATACAGCCGTTCAAAGCTTGTTCTGAGCCTGTTTTTTTCAAGCATGGTAAGCAGCTCACAGCTCATTCTGTACACAACCATGGTCAAAGCTTCCTCGCCAACCATATTTGCAACATAATACACAGATCCCTGCATACACAGTCAAAGCTTGTGCCTGAGCCTGTTTCCACACATGGTCAGCAGCTCACAGCTCACTCTGTACACAACCATGGTCAAAGCTTCCTCGCCAACCATGTTTGCAACATAATACACAGATCCCTGCATACAGCCGTTCAAAGCTTGTTCTGAGCCTGTTTCCACACATGGTAAGCAGCTCACAGCTCATTCTGTGCACAACCATGGTCAAAGCTTCCTCGCCAACCATATTTGCAACATAATACACAGATCCCTGCATACACAGTCAAAGCTTGTGCCTGAGCCTGTTTCCACACATGGTCAGCAGCTCACAGCTCATTCTGTACAGAACCATGGTCAAAGCATCCTAGCCAACCATATTTGCAACATAATACACAGATCCCTGCATACACAGTCAAAGCTTGTTTCTGAGCCTGTTTCTCCACATGGTAAGCTGCCAGAGGGGCTCATCTGAGGCCTGAAATTTCTTTGCATGCATCCCGCAAAATTTGTTGTTTCCAAGCTTGGGTTGTGGTGTCTGTGAACTTAAAAAAAATTGAAAGCAGCGAGCTGTTGGGCACATGCATAAATAGCTGCGGTATGAACCCTACTTGTTAGCTACCAATTCTCTGTAATCAATCACCCACTGCACCAGTTAGATGGTTGCAGTGGTTTGGAGTTTTTGTGCATTAAAAAGAATCATTGCAAACGAAATGGAGTGTGAATGCACAGTGATCAGTGAGAGATACAGAGATCTGTTTCTGCCATTTCCCTTTGAAAAAATCTACTTTTTGGACTTCCATTCTTTTATTTGTATATGCAGGATGTAAGAATAATATGTCAAGGTTGCAAAAACATACTTTGTGGGAGTGAGAATTGGTCCCAGGGTGGAGCTATGGGCCAGCTGTGGCCAAGAGAGCGATCTGGGGTCCTCTGGTTTTCACTGTAATTTGGTGAATGCAACATTCTTAGGAAAAATAAAGGTTGGCATGGTTAGATTTGAGAAAAAAAACACATATGCATGTCTGGCAAATATAAGCCAGTTGACCCACCCCAGAAAGCTGCTCACAGACCAGTCCATACACCACCACGGCCTTATTGTCCTCATGTCCAAGGCCAAGGCATGCAGGAATGGGCAGCCAGCAAAGCATGAACCCAGGGAGCATCTTACTGGTGGTGCTGGACAGCTCACGTTGTGTGCATGAGCTCCAGTGTCTGTTTGATGACAGCCTGTGGATTGCTTGGGCTTGCTGCGGGTGAGTATGCTCTCAGCAAAAAGCGGCAGCTGTTGCTGCAGAGCATGGTCAGCCCATCAGCATCAGCATCAACAAAGTCAGCGGCACTGCATCACCTGTGTGACTCCCACTCCTTGACGGGGTTCCTCCAGTACCCTCCAGTCCAAAAGCAACAGCTGCAACCCTGCTGCAACCCAGCTGCAGCAGCAACAACAAGGACTCACATCGGGTATTAGAATTAGAATACCAGCAAGGAGCCTATTGAACCCATTCAAATTGGTCGTAGACACACGGTAGTTCATTGTGGAACTCATTGTGGAAGAGTGTTTCACACCATGCACGGAGTTGCAGCAGCAAAATTTTGCTGCGGAGGGGCAGCTGCCCCAATTTGCTTGCAGGAAGTCTATATGTCTGTCGTGCAAGACAGTTATGCTCAATCTCCCTTCCTTCCCTGTGCTTTGTGCAGTGTTTTGCTGAAGGGGTCTGCTGCTGAAACCCAAATGAGGATGTCCATGAACTTAATGACTCTTGTGGCTGCTGAAACCCAAACGAGGTTGTCCTTGGATGTTGTAACTCCGTGCTGTTGACAAATGGACCTCTGTGTGTGACTTGCCATGCTGCTCCCTGTGCACAGATTGGAGCTGCTGTGGCAGTGACGCGGGGCCTCATGCCCTTTGACCTCCTGAAAGCATCCCTTCATGCACCCACACGCACCTCGGTACGTCTCCTGGCACAGCCATGCGTGATTGATGGGGAAGGGTGGAAAGGATTGCATGTGTCTGCCCCCCCCCCCCACCCACCCACCCAAAAAGGAAAAACTGCGCCAGCCAGAAAGGCTGCGTGTATTAGGTAAAGGTTCCCCTTGTGTGTCTGTCCGTGCATGAGCACCATGGTGTGCCCTCCTGCGTCATTGGTAATGTTGTTTGGTGAAGGCAAATAGGCATGTCCGGATTGCACAGAAGGTTCGGTGGATCCGTGTAGGGGCCTGGTTATTCATTGTTACATAATTGAAGTACATTGGTTTGCTTGTGAAGGCAGCCATTGTTGAGTGCATGCTCTCTGCATTCTTGCACCTACTCACCCTGGGTCAATGAGAGCAACAAAGCAAGGTGCGTATGTTGGTGTGTCTGGCTTCCTAACAATTTGCCCTGCTAGGCTTCAAGACGTCCAGTGCTTCTACATACCCTCATCAGGCAATGGTAGACCTCACACTTGGTATGTCAACAAGCGCGCGGACACATACACACACACACGTGTGAACACACGTGCATGCAGGTCCCCAAGGCACCCCCACATACCCTCATTCTCACAGCCTCCAAGTTCTTTGAATTCTCCCCTCGGGCTGGCAGCGAAATAGCAGTGGAGAAGTACACAGGCAGAGAGTTGAGAGTGCGGGAAGGAGCAGCGCGCGCACAGCAGGAGTTCCAGGAGCAGGTGAGCCGCAGAGGGGGGATTTTCATGATTTACCAGAGAGTGTGTGAGCAATCAGCGTTTCAAGATAAGAGGCTGGCTTATTTTTTGTCTGGAGCGCACATCAGCAGCAGCAGCAACAGAGGCACAAGCTACTGCTCGTAACCCTCCTGGTCCCCATTACATGGTTTCTTTTGTTTCTCTTGGTGGAGGGGATACACGGTACATCTGCCCTAGGTATCCTCTTTTCCTTAATGGATGTGGGGAGTGTTTTCAATGCCTGCGTTGTTTTTGTTTTCTTTTCAGAGGCATCATGAAACGGCCACCCATGCGTTAGCTCTGCTTTGCAGGGTTGTGCTTATAGCACCAGCAGCAAATGGTGGTAAATGTCAGGTGCATGTGCCTAGAAGGGCTTCCATTATCAGGATCAGCTGTTGCAACAGCTTGCAAAGGCAGGCTTTGTGACAAGGCCCTTAGAGCTAACACTTCAGCGGGTGCCTTGTAAGCACAGAAATGCAAAACCTTCAAAGTTAGTTAGAAGTACTCAGAAAAGAAAATTCTACGCAAGCCAGGTCCAGCTGCGTGCATTAAGGAAAGGATCTCTATCCAGCAAGCTAGCTAGGGCCTCACCGAGGAGGCTCGCAAGCCTAACCTAAACTAAGCTAGAGCCAACGGGGAACAACCAGTAAGGGGGGTCTGGCGGGTTGTTATCAGCCATGCATCTGCAGGGCGGACTCTCCTCCTCCTGCTCTGCAGTGCCTCGCCCCCAGTAACACCCTTATCAAAAGTACCCTGCAAGTATACTGTGTGCCTGGTGTGTTTATGATTATTGTCAAGGAGTGGAGTGCATGGCAACTGAATTGAGAGGCTGATTTTTGTGCATTGTGTCTGGTAAGGCCCAGCTCAACCAGAGGAGCAGTGGTGCAGTCAGTACAAAACAGTGCCTGCCACACCAAGTAAGATGGTGTGCAAGGCTACCTTGCAATTTTTGTTTGGATTTTTGAGGCCAAGGGTGCAGAGTCTGGAAGTGGTACCAGCATGTTGGGCAGCAGCTGCTTGTACGCTGGGTAAGGGGTTAATGCCTGGGCAGAATTTGAGTTCCAAAGGGTGGAAACCTCTATCATGAGCAGGTATCATCTTAGGGTCGAGATGGGTGGATGTCCCTTGGAAAGGGCGCACAAAGGCAGCATTGGGACGGCTTTGGTGTTGACTTCCTTTCCTTAACAAGCAGCAGCCTGAAGACTGCTTCCCGCCAGGTTCCGTTCATTTGCGTGAAGGAATAAAAGAGGAAGCAATGGTCGGGGCTCAAAGGCAGCACGACCCTCCTGTTCCCAGGTGATTCCTCGACCCAGTACTGAAGGTGCCCAATGCAGATCATTTTGCAGTTCTGATGAGAGGCGGTCCGTTCTGCATAGTCTGACCTTCTTACTGCTGGTTAGCAAAGACCAAACCAACTACCCAAGTGAATGGGCAGCCGAGCTCAGAGGACAGCAGAAGAGAATAGGGAACAATTACACGCCAGCCAAAAAGGCCGCGCGGTTTAGGAAAGGTCCCCTGACTAGACTGCAGCATGCAGGTTTTGCCGATGTGGAAAAGAGGCTGGCTGTGTTTTGCTCACAGGCTGCAGGCGTTTGCACCAAGTAGTTTCTCACGTGTTGTGTTGATCTCCTTGCCTTCTGCATTTTCTGTGCATTTCTTGCAGGTCCTAGGACCAGCTCTGAATGACCTCCTTCTCCACCCTAATTGGGACGTCTTCAACATCATCCTGCCCCGCTATTACTGGAACCCAGAGGCCGTTAATTCTGTGCTAGAGCAAGATGCTGCTTGGTGTGCAAGACGTGCCGAGTTTAAAGCTCAGCAACAGCTCAAGGAGGAACAGGAAAAGAGGGAGGCTGAGAAGCAGCAGCAGGAGGATGAGGAACAGCAGCAGCAGCAGCAGCAGCAGCAGCAGCAGCACGATGGAAGGACAGCATCAAATGTATGAGTTTTGCGAGCCTTATAGGCAACTGCTCCCAAGTTTTTGACAGAGTCTCAGTTTTGGTACTGTAATCCTGTCGGTTTATCATGTAGGGTTTATCATGTAGGGTTTATCATGTGGACCTTGTAAGGTTGCGGGTTGCGCTATTGGACTTTTAAGTTCTGAAGCATTGGACGAAGATTCACAAATGGCTGTGGGTGGGTCTTACGGTCTGTGCACCAATGTGGCCCCCTTTCCTTCATTGATGTAGGGAGTGTTTCACTGGCTACGTAATTTTTCTTTCTTTTTCTTTTTTCACAAATGGCTACTTAATACAGGCATAAAGCTGTGCATGCATATCCAAGTTCAGGATAGGAATGAAAGTCAACGAAACCTTTAGCCAGCTAGGTTGGCTGCTCGACTTGCTGGACCCTGCTAGCCAGACAGGACGATTTATGGTTTTGAAAATGAAACAACAAGCCAACAAGTCTAATGAGTCTGCTTCTGGAAGACTTGAGAAGCATCCTCAGACCAAGCTTGAAAATAGGGGAAGCGCCTAGCTCATTCAAATGAGCCTCATTGTGCGCGTGTGACCCCAAAGATGGGCCTCCCAGCAAGCGTACACACTTAACAAAGATGCAGGAACTAGACACACATTGCAGCAATGTAGCCAGGCCACCTAGTGTCAATTGACTCATGACCTAGTGTCAATCGACTCAACAATCTACCAGAGATGCTTCGAACCTGCCAGCCTGGCCTCAGAGGGAGGAGATTAGAGCAACAAGATGTAAAAAGCCCAAAGCCCACACGCCGCGGTATTGAAAACAAGAGTGCTTACCACAGCCAGTTGGTTCTAGAGCCAGGTGCTTCTAGTAATCCTCTAGATCCACATTAGTTTTGTCTTTCTTTCTTTTCTCGTGGTGAAGGGGGCTCACAGCTCTTTATGAGCCAATGTGTCTCATTTTCCTAAATTGATGTAGGGAGAGTTACTCTTCCTATGTAGTTTTTCTTTTTCTTTTCTTTTCTTTTCCAATAGCAAGTCCCCCCCCCCGGAAAAAAAAAAGTGTTGCAGACACAGAACAAGCATCACTCCTCCCGTGCACCCAACTTATAATCTTTTGCTAAACACAACCCAATTCAGTGTACTAACCCCCGGGCCATCACCCCCCCATTGTAAACCGAGAAGTTAGGGACGCTTGTTACACCCCCAGTTTAGGGATGTCCCAAACATCAGAGCTAAATTGCCTGGCCTACAAACAGAGCCCCCTGAAGAAGAGCCTCCCAGCAAGCGCACACGTTTGTATGTGTGAGTGTGTGAGCCTTGTCGGTGAGCCCTAGCTAGCTTGCCCTAGCTAGCTGGCTAGATGGCAAACCTTTCCTTAATGCACGCAGCTGGACCTGGCTTGCATAGACTTTTCTTTTCTTTAGCACACATGCTCTACAAGAAAGCACGACTCCAGATCTATGCCCCAGCAGCCTGTGGGGCTACACTGAGTTTGCGGAGGTCTGCATGCTGCCGCTGTGCCGCTTCCAACTGTTGTCCATGCCTCGTGTCTTCACAGTACTTAATTTCAATCAAGTGTACCTGCCGCTGGTTTACATTCAGTCGGCGGGGTTGCCTCACGCGGTTGGCTGTTGTGGTCCTCTGTGTGGGGCTGTGTCTGCTGCGCAACGCATGATGGTGTGAGCAGGAGGTAGAAGGAGAAGAAGGAGTGGGTTTGGCTGTGTAGGGAGTAATCAGTAAAGCATCAGGACGGCTGGAGGTGAGTCTAGATCTTACAAATTTTGTTATTGGAAAGAGGTAAGGGGGTATAATTCTGTTTGATGCATGTGCAGGGATTTGAAGGTTGTGCTGCACCAATCTATCACCACTTCCGATGTCCATGCCCATATCATAGAGGAGTGGGCCCTGCCTTTTTTCAAGCTTCCAATCAGCAAGCATATGCATCGCTGCTCCCACCAGCATTGAGTGTGTATGCTGCCAGATGCCAGCAACTACCCCGGAGGCCTGGAGCCAATCACCTCCAAGTCCCCCTACCTTGACGTCCGCCAACATACTTATCACTGTAACTGGTTGAAACAGCTTAAATCTGGGCCTACCTTGCCTGTTCTGGCCTTGGCAATGAAGACAAATTCAACAGAGAAACAAAGTCTAGAGAAGAGCTGCTTTAGGTTAACTGGATACCGTCATGGGAGCCAGAAGAAACAAAAACAGTCTGGCCAACCTTGCACCAGCGCATGCAAGAACTTGAAAACCAGCAAGCAAACCCAGTTTCCTCCTACCCACAGCGGACCTAGCCCTCTCCAACCTGGAGACAAGGATTCAACAATTCAGACGCAAGCAACACTTGGATGCAGAAGTTAGACGCAGAACTTTGCAACAAGGCCACTTTTGATACACACCCCACCAATCCACAAACAGATATCAAACCTACATGCTCATACGAGTTCTGGATCCAGAAAAGTGACCTTGTTAAACATAATCCCAAGCCAACCCCAAACTTTCCAGCAGATGCTGCAAACCATACTCTATAACTATCCCACCTACCCTGATCCTCCCAGAAGCCTTCAGATCAAGGGTGGCATGTATATACAACACGGGCGGCAAATGCATTGGGATGATGACCCCTCACCGTTTTAATGTCCTCTACAAAGCTTTGTTACAAAAATCCAAAGCACTTGGCCTAGATAATAGCATCTGCCCTCCACCGATAAGCTTTTGCATCTGAGCTAACGGGACTTCTAGCCAGCAAGACTAAATTGGAGAACAAATGAACAGAGGCTTCTTCTCACGGACGCTTCCACCTTGCATCCACAATGCCCTCCCAAAATGGGCACAAGCCACCCAAGATAAAATGGCCTCTCCCTTGGACTCAGTTTTAGGCTAAAACACTCAATACCCACCCTACTTGGAGCTCTGACCTTCGTGACAATGTTTCGGTACCCAACACAATTCCCTCTTATCCAGAATTTTGGGGATTTCCATCTGCCACCCCATCTACAACATAATGCTCGCTAGTTTTGCTTTAGTTGGTAGGGCTCACTGTTAGTGCCGGCGCTGAATGTTTGTTTTTTCCTTGATAACCACATTAATGCGGATCTGGCAGGTTGTCGGCAATCCTTCCAGGCTTCAAGCCAAATTGTATCTCGCCCTCTTACAAGCAATCCGTCCAGTAGCCTCCACCCCCCAATCCCTATTGTTTGGATTGCTAAATTGGATGGCATGTTTGATGTTGGTAATCTTTATTAAGGCCTTGACAGCAAGAGAGTGGAACTGCAAGTTTGAAGGCATTTTCTTTGGTTAAGCTGATGGCGTACAGAAGGGATCAATTGTATACTGCTTCCATAGTATGGATGGTAAATAGCTCTGACAACTCCAATGAGGATGTGCTTGTGTTTGTGCGCGCGTTTGCGACCCACTCAAGGATTCCAGTTGACCAGCACCTAGAAAGAAAAGAAAAACTACGTAGGCAGAGGAAACTCTCCCTACATCAATTAAGAAAAAGGGGACACATTGGCTCAGAAGAGCCTTGAATCCCCTCCACCACGAAGCTACAAAAAGAACTTTCTAATGGGGATCTGGAGGGTTATTGGAAGAACCCGGCTCCATAACCTGGCTGCAAAAAGTATTCTTGTTTTCAATAGCACGCCTAGTGATAACAAGCTTGATGGCATACATGACAGAATGGGCATGAAGTTTGCGAGCAAGTTTATTGGCGCGTTGGTGGTCAAGTCCCAGTTGTTTAAACTGGTTAAGGGTGTGCCCAGTGTAGCAGGTCCCACCAACACCCAAAAGGATGGTGTGGAGTGTCACCAATTTTGCATTAATGAGCTTGCAGAGGATTGCATGCTGCCGCTGTCCCGCCTCCAACTGTTGTCCAGGCCTCGTGTCTTCACAGTACTTGATTTCAATCAAGTGCACATGCCGCTGGTTTACTTCAGTTGGTGGGGTTGCCTCACGCGGTTGGCTGTTGTGGTCCTCATTTCCTAGACCAGCTCTTAGAAGAAATGCAGCTGTCATGCAAAGCAGGAGGATGCAGGACAAGCGAGCCACAATGTGCCCATGTTATGAACACAATTCAGCTGTTTTCATTCAAATGATTCCTTTCTGTTACATGAAAACTGCAGTCATCCATTCCGGTATTTTATTTTGAAATATCAGATAACTATCGGTACCAGGTCTTATTCAAACTGAGGCACCCTGGCAATGAGCAGGCTCATTGCAACTCTGGCAACGACTCCCTTATTATTCTTTGGACGGCCTCTTCCCCTATACCTTTTGACTTCGGTTTCCCTACTGAAGGTAATGCAAGTGTGGCAGGATTGTCTTGCAAAAAACTCTGTGTGCAATTACAGCTAGGTTTCAACTCTCACAGAGTAAGCCCAAAAACATTTCCGCAACATGTATATGCAAAACTATTGTATTGCATGTATTTTTGGTGAGGCTCTTGCTAGCTTGCTAGTTAAGGAACCTTCCCTTAATGCACATGGCCTTTTGGCTAGCGTAAACTTTTCTTTTCTTTATTGCATGTATTGGCTTTGGTGTAAATGCGAAAGAAAAGAAAAAAACTACGCAGACACTCTGATCCTCATTAGTTCAGTCTCTTTCCCTCTCTCAGGCTAGCTGTAGCTAGTGTAGTTTTGAGGGACCTCTGGTGAGATCCTTGCTAGCTTGCTAGTTAAGGGACCTTTCCTTAATGCACGCAGCCTGTGGCCTGCGTAGACTTTTCTTTTTCTTTTCTTTTTCGCAGACAGAGAAAAATCTCCCTACATCAATTAAGGGAAACATAAGAAAGAAGTCAATGGGGATCTGGGGGTTTACTAGCAGTAGCCTGTGCCTGATCTTGGTGATGAGAGGAAGTCGTTTTAAGAGTGCGTCTGCCAGCCACTGAGTGGTGCTGGCAAATTAATAAGTGTACTGGACAGAATGAGCATAAAGCTTCAGAGCAAGCTTGGTGGCTGTATGAGTGTCAAGGTTAAGCTCTATAAGAGGCTCGAAAGTGTGAGGGGTGTAGGTGCCCCCGCCCACACCTAACAAAATAGTGTCGAGGGTGACTTGAACTTAGGCCCCTGACAGTGTGTGTGACTTTTACAGTTGACACTTCTGAACTCAGCTCAAAGCTTCCAGATTACATTTATACAAGTTGAGTTTGGTTACAGGCACCTTTTGCTTCAGCTAAGCTGTCCTTGTAGGCAGGTACAGCTATGTAACCCTATCCTATCCTATCCTTAGGCCCCTGAAAGATTGCAACAGAGGTCGTGGTGCTGCTGCTCTGAGGCCGCCTTAAGCTGATTCTTGGGCATGGTGTCTTCACAGTATTTACTTGATCTCCACAAAATGGGTGTGTCTTTGTTCTGGAAGGAGCTGGCCAGGGTGACGCCTTTGGAGCAGTTGGAGTGACTGTGGCTAGGGCCCCCTCTACTTCTCAAGGGATACGTGTTGCTTCAGCTAAGCTGCCCCCGCAGGCAGATACAGCTATGTAACCCTTTCCTTTCCTCCTCAAGGGATACCGGGAATTGGTCCTTGGGATTTTTTTTCATTGGAATAACGAATATTGCATCAGGGCAACTAGAAGTGAGTCTTTGCTTGCCAGGAAAACAATGAGGAAAAATATAGTTAGGAGGTTTCTATTTGTTGAGTGTCCAGGGATATGCAGGTTCTATAAAGCGAAACAATCTGCGCTGCCAATGTCCATGGAGGCAAGGCCTTTGCTGACACCTTCAAGGAAGGTTATGCTAGCCGCGCTCCTGTGCAGGTCACCCATGGTCTAGCTGGTCATGACGATTGCTACTCGGTGAGACCCTAGCTAGCTAGCAAGTTAGGGGACTTTTCCTAAATGCACGCAGCTGGACCTGGCTTGCGCAGTCATTTCTTTTCTTTTCTGCTAGCAGTTTTGTGGCGCTCGGTCACCATATTTGACATGGTGGAGTGCCTACATCCTGTAAGAAGGTGAAGGGCACTGTCTGGCTCCCCACAGACAGCCACAGAGGGAACATTGTAGGCTGGTGGACATTTTAAAGCGCACTGCGTGCTTTTGATTGAAGAGGGTACCTGTGCGGTAGTTGATCATGTTTCGTTTTGTTTTCAAAGGAAGTGATGGCATGGTCCAGAAGGTGTTGCTAACCTTTTTAAGGACTGTGGGAGGTAGACATTGGTAATAAGAGCAGCATCATGATTCGGTGTCAGCCTTTCCGAATCTGTGTTTAAAATACATGTGCATCCTCAGAGCATCATGATGGTTGAAAAGTTCATTACCTTCTTGGCAAGTGAGTTGGAGCGTTCTGATTTACTTGCATGGGTGCGGGCAGCTTCCTCAAATAAAGCCAGATGGTTTCATGGAAAGGATTGCCTTCAAGTTTGACACAGGGGAAGGTTGTGTTTGCAGGGGTGTTGTCATCCTGAATGGCCTGGTGTTTGGCAATGGCGTCTGCATTTCCGTTAACCGCAATTCCAGCGTGAGACTTGACCTTTAGAGATAGATAGGGGTAGGTGAATTGTGCGCAAGCTGTATTGTCATTTAAGGGATGTGTTCTTGAACGTGCTGACAGTGGAACTCTGGATACAGCGGCTGCTTTCTGATTTGGTGGAGTGAAGAAGGCTATCATTGGCGACGTGAGAGCAGCCCTGGAGAATGGTAGCTGCTATTGCAGCTGATTCAACCTTTACAATCGTATATGTGATACCTGCTCTGTTCTATTGGACAAAATTGGGACTATCAGTGTCAGGGTGGTAGACTCCTGCTCCTATCAATTGTCTTCCATGGTGTATATGGCAGCTTTTTATAATACAGTCTTTCACATGAGCAGCCTAGCAGTCGCACTTTATGACTGATGGCTTAATCTGTAAAACCTGTATATGGCAGCTGCCATCTGTGTATACCCACTTTTTCCGATTCTGAACTTTTTGGACCAGGTTTGGGCTAGTTGCGGTTAGTGGTGAGAGGGGTTGTTGGCTCTGGACAATGTTTTTAGGGGTATGCTGCAGCGCTCCAGACAGCAATAATTTTTAGGCTCCACGAGTGGCGCGGGAGCATGATTTCCTTGTTGACCCAGAAGGGGGAGTAGCATAATTGAGAGTTGTTGGGGAGGGGGGTGCTTCCCAATGTGCAGCAGAGGTGAGGCCCTCACCGTGAGGGTAGGCATCAAGGAGTTTAGGGTACGGATGGGTGCTTATTGGACCTCCCCAGCTTGTTAGGAACATGAAAGTTGTTGTTGCATCAGTTTGTAGTATCATAGAGGAAGTGACGTGTTTGTGAGTGAGGTGCATAACACTGTCATCATAAATGGGCTGGATGACGAGAAGCCTGAGGGTTTGGACGACAAGGGATTGTGGGTAGCTCCCAAGATCCTGTTTGAAGGGTGCCTGCTCCAGTAGTGGGGGTAATCGGGGTTATTAACAATGCCAAGTGAGCAGCTAGCCTGTGGGAGTAACAAACAAGTTTGCCTGATGGTCAGGGTGATGCCCATGGAAATAAGTAACGTCTGCTATGCAGCGACCAAAGTCTTCCTCATACACAGTTTGCAGCTCACGCGACTCAGGCCACAACAGATGGTGGTGGGCGATCGACCCAGGGCCTGTGTGCAGTTAGTGTAGGCAGGGGGTATGATGTAGATCAGAAAAGGACTGTACCTGGAGGCATAGTGCGATGCAAAAAAATTTAAGGCTTCATAATTTCTGTGTTGATGTTGTGCTTTGGCTTCTGCCTTGCAAAAGGGGAGAATGGGTCAATAACAAGAGGATGCATTTTCGTTTAATTTAAGTTTGTGCCTTTTACTTCCACAAGTGACGCACCTGTGTTTAAGAAAACCATGGAGCTTTTGAACCAAATCACATTCCGTTGACTGAAGCTTTTGGCCTCCCATCTTACGTTGCTGCCAGCCTATGTGCAGAACAAAATATGGGGAAAATGATGACAAAAGCCAGTGATAAGCTTCATAAGCTACCATTTTGGCAAATAAATTGACACATGCCATGATGGGGTAAAGCTGCATTTAATTAAAAAAGTGCATTCCGTACTTGGTACGAATCAAACCCTTGCAACTGTGCGTCAATAAAATTGTTGCATTAGCTCAACTTTGCTCTCTACATTTCTCAATTATTGGCATAACATGCCCCCATTTCCACTTTATATTCCATCCAATGAATTCGCCAGCCAATTGCTTCTCATACACACACACGAGCGTGCACACACACACACACACACACACACACACACACACACACACACACACACAAGCTGAAACAAATATGTGAAAAGGGAGGGCACATACTCACCTGGCAGAACCCCAGGCTATATGGGAAGTCAGTTTCATCAAAAGCGGGGTATTCTTTGCAATGGAAAAGCAGACCCAGTCCCAAGCCCCTTTGCTCTGCAGATAATTAAAAAATCATACAAGTTTCTCTCCATTTTAGTTCACATTTTCAGCCTGGGATGATCTGGGTTCTGTAACAACCTTTTATAAGGGATCTTTATATGCTGATGGCGTGTACAAGGATTACACCATTAATCCTCTCACCAATCTGGGCCTCTCCAGACAAAATCCAAAAACTCACTTTAAAATTGAGCTGCCATCCAGAGAATGACGACTATTATCAACACTAGACATGCGTTCCATCTACAGGGGCTTCAGGAGGAGGGAGGAGGGCAGCTAGGCGTGCGGCGTGGCAGACGGGAGGAGGAGAGTCTGGGCATCCAGGAGCATGGCGGACAACCCTTTAGATCTCTATTAGTTCTGGTTCTGGCTTTTTCTTAGGAAAGCTGTGTCGAGTTAGGTGTGAGGGTCCCTTGGTGGAACCCTTGCTGGCTTGCTAATCAGGGAACCTTTTTCTATTGCATGCGACTTTCTTGGCTGGCATAGTCTTTTTTATTTTTTCTCCTTATTGCTGCTGCTGCTGATGATGACGAGCACGGGTTGCAAACCATCATGATGGTGGGTATAGCTATTTGTCAATTGTTTTTAACAGCATACAGATCATACAATAGAACACAGGCTTTTGTCTCTTCTAGTCCACGTCTTCGAGGCTGAGATGGTCTGGTTGGGTTGCAGGCATACCTTCAAGCATAGGCGTCAGCTGAGCTGCCGCAACCCTTGCATGCAGGTACACCTTTGTAACCCAGGAATTGATATACCTATATGGTTATAAAACACAGCCAAGGGCACCCAAGCCTGTGAACAGGTATCGCGCGCAATGGCACAACAGCTGAGAGCACCCAAGCCTGTGAACAGGTATCGCCCGCAAAGGCACAACAGCCAAGGGCACCCATGCCTGTGAAAAGTATCGCGTGCAAAGGCACAAAAGCCAAGGGCACCCAAGCCCGTGAACTGGTACAGCGCACAAAGGCACATAAGCTTTACACACTTTGTTTTGGTCTACTGCCGTGCAACCACACAGTCTTGAGCCCCTGGCCAAACTAATGCTGCCTATCATGGAGGCTGGCAGCCAGGATTTCAGACTGAAGGCCTTTTGCTCCTTAATTTGCCTCTTACCACAATGGTGCTCCTTTCCTTCCGTCGCCTCAGCCAACACTCGGAATGTTGGACCACTCCTTTTTTGAAGGTCAATGCTGGTTTCAATGCTGGGGCCGAGTCCATTGTCTCTAGAGTAGCATTCCCCAAGAAACAGGTGCGCATGGAAGAGGTCATAGCGGCTGAGATTCACCTGTGGTTGAGGAGCCGATGCGTGTAAGCATGTAAGGCTTAGATTTAGGACGCGCGTGAGCATGTAAGGCTTAGATTTAGCCTGCTATGCTGGTGCAACACCCAGCTTATAGTAGAAATTTAGCCTGGAGTAGCATGCATTGCTTGATTGACATGATGGACCTACACTACCGATAAACAAAAGCAAACATTTAACTGTGCGCTTCTCTCCTTTTGCACTCCCGCACTCTGTTGCTCTTTTGGCGCTAACCGTACAATCTTGTCTACACGAAAGAAATGGAAACATCGTCAAGCATGTCTCAGACTGCTTGCAACAAAAGCTTGCAGGATTCTCTTTCAGCTGGTGTGCTAATTGGGGCTTAGGCCAGCGCCAAACCCTGAGGTTGTGTTTGTCATTTCGTCTTCCTTACGCAGCTAATCTTGATGCACGGCATACCATTGGAAGGTCTGGCTGGAGTGCTGCAGCCGCCGCTACACTCTCAAACAGCTTTGCGACAAAATCATTGAGCTCAGGTGCACGGAAGCGTGCACCCATGTGGTAGGGTGTTAGTTGACAGCGATCGCCTGCAAGTGCTTGGATGCGATGTGTGTGCTTTTGGAGCAGAAGGAAAAGGAGCAAGCAAGACAGAAAGTGTACAAGAGCAGGGTACAAGATGCAGCATCATGGGGCTTGTCTGTGCGCTAGCACTCTTTTTCTGGGGAGCCTGAAGCTGTTGGAGTAGTTAAAGCCTGGACCCAACCTTGTACAGGGGAAAGCATCACTGGATGCAAGCATGTCAAAATGGCACAGGAATAACTTTGCATGAGCCCAGTGCATAGTAGCGGAAAATGAGAAAATGAGAGTCTATCACAAGCACTCTCTCAAGTGGTAGGCATGTGGCATTGCAGCCTAGCCTAGCATTCAAGCGTTTTGACTGGTGATTCTTTACAAGCCCGCAAATCTCGTATACCAGTAGGCACTGGCCTTGCATGGAGATCCCACCCTTCTAAAGCACGAATCATACGTGGCCAATCACATTGAAAGCAGCATACCAGGCAATTTCCAGGTAAAGGCGGAGAATGCAAGTTATAATGTTGACAGAAGGTGTGAAACTCCACCTTTCCTCTGAACTCTCCTCTCAACTCTGCATCCAGCATATCAACTGGGCTCAGCATGCTTTTGTGCAGCAAGTGGGAGCCCAAGAATCAAAACCAGGCTTGTGCCTTGAATTTCATGTCGATGAGGAATGCATGCCAGCGAGGAACATACTTCAACTGAGACACCAACGCGTCAGAACTCTCAGCCTTACTTCTTCCCAGAGAGAGCTGGGTACTGATTTCAGAGTACAGTCACAGGTATAGCCAGAACACTGTACCTAGTGGTCCAGACGTTGAGAGCACAGCATACACTGGAGGGGTGAGGTGGGGAAGCAAGGCGTCTCTGGCTGAAACATGACCACTCTGTATGATATTGCTGATTGCTGATTCAATGAGAGCCCAAGCTTCTGGGGGGGGCGGAACGGGTAACTGATTGACCGGGTGCATACCCTGCAGCGAGGGAAGGACGCATGAATGCCGGGTATGCACAAGGCTGCCCATTTGATGACCTACGCTCAGAGGCAACGCCACCTGAGGTCTGTGTGCAAATGGCACAAGAAGGCCCAGTACTGTGTTGCCTTTGCCTTCCTCTTCAGAATCCTGCAACTTTCTGGTTTAAAACAAATAGTGGAATGGATTATGAAACATTGTGATGAATCACAAGAAGTGTACACTTACATACTTGTGAGGCCAATGACAAGTGCTGCTTGAAGGAGAATCGTTGGGAAGCAAAGCACGCCTTCCTAGCTTCATCTCCTTGTCTTGGACGTTCAGACTGTCCATCAAGCTGAGCACCTAAGAGAAGCAAAACAAAGGTTAGTCAATTTAAATGGTTCACTATGGAAGGTAAAAAAGACATGTGCGCAGAAGGGGCCGCCCTTAAAACCTTTTCAATGTCAGCGTACGCAAAAATTAGGGATGCCTGGTCTTGTGCTGACCTGTCGGGCTAAACATCGCCGCAACAAGGAGTTGACCAAAAAAGGAGAGAGGCTGTCCCCCTGACTGTCCCCCAATGAAGAGTTTGGGCTGTGATGTACTGTGAGCCGCTCAAACCCCTTTCTCGGGGGGGCAAAGTAATTCCTTGGAGGCAAAGTTATGCCTTGGAGGGGTGCGACCTTGTTGCGCAACTTTTTTGTGTGCATGTGTCAAACGCCTCATGGACCTGGATGTAAGCTGGCCATATGTGTAGTATGCAGAGTGGAGCAGGGATTACAGAGACAAACATGTTCAACAGAAAGTGGAAACGGTTGGGGAAAATGAAAACAAGAAGACCTTCCCCATAATCTTGGATTCGTCATTTCTTTGATGGAGAACCGAGTACGCTTGATATATCTCGGTCGAAAAGCCTGTATGTTGGGCGGTCTTTTGCAAAAGCCCGCCCCTGTTGCCAGAAATGAACAAATAGCAAAATGGTTTTGGAAGTAGCTATTTTGGAAGTAGCTAAACATATAACTTACCGGTATCTTTAAATTTCGTCCCCTATCGTGTTTTGTGGGTTCCTTTCAAGATTCCTTTGCGAACCGTGCAAGACACAAATCCTTATTTAGATGATAGTCAAGTTATTAATTGCTTGTGTTTAAGGCCAAGGGATGTTTTGCCCAGATTCCGCTTTGGAGGCTGAATCGAGAGCACTGTGGAGAGCCTTTTTTGGGCTCAGCAAAGAAAAAGAAGAAAGGAGCAGAAATTGATAGTGGGGATATGGAGGGTTGCTAGAAACATTCGGCTCCAGAACCTGGTTGTGAGGAGTATTCCCATTTTCAAAAGCGCGTCTGGTGGTTACAAGTTTGTGGGCGTACTTTACAGAATGTGAGCCACAATGTGTCTCCTTTTCCTTGATTGATGTAGGGAGAGTTTCCTCTGCCTACGTAGTTTTTTTCCTTTTTCTTTACAGAATGTGCATTTATGCACATATTGATTGATGTGCATGGAGTTAGTGTGCAAGCTTGCTAGCTTGTTAATGGCCGAGGAGGATGGTGTGTAATGTCACAGCTTTCCCACTTATATTCTTGCAAATTTGACAGAGCTTTCAAGGTCTGCTGCCGCTGTGCCGCTTCTAACTGTTGCCCAGGCCTTATGTCTTCACAGTATTTTATTCCAATCAAGTGCACCTGCCGCTGATTTGCATTTAGTTGAAGGGGCTGTCTCATGCGGGTAGCTGTGCCGGTCCTCTGTGAGATGCCATGCCTGCTGCGAAACACATGATGTGAGGAGGAGGAGGAGGAGGAGGAGGAGGAGGAGGAAGAAGAAAAATAAGTGGATTTGGCATGGTGGGTGGAAATCAGTATATAGTATCAGAACGACTTAATGTGTCAGTCTAAATCTGGATTTCTTGGGGAAATAACGTGGAAAGAGATTGGGGGACTGTATAATTCTATTTGGTGCATGTGCAGGAGTTTGGGGGTTGTGCTGCGCCAGCTGATCTTCATTTCCTATGTCCATGTAAACCAAGCCTGCTCCCTAAGGGCTTCTGCTAAGAGCCTTTGTAATAATTCTTCCAGCAACATTGTGGCGTTCATTTTTCATGTCGGAGATGATATGATTTTGGCAGCCTGAGAGCATGTGGAGTGTGCTGTCTACTTAATGACAGCCTGGGATTCCCCTCTCGGAGAGGGCACAATTGGGTTAATCCTTTTGAAACGAGCTGCGTATTTTTGTTTATAAAGGGTGCCTGTGCAATATTGTAGGATGGTGCCCTTCATTGGTGGATGCTGTGGATGCGTCCGTAGCATGCTCTATTCTTTCCTCCTTGGCTAACTACAAGATTTGTGAAAATGAATTACCGCTGGGACCTGGTCCAGGGATTCAAGTATCTGCCACGCTATTGTTGGCTTGGTTTGCCTGATATTTTGCAGAAGCATCAGCACATTCATTACCAAACGCCTAGTGGTAACAAGTTTATGAGCATATTTTACAGAATGTGCATGGAGTTTACACGAGCTTGCTAGCTTGTTGAAATCAAGGCCTAATTGTTTCGTTCATTATAACAAGTCCCACCAACACCGTGTAGTAGGGAGTGTTTCACTGCCTGCGTAGGTTTTCTTTTCTTTTCTTTTCTAAAGCAATTGACTTTGTCATGTGCCTGTGGCATTGCTTGGTTTATATCGGCTCAAATTCTCATGGTCTGATTTAACTTTGATATGCTGAAGATTATGCAGAAATACGGTGGAAATAGCAGGCCACAATTGGAATGGCAAGGATATCAATATGTCAATACATTGGATTAAGTGGAGTTATTTTGCCTTCTTTGTTGGATGAGGATATCCATTAACTCTTGGAACTGAGCTGGGCAGCAGTCCTTGAGAGAAGATAAGTTAATGGATTTGTTGCTTCATTCAATGATTGATTAATTGCTGTTGTCAACTGAGAAAACAGCACCTAGATGGACTGGATTGCTTGTGCGTGTTACATAGCGTGGCTTACTATAACTTTAAGGGGGTGAATAGAGTCCAATTAACGAGGATAATCAGTGTGACCTTGTTTATGCAGTTTGCTGATTATGTCATTTGGCAAATTTACACAACTAATCCTTTGAAGTGTCGTTCGCTTGAGGACTGGAACACAGTTTGACTGAAGGTGGAGACAGCGGCTTGGGATACTCGGAACGCTCTTTTGTGTGATCGCTGTTCTTGTGCTGAAACTCAAGATGAGGCTCATGCCCTTTTGGTGTGCAGAGACGCAAATGTTTGTGCTCTGAGGAGTAAGTATGCTGACCTGTTAATTTGTTTCTCTGGTAATTTTTCAATGGAGCAACCATTTTTACAACAAGCCAGTGTCCAGGATGTTTCTGATTTCCTTTTGCAACACAACAACAAACTTTTCTCGTTTGTTTCTGAGCTTATGGACATTATGCTGACTGGCGAAGACCAGTCACAGTCTGATCAGCCGAACAGTCTGGCAAAGGTCCCCCCATGTAAATCTAAACTCCTTTGTATGTCTGGACTGCAAGGACGCAGTCAATGAGGAAGGGGCCGAGCTGTTACAGACTCAAGCTACCTGGAACGCTATCGTTGTGAGAAAGTGTGAACCTTGCCTGTGATCTTGAGTTGAGGCTTCCTTTATCATATCAGGACATATCATATATTCATGATCCCCTCCTCAGTCCTCATTTGTCCTCGTCAGCAACAGCAATAGCAGAATGTAACACCCCAACACCATAACACTTACCTATCCAGACAAGAACTTCTTGAAAGGTGCCAATCCGCTCCTTTCAATTCAATTCTCCATCCATCTGCGTGTCCACCGCACTGAAAAAGAAGGCGCAGCGGAGCTAAAGGGCAACAACTGTGCTGCACACGCCCACGCATACCTGCCTTGCGAAGCACCCAAAATTGGTTTGCAAGTCTACGAACAGCCCTCCTAACTTCACTTTGCAGTAACGCATTGCACTTTGTCACTGACCTGGAACTTTGGAATGACTTCAAGTTGCTGCACGTTTGCCTCCACATCCCTCACGGCCCACACCCATGTGCATCTGGCACTGACTCTCGGTCATGCACACTGGACCCCCTTTCAATTCAGACTAACACTGAAAATAGTTCCACTTGACAAGGCTACAGACAAGGAATATGATGATGTACTTAGAATTGTTCATGCATGTCTAAAAAAAATATAGGAAAGGCCTTCAAGAAGTCTGGACCCCCTGACCCACCTATCGGCCTTCTCCGACGGGACCATGCCAATCAATACTGTTGAAGTGAATTGAGCTAGTAGCCATCAAGCTCAGGATCCCGGTAACAAAGTTTCTCTATATAGGCAGGGTGATATCATGATGCCTTCCAAAAGACATGCTTCCTGTACACTCCTGAGATAAAGGATGAAATAGTGATCCCCACTAGCCCTTCTTCTTTCTGAATTTGGGTAGAGGGGACTTACGGTTTTGTTTAGCCAATGTTTCCCCTTTTCTTTAATGTTGGGGGAGTCTCCTCTGTGTACATAGCTTTTCATTTCTTTCAAGCTTTGAGTTTTTCAAAGAACCCCATCCTCGCCAATCCTTGAGACCAAGGTTGGCACAAAAAATAATGTACAACTTCAGACACTTTGAACCATCACAAGGAATAGAGCTCCATGGCAGCTCATACAGCAGCAACAGGTTGCTACCCTGTCTGGGCTAACAGGAGATCTTGGCTACACTTGCTATTTAGGCAGTGGACTCAGCGGGTGCTGCTCTGGGAGGCCACTCGCCAAAGTCTCTTTGCTGGGCGTTAGCTTCATGTGCAGCAAGGCTGATGCCCAGGCGAGTTGCAGCCACCTGCTTGTTCATACCCAGCACGGTTGGGTCCACAGGGCCTATGTGCGCAGGGTGAATTACAGGAGCTGTGAACGAGATTAAGTAAAAGGAGCTGTGTGTCAAATGAAGTGGTTGAAGCCTAGGAAGGCCGGCTTTGCTGGGCTAGTTAGGGTAAAGACAAGGACAGGTACCAGCAATTTATGTGGCTCATCATCTTCCATCCCAAGCAACCTAAGGTAGCAAGCAAGACTGGAGTGCTTTCAGTACACAAGTGTACCAGCAGCTTGCTGGTCTTTATGTATGACAGCGGTATAGGACATGAGTACTTGCTATCCTGGACTTTTTGCAAGGACCAAAAAGGTTGAGAATCAGGGAAACAACATGTTGGCAACAGAGGCTCCATACAAGATAGTTTTCCTTTCAAATGGGAAAAGAGGGCGGGGAAACAGAGGGCGGGAAAACTATGCCTACATTTTGGCTTCTGATTTCCAAGCTGCTTTGAAATGAGTAGCCTTCCAAGAGTCCAAAGCGACAGTGCCATACGCATATTACCATATGGTATATCATTGTGGATGGAGGCTGCTGAAGGAAGGTCTGGCAAGGCAGAGTCTAATACTGGAAAGAGAAGCCCCACTTCGTGGCAGGGCTTTGATGAACTTCACGGTGTGAAGTTCATCACCACCCAGCCCGATTTATTGCTTTCCTACATCTTAGAACTTACCTGGGTGTGTAGAGCTTGGATGCGCCCGACGAGGTGCTGGGGCAGGATGGCGCTTGGGCCACAGCTGAATGCTCCCATAAGCACGCTCAAACAAACTAAGAGGCTGGGTCAGCTCAGGGTGGGTGTAGTGAGGCTCTGGGAACTTCCAAGGCGGAGGTGGGGATGTTTCGCCCAGCACCCACTGGGACCTCTCTGCTATGGAGGGTCCCTGGCCTTCATTCTGAGGGGCCTCACCTTCTCGGTCCTCTTCCTGCGTGTACACCATACATATTTACCACATACATTTCTTTCTGGTAGTGGAACAGCTGGAGAAATGGGAAGATGGAAAAGTGTGGGTAAGTACATGAGAGGACTGGCACGTGCGCACCTGCTTGCACGCAAATGAGAATGTAAATGTGCGTGCAGCATACGAGTGCATGCATGCATGTGTGTGTATGTGTGTGTGTGACACTGTATGTGTGTGACACTGTGTGTGTGTGTGTGTGTGTATGTGTGTGCGTGTATGTGTGACACTGTGTGTGTGTTTGTGTGTGCGTGTGTGTGTGCGTGTGTGTGTGTGTGTGTGTGTGTGTGTGTGTGTGTGTGTGTGTGTGTGTGTGTGTGTGTGTGTGTGTGTGTGTGTGTGTGTGTGTGTGTGTGTGTGTGTGTGTGCGCGTGCATGCGTGCGTGCGTGCGTTTGTGTGACTGTGAGTATGTATGTATGTGTGTATGTGTGCGCGCAAAATTCTCACCCATGGTTGCATCCTTGTTGTCTGTGTCACATCCTTCGAGAGGACCTCCTTAGACCTAAGTTTTAAATTGTCATAATTTATAGGCTAAATTTGTGTATCTTTTATTCTAAAACACAATTTGAAAGGTTGAACGATCGAAACGAAAGTTTCCCGACCCAGGACCAAAACTACCCATATATAGCGTCGAATTTCTGAGGATACTAGAAAAAAAGTTTCTTGTCGCTGTATTCCCTGGCCTTTTTGCCCAGAAGGGTTTCAATAAATTCAGGAGTTCACCGCCCCTCGGAAGAAGGATGTTTACATCAAAATCGTCAGATGGAGGGTTTCATTAGTCGAATTCTTCAGGAACACCGCATCAGGCACTCGCTAAAAGTTACAGCCTGTTTTCTTTAGAGCGTGCATGTGCGGCTTCGCCACCTCACCTAGGCCTGTTTGCATTCGAGCACTTTTTCAGGCCAGAAATCAATCCCTATCTAGCCGCTTCTTTTAGACCCCTGAATTTTCTTGCCCTGGGAACAGGTGTTTGGCGACGAATTACTATGCAGGCAGCCCTAAAGAGGAAACCCCCTCTACATCAATTAAGGGCGCATTTACAATGGCGGATATTGATTAAAAGAATTAGTCCCTTTTTCAATTTTCTAATAATCCAGTTGATTTAATCAATATTGGGCTTGCTACACCCACGGTCACCCTGAAATTTGACCGCACTTTTAGAAGATCTGGCCAGAGAGGCTCTGCTGGGGCACATTCTGGAGTCCAATCACTAATGCTGAAGTATTCTGTGGGCTCCTGCTGCCGCCCAGCTGGGATGTCAATTTGGGGGAGTGTAGGCGGGCAGAGTGCCAGGAGGACGCGCACCCAGGCCGAGATACACCATGCATGCCACCTCGAGGGCACAGGAAGCTAATCATAATCTAATAAGGGCTAATTAGAGAGACCCCTTAATTTTGCAACCTTAACCCACCTAAAATTTTCCAACAACTTTTTTATTTGTGGGGGCGGGGAGGTTGAACAATGTTTTTTTTTATCCACTTTCCGGCATTAATCCAGGTGCTTAATCCACGATTGTTAAACCACATCCAGATTGATTCAATTTCAATCTTAATCCCTAATCAGCCGTGGTAAATGGGCCCTCAGGAACAGGCAAGACACATTGGCTGCAAACAGTCATAACTCCCCCCCATCACCTTTAGCTTACTGCCTACAATGACTCGGAGGTATCTTTTAAAAACACACCACATTTAGGCCTTGCCCTTTCTATCATCCAATCAAAAAAATCACTCTTGCTGCTGCAAGGATATAACGCCAGGTCGTAAGTACAATCTTTTAAAAATCATACTTTTTTAAATAAATTTTTTTGAGTTGCTGCATACCCTTAACCAGTTTAAACAATTGTGACTTAACCACCAATGTGCCATTAACATTAAACTTACTTGCAAACTTCAAGCCCGTTTGGTTATATATGCCAACAAGCTGTTACCACTAGGCGTGCTATTAAAAACAATAATACTTCTCACAGCCAGGTTCTGGAGCCGGGTGCTTCCAGTAACCCTCCAGATTACCATCAGCAATTTCTGTTTTGCAGCTTTGTGGTTAAGGGGACTCACAGCTCTTCTGAGCCAACGTGTCTCCTTTTCCTTAATTGTTGTAGGGAGGGTTTCCCTCTGCCAACTCAGTTTTCTTTTTGTTTTCTTTTTCTTTCAACCAGGTGCTGTCAGGCTGAGAAAATGACGCAGCCATAACAGTGTCTTTACATCCCATGACCAGAAGTAAGATATTGTGTGTGTGTGGATGCTGTGGCGCACTGATCAGTAATATTAGGGTCAAAGAGGCAGGGGATTATTATACGGTTACTACCACTTTCAAAATCCACTTTTAAAATCATTATGCTGGCAATGTCATACGGTTGTGTCTCTCAGCTACCACGTTACAGATGACGGGGCATCGGCAACCTGAGGGAATGTGGAGCGCGCTTTCCAAACAATGACACTCTGGAAGAGGGCGTTCAAGGCTAGTGGATCTTAAGAGCAAGGAGCCCTCTGTCACAACTCTTATTCTCAATCTACGCAAATGACATTGGCGGCATCACTGAGGGGGCAACAGGCGCGGTGACAGGCTTATCAAAATTTTTATGCTTCTAATATGCTCTATGCAGATGACCTCGCCTTGACTGCAAACAACCACACCCATATGCGAACCATGCTGAACAAGCTGTAGGATTCTGCAATCAGAAAATGCCTGACTGTCAATACAAAAAAGTCTGAGGTCGTTTGCTTCAATATCAGAGCTGATACTCTTCCCCAACTGTTGCATGATGGTGACAGCTTTCCTTACACTGATTCTTTCAAATATTTGGGTATGGTCTGTGACAAGCGTCTCAACCTTTCTACGGCTGCTGAGGCTGCTCTGAAACCATGTATAGCAGGGGCTTATCTTGTTAAGACCTTTGCTAACGAACACAACCTCACAAATCGGCTGCATGCGTTCATCTGGCTTTTGAAAACATATGCTATCCCAGCAGGAATGTATGCCAGCCAGATATGGGCCTCTCCTTACTTACGACAAGGCACAGAAATGGACAATCAGCTACAGAGGTAGATTCCGAACGTTTTGCGGAACCTTCTTGGGGTGAAATCTACAACACCATTTTGGAGCATTTTACGAGAATGTGGCATGGAACCTTTTCGGTTCAACTGGTTTCGTGCCACTATGCGTTTTTACAACTCGCTTACTAAGTGCAACAGTCTCCTCCTTAAGAAGGTTCTCCACGCAGGCATCAGCCTTAGCTCCAGAGCTGACTCTTGTTGGGTATCACACCACTTGACCGCGCTGGCTGGCCTGGCACACTCAAACCTAATGAGACGTCAAATTTGGCTTGTGACCCTGTGAACCTCAGTCAATTTGTGGTGGACCTAGGACGTACTTCTTAGTAAGAACTAGACACTTAGCTACTGGAATCAATTCACAACTCCTGATCCCAGAGTAAGCAACAGTAAGCGGCTGACATATCATCCATGGCGCGCACTTCCTGTCAGAGCTGCTCATGCCATTCACCCTCCTTATACTCTGCCTAAATACATGTATATGGATCTTCCACATCATGTCCTTCGCGACATTGCCAGAATCAGGCTGCGAGTTCACACTCTTTGAGTTAAACAGGCTGTTTGGTCCAATAGTACTTCTCCAGTCTGTAATATCTGTGATTCTGATTACATACAAGATGAAAAGTATGTGCTTTTCAGATGTTCCAATCCCCAGGTCTGCTCTCTCAGTCAGAAGTACGCCTCACTTTTTGAGCTTAATTTCTCTTTTCTACATCTCCACGTCTCCCATAGGATGCCCTGTCTAGGTACCATTTACCATGTGAATTCCCAGGATATTAATAGTTTTCTAAACCAGGATAACAACAGCATTTCTTCCTTCATGATCTCATGTGTATTTATGAACAGGTTAGCAGTCAAACGTCTTGACTGAGGCCTTTTTCCCTTGTAACCCTTGTGTATCTTTTGAAGCGGACTGCATGCATTTAATTGAAGAGGGCGCCTGTGCGGTGTTGGAAGATCGTGTGCCTCGTTCAGGTTGAGATACAGGGTATGCTCCAGAAGGCATTGCTAATGGCCTTATTTGGATAAGGGAGCAAATTTTGGTAATAAGTGTAATAGCCTGTCTTACGGTCTGCGTACCGTAAAGGTGACCCAAGCCTTCATTTTGCGTGCATTTGGGGCTCAAAGCATCCTTAGGGTCTGGGAGGTACGTCAGGTTGGGAATGGGTGAGGAAAATTCACATGTACTCGGTCTTGCCTTTTCCTGAGCCAGCCAAGCAATATTGTAGAAGGGTTTGTCACCTGGGCCAACGCTTGGAATATTAGTATTGGTCAGAGGTATGTTACCTTTGAGGCTAGCCTGGTGTTTGGCAAACTTGTCTGCGCATTCATTCCCAGCTACAAGGGTTACAAGGGTTACAAGGGAAAAAAGGCCTCAGTCAAGACGTTTGACTGCTAGCCTGTTCATAAATACACATGAGATCATGAAGAAAAAAAGGAAGTTTGTTGTTATCCTGGTTTAGAAAAGTATTGATATCCTGGGAATTCACATGGTGAATGGTGCCTAGACAGGACATCCTGTGGGAGATGTGGAAGTTGGAATATTAGTATTGGTCAGAGGTATGTTACCTTTGAGGCTAGCCTGGTGTTTGGCAAACTTGTCTGCGCATTCATTCCCAGCTACTACAGCGTGAAAACCCCTTGTACAGCGTGAAATTTGACCTCATAGAAAAAAATGTGACTGGTGAGGGAGACTCACAGCTCATTGAGCCAATGTGTCTCTTTTTCCTTAATTGATGCAGGGAGTGTTCTCAGGCCGGACTTGGCAAGCGTAGTCTTTCTTTATTTTCTTCTTTCTTTCTTTCAGGGAGTGTTTTCACTACCTACGTAGTTCTTTTTATTTCTTTTGTGACCTTGAGAAGTACGGGATAAGGTTTGAAATTGTCTTATGAACATCTCTTTGTACTGATGCCTGTGCTTCTCTGGATACACAACAACAAGCTTTTTTCGTTTGTTTCTGAGCTTATGGACATTATGTTGGCTGGCGAGGACCAGTCACAGGCCGATCAGCCGAACAGTCTGGCTGAAGGTCCCCCTGTGTAAATCTAAATCTAAATCTCTGGATACAAAATCAAATTCGCTTTCTGAGTTGATGAAGTGAGCTGAGGCTGTCCGCGGCAACGTGTATGTTTTCATGCGTGAGTTGGTGAAGTGAGGTGAGGCTGTCCGCGGCAATGTATATGTATTCACAGTGAGTGCGGCAGCTATTGCAGCCAGTTCAGCTCTTCCTATGGTGATCCATGGGCAGATGGAAATCCCCAGAAACTTGGATGTTTAGGCACCAAAAAGGACGTCACGGGGGTCAGAGCTCCGGTAGTGTAGGTTTTAAGTGTTTTAGTCCAAGGGAGACGCCATTCCCTCTTGGGTGCCACCCAGTGGTCTGTGCCCATTTTTGGAGGGCATTGTGGATGTGAGGTGGAAGCGTCTGTGAGAAGGAGTCTTTATTCTTTTTGCTTTGGCGTTTGTTCTCCAAGTTAGTCTTGTGGGCCTTTTCCTTTTCCCTTTGGCTCAGATGCAAAGCTTGTCGGTGGAAGGCAGGTGCTATTATATAGGTCAAGTGCTTTGGCTTTGTGGAATGCTTTGTAGAGGACATCATAATGATGAAGGGTCATCATCCCAACACATTTGCCGTTCGTATTGTAGATACCGGCATGTTGGTTACCATGCCAAGCCCACTTCTTCTTTAGACCATCACAGCAAACTGCGTGAAACAACCTCACCAACTGAATGCAAACCAGCAACAAGTGCACTTGAAGATTAAAATCAAGTGCTGAGAAAAAACGAGGCCTGGACAACAATTGGAGGCGGCACAGCGTCTTTTAATGGCATGCGCATTTGATGGAGGTTGGAGCTGTGAAGACGCATGATCTTGTACACAGTAGGAACCCTAGTCTCTTTGGGACGTCGGGTCCATACTGACGCGCACATGGTTTTGGTGTGGACATTGGTTATTTCCAATGATGTTGGACTCCTTCCAGCAGCAGCAGCAGCAGCAGCAGCAGCAGCAGCTGTGCCTGTGCAGGCCAGAAGGTGGAGCTTAACAAATTGTCACATTTATCTTGATTAAAACGAAGAGGGGCAGAAAAAAGGGGCAGGAAGAGGTGAAATGTGGCATCATCAGGGGGACTGGCACCGAAAAGTGCATGCACAGCAAGGTTAAAAAGCATTCCGTGTAGCTTTGTCAAAAAAAGCATGCAGTTGAGAAGTGGATCAGAGACAGATAAGCCCAGGACAGTTTGCCCAAATCAAAGCATATTGCACCGACTGAACCCAAATACACATTGCATCAAAATAAATAGATAGGAAAAAAGACGGGCAGTCAGACTCCTTAAAAGAGTGTGGAGCATTGGGTTCTCACCCTTGCATGAAGCATACACAGCAAGAGCACGTAAAAGGATTTTCTGGTCCTCTCTTGTTCAGCTCTGAGCAAAGCTAAGCACACATGTACAAAGACCCATCAGAGCAGACCCGCGGCCCTCCGGGATAAGGGTCCCAACAAGAGCACGTTTGGGGATTACCTGCTCCTCTTTTCCGGAATTGCAACTGCGACATGTACATATGAAGCCTGCTGACATGCATAATTTTGACCAGCCAAAGAGCAAGGAGCAGCAAACCTCACTTCAGGCAACAGGATAGTGTACAAGATGCTGCCTATGGCAGTCAGGTGCGCAACTTCCAAACTTTTACAGCTCGAGCGCTAAACAAACACTTTCTGGAGACCCTGCACCCGCAACGACTAATCCAGGTCACATAAAAACTAGCTCCAGACTCTGGACCAGAGCTCAGTTGTGCGGAGGAATCACAGAAAGGCAAGAGAAGCTAGGGGCTCTTAAGAAACCTCTGGGTACCGGGACCCATGAGATGGCCAGCGCGCAAGAGTTGTGCGCTCACAAATATGCGAGTCATGAGCGCACTCAGCACAGGGGGAGCTATGGGATCTCTGCCACCTCTGGCATCTGGGTGTCAAAAGTCGACCAGCAGGCACAGGAAGGCTCACTTGAGCACCAGGGGAGCGAGGGGCTTCCCTGCAACCTCTGGCATCTGGGTGTCAAGAGCCGACCAGCAGGCACAGGAAGGCTCACTTGAGCACCAGGGGGACAAGGGGTTTCCCCTGCCACCTCTGGCATCTGGGTGTCAAGAGCCGACCAGCAGGCACAGGAAGGCTCACTTGAGCACCAGGGGGGCAAGGGGCTTCCCTGCCACCTCTGGCATCTGGGTGTCAAAAGTCGACCAGCAGGCACAGGAAGGCTCACTTGAGCACCAGGGGGGCAAGGGGTTTCCCCTGCCACCTCTGGCATCTGGGTGTCAAGAGCCGACCAGCAGGCACAGGAAGGCTCACTTGAACACCAGGGGGGCAAGGGGCTTCCCTGCAACCTCTGGGTCCAGGGATGCTGCAGAGCGGTCAGCGGGCGGGGCACGATAGACCGTCGTCCTGTGGGGTCGAGGAGCATTGCACACACACACACACACAAGAACATGTCGTAGGTACACACGTCTCACAACACAGCGGGCGGGGCACAATAGACCGTCGTCCTGCGGGGTCGAGGAGCATTGCACACACACACACAAGAACATGTCGTAGGTACACACGTCTTACAACACAGCGGACGGGGCACAGCAACCAGGCATTCACACAAGAGGCAAGGAAACCCTCCGCAAGATACGACTGCACCAGCTAGAAGAGGCAGCATGCATTAAGGAAAGATTCCCCAACCAGCAAGCTAGCAAGGGACTTACCAAAGGGCCTTCAACATTTCACACACATACACGCTGCCTTGTACAATCACATCAAGTGGTTTACACCCTGCGCACTCCTGTCACGTTCTCTTGGACATTACGCAAACGTCACGATCTATTTTTACACGTAGCACCGATGTCAAATACTACTTCCGTCATCACCTCTTTCGCAATGGTAGCTGTGTTTTCCAACACATGCATCACACGCAATGAAGCCACTTTGCTACTGGGAAAATGAGGGACGCCATCATTAGTCCCCATTTGAAAGCAAGGAAACCTCAACGGGTGCATTGAAATCCCCAGTTAGGAATGTGGACAGAGGCTAAGAGGCTGCACAAATTGATGCAAGGAGCATACCTTTGAGCTCACACATGCCTGTGGACTCGCACATGGATTTCAGGGGCAAAAGTCTTCACACTTGCACATGGATGAAAGGAGCATACCTTTGAGCTCACACACGGAAATCACGCAGCACCATGCGTTACCCACCACTTGCTTGTACAGGTGCAGCTCAAAATGTAATGTGATGCAGGCGTGAGCAATGAATAAAAGGCACCTCTCCTTGTGTATACTTTCCACTTCTATGCTTGGAACTGACACACACACAACACATACACACACCTGTGCAGGGGTACACGTCCTGCAGCTCGGATGAATCTCTGCATCTCGCTAGGCGGCAGCTCTTGACCCCAGGGCCCCCCTGTGCATCAATCAATGCACGTGACAGATCCACTCCCAGATTGTTACCATAGTCCATTCAAAGAGAAGAAAAGCAAAGAAAAGGAAACATCTGCACCTCACTGGACAGCAGCCCTCGCCCCCAGGGCACCCTTACGCATCAATCATTGCACGTGACAAACTCGCTTGCCAAAGCCTTACCATTCCAAGAAAGTGAAGCAAAGAACATCCTGCACTTCGCCAGGCAGTAGCTCCTGGCCACAGAGCCTCCTTATGCACCAATCTATGCGCGTGAAAGAAGCTTGCAAACTTTTACCAGCCCTATCAGTGTCCATTCAAAGGAGGCACACACAGGCACACAGAAAGGCACGATACACGGCGCGTCATGTATGAAGCACACTACAGCAAGGAGCTGGAAGGCACACACAGGCACGATACACTTTGCACATACAGAAAAGAGCTGGAAGGCGCACGAACAGGCACACACACAGGCACGATACGCTGTGCGTAATGTATGAGGCACATACAGCAAAGAACTGGCACACACAGGCACACAAGAAGGCACAACACACTGCGCGGAGCATGATAGGCACACTACAGCAAAAGAGCTGGAAGGCACACATGGGCACCATATACTGTGCGCAGCATACTAGCATTAGTATAATAATAATTCTAGTATAATAGTGTGTTAGGCACATCAAGGATCTGGAACACAAACAACCGGTCATAAATTACTCTTGTGCACACAAAAAAAACCCTGCCAAGTGTTCTTTGGAATGCCCAGCCGTCCCTGCAATGCAGCCTGCTACAGGAATTTGGTATCCTGTGGACAAAGTAGGAGCATGAACAGGATGGTGGACTGCATGCCCACGGACATTGAATATTTAGGTACAAAACATGTAGTTGTATGTTACAGAACATACAAGTAAAAAGCCTTGCCATCAAAATATGTACAACAAATTAGTAGGATTGGCTAGTTTCATACATTCATACATACATACATACATACATACATACATACATACATACATACACACATACATACATACACACATACATACATACATACATACATACATACATACATACATGCATGCATACATACATACAATGATAATAATGATCATATGTATAATATATATATATATATATCTTATACCATGCCAGTGCTAAAGTATTGCGAGCACACTTTACTGCGAGGTCCTATACTAATCACATAAATTTATTCATGAGAATTAAGTCTTTGTGAGAGGCCTCTGAAAAGTGCAAATTTACGAAGTTGTGCATTTTAGCGCCTCTCTCTGGTTCCCTGCTCCTACTCACCCCCATCATCCATCTGCTCATCAGTGGTTTCCTCAGAGGACACCTCCATGGGTTTACATTCCCTCCCTTTCCACTGCCCCTGCTCCTTGACTACCCCTAGCCTTTCCCCTGCCCGCCCCTTCAGCAGCATTCTCACTTGAGCCTGGGCCTCTCACTTCGTCCTGGCTCTGCAGGGCTCTCATGATCAGCACTCAAGCTCCCCATCCATGCTCAGTATGCTCACATCCCAGCACTCATGCTTCCATGCTCCTCACTCATGCACAGACGCAATCGTGCTCAGCATGCTCACATCCCAGCACTCATGCTTCAGCGTCCATGCTCCTCACTCATGCTCATACGCAATTGTGCTCAGCATGCTCATGCCCCACTCATATGCACAGCCCCATTTCCACCCTAAAAGAACTCCACAAATCGCACTGTCCTGCTTAAAAGTGGTCACCTGCAGGGCATGTTGGTGATGCTGAATGCTAAAGACGACACAAGCACGCCCACCTGCTGCTGCCCTGGCGATGCTGGATGCAAAACAACATGCTTGTGTGCTGAAAAGTGGTGCTTATGCGCACACACACAAGTACACCCACCTGCTGCTGCCCTGGCGATGCTGGATGCAAAACAACATGCTTGTGTGCTGAGAGGTGTGCTAATGCGCACACACACAAGTACACCCACCTGCTGCCTTGGCGATGTTGGGTGCAAACACGACATGCTTGTGTGCTGAGAGGTGGTGCTTATGCGCACACACACACAAGTACACCCACCTGCTGCCTTGGCGATGTTGGGTGCAAACACGACATGCTTGTGTGCTGAGAGGTGGTGCTAATGCACACACACACACACAAGTACACCCACCTGCTGCCTTGGCGATGTTGGGTGCAAACACGACATGCTTGTGTGCTGAGAGGTGGTGCTTATGCGCACACACACACAAGTACACACAAGCACACCCACCTGCTGCCTTGGTGATGCTGGGTGCAAACACGACATGCTTGTGTGCTGAGAGGTGGTGCTTATGCACACACACACGCAAACACACACACACACACACAAGTACACACAAGCACACCCACCTGCTGCCTTGGTGATGTTGGGTGCAAACACGACATGCTTGTGTGGTGAGAAGTGGTGATTATGCACACACACAAGTACACACAAGCACACCCACCTGCTGCCTTGGTGATGCTCTCATTCATCAAAGAGCCGCCCATGTCATTGCAGCCGGAGGTCATGAGCTGTGCTGCCATCTCAGGCCCCATCTTTGGCCAGCTCGCCTGCAAACAAATGAACGGCATCACACATCTATAACAGGAAGCCGCCCATGTTGTTGCAGCAGGCCATGAGCTGTGCTGCCATCTCAGGCCCCATCATTGGAAAACTCGCCTGCAAGCAAGCAAATTTGACAGCACTGTCAGGGCCCAGTGTGATGGCTTTCCTTCAGATGTCTTATTTTGCCCTCAAATAAGTAGCAAGTGAGAAAGGAATTGAGAGGAGGGTTTCTCTCCCTCCACCATAACAAGCATGTCACATGCGTATAAGGTTGGCCCATTCCGCAAAAATACGCCATGTATATGAGCTTTTTGGCAGGGAAAATACAATATATGTATTGCATATAAACAAATATATAATACATTATGATATATCATATGTAATATAATATATATGGATCGACGAACCCTTTATGTGTGCCATGCCTGAAAAGGCCCAGTTGCAAGCATACTTAAAGAGCAGTGTGTTCTGCATGCCTGGCGCAGTTACTTCTTCCACCTGTCTTCATTCTGCCCTCAAAAAAGTAGCAGGGAGGGTAAGAAGGCTAAATCACCACACGCATGTATTTCGCAGCATGCCTGAACACAGGTAGCAATCAAAGCACATTTCAAAGACAGTGCATAACTTATGCACCCAAAGCAAGGCCATCAAGAGTACATGCTTGCCCTCACAGCGGCTTTCCTAAACACACAGCAAATGCGCTTCTCAAATTTTGCTTGGATGTTGGCAACAAAAGGGTGCAATGTCATCTTTTACACTTACACAAAGCATGCGTTTCACCTTATTTACACAGAGCAGAAGCATTCTCACAGAGCAGGAGCCTCCCTATGTGGTACCTGGATGTTGGTGATGTGGGGATGCAGGGCCAGACGAGAGACCGCATGCAACAGCATACACTCGTGCAGCGTTGGGCCACGCCTGGCTAAGCCCTGCGTGTGTGTGTGTGTGTGTGTGTGTGAAGAACAAGGAGAGCCTACGCTTGCCGGTAGGCTGCGTGCATAAAGGAAAGGTTCAATTTCCCCATCATAAGGGCCTTTAAAAAATCCCAAGCTGCTCCCAAGGCTCAAACCTGAGACCTTTAGACCCTGACGCAAGCGTCAAGGTACGTGCGGCCCTGCTGCACCAAAGATTGTTTGTGTGTGTATGTATGTATGTATGTGTGTGTGTGTGCGTGCGTGCGTGTGTGTGTGTGTGTGTGTGTGTGTGTGTGTGTGTGTGTGTGTGAAGAACAAGGAGAGCCTACGCTTGCCGGTAGGCTGCGTGCATAAAGGAAAGGATCAATTTCCCCATCATAAGGGCCTTTAAAAAATCCCAAGCTGCTCCCAAGGCTCAAACCTGAGACCTTTAGACCCTGACGCAAGCGTCAAGGTACGTGCGGCCCTGCTGCACCAAAGATTGTTTGTGTGTGTATGTATGTATGTGTGTGTGTGCGTGCGTGCGTGCGTGCGTGCGTGTGTGTGTGTGTGTGTTGTGTGTGTGTGTGTGTGTGTGTGTGTGTGTGTGTGTGTGTGTGTGTGTGTGTGTGTGTGTGTGCATGCATGCGTGCGCGCGCACGAATCTGGGTTGCGGACAAAATTGTAAAATTGACAATATTACAGTTGTGTTTAGATCTGCCAGCATTGTGTCAGCATTATGTAAACATGCATGGCTATGCCTGTGCATGTGCTCTTAGTGTGTAGGCTTACCTGCTTTTGCAGAGTGCGGGATAAGGTGTTCCAGGTGCACATGCAAAATTCATGCTCAGTGCTTTCAAGAAATGTCAAATGACTGCAGAGCCTTATAGAAGACTCCCTCTGAAAAGGTACTGACAAGTATAAGCTGCGCACCAAATAAGCAGCCAGTCATGCCGTTGGAAAGCTCTTTAGGAAGTTGACCCTTAAGAAAACTCAAGACATCGACATATTTACAGGAAACAGCATCTTCACCTTTTCATACGTACAGAGCGTTCCTTTCTTTAAAGCAAACATCGGGAGTGTTAAGTTTGCCCAACACAGGCGAGTCATGGAGAGCAGAGTCATGGAGAGCAAAAAACATGTTGATGCCATGTGCATGCTACCTTTTGAATCCTGACACAATAAGAAAATAATAGTGACAACAGTAATAATAATAAGAAAAGGATGGCTAGCCCTGCACTGGTAATAGCCGGGGGGGGCTCACCTTCAGGTAGACCGGAGCTTCCATGTGTACAAAGGGCAGCGGCACAAATTCTGTGATCCCTGAGGTCCTTGCCTGCGGAAGAGAAAAAAAGGGCGTCAATGGCTTCAATGGTGGTTGGAACTCGGGGGGTCAGCCTCCAGAAAAAAAAAAGAAAAGTCTGCGCAAGCCATAGGCTGCGTGCATTAAGCCTCCAGTAAGGAGGGCAGGCTGGAGGGCTTGTGACCCTGAAGGCCCTTTTGCCTTGGGGAGCAAGGGGACTCAAGGCCTTGGGATTTACACTTGTGACCCTGAGGGCCCTTTTGCCATTGGGAGCAAGGGGACTCATGGCCTTTGGATTTACACTTGTGACCCCGAGGGCCCTTTTGCCATTGGGAGCAAGGGGACACATGGCCTTGGGATTCAAACCCTTCGGAAGCACAAAACCCTGAGCACGACAATACCATTCTGGGGTGTGCAAACTCGGTGTCCCCCAAGGCCCTTGCCTGTGGGAGCGATGGGGTTTCAATGGCTACATTGGTAACAAAAAGAGGAGATGGTCCTCGTGAGGCAGGTTGGCAGCCTGGTTGGCTTATGATGGCCTTTGCAGCATCAAGTCCCAATGAACAAACTCTCCAACGCTTTGTGGTGGAGACTCACGGCTCTTCTGAGCCAATGTGTCTCCTTTCCCTTAATTGATGTAGGGAGAGTTCCTCTGCCTATGTAGTTTTTCTTTTCTTTTCTATTCTTTCCAACGCAGTTTGGGAAACAACAGAGTCTGTGACCCCAGAGCTCCTTGCATGTGGGAGAGAAGGGTGTCACCGCCTTTGCAGCCTTCCTTGAATGATGTGTGGAGTGCTTCCACTGCTCAAATATTATTTCTTGTGTAGTACAACCCTTGGCCACACAAAAATTTCTTCATGCATTACAAGTCCAAAAAACATTACTGTAAGGTTCTTGCATGAGGGGGCAAAGCGTGTCAAAGCCTTTGTTGCACAACCCTTGGCCACACAGAATTTCTTTTATGCATGATAAGTCCAGAATGCATTATGCTATAGCATTCGGGGAAGCAGCTGTTGTGACAGGACCCAGGTAATAGTGGAACGCGCCTGCTCAACATGCCCAAAAATCTCACCAACACCGTTCGCTTGCGCGGAGGAACTCAATGCCAAGGAAGTTAGTTAAAAAACGGAAGTCGGTTGCAGACATGGCACGAAGGTTGTCTTCAGGATAATCAGGGCAAAGCATTAAGTAACACACACCAGTTCTCACATGCGCATACGTATGCAGTGATTTGCTGCAACGTAAACAATCCAACAATCCAACAATTTTGCAGTGCTCATACGTATGCAGTGCTCATACGTATGCAGTGCACATACGTATGCAGTGCACATACGTATGCAGTGCTCATACGTATGCAGTGCACATACGTATGCAGTGCTCATACTTATGCAGTGCACATACGTATGCAGTGCTCATACGTATGCAGTGCACATACGTATGCAGTGCTCATACGTATGCAGTGCTCATACGTATGCAGTGCTCATACGGCTGCAGTGCACTTGTTCCCATGATGCCCACACGTAAATGATTAATACACACCAGCTCTCACATGCGCAGTGCTCGTACGTATGCAGTGCACATGTTCCCATGATGCCCACACGTAAATGATTAATACACACCTAGAACAGCAGAGTACAATCTCGGCAGTGGCGCACCTGCAGCGACCGCAATGCATGGAGGTGAGCTGCCCAAGTGATAGGCCCATGCTCCACATGGCCAAACATAAGGGTGGCTGTGGTGCGCAGGCCCACACTGTGAGCCGTCTCCACCACCTGCGCAAGTCACATGTGTGTGTGTGTGTGTGTGTGTGTGTGTGTGTGTGTGTGTGTGTGTGTGTGTGTGTGTGTGTTTGTGTTTGTGTGTGTGTGTGTGTGTGTGTGTGTTTGTGTTTGTGTGTGTGTGTGTTGCGCTCAAGCAAAGAATTTGCGAGCCTACGGAGATATGACTCAGGAGATGTATGCTGTGGGGTCTACATAGGATGAACACTGTTGCACTAACCACTACTATTTTGTGTGAACAGGCGCTTTGGGCAGTCTGGCAGTGAGCGTGACCAAGCGCTATGGGCGGTCTGGCAGTAAGCGTGACCAGGCGCTATGGGCAGTGTGGCAGTAAGCGCGACCGGGTGCTATGGGCAGTGCGGCAGCAAGCGTGCACTGAGATCATGTCAAAGCCACAATTGTCAGTATGGGCAGTGAGTGTGAGATCAAATGCGGCAGAGGTCGATGACAGCGGCGATTGTCAGTACAAGCAGGATGAGAGCAAGTGCAGCATGAGATTGAGCGGCAGTGGAATGACATTATGGGCAGGATGAGGATGAGGTGCAGCATTGAGATTAAACATCACAGGCCCCCTCCGAGGCCATCAGCCCATGGTATCAAAGCATTGATAGTAAACGACATCACAGGCCCCCTCTGAGGCCATCAGCCCATGGTATCAAAGCATTGATAGTAAACGACATCACAGGCCCCCTCCGAGGCCATCAATCCATGGTATCAAAGCATTGATAGTAAACGACATCACAGGCCCCCTCCGAGGCCATCAGCCCATGGTATCAAAGCATTGATAGTAAACGACATCACAGGCCCCCTCTGAGGCCATCAACCCATGGTATCAAAGCATTGATAGGAAACGACATCACAGGCCCCCTCTGAGGCCATCAGCCCATGGTATCAAAGCATTGATAGGAAACGACATCACAGGCCCCCTCCGAGGCCATCAACCCATGGTATCAAAGCATTGATAGTAAACGACATCACAGGCCTCTTCCAAGGCCAAAGCCAATGATATTAAAGCATTGATACCAAAGTACTGATATTAAACGATATCACAGGCCTCTTCCAAGGCCATCATCAAAGGACTCTGTCACGTCAAATCATGGTTGTTGCTGAATCATGGTTATTTGGGTTAGTTATTCGTTGGAGGTTATTAATGCTGGAGGGCTGCATTGTGCCTTGTTTTAGAAAACTCTCTCTGTTTCTGGATTTGATAAGAGACGTGCTCAAAACCCTTTTGTAAAGTGCCCGGGGTAGAGAAGATGCAAGCGTAAACAGGCAGTCCTTGGGGAGGGACCTTGTTGGCGGAAGGCAGCTGTGGCAACCAGTGTACGTATCGTGTGTGTTTGAGCATCAGAACAGAGCAAGCAGAAGGAAGCATTGAACTAGCATTGCAAGAAAGAGAAGGGAAGAGGGTAGAGCTCAGTACACTCGCATCTCAATCCATCAGCTTCGAGTGAACTTGTCCTTTGGCGCATGGCTTTAGGCGACTCTGGACGTTAAGCGCAGCATTATCTAAAACAAGGCTTCTCAACGTTCTCTAAAACAGCGCAGCATTCTCTAAAACAAGGGCAGCAAATGATATGCCTAGGTGAAACAATAAGACGTGAATGACGCTGATCTTGCATGACAACTCCATAGCCCCCTTCCTAGGTGATCAATCAGGAGATCAACCTGAAGACCAACCAGGAGATCAACCAGGTGCCCCAGGTGACCCCAGTTTCATCCTTGCCAAGAATGCAGGTTTTGAGGATGAGAAGATGTGGATGAAAGGTGACCCCGGCTTCATCCTTGTCAAGGATGCAGGTTTGGAGGATGAGAGGATGAGGATGAGAGGATGAGAGGTGAGGAGGAGTGAGAGGTTATGATGAGGAGAGAATGAGGATGAGATTTGAGACCCCAGTCTCATTCTTGTCAAGAATCAGGTTATGAGGAGTCTCACTAATCATTCTTGGATCAGTAGTTATCCCAAGAAAGTGACCATGGACGGTTCGAGCCAGTGCGGGAGAAAGAAACACTGGCAGCACAGCCGCGACAAGCTCTGTTGTACAACACTGGTACAGCATAAATATGCAGAGTGCGGAAGCTTGGGAAAAGTGACGCGGCAAGTAACACTGAGGGAAGAGCCTCGGACAAGCAAGAGGAGTCACGGATAGGCGCGCTCACACATACACATGCACGCATGCATACACACGCACATGCACGCATGCACACACATGCACATGCACGCATGCACACACATGCACATGCACGCATGCACACATGCACATACACACGCACGCACACATGCACATACACACGCATGCAGACACATGCACATACACACACATGTACACATTAAAAAAAGTGTCACGCAAACAACAGCATGGATGTGAACAAACAAATACATGCATGCACACACACACATACACATAATCAAAAGCGTCATGCAAACAACAACGAACACACACATGACGACTCACTGCCATAGGCACCACACACCTCACCACTCTGCACCGCGAACCCCACACCCTAAGCATATCTCAAGCCACTCTCAAGCCTGGAACCTAAGCCCTAAGCGCACCCTCAAGTTACTCTCAGCCCCAATCGCTGACTCCCTTACCCTACTCCCGTACGTTACCTCAAGCCGCTTTGAAGTCTCAAACCTACAACCTGAACAACACAAGTTACTCTAGCCCCAAACACCAAGCCTAAAAAACATACTTAAGACTTACCTCAAGCCACTCAGCAGTGTTGATTTTGTCGGGACACAGCACAGCGCGCACACCATCATGCAGGACCTCTGCTGCCGTGCCAGGCAGAGAGTCGCAGCCAGCATCGTGCAAGGAGGTCAGGAAGTCTGCAAGGCTCACACCTAGGCTGCGCGCACCCTGCAGGCGCTCATGCATGTGGACATGGGTCGGCATGTGTGTGCGTGTGTGCGTGCATGCGCGTGTGTGTGTGTGTGTGTGTGTGTGTGTGTGCACGCGTGCGCGTGCGCGTGCGCTTCATGTGAAAACGCCAGGAAGTCTGCAAGCCTCGCACCCGGAATTGGGCGCCCTGCAGATGCTCATGCACATTCAGAAATACAAATCAGCACGTGTGTGTGTATGTCAAGCAGGGAGACAGGACTCTGTTATGCTTACATCCAGGCTGCATACGCACCCTGGATTTGCAGGCATGCATGCACGTGTTCTTTGGAATGTACATGGTATGCGTGCATGCATCAAGTATGGAACATCTCCGACTTTGCTTGGGTGTGTGCGAGGTGCGCATGCATGCTTTGAGGCTAAAATTGCTTGGTTTATCATGTTTGACGATTGAATTTCTTGCGCAAGGAAAGTTGAGATTCTTGAGGACATGCTGCAAGCATTCTGCAGGTGCTGTCGTGCATGCATGCTTCAAACGCACAATCATGTCTCCCCCCAAACACACACTCTCACTCACCCACCACACGCACGCACACACTCACTCACCCACCACACGCACGCACACACTCACGCACGCACGCACACACACACATACATAGGGCTTGCCGATTCCGTATGAATGCGCCGTAAGTTCCCATTTGTTTGGGGGGGGAACGTGAAATATATGGCGCACATCTATGGAATTGGCCAACCCTAGACGTACACACACACAGGCCTCACCTCAAAAACCTCCAGCGGGCTGAAGGCATGGACATGCATGTCTGGCGCCCCGGCCTTCGCTGCAGCCACGATGTCGAGGTAGGTGGATCCAGTGAAGTCCGGGTGGATGCCTCCTTGCATGCACACCTGCATTTCCAGAGCAGTTTTTGACCAAGAGGGGTCCCATCAAAGCGTTGTCAAAGGAATGTCGTGCTGGTTTCAACCACACGCATGGAAACAAGTGCCTGCAAATTACATTTCAGAGGGGTCGCATTCAATGGCAAACACACCTTGCCACCAATTTTCCTGCTGGAAATGAGAGCAAGGTTGTTGAATCTGCATGCACCATGGAATGGCGTCATGGGCATTGACAGTACTGGTTGGTAGAGTAAAGAAACAAGTGGGCACCAGCAAAAACTCATATTTGTGGAGGAAGAAACCAGAACAGGACACTTAGTTCTCAAGAAGCTTGCATGTCTTTCATGTCCAAGACCACAGTCGCAGGAGACTTCAAATATTGGGTTGTATCTGGTCTTAGGAAGAACTCAGGCCCACTACTGACCTGCTCATTGATAAATGCTAGGCAAAATCTGAAACTAAGTCACAGCACCTTTTCTCGTCTACAAAGAAAATGAAGTGTCATGTAGCACATGGAAAGCAGTAATGGAAGCAATGTACCTATTCGAATGAGCGAGCCAACATGCATACAGTAAAGCACACACAGACACATGTGCATGAGCGCACCTCCATCGTTCCTTTGCCACATGCCTCAGCCGAAAGAAAGAAACAAAAAAGCTACACACATAGAACACACACGCATGCATGCGCGTGTACCTTCGTTGCTCCTTTACCCCATGCCTCAGTTGAAGGAAACAAACAAGCCAGCATGCACTTATAAACGCACGCACCCACATGCGTGCGCACGTACCTCCGTCGCTCCTCTATCCCATGCCTCAGCCGAAAGAAACAAACAAGCCAGCACACACTTATAAACACACACCCACGCGCGCACGCACCTCTGTCGCTCCTCTATCCCATGCCTCAGCCGAAAGAAAGAAAAAGCCAGGATGCACACATAAAAGGCAAACACACACACGCGCACGCACCTCTGTCGCTCCTCTATCCCATGCCTCAGCTGAAAGAAATGAACAAGTCAGCATGCACACACAAAAAACAACATACACACCTCCGTCGCCCCTCTGTCCCATGCCTCAGCTGAAAGAAATGAGCAAGCCAGCATACGCACACAAAAGGTAACATACACACACGCACGCACCTCTGTTGCCCCCCTGTCCCACGCCTCAGCTGTACGCCGGGTGATTTCAGCCATAGGTATCAAGTAGGCAGGGCCTCGCACCAGGTCAGACACCTGCGTGTGCGTGTGTGTGTGTGTGTGTGTGCGTGTGTGCGTGCGTGTGTGTTGTGCTTACGCATCTGTCAAGTCACCTGCTGGTAAGGACATCTACATGCGCACACGTTCTGAAGCATTGAGCATTGAAGCAAAGATCCGCTCAGAGTGAGCTTTGTGTGCGCATATGCATGGGAGGGAACGCGCATGCTTTGAGGTGTTGGCCACTGCGTAAGCAGAAAGCAACCTAGCACGCTTGAACATGCCTGCCCAAAACCATATTTAGAGTCCGGCTTCCGTCTTAGGGCAGAAGGACCACAGGCAAGTTGCATCTGTGCTCGAGAAAAGTACGACAGGTATAGAAATGCCAATCATTGAATGAGGCAAATGCGCTCAACAGTGTGAACATGTTCTGTGACTCTTCAAACGCATCCATGAAATTCATGAAATGCAATCATGATATCCATTCATGAAATGCATCCCACACCCACAAAGAAGCGCAGCCTCATTCAGGGACCCCAAAACCACAGACCTTGCCCTTTGAGAAAGCACAGAAGCCACACCCGAAGGTGCACACATTGGTGTAGTTGATGTTCCTGTTCACTGTGTGCGTGACCACATTGCCACACACGCGAGCGCGCAGTTGATCTGCGGCCTCCACCACCTGCACAAAAGATCGCCATGTGTGTATCACAAGCACATGAGCCAACATTTGAGTACCATCGCCTGTACACAAGAGTGTCATGTTCAACACCCTGCATGTTAGCTTGCTGTTATTTTGTGAGCATAGCAGCATGCCAATTTTGGAGCATTTTGACAGCAAGGCGCCACTGGGAGCATTTATGAAACACCTGTTGAGAGGCTTCAGTTGACCCCCTCTGTAAATCGTATTATGAAAGCATTTCCATAAAGCGAGGCATCCAAGGGGCAGCCACCATGCTGGAATATACAGTGACAGCAACGGAACTCCACCCGTCAAAACATGTCTATTTGTGTCAGAAACAAGGATAATATCTATACCAATCCAATTGGAAGTAATAATCTATGGATGACAAGTGCTACAGCGCAGTTAGAAAGAAAAGGAAAAAATCAACGTAGGCATCGAGCACTCCCTGTACCAATTAAGAAAAGGGGGCCACATCGGTTTAAAGGCCGTACGACCACCCCACTACCAAAAAAATCAGACAGAGGCACACATGTTTAAAGTTGCACACATGAGTTGGGACCCTGCGGTCGACCACCTCTGTAAATTGTATTATGAAAGCATATCCACAAAGCGAGGCATCCAAGGGGCAGCTAGCATGCTGGAATATACAGTGACAGCAACAGAATCCCAACCTTAAAAACACATTTATTTGTGTCAGTATGAAGTTTAACAGGCACACATGTACGCGCTTACCGCCCAGAAATCTGCTCCTCGTGCCTCAAGGAGTTGGGCGATTTCTCCCTCTGTCAATGGGTTGAATTTTAATGGATCCTGTGGGAATAAAAAGGTGAGTGCAAATGTGTGTGTGTGTGTGTCTGTGTGTGCGTGTGAGTGTGTGTTTGTGCTTGCGCGCGCGCATGTCCTCTCTAGCACTTGTGCACTTTACATGTCACAACCAAACAGGATCAACATCTTTACTTGGTTGCAGACACAGGGACACCGCAGAGACAGGGACACCGTAGACACAGGGACACAGCAGACACAGGGACACTGCAGACAGCTTTGCCTACACAAATCCTACCATTATGACTCTGCGACCCCTCCCTTCTGTTTTGTTTCTTCACAAACAGGACCCAATGGAACAGGCAAAAAGATAGGTCCCTCAGGATGGACAATTTACAAAGAGACATGAAAGACGTGCCAACGGGTGTCTGGGGTCGCCCTTGCCCGTGCCTGGAATGCCACCTGGAGTGCCTGTGCCTCATGGAGTGCCACCTGGAGTGCCTGTGCCTCACGTGCCAGTGCCACCCGGAGTGCCTGTGCCTCATGGAGTGCCTGGAGTGCCACCTGGAGTGCCTGTGCCTCATGGAGTGCCTGTGCCACCTGGAGTGCCTGTGCCACCTGGACTGCCTGTGCCCTGGCCCGTGCCTGTGCCCGTGCCTGGAGTGCCACCTGGAGTGCCTGTGCCTCATGGAGTGCCTGTGCCACCTGGAGTGCCTGCGCCTCATGGAGTGCCACCTGGACTGCCTGTGCCCTTGCCCGTGCCTGGAGTGCCACCTGGAGTGCCTGTGCCTCATGGAGTGCCTGTGCCACCTGGAGTGCCTGTACCTCATGGAGTGCCACCTGGACTGCCTGTACCACCTGGACTCCCTGTGCAATCTTGCAAGTGACCAACACATGCAACATTACATCAACCTCCTGCGGGTTAAGCAAACACCAGAGCACAAACGTGCCAGAGCGCTTGGCTCAGAAGGAAAGAACAAAATAACACGCAAGCCTCAAGGCCGTGTGCATAAAGGGAAGGTTCCCTAGCCAGCAAGCTTGCTACAGCCGCACCAAATACCGCTTGGCACAGGATTTCAGCCACACAAATTTGATGATGTTGGATGCCCAGCTGCACCATTAACCGTGCACGCAACCAAACTGAACCTTTGCCTGCCATAAACAAAGTATCGTTAAGCAATAGTTGCAGCTGTACATGCCATGCCTGTGGCTGTGCGTGCTTATTGATGCGCACCTGTGCATATGCCATTAATCTGTACCTATGTCCGCCATTGCTCTGCACCATGCAGCTGTGCCTGCAGCTGCTCATGCCATACCTGTGACTGTGCATGCTGAAAACCTCGCCTTTTTTCCAAAGTAAACCTTGGCCTGTGCATGCCATTGCTCGTACTATCAAAATGTACCTGCGCATATGCCAGCCATCTGTATCTGTTCCCGCCATTGCTCTGTCCCAATAGGCTGTGCCTGCAGCTGTGCATGCCCTACCTGTGGCTGTGCATGCCATGGCGCGTTGAGGGCCGGCAGTGGCTGTGCCTGCTACAAACCTTTGCCTGTGCATGCCATGGCGCGTTGAGGGCCGGCAGTGGCTGTGCCTGCTATAAACCTTTGCCTGTGCACGCCATGGCGCGTTGAGGGCCGGCAGTGGCTGTGCCTGCTATAAACCTTTGCCTGTGCATGCCATTGACCTCTATATGTGCCTGCCATTGCCCTGCAACAGCAGCCGCACATGCCACACCTGTGGCTGTGCATGCTCATCAATTCGCACCTGTGCATATGCCATTCGTACCTGTATGTGCCTACCATTGCTCTGCACCATGAAGCTGCTCCTGCAGATGTGCATGCCATGCCTGTGGCTGTGCGTGCTTATTGATGTGTAACTGTGCACATGCCAATGATCTGTGCCTATGCCCACCATTGCTCTGTACTATTAGGCTGTACCTGCAGATGTGCATGCCACGCCTGTGGCTGTGCGTGCTTATAATTTTGTATCTGTGCATATGCCATTGATCCGTACCTCTATGTGCCTACCATTGCTCTGCATTATGAAGCTGCACCTGCTGCTGTACATGCCATACCTGTGGCTGTGCATGCTCATAAATTTGCACCTGTGCATATGCCATTGATCCGTGCCTATACTCACCATTGCTCTGTACTATTGGGCTGTATCTGCAGATGTACACGCCATACCTGTGGCTGTGCATGCCATGGCGCCTTTGGATCAGGCAAGGGCTCTGGGGGGTCACTTGTGGTCGTAGGCACTGGGTGCGTTTGGAGGGCAAACTGCGCAAGTGGGGATGAGGTGGATGGTCCTTGGTGAAGTTGGAAGGCAAGTGATGAGTGATAAAACGAGAAGTGATGTGGTGGATGGTCTTTTGGTGATGGTGCAAGACCTGTACTTGTCAGCATAGCTCAGTGTGGAGAGTGCAGAGCGTAGTTCTTCTGCCCACCGATGCAACAGCCCAGAGGTAAAGTACAGCTAGCATGTGCGGAGAGCTTATGGGTGGGAGGATAATCACTTGCCAGGCGACTGGCTTCACTGCACAAGGCTACACACAGTGCGGCTGGGCTTGGCAGTCAGTGGCACTTCAGCCAAGTTGCACAACAGTGCTGCAATCAAGCGACGGGTTCATTCGCGCAAGCCTCAGTGCAGAGGCTGGTTTGGCAAGCTCAGCCAAGCAGCACTGCAGTGCTGCAGTCAATTTACGGTCTCATTTGCACAAGGCTGCACACAGTGCAGCTGGGCTTGGCAGTCAGTTGCACTACAGCCAAGTTACAACAGTGCTGCAGTCAACGCGGGGTCATTTGTGCAAGGCTCAATGCAGTGGCTGGTTTGGCGGGGTCAGCCAAGCAGCACTGCAGTGCTGCAGTCAATTTACAGTCTCATTCACACAAGGCTGCAAAAAGTGCAGCTGGGCTTGGCAGTCAGTTGCACTACAGCCAAGTTACAACAGTGCTGCAGTCAATTTACGGTCTCATTCGCACAAGGCTGCAAACAATGCAGCTGGGCTTGGCAGTCAATGGTACTTCAGCCAAGTTGCACAACAGTGCTGCAGTCAACCTCCAGTCTCATTCGCACAAGGCTGCAAACAATGCAGCTGGGCTTGGCAGTCAGTTGCACTACAGCCAAGCAGTACAGCAATGCAGCCAATCAACAGGCTCATTTGCACCAGGCTCGATGCAGTAGCTGATTCGGCAGCCGAGCAGTACTGCAGTGCTGCAGTCAAGCAACAGGCTTATCTGCACCAGGCCTGGTGCAGAAGTTGAATTGGCAGCCAATTAATAGAAAAGTGCTCCAGTCAAGCAATAGGCTTATCTACACCAGGCTCGATGCAGCGGCTGGCTAGGCAAGTTTAGCCAAGCAGTACAGCAGGGCTGCAGCACATCAACGGGATAATGTACACCAGGCTCGATGCAGTGGCTGGTTTGGCGAATCCTGCCAAAGCAGTACTAGTGTGTGACAGTGGCCGTATCGGCTAAGTGGTAATAATGTATGGCAGTGCCTGGGCTGTACCACAGGCAGCCATCTAGGCTCATTTGCAGGAGGCAAGATGCGGTGGCCAAGCATTGTTGGAGCATTGTGTGAGGTGCACCATGTTTGGATGGAAGCTTGTAAGCACAACCGATGCTTGCGGAATTGACGCAGTTTGGTCCACATTTGCTTTAGGAGCCACCGCTGTGATTGCAGGGCACCACACTGAGAAATAATGCTCCATGATACAGTGCGCTTGTTCTCACAAAAATGATTGGGGCCCGCAAGATGGGATGACCATCATCAAAATTTATTTGCTTTGCACGAGCAGTGTAACAAAAATTCTGCCGAGCATGGAAGAAACAGACCTACATCCATATCGATAAACACAAGCTGGGGTGGCAAGCTTGCAAAACTGATGCGACTAAATCCAAATGTGCTGCAGGAGTCAATGCTGTGGTGATAGGGACCTGCAAAAGGCACAGTGCACCAGACCAACAGTCCTGCATCTATCATAGGCATGCAAGCCAAAAATCTAAGGTTGAAAAACTGCGGAGGCAGCACAACACTCTCACCACACACCACTCAACAAGAAAGAGACACAAAGGCTCAAAGCGCAGCGGGTTACAATCGCCAGCCAAACAGTATCACCAGCCTGAAAGTGCCACAAACTGCTCTCAAACTTTGCTACGACTCGTTCCAGCTTTTGTGCAGTGCATTGCAAATAGTGCCACTAGCCTGAAGGTGCCCCGACCTGCCTTCAAAATTTTTAAACCCATATCTGCATTTCTGTGATGCACCAAAATTGGAAAAATAAGTTGTTTCTGCGTTGATTAAGTGCACCACAAATAGCGCCACAGGCCTGAAAGTGACACAACCAGCTCTCAAACTTTTTTACAGCTCGTGTCTGCATGTGTACAGTGCACAGCACCAACACACCTGTGAGACCTTATCCAGGAGGTGCCGGATATGAGGGCTCACTTGCTTTGGCTGCGCAAAGCCCTCTAATGTCCCATCCATGCCCCTCACCACCTGCACAACAAAGATATACGCACAAGGGTAACAGCAAATTAATTCTGGAGAGCAATACAGCTGTGCAGCAGAGTATCGCACAAGGGGAACACAGTGGTGACACAAGTAGTATTGACGTAAGAAGTGATGAGGCAAGTAGTGGCGGCGCAAGCAGTGGTGACGCAAGAAGTTGTTGATACAAGTGTTGGTGACGCAAGTAGGGGTGGCGCAAGTGAAGCTGCTTTGTCGTGCCCAGGATGCAATGCCGAGTGCTGTCACAACAAGGACTGGCATTTTTTCCTTCACACACTCATCGGTACTCAAGAGTGCTTAAAGCCCACCATGTTGCAAGGCAACCCATTTATGCCCTTCCTCAGTTTTGTTGTACAAAGTGCTACATGCTTGCGCATGTACGCATGCTTGCATGATGATCTGAGTCATTGACATCATTGATGATATGGCGCTTTCAGTTGTGGTAGTTTTGGTGACTGGAGTCTATGGGTAGGTGCAATTCCTTTGCTCTCTCAGTCAAAAAACAGTAGAGAAAATCCAAATTTGTTCCTACAGCGCCCTGGGAGTATAGCTGAGGCTACCACTTTTGAGTGAGTCCTTCCTGCAGTTTTCTCATTGGGGCTTTCAGCATTCCTTCCCCTTTTCTGCCAGCTAACAAGTTTGGTCCCTCCACAGTTTAGTCCCTCCTCAGTCTATCCATCTATGCCCCTCCACAGTCTGCCGCGGCCTTTTTGGGCTGGGTGTGTTCTTCATTTCCATTTGCAGGTACCCCATCGATGCCCCTCCACAGTCTGTTGCAGACTTTTTTTGGCTGGTGTAGCCTATATTTTCTTATTAATTTTTTTGCAAACAGTCCATCTATGCCCCTCCAGTCTGCCCCACAGCCCAAAAGCGAATCAAGAACAAGAGTCCCCCACAAAAAAATCTGCCTGACCACAGTGAGGTGATGCTTACGCAGCGTAGACAGCACACATGTTCGATGCACGCTTGAGCACATATGAGCGCAAACAGAGCATATGAGCACACACACACACAGACAGCGCACATGAGCACACAGGGCACAGAAAAGAGAAAAAAACAGAAAGAAACACCTTCATTTGCCAGTAGGCTGCGCGCATGAATGAAGTCCCTACTGACAGGGCCCCAACAGAATCCCCCAAGCTAATCCCAAGGCCCAAACCTGAGTCCTCAGGCCCCTGACGCACGCACTGAGGTACGTGCAGCTGTTTTATGGGCCTGTGGCCCCCAATCTTTTCTTTTTCGAAATGCACCCATGGCTTCCACTCTTCTGGATAGTACCCACTTGTAGATCCCTGCCTTTTTTCCTTTTCCTACTGCGTACCTGTGGCTTAGACTCTTTTTCTGAGTGACTGTTTGGGGCAGCCCATTTGCTGATTGTAGAATTGCACGCTGCCAAACACATCGCAAACCTGCTGTTTGTTGAAAACAGCATTGCACACCTGCCAGGATGGGGCGGCACGTTTGCTGATTGCAGCATTGGGAGCCGCTCTACTTCCACTGCTGCTGCTGCTGCCATTGGTGCCATCCCTGGTCTCATGCTCCAGCACCTCTACTTGCTGATGGGCTGAGTCTTCCCTTAAACCAGGGCACCACCGGTTGCCTGCACGTACCCCAACCAGTTTGAGGAGACCTTCGGACACAGATAAGGTAAGTGAGGCACTTGCTCCCTGAGTGCATAAAAAATTGTCCACCAAAAATGCATTCCTGTCGCGCATTACTTCTACTGGACAATTCCTTGTGCACAGCAGCGACTGAGCAGCGCAAACACACCCCTTGCCCCCAACATTTCCACATGCACCAAGCTGCTTTTTGCTGCCAAACACACATGCCTCTGTCCAAGCTTCTGCATGCACCAAGCTGCCTTCTGATGACACACACAGACACACACACCTCGCGCATACCCATAGCTGTCCGATGCCCTGCACACAGCGGCAGCCACGCTGGCTGCCAGCGCAGACATGCATCCCTTGCCCACATTCCCGCATGCACCAAGCTGCCTTTAGATACCATTCACACACACACACGCAAACGCACACACACACACACGCAAACGCACAAACACACACACACACAAGCGCGCACACACACCTCGCGCATACCCACAGCTGTCCGATGCCCTGCACACAGCGGCAGCCATGCTTGCTGCCGGCGCAAACATGCATCCTTTGCCCACATTTCTGCATGCACCAAGCTGCCTTTCTATACCATTCACACACACGCAAACGCACACACACACACACACACACACACACACAAGCGCGCACACACACCTCGCTCATACCCACAGCTGTCCGATGCCCTGCACACAGCGGCAGCCATGCTTGCTGCCGGCGCAAACATGCATCCCTTGCCCACATTTCTGCATGCACCAAGCTGCCTTTGGATACCATTCACACATACCTCGCGCATACCCGCAGCTGTCTGATGCCCTGCGAACTGCGGCAGCCACGCTGGCTGCACCCCCTGTCTCAGACAACCAAGGCCTGCCGGAAGGGCTCAGCCCCGTGGCCTTGTGCTGCTGCTGCAGGTGCTGCTGCTGTAGCAGGTGCTGCTGCCGTCGCGCTTGCCGTACCTGCTGCTGGCTCTGAGGCTGCGCACCTTGAGACTGTGCACCGCTTCCAGTTGCATGCATATGAACACTGGCGCTGGCTGAGCCATTGCTACTGCTGCTGCTGCTGCTGCTGCTGCTACGACCGTTGGCGGTCACATCCTCACTTGCGTCCTCAAAAGAGTCAGCACCAACACTACTGGCGCTGCCAAGCCTGTAGCTGCTGTGCGCACTGCCAGCCCAGCCCACAAAACGGGGGTGCACACCCAGGCGTGGCAAGAGCAGGAATCCAGCGTCTGCCATGGCGGTGGCTAAGGGGGCCAGGTGCGGCCAGGGCTTCTCTAAGGAGCGCCAAAATGTGTGTGTGTGTGTGTGTGTGTGTGTGTGCGTGCGTGCATGTGTGTGTATGTGTCTGTGTGTATGTGTGTGTGTGTGTGTGCGTGCGTGCATGTGTGTGTACGTGCGTCTATGTGTGCGCGTGTGTGTGCGCGCGTGTGTGTGCGCGCGTGTGCGTGTGTGTATACATGTGAGCGCGCGTGTGTGTATGTGTGGACGCGTGTGTGTGTTACCATGTCACTTCCGACAGCAGCTGCATGGGCACCCTTGCAATCACTTGCGCCAGTAAGCTTGTACTTGCATGCCATTTGTAAGGCCGACACATCCTTGCATCTATTGATTGATCTGTTTCCTGTTTGACCAGTCAACAGATCAAGCGGGAGGTGTGTTGCGTGCTGCCAAGAAGGCTGTTGCGAGAAATAATGGTGTGTGTGCATTGCATGAGCGTCTGTCCTCTGCTACTTATGCCCTGCAATGATTTCCCTTGCTCTCACCCCTCATCCATCTATTCACTCCCTGTCATGCCTCATGATGCTTTCACTCGCTCTTACCCCTCATCCATCCATTCGCTTCCAGTCATGCCTCATGGTGATTTCACTTGTTCTCATCCATCATCCATCCATTCACTTCCAGTCATGCCTAATGATGTGATGGTGTATTGCACATCATGCGGAAAGTATACTGGAGCTCTCCCTTCATGCTAGCTCAGATGTGATGGTGTGTTGCACATCATGCGGAAAATACTCGAGCCCACCCTTTATGCTATGCAGCTTCCAGCTGGGCTGTTCTTCAAATAGGAACGCGTCTTTGTGACCCTTCCCTTTCTATATAGTTTGCGCACCTGGATTAACAAAGTCACGGGTCACAGTGTCACCCTTTCCTCCCCTTATAGTTTGCGCACCTGGATTAACAAAGTCACGGGTCACAGTGTCACCCTTTCCTCCCCTTATAGTTTGCGCACCTGGATTAACAAAGTCACGGGTCACAGTGTCACCCTTTCCTTCCCTTATAGTTTGCGCACCTGGATTAACAAAGTCACGGGTCACGGGTGAAATGCCCCCCAAGTCGTTGATCTGTATAGGCGCAGGAGAGTGACTGTCTCAAGCATGGTGCATCGCATTGCTTCATCACGAGCAGCAGGACTATTACATCATGTATGGCACAGCATGGCTTCATCAGGTGCAGCAGGATGGCTGTCTCATGCATGGTGCATTGCATTGCTTCATCACGAGCAGCAGGATTATTACATCATGTATGGCACAGCATGGCTTGATCAGGTGCAGCAGGATGGCTGTCTCATGCATGGTACATTGCATTGCTTCATCACGAGCAGCAGGATAATTACATCATGAATGGCACAGCATGGCTTCATCAGGTGCAGCAGGATGGCTGTCTCATGCATGGTGCATTGCATTGCTTCATCACGAGCAGCAGGATAATTTTACATCATGTATGGCACAGCATGGCTTCATCAGGTGCAGCAGAATGGCTGTCTCATGCATGGTGCATTGCATTGCTTCATCACGTGCAGCAGAGAAATTACATCATGTATGGCACAGCATGGCTTCATCAGGTGCAGCAGAGTGTCTGCTTCATGCAAGGCTTTGTTTATTTCCATCAGGTGCAGCAGGATGGCTGTCTCATGCATGGTGCATTGCATTGCTTCATCTCGTGCAGCAGAGTAATTGCTTGATGTACGGCATTGCAGGACTTCATCAGGTGCAGCAGAGCGTCTGCTTCATGCATGCTATATTGCATTGCTTCATGGAGTGCAGCAGAATGACTGCCTGCCTCATGCAAGGCATCGTGTACTTTCATCAGGTACAGCAGAATGCCTGTTTCATGCGTGGTAGAATGCATTGCTTCATCAAGTGCAGCAGAGTGACTACCTGCCTCATGTAAGGCATCGTGCATTTCCATCAGGTGCAGCAGAGTGCCTGCTTCATGCATGCTATATTGCACTGCTTCATGGAGTGCAGCAGAGTGACTGCCTGCCTCATGCAAGGCATCGTGTACTTTCATCAGGAGCAGCAGAATGGCTGTCTCATGCATGGTATTGACAACATCAAGGAGTACAGCAATGACGATGTCCCGCTTTGAAACCAGCACAATGGCTGGAAGTAAATCTTTAAAGTCAGGCATCTGTCTGATACCTATAACCAACCAAGAGTTGCTCTCTCAGTATTGAAGTGGTTGACGCAAGCAGCAATTGCAGGAACCTGCTGCAAGATGTTGCGCTTGCAGCCTTGCTACCTGTGCAGCGCCATCAAAAGCCTTGTATCCCTACCCACTGATGCTAGCTTGCTAGCCTCCACACGCATACAAGCATGTGCTTGATAGAATAATAACAGATCAGGTGATCATTGTTTGTGAGTTCCTTTTTGCTCCGTGGCTCGGCAATCAGCTTGGCAACAAGCTTGGTCAGCATTGCCTTGCTAGCACACTCAGCCAAACCCTGTGCCGCTACAAGCAGAACAGGCAAGCAAACCTTGCCCTTCATTTCTCCAGGGAGAACCATCTGACAGGAGAAACCAGAAACACGAAAACAAGGTAACAAGCTTCTTTGCAGCATATACGATCCTGCAAAGAAATCCCATTCTGAGGCTCTGCTCTTCCTGCGCACTCACCCCTGCAGCTAGCAGTGCGCGCCATGCCAGCGCCATTTGTGACTCACTAGAGGATCCTCCGCTTTGACTATCATCTGCCTCTGGTGTCAGATTTGGGGGAGCCTGCAAGCGCAGCATATTTGATGAGTGCACAACTGAGGGGGCCTGCAAGCGCAGCATTGCTCAGTGGAGAGAAGAAGCTCTGAAGTGGATGAATGGAACTTGGGCCCCTTCAGGTCTGATTTGAGTCAAAGACATTAAGAAGTTCATGAATGGAACTTGGGCCTCTTAAGGCCTGATTTGAGTGAAATCAAAATTGAAATATGAGCTCGAGCGGGCTCTTGCAAAAGCCAAATCTATGCATGCTCAGAGCTCAAATGTAAGCAAACCAGATTATATCATGACAAAATTATAAGCTTAAGCAAGGGCATGAGTATGAACGGGATCGTGATAATATCACAAGCATGAGAAAGAACGAGAGTATGAGCAGAAACACGAAAGAAATGAGAAAAAAAAAAGGGAGAACGAGTCAGAATAAGAGTTTGATGGATACCTAGAGAACATCGTGAGTATGATTGGGCACCCTCTGAGGCCGAGTCCATGCATGCTAAGAAGAACAGGTACATCAGTGCATGCTTGCCTTCAGATCCCAAGCCGAGTTTGTAGACATGCAGTGCTTGTGCCAGGCATGTTTTTGGACCCAAAAGCACACACTCTTGCATTTATCCGAAGCTGTTAGGCACAGTTGCATTGGCGGGTACTGGCGATCGCCCTGCACAACTGCACGGTCTGACTTGCAATCACACCCACTTACACTGCAAACATACACAAACACATGCTATGACCACCATGTACACGTACGCAGGCACATATATCCACCCGCCCTGCAAAAGACTGCTGAGCAAGACCCCCTACACTTTCCCGCAGTAAAAACTACCACTAACTACCCTGCCCTGCACTGCTATCTATACCACCTGCACGGCCCTGCAAAAGACAGCCGGGCTCAGCATACCTGCCTTCACTACTGCACCGGGGGCAGCAGCAATTATGCTTCACTACTGCAATTGAGGGAGTCAAAGCTCTCACCTTTCAGCTGTAATCAAACCCCACGAGCACTGCCAACCTTAAGGGCAGCAGCAATTGCGCTACTGCAAATGATGGGCTCCAGCAGCTCTCACCTTCCAGCTGTGATCAAACCCCAACGGCACAGCCACACTGAAGGGCAGCAGCGACTATGCTATGCTCATGCAAGTGGGGGACTTAAACAGCTCTCACCTTCCAGCTGTGATCAAGCCCCACCGGCACAGACACCCTTTAGGGCAGTAGCAATTGGCTACTGCAAGTGGGGGACTCAAACAGCTCTCACCTTCCAGCTGTGATCAAGCCCCACCGGCACAGCCACACTGAAGGACAGCAGCGACTGTGCTATGCTCATGCAACTGATGGGCTCCAGCAGCTCTCACCTCCCAGCTGTGATCAGACCCCACTAGCACTGCCCTACTGAAGGCCAGCAGCAGCCGTGCCACAGCAAACGCCTCCAGCATCTCAGTTTCTTGGTAGTGAGAACAATCACACTCACCTGCACTGCCACGCCGGAGGGCAGCAGCAGCCGTGCTACCGCAATGGACCACAGAAACTCAGTTTCTTGGTAGTGAGAACAATCATGCTCACCTGCACTGCCACGCTGGTGGGCAGCAACAACCGTGCTACCGCAATGGACCACAGCAACTCCTCCAGGGGGGGCTCCGGGACTGCTGCCATGCCTGTGTTCTGTTTTGCCCTGCAGCGGACAGTGCAACCATGCAGCAATGCCAAGGTTTCAGAAGCCTCTGGCATGCAAACGTGTAGGGCTCAGGGATGCTGCCATGCCTGTGTTCTGTTTTACCCTGCAGCGGACTGCAACAGCACAGCAGAACTAGACTTCAGCAGCTCAGACATATGCCTCTGAGCAGGGCTTTAGGTAGGGCTTAAAGTTAGGGTTTTGTATAGGGCTTTGAGTAGGGCTTTGGGTCAGCTCTGACGCGTGCCTTTGAGTAGGGCTTTGGGTAAGGGTTTCAGAAGGGCTTTGAGACAGAAGCCTTCTTCATGTTTTGCTTTGCCCTGCAATGATCAGAGTGGGGTTGGCCATTCATGGGTCCAGACCAGCATACTGGTTACAAAACCAATGACATTTGCATGCTTAATCATCTGCTGGTCACGTCACACTGCACTATCGGGCAGGCGCTAAGCTTTTAATACCGGCAACAGAGGCTCTTTGATGTGCCTGCTGCCTTAATGCACAAGACCTTCATGGCCGGTGCAGTCTTTTCTGTGCATTTCTTTGTACATGCATGGTCAGCCATGCTCTTCCATGGTGCTTGCGCAAAGGAATGCAGCAAAGCAGCACTCCCAAAACTGTGTATAGGGAATTCACAAGACAGCTGGCCTGGTCAGTGCGCACCGTCTTTGATGCACGCTGTCTTTTTATGCCCTTTGTACGACACAAGGCACCTCTCACTTCATTTTTGTTGGTCTGGTCTGCCAGAATGAGCTGTATATTTTTGCGTCGCAAAGCGCCTCCTCCTCCTCACCTCTTCTATTCTTGGTTTGGGTGTAGATCAATTGTTTTTCCAAGCGCAAAAACACTTGACCTCACTTCCAGATACAACTGGTTGTGCGATCCTTTGCATGCAGGTAAGACTCAAAAGCAAATTGATTAAACTATACTTCGGAGTAATGCATCACAAACACTTGGCTGGCGAGTGTGTGTGTGTGTGTGTGTACCTGAAGTTTTGAACGATGCATTCTTGGATGTGGTTGTGCCGCTCTGCTGAGGCTGCTATGGCACGCAGTGCGTTGATTCGCTCCGCCCTGGTTTCTCCGATGCCCAGCAGTATGCCTGCATTGCAGCACAGGAGATTTGCAGCACACCAGGTCGCTCCATCCATCCTAGCTTCTCCCGGAGAATGCCCAGCACTTTTGCCAGCAGTATGCCTGCATTGCAGCACGGGAGATTTGCAGCACACCGGGTTGCTCCTTCCTTGTTTCTCCTGGAGAATCCCCAAAGCTGTTGCCAACAGCATGCCTGCATTGCAGCATAAAAGATTTGCAGCACACCGGGTTGCTCCTTCCTTGTTTCTCCTGGAGAATCCCCAAAGCTGTTGCCAACAGCATGCCTGCATTGCAGCACAGGAGATTTGCAGCACACCGGGTTGCTCCTTCCTTGTTTCTCCTGGAGAATCCCCAAAGCTGTTGCCAACAGCATGCCTGCATTGCAGCATAAAAAATTTGCAGCACACCGGGTTGCCCCTTCCTTGTTTCTCCTGGAGAATCCCCAAAGCTGTTGCCAACAGCATGCCTGCATTGCAGCACAGGAGATTTGCAGCACACCGGGTTGCTCCTTCCTTGTTTCTCCTGGAGAATCCCCAAAGCTGTTGCCAACAGCATGCCTGCATTGCAGCACAGGAGATTTGCAGCACACCGGGTTGCTCCTTCCTTGTTTCTCCTGGAGAATCCCCAAAGCTGTTGCCAACAGCATGCCTGCATTGCAGCATAAAAGATTTGCAGCACACCGGGTTGCTCCTTCCTTGTTTCTCCTGGAGAATCCCCAAAGCTGTTGCATCCGTATGCACCCATTTTCTGTGGCCACCCACGAAAAGAGGAAACATGGAGCAAGCACACCCACCTGAGGTTTAGCACATGAAAACTGTGGCAGAGATCAAAGTCCATTAAGCTGCTGCAGGTTTCTCATCTCACCAGAGGTGAAATGCAAGGTGGCCCTACCTGCTACCTAAAGCAGCTCCATGAACCTCCAGGAAAGCAAATCCGCACACAGAGCAAGCACACCCACCTGAGGTGTAAGGCACGGCGGCCCTGCCTGCTGCTTCAAGCACCTCCAGGCGGACTGCTGGATCTTTATCAGGGCAGCCCTCGTGTGCGCCGCCTGTGAAAAGGAAATGAGCTGAAACAATGATGGCTACCCCACACATGCACAGTCCATACATTAAAAATGGGCTGAGTTTTAAATGGGCCAAGACGGAATTGGAGGATAAAAATGGCCTGGTATGAAAACGGGCAGCCCTTGTGGGCACCACCTGCAACAAGAAGAAAACCAAAACTTTAAATGGGCTAAGATTTAAATGGGCTGGGATGAGGACAGGCAACCCTTGTAGGCGCTGCTTGTGAAGTAGATGCGTGATAGCGTGCATGTGTGTGTGTGTGTGTGTGTGTTTGTGTGTGTGTGTCTGTGTGTGCGTGCGTGTGTGAGCGTGTTTTTGACATGCTTTCATGCCAAAATGGGGCATCAGGAGGGCTACTTGTGCAGCTGAAGAGCTCATACACATGCAAGCGAGTTTCAAATGCCTCCTCAATGAGTTATGATGCAGTAGTTTAGCCAGAAGTGGCCTAACCGGCAGACATGTTGGTTCACTTGCACTGCACCATGAAAACTTATCAAGCCACCCACTTTTGTCACACCCATTTACACACAGAAGATAGCAAACATGCTCACAGGGCGTGAAAAAACACAGCCTTGGAACCTTGTGCCTAAGTACATCCCTCGGACCATTAACCGTTAACACCCTGACATATGCTTTTACTACTCTCTGATGGATTGGCATGGGAGGCAGCAGCAGCAGCAGCAGCAGCAATACACACTTCGGCCTCAAGCTTTTATGAATTTGCACCAGCATTTCCCTCCTTCCTTCCTTCCTTCTCTCTCTCTCTCTCTCTCTCTCTCTCTCTCTCTCTCTCTCTCTCTCTCTCTCTCTCTCTCTGACACACACACGCAGGCACACACACACACACACACACACACACACACACACACACACACACACACACACACACACACACACACACACACACCTGGGGCCATGAGGGAGGGAGCAGTACCCTCTAGCATGAGGCCTTGACTGGCAGACACCTCTTTCAACCTGAAAGCAAAGAGGAGTGCAGTCTTCAAGTCAAGTCAGGTCATCATCATCAAAGTGTAGTCATCATGCCATTATTATCTATTTCCTCATTTTCTCGCCACTGTCTGCTCATGGCAAACCCAAGCAAATGCGTCACTGCCCTGTCTGTAGAGTCAATTTTGTGCTCTCTTCTGCCCAGATATGGAACTCATCTATGCAAGTGCTGGCATTCTTGAACTTGGGCGAACACCAGCAACAGGCCAAACCATTTAATGTTCATGCAATTTTGAGATCTGAGCTACCACCAACAGCAGCAGGCCCAATCTCCAAGGATTCATGCAACCTCAAGACTCAAGTTACCACCACCAGAAGCAGGCCCGATTAACCAAGGTTTCATGAAACCATGGTTTCAAGATGTGTTGCACCCCAAGTTCATGAGAGTAATTTTGGCAATTGAATCCCACAACCAAGTGATGCAGCCACTTCAATCATTCCACAGCCTGCATCACTGGTCCAGACCTGACAATGATGCAGGTACCTCACTCCAGTCATGATGCAGGAGCTTGCATCTCACAAACTAGTGATGCTGGCACTTCAATCCCAAAGTAATACAAACCTTGCCTAACACTGATGCAGGCAAAGCAACATGCTCAAGTTTGTTTCAATGTTAAACTCGTATGCTACATGTTTAAAGCCGACCAAAAGTTTGCTGATCAAGCAAAGGTGTCCTTTCTAATGCCACCTAGTTTCATTTTCTATGGCACCTCCCTTCGGCACTCCTTCACATTCCCAACAACACTGACAACACCCAGCTTCCTTTCTTGTGGCACCTCCCTATTGCATTCCTTCATATTTTGCTTTCGCACCCAGCTTCTTTTCCTTCATCAACAAGCGGGCAAGATCCCAGGAAGGGAGTGGTGGTTTCCGAAAACCTAAAAAACAACAAACATTTCCAATGGCACTCAGTGATGGATCACAGAAAGAGAGTGGCACTTTCCTACACCTCAAAGGTATTTGAGACGTGTTTAATTAAACTTGGCATGATGATCACAGAAAGGGAAGCACCATCCATAGCGTACCTTAATACACCCATGATGGTGCCCGCGTCCGTGGCAAGAAGCTGGTACCAGGAAAAAAAAATTAGCAAAAGAACTTACCTCAGTAAGTCCTCCTCTCCCATGACACCTGCATTGATATGCGGCATCATGCCGGTGTGATCAAGGATGGCTTTTGAGGCGGCCTCCACGTACTCAAGGGTGGTGCGGTATCCCATGGCCTGCAGCTCAGCTGCAGCTTCCGGCCACCGCATCTCTGGCTTGTCACCTGCATGTGTGTGTGTATGTGTGTGAGAGGGGGGAGGAAAAGGGGGGTGAGGGTCAGTAAAGCTGGAAATTCTACAAGTCACGCAGAACAAGTGGACCACTTGCATGCATCACCTGAGCTGCTGCTTTCATTGAAATTCTACAAATCAAGCAGAACAAGTGGACCACTTGCATGCATCACCTGAGCTGCTGCTCCCGTTGAGGACAAGCCACGTTCATTCGCAAATGCACATCGAACCTGAAGGAACTTCTGCTCATCCAACACACACACACACATACACACACGCGCACACACACACACACACACACACACACACACACACACACACACACACACACACAGCTGATGCAGATAGCTATGAAAAAGCAGCCACAGCACAAAACCCACATCCAACACAACTACCTCACTCAGCCAAGCATTCCACATTCCACAGACCACATAGGACCCCTGGGTCGACCCCACCCCAACCTGTTCCACCCCAACCTGCTTCCCTGTGTGGCCACCCTGCTTCTTACTGCGCCTTCATTGAATACCAACTCAATGCATGTCTTAGCTCCTGTCACCATTGAACCAATGGCTGTGCACTCACCCGAGGTCAACAGGACTTATAAGGCCCACCATTTCACAAATGATCTCTCTCTCTCTCTCTCTCTCTCTCTCTCTCTCTCTCTCTCTCTCTCTCTCTCTCTCTCTCTCTCTCTCTCTCTCTCTCTCTCTCTCTCTCTCTCTCTCTCTCTCTCTCTCTCTCTCTCTCTCTCTCTCTCTCTCTCTCTCTCTCTCTCTCTCTCTCTCACTCATATAAAGAATAATAGCCCAACCAACTTCTTACATCCTGTCACCAATACACACATGGCTGTGCGCTCACCCAGTGTCAGCAGGACCTCAGTGCATCCCTGTTCTGCCCCTTGCCTTGCCACCTCCAGCACTTCGTCAATGGTCATGTATGCGCGCCTGCCTGCATTTCGAGCAAGACAGGTTGAAATAAGGTTGGAGCATAGGTGTGCTTGCACAAATACCTCCAGCACTTCCTCCTCACTGGTCATGTACACGCACCTGCCTTTATTCCAGCAAGAACAGTTGAACAGAAAGACAGTTAGAGCGCAGACATGTAAGCTCAGACACCTCCACCACCTCCTCCCCTTGAGCAATAAGCCTAACCCTGCTACTAACAAAACCAAAAAGAGGAACTAAATTGGAGCGCAATTGTTTCTGCACTGTTTCCCTGCCTGACGCGGACCAAGATCAGGATGCGGATGTGTTGCAAACATGCACACACCAGCTCTTGTCTCTCTTTCCCTGGTGTGCAGTTTTCCTCACCTGCTTTTTTCACTTCCTTTTTCTTTGAGAACATGCACCTGGAAAGCTGGAAAGCTCTGAGGACATGCAGCTGGAGAGCGCTGGGAAACAGACATCTTGAGATGCCAAAAAAAACTGAGGCCTTACATTGTGAAACCTGAGAAGCCTTCTTTTGAGCCTTGCAGGGGACGAATTGGAGACCACATTCATGAGCCTCCCTTAAGGTTTGTGGACATTATGAAAAGAAAACAAGCCAGCAAAACAACGCATCGGATAATGGACAAGAGAAAAAAAGTGGCAGCTGAAAGCTCAAAACACAGCTGATGCCTACTTTTGCATGCGCATAGCAATTCATGCCAGAGGCAAATTGCGATTCATGCCATAGAAGGAAAGTGGCAGCTGACAGCTCAAAGCACAGCTAACACTTTTACTGCACGCGCTCCGCAATTCATGCCGAGATGCAACAAGCATCTGCCAGAATAGATGATACATGGCCGAAGCTGCACTCGAAGAAAGCTGCGATAAATTCCAGCCTAATTGTTGCTAGCCTTAACTCAGATGCGTCACAAAAGTACAAAAGTGGCTACCTTGGGTGGGCGGCAGGGCAAATGTGCAGTATGAGCATGTGTCCCGGCACAGGCGCGTCAAAGGCACAAACACCTGCAAGCAAAGCCAGATTGAACACAAGAAACTGGTCAGGGCAAATGTGCAGTATGAGCATGTGTCCCAGCACAGGCGCGTCAAAGGCACAAACACCTGCAATCAAAGCCGGAATGAATACAAACTGGCCAGGAAAAATGTGCAGTATGAGCAAATGTCCCGACACAGGCGCATTAAAGGCACAAACACCTGCAAGCAAAGCCAAATTGGACACAAAAAACTGGTCAGGGCAAATGTGCAGCAGGTGCACGTATTTCGGCACAGGCGCGTCAAAGGCATAAACACCTGCAAGCAAAGCCAAGGCATCACAACACAAGGGAAAAGTGCAGCATGCCAGATCAAGGAAGACAAGGAAATAGGGAAATCAGGACATAAGGAACATAAGGAAGACAAGGTAGTAGTATACAGCATACTTAATTAAAAACAAGGAACACAATGACTCAAGGAACACAAGGAAGTTAAGCAGCATGCTTGATCAAAAACAAGGGTTGCAAGGAAGTTTGCAGCATGCCTGATAAAAAACAAGGAACACAAGGACAAAAGGAGCACAAGGAAGTTTGCAGCATGCCTGATCAATAACAAGAAACACAAGAAAGTTATGCAGCATGCCTGATCAAAAACAAGGAACACAAGGGACTTATGTAGCATGCCTGATCAAAAACAAGGAACACAAGGAAGTCAAATTGTTGGCCTGCATAAAACAAGCATGTTCTGTAACAGCGTTCTTCAACACCACTGTGAGTTGTGGCACACTCAGGGCTGCCCACGAGAGATGTGGCACACTCTTCGGAAGCTGTGGCACACTCTTTGGAAGCTATGGCACGGCTGCCCACTTGCAGAATACAAGTTCTGTATTTGTTGACCAGAAATGTGGTGGCCTTGAAACAGCACAAGCCGGGGGTAGCAAGGCACCTAAAAGTTGATTTGAGTCAATTCCATTCCCGCTCCAGCATTGAGGTCAGGGGTACATAACACAGGCATGAAGGGAAAGGGTATGACGTAAAGGTGAAGAGGCAATGGTCAACCATGTCAAGGTGATCAAGGCATTCAAGGTGTGGTGAAGTCGAGATCAACCTGGACCCTGTGTTGAGGAAGGCGTGTGTGAATAAGGCTTGCAAGTTACAAGCCTGACACACATGTCTACATCAACACAGGGACCAGGTTGACCTTGACTTCACCGCACCTCCTCTTTCCTCAACACCTTATCGAAGTACCCTTGACCAATTCCATGTTGCCACAAAAAGACATGCACAAGAGTTATAAGGTCTGCTCAAGTTGCCGGTGTCCCTTTGGCAACTTGAGACAACCATATCACCGCAACTCACACACCTTGAGAGTCTCTAAATGGTCAGTTGCGGTGAGATGAAGCACACGTGACAAGCTCACCCCGCAGTTGCACGACGTTGAGCAGCTGGTGTTATTTTTCAAACAGTTGGGTGGGTTTCAGGTGCGGTGAGGAGCACAGTGACCTTTATCAAAGGCTTTGGTGAAACCCTTGCGAGCTTGCAAATCAGGGAACCTTCCCAGAATGCCGCTTGGCCCACATAGCCTTGTTTTACCTTGGGCGAGAAGGTGATGACACGGCCAAAGGCTTGGTCCCTTTTGTGGGCGGCGGCTTCCATGAGCTCATGCAGGGGCGCAGAGAGCAGGTACTCCTCGCTCATGTGTCCCCCATGGGCATCAACAAGGTCAGGGGCAGGGCTGTCAGGTGCAGATGGTGAAGGCGCATCTGTGCTGACTGCTTGGATTGACGATCGCTGGCGCAGCCGCCGTGATGCATGCTGGGGTTGGGAAGGGTGCAAAGCTTGTGTGGATGGGGGTCCAAGTGGGTGTGGATGCGGGGGCTGTCCAGACCCAGGTCTGAGCGCTGGGGTGTGCCTGCTTGCCTGCGTGTGCATGTGCATGTGCGTGTGTGTGTATGTGTGCATTTCAGGTCCATTTCCCTTCAGCGTTAACAACTTTGACACGTCAGCCAAGGCATTTGAAGCAGATTGCAGCATTCCAGGCAAACCTATTTTGGATACTGCGCCTTGTTCAATTAGGAAATGGTTCTCCAAGCCATGCAAATTCCAAAAGCACCTCTGTTTGAAGGTTGAGCAGCACATCCAAATAGAAATTGGGATGTCCATGCCCATGCATGTAGGAGCTGCCCACAATCTCCTCATTCGCCACCAGCATTTGCTTGCACAAGGTCGGTCAAACATTTTGCAGGCAAATTACTGCTAAAATCTGGAAAAACAATCATGGTTTGAGCAAACAAGCTCACCCGACCACAACTTATCACACCCAGACCACACATCCCCCTCTCTCTCTCTCTCTCTCTCACACACACACACACACACACACACAGACACACACACAGACACACACACAAACACACAGACACACACACACACACACACACACACACACACACACACACACACACACACACACACACACACACACACACACACACACACACACACACACACACACAGACACACAGACACACACACACACACACACACACACACACACACACACACACACACACACACACACACACACACACACACACCTGTTTGGTGCAGGCCCCAGAAACGTGTGAGCCACAGGTTGTACCAAACCAGCTGAGTGATCTCATTTAAAATGGAATCACTATTCCTACGACCTACCCTGCATCCAACACAAAGTCCAGTAGTACGGGGGTCTTCCTTGCCTTTTGCAAGCATGCTCGCTTGCTCTTACATGCCAGGGCAGATGGTCGAATAAACATATGAACTTTTAAGAGGGCATCCACTCTCATGCATACAAGGTCCAGGCTAGCTTGCCTGGTTGCTCATCTGTCAGCCTCTGCAGTTTAACCTACCTGTGCAAATGAGGCTCTGGTTGCTCTTCCAACTGTGATTTATGTTTATATCTCTATCTGAACTCTAGCTGGTGATAGACCCAGCTCCGAACTTTTAATAAATTGGTGATGATGAGAAGAAGGAAGGGTGAGGCCCATATTGAGCAGCGAGGTTCACGCAGGCTTAGTCGTTGTTTTATTACATAAGTAAAAACTAAATTCTTGAAATATTCAGATGTAAGATCTCGTCAAAGGACGCATCGAGGAAGAGTGCCTCTATATTGTATGCATGCATATAGCCTTTCCGTTCCGTTAAGCGCCCACTGGAAACGCGCCCAGCACGATCGTTGAGAAAGGAAACTGAACCCAAGCAGGTTTTTGTGATGCAGGGCTATTCCCTTACACTCATGAAGTCTTCCTTACAATCCAAAGGTGCTACCAGGCAGAGTGTTCCTGCTGGATGTCCAAAAACGCTTCCTGGAACCCAACAACCAACTTGCATAAATCACTGGATCTCTGGAAGAGGCTCAAAATTTTGGTAAAATAACACAGGGCTCTTTTCTGTCCGTCACTCTAGTCAGCTCCTTCTAGGACAGAGGCACATCCATGGAGGTCAAATACTGTGAAGACACCAAGCCCGAGAATCAGATGGAGGCCTCCAAGCAGCAGCACCGCGACCTATGTCACCATCTTTCAAGGGCCTCAGCTTGAGTTACCCTTAATACCATTCTGTAAGGCGGGTTGTCTACACTCCTCACGCTTTGGAGCCCTTTAAAGAGCTTGATCTTGAAACTTATACAGCCATCAAGCTTGCTCTGAAGCTTTGTGCTCACTCTGTCCAGTACGCTTATAAACTCGCTAGCACCAGACGCGCTCTTGAAAAGGCTTCTTTCTACTCTTGTCAACAAGACCAGGCACGGGGTACTGCTAGTATCCCTCCTGATTCTCATTGATTTTCCTTTCTTTTGATGGAGGGGATACATGGTGCCTCGGCCCTAGGTATCCTCTTTTCCTGAATTGATGTGGCGAGTCACTCACGGTGTTTCCACTGCCTTTGATGTTCCCACTGCCTACGTAAAAAAGGGTTACAAGGGTTACAACCAGTTCAAACAACTGGGACTTGACCAACAGCGTGCCTTAAATCTTGCTCGCAATCTGCATGCCCATTCTGTCAAGTATGCTCATAAACTTGTTACCACCAGGCGTGCTATTGAGAACAAAAACACTTCTCACAGCCAGGTTCTGGAGCCGGGTGCTTCCAGTAACCCTCCAGCCCCCCATTGACACTTCTTGTTCTTAAAATTTGTGGAGGGGACTCACGGCTCTTTGGAGCAAATGTGTCTTCTATTTCTTAATGTATGTAGGGAGAGTTTCCTCTGCCTACGTAGTTTTCGTTTCTTGCAACCTGCCTTGTAACCCTTGTAACCCAACATTAAAAAGAATAAAGGGAAACTATGTGGTTTTCTGCATGCTTCCAGGAACCCACCAGACCCACACTAGCTTCCCTCTTACCCTCTGGTGAGGGATATTCACGACCCTTTGAGCCAACGTGTCCTTTTCCTTAATTGAGGTAGGGAGTGTTCTCACTGCCTACGTAGTTTTTTATTTTCTCCTCTTTTGTATTTTTCTTTTCTTTCCAGTCATTGCATGTGTCTTGGGCCGCGTGCTACCAGGAACACACCAGACCCACACTAGCTTCCCTCTTACCCTCTGGTGATACTCCCTGAGCCAATGTGTCTCCTGTTCCATTATTGATGTAGGGAGTGTTTGCAACACTGCGTAATTTGCTCGTTTTCTTTTCCTTGTGTCCCTTTTTCCTCCATGATTCATACGTTTTTTTCCAAAAATTTGCGTATGCATTCAACAATTGCTTCCACCACTTCCCCATTAGGGTCTTCTTTTTGTAGCTCCATGGTGGAGGGGACTCACGGCTCTTCTGAGCCATTGTGTCTCCTTTTCCTTAATTGATGTAGGGAGAGTTTCCCCCGCCTACATAGTTTTTGGATCCCTGTGCTTCAGCTTCGCTGCCCTTAGCCTCAGGCATGTAGTGCTAAGCAATTGCTGCCCTATCCAGGTTGCTCTGCTGAGCGCTTTCCAGGTTTGCTACAGGTACTTTACCAGGTCCTTATCAACACTTCTGCATCATCATTCATGTAGGCTGGACTTTTTCTTGCTCATGTCCATAATGTTCTCCAGTGGATGCTAGGCACAAACTGAGTGTGTGCCAGAGCTTCCGTGGAACTGCGTCCTGACCGTCTCATTGCCTCTTGTATCTCCTGTCACAGATGAAACTTGGTGCTCAAACTCGGAGTTTCAGGCGCTCTCTCTTGTCTTGATTTTGGTGTTTCACATCTGAGTTCAAACATTTCAATTGGTTTCAAACTAGGTCTCAACTCTGATGCTGGTTGAGCATGTTTCACCAGCGACCGATCAGCCAGAGTCTCGGGCTGTAGGCCACCATTGTAAACCCCTTGTAAACCCCTAGGCACAAACACTTGTAGAAACTTGCCTTGCTTATTTTTTGTTAACCTTGTGAAATCTGGTTGAGAATGTTTCACCGTGGTGCACCACGTGGTGACCAGCAACCGATCAGCTAGAGATTCAGGCTGTAGGTCACCAATGTAAACCCTTGTAGTGCTACACATTCAGCTATGCCTCTTCTGTCCATTCACATGCTGCCCTTGCAAGCAGGTCCTGGAACAACATCCTTTCCCACACAAGTGCGCAGCCCCCTCCAGCATTCTTCCTCTCGAAGACAAAAAGTTGAAGGTTCCTTTAAAACTATGGTATTGTGGGCGCAGCTCACCGTTTGCATAAATTTAGTTGCAGCTAAGCTTTCTCCTGACCAGGAGGCAAGCGCATCTTCAAACAAAATTCTGAAGTAGAAGGCTGCCATGTTTTTCCAAAAAAACACAAAGGACACTGCGCGCTTTTTTGGATCAGGGACCTTGCGTTACTGTCCACTCTTTCACTTTGGCGCATGAAATATGCTCAATTATGGACAGCGTAGCAGAGCTGGTATCTAAAAGCGGGGGAGGAAGTCTTGGTTTGGACTCACTCAGCCCCCACCAGATTTTGGCAGCAGGTGGGTAGGACCAACAGCAGATAGGACCAGCAAGAAGCACAATTTGCTTCACCTCGCATGCAACACACCTTTCAACAAAAGAAAGTGATTTAAATTCAAAGGTCTCCAGCCTGGAGTCCAGGTCTCCATGAAATCACATGTAAAAAGGATGCTTAGAATGCTTTCAACCAGCAGCACTCGACACCTGCAGGCCCACGCCTGCCTTGCGCAGGCTGCACACACCCAGCGAGCACATGGAAAGGCTTGATCAGGGATACTTGCGAAAAGGTTCGCTTCAGGAAACTTCAGGAAGCTCCGGGAAATTTCACTCCAGGCAACTTCAGGAAGCTCCAGGAAACTTCCATCAAGCAGCACTCAATGCCCGCAGGCCCACCCCTACACCCGTCCTGCGTAGATCACCAAGACTCAGTGAGCGCATGGACTGGGACTCAGCAGCTAAATCAGAAGACCCAAGCACACATTTCCCCCCGGTTCCCCCACACTCCTTCCCCAAACCTTGCGCTACGACATGCTCATGGTGGTGGGTTTGATGGGGCCGCCAGGGTGGGTCGTGCCCCGCCTCTTGCATACAGCATGCTTGCAAACCCCAACTGTGCGCACCACCTCTGTGGCTACAGTGGTCACTCTCTTGATGCATCCCCCCCCCTCCCTGTGGTCCCTCGTGCCCTTGCTGTGTACCCGCTGCCACTGGAAGCACTGCATACTGCTGGGGCCCGGGCCCTCCATGTACCCAAGCACCTCCCTCGGCAGAACTGCCCTTGTCCTGCCAACTGGAGTCTGCAGTGGGCATTCGGCAGGCAAGGGAGGTGACTGCGTGCTGCTGTCGCTGCTGCTGCTGGATACTTGGCCAACGAGGCGCCTGCTGCTGCCCCTGCTGCTGCAGCACTGACATGCTTTGGCCCAGCCCCAAAGCTTTGCACCCCTGTGCGCCAGCACCGGTAGCATCCCACACCCCTGCCCCGCGGTCGAGCCTTGTGCCGCAGCTTGGCAGTCCCCCTGGGTGTTTTTGCAATGAGGGACCCAGCCCCAGCTCAGCATCATCCTGCTGCCGCTGCTGCGCCCACCTCCTCTGCTGCTCACGCCACCCCAGCCGCTGCAGCCGCTGCTGCTCGGCCCCCTCAAGCTGTGTGCGCTCCAGCTGCTGCTGCACATGTGAAGAGGATGGGGCAACGTGTTAGCAGCATAAAGAGAGAGAGAGAGAGAGAGAGAGAGAGAGAGAGAGTGTGTGTGTTTGTGTGCGCGCACTTTTTTGTTTTCAAATGCATGATCTACCACTAACTTCTGATTACTTGCATGGGGAACAGTCTTGACTGGCTTGGCACCCGCTTCCCAAAACACTAGAGGAGCTGACAGTGAACACCCGCTGGCCTGTGCGGTATGACCATGCATCCCTTCAAAAACGTACCCCGTAAGTTACATAATAACACGTGCCCACTCTGCTGGTTTGAGGCTCATGCTGCCGAAACCACTGCAAAGCTCAGGGCAGTGAGTGGGGCAAGACCACAAGAAAGGACTGTCATGATGAGAGTTACATAATATGCCCACTCTAATGGTTTGAGGCTCATGCTGCTGAAGCCGTTGCAAAGCTCAGGGCAGTGGGGGCAGGACCACAAGAAAGGACTGTCATGATGAGAGTTACATAATATGCCCATTCTAATGGTTTGAGGCTCATGCTGCTGAAGCCGTTGCAAAGCGCAGGGCAGTGGGGGCAGGACCACAAGAAAGGACCGTCATGATGAGAGTTACATAATATGCCCACTCTAATGGTTTGAGGCTCATGCTGCTGAAGCCGTTGCAAAGTTCAGGGCAGTGGGGGCAGGACCATAAGAAAGGACCGTCATGGTGGGAGTCTGCTTTGATCAGTGTGCACTGTGCAATCGTTTCTAGTCATGGGATGCTAAGGCGCTGCCTTGTTTCATTAGAATGACAGTGTGTGTGTGTGATTTTTACAGTTGACGCTTCTGAACTCAGCTCAAGGCTTTCAGTTGACATTTGCACAAGTTTAATTTGGTTTGGTTACAGGCACCTTTTGCTTCAGCTAAGCTGCCCTTGTAGGCAGGTACAGCTATGTAACCCTATCCTATCCTACCCTATCCTATCCTAAGGCGCTGCATTGCTTTCCCAGCCTGATAGGACCTCACAAAGAGCAGCCGGAGCTCCTTACTAAGCAGCAGCAGTCATCAGCTACATTGTCAATAGTACGCACGCGCGCGGGCGCACACACACACACACACACACACACACACACACACACACACACACACACACACACACACACCTGGCACTGTTGCTGCTGCTGCTGCGATTCCCAGACCAAATTGCGCCTCAAGGCCACAGCTAGGACAAGAAGGGCAGAAAAGAAGACGAGGCCAAGAGACGGAAAACAAGACAGGATATTAGGGCCACAGCAAGGGCACGCACCTGGTGCTGCTGGCGCTGCTGCTGCGATGCCCGGGCCATGGCTCGCCTCAAGGCCACAGCTAGGACAACAAGGAGCACCACAAAACTGGCCATACCCACACACACCAGAATAGTGTGCACGTAGCTGGAGGAGTTGGCGCTGTGGTTCCCTTGCAGTATCTGCGGCAGGAAGGGTTCGACGCGGGCTCGTTTGCGCAGAGCAGTGTGTATAGGCCAAAACAATGATGTTTTGATGCGGGCATGATGAAAGTATGCCGTGCAGTGAATGATGTGGAAGGTGTGCCTTCAGACAGCAACACTTGCATGTGCAAGCGAGACAGGTCAGGGACAATGAAGGGGCGCTTCAGAAGACGTATCCTTTGACAGCGTGCTGGTGGTGTCACAATACCAAGAAACTGGGTCGGAGAGCATGTCCAGAGGTCGAGGCAAGCATGTGATATGATGGAAAGGTTGCCACAAAGCGTTGTCGGCAGACAGTGCGATGCGGGGCCCTGCCCAGTCAGCCCAGCTTTTGGCACATGGCAGTGTCCATGGTGCAGGGCTGTGCACGTTATGCTCCAGCTTTCGGCGCACTGCAGTGTTCATGGTGCAGGGCTGTGCACGTTATGCTCCAGCTTTTGGCACATAGCAGTGTCCATGGTGCAGGGCCCTGCCCAGTCAGCCCAGCTTTTGGCACATGGCAGTGTCCATGGTGCAGGGCCCTGCCCAGTCAGCCCAGCTTTTGGCACATGGCAGTGTCCATGGTGCAGGGCTGTGCACGTTATGCTCCAGCTTTCGGCGCACTGCAGTGTCCATGGTGCAGGGCTGTGCACGTTATGCTCCAGCTTTTGGCACATGGCAGTGTCCATGGTGCAGGGCTGTGCACGTTATGCTCCAGCTTTCGGCACACTGCAGTGTCCATGGTGCAGGGCTGTGCACGTTATGCTCCAGCTTTTGGCACATGGCAGTGTACATTGTGCATGGCAAGCTCTTTCTGTTGCACTACATACCACCCCAATACTTATAACAAAACCCTTACAAACGCATTGAGAGGGGCACCCTCTGGGTCTCGGACATCCTCGGACTGCTTGGATCAGCAGCCTTCCAGGCAGCAGAAGCATATTCTTCTCTCAGCCTTGGATAGCCGTAAACAGCTTTCGAACAGCGTTAAAACTCAAGAGGAGGGGCATCTCCTCAGCCTTTTCATCCCTTACTGACAGCGGAAGGCCGCACAAATTGAAAGGTGTGATGGTTTAGGGGTGAGGGGGAGGGAGCAAGTAGTTCCAATATTGATTGGATAAACAAATAAGGAGTCATACCTCTTAAAGGGGCTTCATTAGAAACTTCTATCACATGGGTGTTTCCAAGAATTTTAATGACACCACTTTGCCAGAAATTTATCACCTGCACAAAAAAAGCCCCCAGGGCCTGCATACCTGTAGAATATCTGAGCTTGCGCTGCCCAGGTATGCATACAGCAACGTATAAGGGATGGTGGCCGTCAGCGTGGATGCCAGGAAGAGCTGCCATGAAATGGAAGTCAGCGCTAGGGCATAGTTCATGACACTGCGCACAAAATGGCAGTCAGTGCAAGGGCAATGGAAGTCACCGTTGCTTCATGAAACAGGCGCCAGCACAAGGGCATAGTTCATGACACTGCGCACAAAATGGCAGTCAGTGCAAGGGCAATGGAAGCCACCGTTGCTTCATGAAATGGCCAGCACAAGGGCATAGTTCATGACGCTGCGCTCGAAACGGGAGTCAGTGCAAGGGCAATGGAAGTCACCGCTGCTTCATGAAATGGACGCCAGCACAAGGGCATAGTTCATGATGCTGCGCTCAAAACGGGAGTCAGTGCAAGGGCAATGGAAGCCACTGCTGCTTCATGAAATGGAAGCCACCGCTGCTTCATGAAATGGAAGCCAGCACAAGGGCATAGTTCATGACGCTGCGCACAAAACGTCACAAGTCTTGAAGTCGTCGCAAGAGCAGTGTGTATATGTGGTGTGTGTGTGTGTGTGTGTGTGTGTGTGTGTGTGTGTGTGTGTGTGTGTGTGTGTGTGTGTGTGTGTGTGTGTGTTTGGGTGTGCGCGCCCTTCAAACCCTGTATTTTCATGTCACCACGTGTGTGGTAAGATCGTCACCACATATATTGTGTGATAAGATTGTCACTGCACACATCCCTCACCTGTCTGGCAGAAAGGGGGACAGCCGCATCAGGAAGACCAGCTTGATGCCATCCTGCTGGAAAAGGGCGACTTCAATGTTTCCAAACTGGGGGTAGTTGTGTGCCAGCCACCGTGCCAGCGCATCCCTGCATAAGTACAACATCATCAAAACAATTGTGCTTGCTGTGCTTGCTGGACAGATGGCCCTCCCCCATGCCTCAATGTGCTTTCTTCCCTCCCTTGCCTCCATACTTTTTTGGCCTTGCCTACCTCCATGCGCTGTCTTCCCTCCCATGCCTCCTTGCACTTCCCTCCCTCCCTTGCCTCAATGTGTGCTTTCATCCATTCCTGCCTCCATGTGCTTTCAACACTCCAAGCCCTTCCATGCCTCCATACGCTGTCCTTCAGTCTTGACTCCCTGCAATCCTCCCTCCCGTGCCTCCATGCACTGTCCTCCCTCCCTTGCTGCCATGTGTTTTTGTCCTTTCTTGCCTCCATGCTGTCCTCTTTCCAAGCCCTTTCTTGCCTCCATGCGTCTGCTGGACAGACAGCCCTTCCATTCCCTTTGATTATGTCCTCAAGTAAGAGCCTTTACAACTCTAGGCAATTCCATAAGGTCAGCTCGTATGGCTGACGTCAATCTGACAGGAGGGAAGGAGAGGGTGGTTTCAGGCTGGCAGCTGTAATGTTTCTGGTCAGCTCAGCCGAGCAATGTGTGAAAATGAGGAGTTAATGCCCCGCTGCAAACTGAGTATGCTGAGTGGTTGAGGGTGGCTTCAGGCTGGCAGCTGTATTGTTTCTGGTCAGCTCAGCCAAGCAATGTGTGAAAATGAGGAGTTAATGCCCCACTGCAAACTGAGTATGCTGAGTGGTTGAGGGTGGCTTCAGGCTGGCAGCTGTAATGTTCCTGGAAATTGAACTGGGTGTGAACGCCTCGGGTATCACCGTCTTACACCAAGCATTCCACAGTCCTGAATGCCCTGCGATGCAAACTAGTGCACCCAGGGAGCGGGGCTTTTTTTTACTCTCGTGTGTGTGTGTGTGTGTGTGTGTGTGTGTGTGTGTGTGTGTGTGTGTGTGTGTGTGTGTGTGTGTGTGTGGCGTTCACCTTGGACCTACTACCTTCTCCATAGGCCTGCATCCTGAGCCATGCCTTGTTCCGTATGTGCGTGTGTCGCGTTCACCTTGGACCTACTACCTTCTCCATAGGCCTGCATCCTGAGCCATATGCATTGCTCCTCTGCTTACCTTGCAAGGTATCTGCCCAAAATGAAAGCAACCGCTTGGCCTGCCAGCGTGCCTGTGAGCCAAGAAAAAAAGGAGAGGCACAAAGCGCACTTTCTGCCTTTGAGACTAAAACATATCCGTGAACGTACGCGTGTAATAGAACAAAGCATTGGTCAAAATTCATGGGGCTTGCAGAGTTAGCCACCTCATGTCAGCGTGCCTAAAATACTGTGACAGAGTTCTGTACATTGCATGTGTTCTCTGGATCGGACTGGATTGGGACGAGCACTTCTTTGTTTCAGATATGCTGCCCTTGTAGGCAGGTACAGCTATTCACACCTTTCCTTTTTCACAAGCATGCGCTTGCCCTCCATGCATGCTGTGTGTGTGTGGTTCACCATGAGGTGCAGCATCTGGTGCAGCATCTCCTGCTCTGCACCTTTCCTGCTTTTTAAGTTGCTTGCATCTGTCGTGTATTCAAGCATTGATGCAGTCCACTGCAACGTGTTTGCACGGACATGTGCAAAATGTGCGTCCCCTGAGAAGAGGCACAAGCAGGGAGCCGCACAAACTTGCAACGACAATGTAGAAGCCCTCATGCACCCCCTGCCCCACTCACCGGATACAGCAGCAAGGAAGCCAGGGCCGAGACCTAGCACAGCGCCTGACAAGGTCTGCACCAGTGCAGATGGGCACAAGAGCAGCACAGAAATGGCACAGGCAGCGGCAACACCTGCGCAATGGGTAGGGGGGGGAAACAGTCATCATGCATGGCCTACTTGACACCATACTGCAAGCAGAAGAGTTCACTCGATAATGTGTAGCATCCAAGCTCCGGTGGTGTTGGTGAATGAGTGTGCATGCAGTGCCAGTCCTTGGTGTCAGGCAAGAGCAGCTAAAAAAAGCAAGCAGGCAAAAGCAGTTCACAAGGGCAAGCAGGCAAAGCCTACCTGTGGGATGAGCTGAAGCAAACTTTTGCCAGGCGTCCAGGCTCCCCCAATTCGCCCAGGCATCAGAGGTCTTTCCTCCTTGGCTAGTTGGCTCGACAGACTGCCCCCAGATGAAAAGCCCAATCAGCAGGGAGGCCATGAGGGCGTAGAACAGCTTTGTGGAAGCTGGGACCTTTGCCATGCTCGGTTCTGTGCCCCTCAGGAGCCGCAGGAATGAGGAAGTGCGATCGCTAGTGGGGTCACCTTTGCTGCTGGGAACCTGCCGAGGCATCCCATTGACCACTCTCCTGTGCAGCAAAGTTGCGCACGGATGAATTCAGGTGTTTAAACAGCTGTGCTTGCTAATGTTTTCCTGCTTGTGCTGACACCTTGGTGGCCTCGAACACTGTATGTTCCTACCGGTACTAGGTACAGTCACTTGCTTCGTTGCAAGCATGCATGTGTAACAACATGCAAGGAGAGCTGCAGGACTGCAGAATGCAGAAAGATGCATGCTCACATACTACGTGCAGTTGTGTGCGAGGCACCTTTAAGTAAGCATGAGCTGTCTGTAGCGCCAGTTACTTGTCCAGATTTAAAACCCTCTTTTGCATTCTGTCCTTTCTTACCTGGGGCGCCACACTCTGCTCATGGCTCAAGCTGCTTTCCTAAGGACCCTTCAGGGTGGTGCTAACGCGGTAACCTGATTTCGGACTTTACATGTCAGCCAACATCACAACGATGGTGATGTAAAATTACATTCCAACGGTACCCCTGTGCTGTAAACCTTTAAAAATTAATCTAGGAGTTCACCGTTCGTCTAAAGTCGTTTCAAACAAGAGACACTGGAAGAAAGCATAACCTAAACGAAACTTATTTTTTCGAGCCATCCCGCTGATCATCCTCAGACGCTCTGCTCGAGGGCTTTTGTGACGGCTATCTCCATGTCCTGCGAATAGGTGGGCAGAAGTCCTTGGTCAGGGCTACCCAGCGTCCTCTCAGCTTCTCAAAGTTGAGAGTTCACAATTTAATACAAGTTCGTACACGCGACAATGCAGACTTGGAAAAGCATTGAGGACAAAAAGAAAGGAGAAGACTACGCATTGAGAGCATTGCAGCCATTGTTCAAGTTCTGCAGTGCGATACTTTCAAAAAGAAGCGCAACGTGTCCTTTCCCTGCTGCACCAACAAGGATTCAAGTGATTTCCAGGGGCAGCCTTGCAGACACACACACACACACACACACACACACACACACACACACACACACACACACACACACACACACACACACACACACACACACACACACACACAGGACACTGTAAAATTCTCATGGCACCAGCAAGATGACTTACTGTAAATCACGCTTCATCTCAGTGGATCAAGCTCAGATGCAACCATTCAGGCGTGCAAAACAAAGACGCTTCATGCAGGCTCACCTGGCCTGTCAAGCCCCCCTCCGGATTAGACTCAATGCGGGAGAACATCTCGGTCATCATAATCATAAGTTCCCGGGGTGTCGCCAGCTTGCTGATGTACGAGGAGAAGTCTTCGCCACGCACCTGGTGTGCACACGCAAATACAATGAAGCCAGCCTGCTGATGACGAGGAAAACCCCTTGCCACGCACTGGTGCACACGGGTTTGCAGAAGGAAACACAGCACGCCCTAGGCTAGCAGTCGTCGTTTCAGTCGTTCTGACTTCCAGAAAAAGCTTCTGTAACCAGTACAAGGAAGCACAGCAAGCCCTGGACCTTATTAGGAATAGGTGGTACTTGCAGCAAACGGAAATACTGTCACTGCAATCCTTTCCTCTCCCCAACAGCAGCCCTGCGCCAATTGGGCATCATGGCTTTCAGCACTCCTGACTAAATCCAACCATAGCCCAATGCTCGTCAAACTTCCTAATCCTTTGATGAAGCAAAATGTGGCACACCAAACAAACGTGCCTCCTCATCCGTTTACTGATGCATGAAGTTTTACACATCCTGTGCGCTTCCCCCTTGTCCATGATCCCACCAGACTCCTCGCAAGGTCCTTTTCAAGGTCCATGCTGCAGAATCTTGACGTTGACCCTAGACAATACAATATACAATATGCAATACAACCACAAATACAACACCTTAGGGGTTTTGTTGTAGCAGAGCACCCATGGGGTGCTGTGGGTGAATAAACCATCTGGCTGAAAGCAAGAAAGCCTAAAATTCCTGACAATGACTACTTAAAAGGGAAGCCGTTGCATCACACCCCTTGAGTGAACATTATCCCATTTTGAAAGCAGAGAATCTCACACCGAGTGAACTGACCCAAGCAGCAGAGCTGAAAACCAGAACTGTACAACAAGATGGAACAAATACTAGATGAGCAAATATCCTTACTGAAAGCAGGAAAGTTCATGTTGTAGCCTTCAGTGTAGGAATGACATTGCATCACTGCGGCATACACAAGGGAAAACACACACCTTTTTGAACAGGTCCGAGAAGGTCGTGCCACTGGCCAGCCCTTCTTGTAGCTCTTTGTTCCAAGGGGTGTTGCCCTGAGTTGCGCATGTAGAAAAGGATCGAGGACCTTTCACACTTCAATATCTGCCCAAAAGGGACAGAAAAAGGGAGGCCTGCAGCCCTGCTTTGTGGAGAAAAAGGGCAACCAAAAGAGTTGAGCTATAGCCTTGCAGGTGCGATGAGCAGTCTTTCGAGGTGCTCTACAAAGGCAAAGGCACGGAAGCGGAATTTGTTCTTGCTTCCAAAATTGCATAATGAGGGACAAAAATTGTTGTTCCTTTTTCTTTGAACTTTTTTTGTTCTTGTTCGTGCATTGAGCTTTGTGGCCTACAAGCACAGTCACAGGTTCCAGCAGGTTCAATTTTTTAATCTTTTATAGAAAGAAATTCCGTGCAAGCTGCCTCCCTTGCTACGCCCCCGCTACCCCAGCTAAAGATGTCAAAACAAGTTCTGGCAGGTTGGTATTACAATACCTTAATGGTTTAACTAATCATGCTAAAAGAGATTTCAGCACGTTAGCCAAGTTAAGATGTTTCCCAAGCAAGCTGCCTCCTTAGCTGCACCCATTACTTTTTCCTTTGCTATCTGCATTCCCGTCATTCCAGCTAAAACAAGGATGAGGACAGTTCTTGCCTTATCAGGTGATAAACCCAGTTTCAGAACAATGCCTGAGTTGCAAGGCAGGTCAGCCTTGTGCATCCAATCCTTGCATCAGGTTCTTGCTTGTATTGCATCTCAGCCGCCAGCTCTTGCTTTGGGGCTTCCTGGGCAGCGCAGGATCTAAGCTCATGTGATAATCCCAGTTCAGTACAACGTCTTAGTTGCAGGTCAGCCTTGTCCATAGATGCTTGCATCAGGTTCTTGCTTTCAGCGGCATGGAATCTAAGCTCGCAGACCAGCCTCATGCATCAGTGCATCAACGCTTGCACAAGGTTCTTGCTTTCAACCTCAGCCGCCAGCTCCTGCTGCAGGGCTTCCTGGGCAGTTTGGAACCAAAGGTCGGGTAATAACCCCAGTCCAGAACGGCTCCTTGAGTGAAGACCAGCCTCATGCATCAATGCATCAACACTTGCATAAAGTTCTTGCTGTCATCGCACCTCAGCGGCCAGCTCCTGCTTCAGGGCTTCCTGGGCAGCGTGGAATCTAAGCTCGGGTAACAACCCCAGCCCAGAACAACTCCTTAAAAACACTTGCATAATTCTTCTTGCATAGTTCTTGCTGTCATCGCACCTCAGCCGCCAGCTCCTGCTTCAGGGCTTCCTGGGCAGCGCGGAACCTGCGCTCTGCAAGCTCCTCCAGCTGGTGCCTGCTCCACGCCAAGTCGCGCACAAAGTGGCGATCAAAGCGCGCCTGCAGAGGAGAATGGGTTCCATCCAGGCAGCTGTCATGAAGTGAGTGCAAAAAACGCAGCTGGTGCCTGCTCTGCGTCAGATCATGCGCAAAGTGGCATTCAAAGGGCCCCTGTAGGAGGAAAAGGGTGCCTGCTTGGCAGGTTTTACTATCTGGATTTGAAAAGAAAACGCAGCAGGTGCTTGCCCCATCCCAAGCAGTCCACACAGTGACAATTTGAGTGCGCCTGATGGGTAACACCCAAACCAAGCGATGGGCAATGCCTGCAGCACACAGTCAAAGCCGATGAATAAAGCTTGCACACGGTCAAAGCTGATGAACGAAGCATGCACACGGTTGAAGCCTGCACACTGCCAAAGCCAATAGCAAAAGTCTTAATAGGGAAAATTTTTAAGGGGCAACTGTAAGGTGTTACAGATGTACGCTGCTAGATAGCACAGTTGTAAAATCTTGCACGCCCTTTCTCAAGCTTCACATGCTTCTCAAGCTCTGCATCCACCACCAATTGCAAGGCCTTTGCGCACCCATCAATGTGAGCGAGCAAACACTCGCTCCCTGTACCCAGGAACTCCTTAAGACGACTGCAGTATCTGGAACGACAAGCGGAAGTCAAGGAGGCCAGCTGCATGGGCTTCAAAGAAGCTGCACACAGGATCACAGGGCTACAGGGCGAGAACATTGGCACACGCACCTCTTTCAGCGTGCGGTCTGTGCTTAGGTCTAGCGTCAACCGGGAGTCAGGGAAGAAGAAGTGGAGGCGCCCGAAATTGAGCAAGTCGTTCCGGCACACCTCTCGTGCGAACGCCTTGATGGCACCTGCATCATGTAAAGTGACAAAGAGCGCATGGATGAGACCATGGCTTTAATCCCTTAATGGCACCTGTGTCACATTCAGTGACACAGGATGTATGGATGAGACTGTGGCTTGATTGCCCTGATGGCACCTGCATCATGTAAAGTGACAAAGAGCGCATGGATGAGACCATGGCTTTAATCCCTTAATGGCACCTGTGTCACATACAGTGACACAGGGTGTATGGATGAGACCATGGCTTGATTGCCCTGATGGCACCTGCATCATGTAAAATGACAAAGAGCGCATGGATGAGACCATGGCTTTAATCCCTTAATGGCACCTGTGTCACATAATGTGACACAGGGTGTATGGATGAGACCATGGCTTGATTACCCTGATGGCACCTGCATCACGTTAAGTGACAAAGTGCGAATGGATGAGACCATGGCATTAATCCCTTAATGGCACCTGTGTCACATAATGTGACACAGGGTGTATGGATGAGACCATGGCTTGATTGCCCTGATGGCACCTGCATCACGTTAAATGACAAAGAGCGCATGGATGAGACCATGGCATTAATCCCTTAATGGCACCTGTGTCACATAATGTGACACAGGGTGTATGGATGAGACCATGGCTTGATTGCCCTGATGGCACCTGCATCACGTTAAGTGACAAAGTGCGAATGGATGAGACCATGGCATTAATCCCCTTCGATGGCACCTGCATCACATTAAGTGACACAGGGCACACAGATGAGACCATGGCTTAAATCCCCTTTGGTGGCACATGCACCACTTGAAGTGACACAGGGTATATGGATGAGACCATGGCCCGAACGCCGTGATGGCACCTTCATTACATGGAGTGACACAGGACTCGCATCCTTGAATGGATAAAACCAGGGCTTGAACACCTTGATGGCACCTGCATCACATGGAGTGATAAAAAGGGCACATGGATGCGACCATGCACCTTGAGGGAAGCAGCAGAGGGCACATGGACATAACCATGCTTTGGATTTTGCACCTGCATGAGGTGTCAGAGGGCGAAAGGACGCGACCATATGGAAAAAGGTGTAAGCCAAAGTCCTATTGCGTTATTCCATGCTAATGTATTCAGAGCGCAGGCTTGCTTTGAACACTCCAACTTACTCAAAGTAACCTCTCTGATTTCAAGTCCCGGACAATTAAGCCAAGGCGGCAATCATCTCCCTGCCACAAAGTGGGTGACATTATTTTGGTGCCTGGGCCTTGAGCAGACATGGTCTTGCTTTTTACTGTCTAAGGGCTAAGGAATGCTAGGACTAGGGGATCTACGACTTGGGGATCTACAGCTGGGGGATGCTACAACTAGGACTAGGATGCTACAGGACTAGGACTAGATGCTACAATGCTAGATGCTACTACTAGGACTAGGACATGGTCTTGCTTTTTAGTGTCCAAGGACTAGGGGATGCTACAACTAGGACTAGGACATGGTCTTGCTTTTTAGTGTCTAAGGACTTGGGGATGCTACGACTAGGGGATGCTACAACTAGGGGATGCTACAACTTGGGGATCTACGACTAGGGGATGCTGCTAGGGGATGCTGGGGGGGTGTCTAAGGACTAGGGGATGCTACGACTAGGGGATGCTGCTAGGGGATGCTGGGGGGGTGTTTAAGGACTAGGGGATGCTGGCAGCGAGGGCAACAGGGTCATGCCAGCAGGGCAAGCGTTGTTCTCTGGTGCACGGTTTGCCCTTTAGCTCCAGCCTAAATCAGCGTTGAATCACTGATTTCAAACACACACACACACACACACACACACCTGGGAAACGCACAGGATCCAGCAGCGTGACCTCGTCAAAGCAATCCCCAAAGATGGCCACACTCTCGTAGCCCAGCAATTTCACCAGCTCACTTAGCAGGTCCAGCTTCTGGTGTGCAGAGATGCCTGTACAGCAAGGAGCGCATGTTTGTGGGCAAGGGGGGGACGGAAGAAAGGTAAAGGAGGGGAGGGAACAATACTGCGAGCAAGTGCACGTATCTGTGGGTGGGGTTAGAGGAAGAGGGATAAGGGGTAGGACAGTGCTGTGCGCACGTGCTTTCATGTATCAAGACAGCACACAGCACACGTGAGTGTTTCATTCTTATCAGGAGAAAAGTGCCTATGGTCGCATGAAGCCACCTCCACTTGTGTGCTGGCAAAAAGAACTCAGAGAAGATGAGGGAAGCGCCACAAGCGACGCTGGAAAATTGGCAAAGCCAGCCCTTTACTACCTGGAGGCTTCTGTCATGCCTAAAGGCATCATCAGTGCAGCATTGCTACATGCATTGCTGTGTGCATCGCTGCGTGCGTTCTGCACGATGATTGCGACATGCATTCTACATGACGTTTGCTACATGCGTTCTCCATTGTAATTGCTCAGGGCGACAACCATTGCTGTTTTCCTCCTTGGTTTGATTTAAAACAGCCATGCACCAGAGACAAAACTTCCTCAGCACAGAGACAAAGGGCCTTGCTCCTCATTGCACCAGCAAAGCAGCCAGGCTTCTTGTGGACCAACTGCTGTACACACCATGGTTCAAGCTCGAAACGCAAAAAAACATCACAATGTGAACAATTGAAATTGGTTCCGTTGGCTTGGGGTTGGCTGGGCTGAGTACCAAGACACGTCAGCTTTTCCTTGGCTACTAAACATGGAACATGCTCCCGATAACATTGCCTACTGCACCGCCCAGCCACCCCAAATGAAATCTCCCAGTAAAAAGGGTTTGCTTGGCAAGCATGCCAATTATCTAGACGGGGATGCGCTGGATGGGCCATCTTCTCAGCTATCAAACATAGAAGTTCCAGAAAACTTTGCCCTGGTGCCTCCCCAGTAAATTGACATCGCAGAAACCTATCAGAATTTGCTTGGCATGCATGTCAAGTTTCAGGGTGGGGGGTACGCTGGGTGGGCCAAGGCAGCAGATGTGAAGTTTACAGAAAAGCAGGCAAACTGAAGGGCTCACACCCCATAATCAAGGCTTTACTAAGAAGGAAAAACGATGCAAATCAGGTCCTGAGTTTAGCCTGAGAGCTGACCTACCTCACTGTCTCTTCCTATAGAAAACAGAAGAAAAGACTAAGCAAACCAGGTCCGGCTGCGTGCATGGAGGACAGCTTTGCTTGCTAGCAAAAGCTTGTGAGGGCTGCCTTATGGCACCCTCAGTTGCTCAGTTCACTTTCCAGTCGCAAAGCAGTGCAAAAAACACCCTCCTCATGCAAAATGCAGGGTGCATAAGTCCTCTGCTCTGGTTTCTTTGCGCGAGCAGCTATGCAGCTGAATGAACAGAGCACCTGCCAATGGAACAGCCCTATAAAACACACCTGATGGCCTCTGCAGACTCCACAGCTGACATTACTGCTTTGCGCATGATGTGACACGACACACACACACACACACACATTGCTTTGCGCATGATGTGACACGACACACACACACAATATTTTGCGCTTGATGTGACACGACACACACATACATTGCTTTGCAAATGATGTGATACGACACACACACATTGCTTTGCGCTTGATGTGATACGATACACACACATTGCTTTGCGCTTGATGTGACACGACACACACACACACACACGCACACACACACGCACACACACACACACATTGCTTTGCGCATGATGTGACACGTAACACACACATTGCTTTGCGCATAATGTGACACAACACACACACATATAGAGTCACGCACACCTGAGCACAGCTTTCTTGTAGCCTTGAGTGAGTCACACATACGTGCGCAAGCTTACTGATGGCCTTGCTGGTGGCCAGGAACTGATCAAAAAAACTGATACAATGGGACACTTCATCAGTCTCCCATGTCTATGCACAGCGTGTGGATGGTCTCATTGGAGTTTAATCCGGGGCTGAACAGCCGCACCAAATTGTCCATGCAATACACAATGGCCCACGTCACAGGCAGACACCAATACCTATACACTGCGTATGGAAGCGGATGGTCTCCACAGACTCCTGAGTACTGAACAGTTGCACCAAATGGCCCATGCAACACAAAGTGGCACACATCAACAGGCAGAGAACCATACCTATGCACAGCGTGCAGATGGTCTCCACAGAGTCCTGGGGGCTAAACAGGCATTGAACAGCTGCACCAGAAGGCCCATGCAACACACAGTGGCACACACCAACAGGCAGACACCCATACCTATGCACAGCGTATGGATGTGGATGGTTTTTACAGAATCCTGGGTACTGAAGCCGCAGCCGCACCAGAAGGCCCATGCAACACACAGTGGCACACACCAACAGGCAGACACCCATACCTATGCACAGCGTGCGGATGGTCTCCACAGAATCCTGGGGGCTAAACAGCCGCACCAGAAGGCCCATGAGTGTCTCCACAGGCTGAGGAGGCGCAACACGGATGCAATGCTGCAGCGCCTCAGCGCGCGCACGAAGGCGCTGCCTCTGCCACCTGCACACAGGGGGCCACGTTGTGAACACAGAGCCAAATCAGAGCGATCAGTTGAGCGCTTGTACAAAAAGGTGGTATGTGGATGCAGTGCTGAAGCGGCTCAGTGTAAGCAAGTAGGCGTTGCTTCTGCCACATGCGCAAAGGGGACCACATTGAAAGCCATACTCAAATTGGAGCGATGATTCGAGCATGTAGGGATTCCTACAAAAGGTGGTGCGTAGATGCATCGTTGCAGGCCATCAGCGCACACATGCAGGCGCTCCTTCTGCCACATGCACAAAGGGGGCCATATCCAGGAGCAACGTTCACACCCGAGCCTTTCACACTTATGTCAAATCAGGTTGTTGAGCTTGCACGCAATTGGCAGTATGCATGCAAATGGTAGTATGCATGCAAATGGCAGCATGAATGCAAATGGCAGTATGCATGCAAATGGCAGTATGCGTGCAATTGGCAGTATGCATGTAAATGGCAGTATGCATGCAAATAGCCGTATGCATGTAAATGGCAGTATGCATGAAAATGGCACAATGCATGCAAACGGCAGTATGCATGTAGAGCGCAGCATGCATGCAGTGCTGCAGCACACCAGCGCTTACACGCGGGTGCAGCTTTTACCACCTGCTGGAAGAGAACCACATTGAGGAACAGAGTTCACATCTGAGCCTTCCACATTTACATCATAGCAGCTGGTTGAGCTTGCATGCAAGCAGCGGTATGCATGCAAATGGCAGCATGCATGCAAACAGCAGTATGCAGCGCAGCAGCGTGCGCACCTCATGTAGAAGTACAAGCCGGCTGTTCCCAGGGAAGCTGCGGTGAGAGCTGTGAGCCTGGGGTGGTTGGCAAGGAAGGGAGCATTGGAGGACACCTGCATGTAGACAATAGGTCAGGGAGCTACAACGTAGATGATTTGTGTCCATGCTTGGGGAGGATGGGAGGCAGGACGCAATGGAAGGCACCTGCACAGAGATTTTGTCAAAAATCGGCTGATGCGGGTGGCTCTTTGAAACGGCGAGCATCTCTGTTGTGAGCTGGCTGGCCATGAAGGCCACTGTGGAGGAAATATGCATGCATGCTACACATAGGACCGAACAGCTGCAGTGTGGACAACATCACACGTTTGATTGGAAAGCTGCAATGGGGGAACTGCATGCACACCACACATTAGATGATGAGAGGCGGCAGTGTGGACGAAGGAAAAAAAAGGATGGCTGGCAGTTAAGGCCGCGGTGGAGAAAAACTGCATGTCCATTAGATTGGGGAGCTGCTGAGTTAATAATTAGTGTGTGGGCACAAGGCATTCCTTCAGACAAGGAGCATCAGAAGACACGAGCATGCGACCAGGTGCATTGAAACATTGCAAAGGATGAAAGTTTGGCCCCAGGCTTTTTGAGGGTAACCAGGGTATGCAGTTGTGATTACACATGGATGCATGCTCACATGTGTGCACAAGTGTGTGCTCACGTGTGTGCACTAGTGTGTGCACAAGTGTGTGCTCACGTGTGCTCACGTGTGTGCTCACGTGTGTGCACAAGTGTGTGCTCACGTGTGTGCACAAGTGTGTACATACATAAATATCGTGGCAAAAATGTAGCTGTCCCTGTTCAAAAGCAAACCAATACTGTTGGCTGAAGCTGTCACACAAGATCGTGCCCACCTTTTCACTGACCCAATTAGTTTGCTCGCTCACGTAGCGAGATAAGTCCTCATTCCTGCACATAGTATGTGCGTACATGCATTGAGGCACAAATGAAATGCGGGTTCCGTACAAGTAGACTCTTGTTGCAGGCTGTGTAGCATGGTCGCATTTACAGGAAGTCTGCTCCCTCAAGTGCTGAGAAACATCCGTAAAATTTGCTTAATATGTGTGCAGCATGGTTATACCAGTTGCATGCTGTGCGCATTTTGTGAGCGCATACAGACAGTCATGACGGAATGCAATGTTCAAACAGTCCTCAACCATCAAATGCTTTGCCTGCATGACCAAATGCTGCCTAGATGTGCTTGTATGTCCTTTTTAGATTCTGCACCATCCTTGGCACCTGTGTGAGCTCACCCGACCCGTACACCTGCACTTCTAATTGTCCTGGAAACGGTCCTGGAACCCACCAGGCAAGCCCTGAGACTGAGTCAAATTCAATTGATCCTTAATTGACAGCGCCTGGCCCACGCACTTGCACATCTGGCAAGTCCCAATCTGCCAAAAAGAAAAAGGCTTCCAATCCCAATCTGGGCACCCAATCCCAATCTGGGCACATTTGCACATTTTCACCCAATGCCCATCTGGGCACATTTGCACATTCTTCACCCAATGCCCATCTGGGCACATTTGCACATTTTTCACCCAATGCCAATCTGGACACATTTGCACATTTTTCACCCAATCCCAATCTGGGCCCACGCACCTGCACATCTCCCATCAGGCAAGCCCTGAGTCTGAGTCAAAACCAACTGGTCCTTATAGCTGACATCACCTGTTTCACACATCTGCGTTTCTTCCATCAGAAAAGCCCCGGGTGTGAGTCCAAATCTCCTGACATTAACATCACCTGTCCCACACATCTGCACTTCTCCCATCAAACAGCCCTGAGTCTGAGTCACAATCAACTGGTGTTTAGTTAACATCACCTGGCCCACGCACTTGCGCTTCTTCCATCAGGAAAGCCCTCAGCCTATAATGAGTCTCCAACAGCTTCATTGGTTCAGGACCGGGTCCACAGTCTATCTTTACCTATGTGGCGATGTTACTAATGAAGCAGACTCACAGGGCTTCAAGCTTGAGCCGATGTGTCCCCATCTTCCTTTTCACTTGCACAACAATCACACTGTCTAAGACAATGAAGCGCTTCCATGCACAGGGAATGTTTTCCTTTCCAAAAACTGAAACACAATGATGAAAGCAGTGCTTTGCTGCGTACATGGTCCTTCTCTTGGTCGGCACTTCTCTTCTTGGCCTTCTTTTGTTCTCTTGGTCAATGATCAAGGCAATGCTTCACCACCTACTGCCGCATGGCTCTTTATCTTCTATGCAATAAGCACTCACTTGCTGCAGAGGGTAGCCTCAACTACAGCAGTCAAAGTCCCTACGAGACATAGAATGATTCACTCTGCAACCATTCTCTCTTTTCTAATGCACACTCACTTGCTGCAGAGGGCAGTCCCAGCCACGGCAGTCACAGCGGAGGCGACACCCGCAGTGGCCTGCAAAAAGAAAAAAAGGCTTTCCAAGCATAAACATACATTGCTCTTCCTCTTGGTCTGTGTGGTGGGGCCCTTCCTTTCAGGACAGGTGACCTTTCCTTAATGCACACGGCCGGATTTGGCAAGCGTAGCCTTTCTTTCTTTCTTTCTTTCATACAGAATGCAACTCTGTCCAAGGCCACTGCAGGGGGAGCACCCTCAGTGACCTAAAACATGAAAGCTTTCAAGCATTCAAAAAACACATAACAAGCAAATCGTGTTTTCGTCAAAGGCCACGGCAGTCATAGCTGGGGCAACACCCACAGTGGCCCGAAAATAAGACGAAGAGGAAATACAAGACACATCGACATCAGTCTTTGCTATGGCACACCTGCCCCCATTTGCAAAGCAAGAGAGTGCTCCATTTCAAATATGCAAGTGTGCGCACATGCACTTGTGTGTGTGCGCATCCCAGTGCAGTTTTACCATGGCGTTCTTGCATACATGAGGGACAAGCAGTACTTTCATTCAAAGGAGCATGGCACGTTCATTTGGCAGACAAGGCACCAAGGCAGACAGCTTTGGGTAATAAATTGTGCAGAGGTGTCTAGTCCTGAATCTGCCTTGGCACACACACACACACACAAACACACACATGAACACACACACACATATGTTGACACAATACACCTGCGCAGGCGTAGCCCAAGGGGGCAGCAGTTGCCGCCTGATGGCTGCCAAGCTGGCGCTGTCGGTGCGCGAGTAGAGGTGGGACAGCAGCAGGAATTGGCGGGCAGCCTGTGCGCAGGAATGGGACAGCAGCAGGAGTTGCTGGTGGGCAGCCTGTGAGAGGAATGGGTCAGCAGCAGGAAATGGGAGACATATACAGGACAGCAGCAGGAGTTGCTGGTGGGCAGTCTGTGAGCAGGAATGGGTCAGCAGCAGGAAATGGGAGACATATACAGGACAGCAGCAGGAGTTGCTGGCGGGCAGCCTGTGAGAGGAATGGGTCAGCAGCAGGAAATGGGAGACATATACAGGACAGCAGCAGGAGTTGCTGGCGGGCAGCCTGTGAGCAGGAATGGGGCAGCAGCAGGAAATGGGAGACAAATGTGGGACAATTGAAGGAATTGCTGGTGGGCAGCCTGTGAGCAGAAATGGGGCAGCAGCAGAAAATGGGATACGGGCAGCCTTTGAGCATGTGCAAGTGTGTATCTCTCTCTCTCTCTCTCTCTCTCTCTCTCTCTCTCTCTCTCTCTCTCTCTCTCTCTCTCTCTCTCTCTTTGCTTCCTGCAGTTTAGCTTATTTTCTAAAATCTTGGCTTTGCTTAACATCGTTCTCAAGACAAAGTTGCCAGAGCGGCTGGAACTGGTAAACGCAGGCAGAGGCGCGAGTGTGTGTGTGTGTGCATGGTGTGTGTGTGTGTGTGTGTGTGTGTGTGTGTGTGTGTGTGTGTGTGTGTGTGTGTGTGCATGGTGTGTGTGTGCGTGTGTGTGTGTGCGTGTGTGCATGGTGTGTGTGTTGGGGACTGGAAATAAATGACATTATGGACACGAAGTAGCCTCTTGATTGTTGTTGCTTGTGGACAAAGACAAAGAGGCAAGCATAGCGCAAGATCCCAATTGACCAAAACATTTAAATGGACCTTTGCACCACCCCCAAATCTGTAACCCCTCAGAGAGAATGGTTGTTCAAAGGCCATACAATGCCATCGATCTTAAGGCATGATAAAAAAAAAAAATGACATAAAATGATGCATGGATGCATTAAATAATGATGATCAAATGTTTAAAACGCTTCAAATTTATTGTCATGCTTGCATCTTAACATAATTCTACTGGGGGGGGGGAGGCTAAGCACCATGGGGAGCCTCTGCGCACACATGCTTGCAAATTCAGTCACGAAGTAACACAAGCAAGATTCATGCAGCCAAAAACTTGCCTTGTCATTGCTCTTCAGCGCCTCCATCATGCTACGCCCCTCCTCTGTGTTGCTTGTCACCTGCATTGTTCATTGTTCATACAGGCATGCATGAGTGCACATCAAGTCTGCTCGCCACCGCTCTACAGCACCTCAGTTGTTAGCACAGCACGGAGTCCACCACTAATTGACTTGGTCCGCTTTTTTTGAGCACAGTGGTTGCGTAACACAGCATGGACCCCACCACTCAGCGAGTCGGCCCACCTTTGTATTGAGCACAGTGAACGCGTAGAAAAGCACGGAGTCCACCGCTCAGTGAATCGACACACTCTTTTAAGTGAGCACCGTGGTTGTAGCACAGCACAAATTCCACCACTCAGTCACATTGGTCCACCTTTCTGATGAGCACAGTGACTCCGTAACACAGCGCGGAGCCCACCACTGAGCGAGTCGGCCCGCCTTTTAAATGAGCACCATGGTTGCACAGCAAAGCACGGTGTCCACCACTCAGTCACATTGGTCCACCTTTCTGATGAGCACAGTGACTCCGTAACACAGCGCGGAGCCCACCACTCAGCGAGTCGGCCCGCATTTTAAATGAGCACCATGGTTGCACAGCAAAGCACGGTGTCCACCACTCAGTGAGTTGGTCCACCTTTCTGATGAGCACAGTGACTCCGTAACACAGCGCGGAGCCCACCACTCAGCGAGTCGGCCCGCCTTTTAAATGAGCACCATGGTTGCACAGCAAAGCACGGTGTCCACCACTCAGTCACATCGGTCCACCTTTCTGGTGAGCACAGCAATTATGTAACGCAGCACGGAGCCCTCCACTGTTCAGGCCCACCTCCTTGATGAGCACCATGATCATGTTACACAGCAAAGCACGGTGTCCACCACTCAGTCACATCGGTCCACCTTTCTGGTGAGCACAGCAATTATGTAACGCAGCACGGAGCCCACCACTGTTCAGGCCCACCTCCTTGATGAGCACCGTGATTGTGTTACACAGCACTGAGTCCACCACCCAGCGAGTCAGCCCATCATTTTGATGAGCATCGTGATCGCGTTGCACAGCACTGAGTCCACCACTCTATGAGTTGGCCCACCTCTATAGTGAGCACCGTGCTTGCATTGCAGCATGCATTGCAGCATGGATTCCACCAGATCGCCGGTCCTCCATGCAAGCTCGATCGCGTCTTATCAACTCAGTTCAAACTGAGGCCTATTCCTGGTTGAGGGTGACTCCTATGGCCCACCTTTTTGATGAGCACTGTGGTTGCGTAGCACAGGACGGAGTCCACCAGATCGCTCGTCCTCCACGCCTCACTGAAAGTCGCATCCCAGCTGTCAATGGACACACCTAGGTTTTCCTGGAAGGTGCCCAGGCAGGCCGTCAGGTGGCCTGGCCTGTGTGTGTGTGTGTGTCCGTGCGTATTTGTGTGTGTGTTGCAGGTGCCCAAGCCTTGTCCCCTCCGTTTGCGGGGTCCTCCAAACTGGTCCAGCCTCAAGGACACATACACACACATACACACACACCTAAGCACAAAACAACATGGCCTTGCCGTCTGTGAAAGCACTTACCCCAACACTCCACAAAACAAATCTTAGGTGATGTCTCCTCCATGTGCCCGTATGCATACACCTTGTTCCCGATCTTTGAAGACCGATTTGGCACAGGGTTCATGCATTTAAAAGAACAAAAGTAGAGGGGCGGAGCTTGTGCTCCCCTTGCTAGGGACGCTAATGCACCTTAGTTCATGAAGTTTACTCCTGCAAAAGGACCTAATCATCAGGTCCTTTTGAATTGAAATGAAAGCGCAGCCCCCCCTGCACCCCCCTGCTCCTTTTCTAGTTTTAGCACTCTGAGCGCCTGCTCACAATCCAAGCATTGGAGCATAACACTTTAATTCAGGTCCATGTGGGCAACGAAGCATGCATACAGGAGATGTGCAAACCACGTGGTGGAGGTCGAGTGCACAGGCAAAGGAGTTGTGTCAGCTGAAGCTGTGTCAGCAGGGAGCCCCAACTTTCCTTCCACCCCCATGCTTCAACCATCCCCCACAACAGCACGTCTCATGGAGACGTGCTCGTTGCAACAACGTCCATCCCTGAGATAGTCTCCGCTGCTCCATGGCATTGTAAGACGGCAGGCAACATACATATTTTGGCAATGTAGCAGAACTTTAAAATTGAATGGAAGTTTACATGGACGGACTGCTCCTTCAGTGAGGAGTAACCTCATATGTCCTCCGGGACATGTGTTAAAACTGGAAGAGTAACCTCAGCTGGGCAAGAAGGCTTGACTGAGCATCCGCAAGCAGCTCTGGAATCAGCACAAAATTAGCTTCCAAATGGTGGCACTCTTATGACTTGGAGAGGCCCAAATGGCTCAAAGCTTTGTTCTTTCAGTTTTGACTGGACAAAACACTATGGGACACTATGCCCCAGAGAGCTCTGCCCCCCCCCCCAAAAAACTCAGGTGATGTCACTTCCCTGCGCATGTTCCCATCAAAGAACACTTAAGCACAGAGTCCATACATTTAACAACATAAAACAATAGCTCATATGATTTCACCTCCCTGCACCCATATGCATGTTCCCAACCTTTGAAAACAATTTAGCACAGGGTCCATGCATTTGACAGCACAAAACAACAGCTCATGTGATTTCACCTCCCTGCATCCATGTGTGTACGCCGTGTTCCCAACCTTCAAAAACCGATTTGGCACAGGGTCCATGCAATGAACGGCATTTACCAGGCAGGTGGTTTCCCACACCCTGCGCTCTACTCACCCCCAAAAAAGCTTTGAGTACTCTGAGTGCTTTGCCCATCCCCAAAATTGCAGCATGGAGTGCTTTGATTGCTTTTTTCTCAAGTTTTCATGAGTGTCTTGAGTGCAACATCAGCTTTGGGTGCACCCAAGTCTTCAGTAATTGCAGGTTAGAGTGCTTCACCCTCTTGCGGAGACACTCACACCCACTTGCGGAGACACTCACACCCTCTTGCGGAGACACTCACACACTCTTGCGGAGACACTCACACACTCTTGCGGAGACACTCACACACTCTTGCGGAGACACACACTCTTGCGGGGACACACACTCTTGCGGAGACACTCACACACTCTTGCGGAGACACACACTCTTGCGGAGACACTCACACACTCTTGCGGAGACACTCACACCCACTTGCACAAGTCCACAATGAATTGTCACTGCAGCTTCACCTTCTTAGACACACATTTGCAGGAGTCCACAGTTGAGTGCTGTTGCAGCTAGAGTGCTTGTCCTCCTTAGATGCCCACACCCATTTGCACGAGTCCATGATGAAGCTCCATTGCAGCTGCAATGCTTCACCTTCTTAGACACCCACACCCACTTGCACAAGTCCACGATGAAGTGCCCCCTGGATTTCCCGCTGGCGATGGCTGCCTCATTGGCGCGGCGGTAGGCCTCCTCCATCTGCAGCGTGCATGTGCATGTGCGTGCGTTTGTGTTTGCGTGTGTGTGTGTGTGTGTGTGGTGCATGTATGTGGTGTGTGTGTGTGTTTCGTGTATGAGTGCGCGCATATGTATGTGGTATGTTTGTGGTGTTTGTGTGTGTGGCGTTCGCATGCATGCATGTGTGTGTATGTGGCGTTCGTGTGCGTGCTTGCGTGCGTGCGAGAGCGCGCGCGTGTGTGTGTGTGTCTCCAGATAGAGATGCACACTTCCTGGACTGTACACAATTGCCACTTCATGGAGCATCTTATCAGTTTACACAGTACTTCAGCCCTTGCAATGTGTCTCCTTTGCCCATTACGTGAGAGCCTGAGACAAGCTTTCGTGCAGCTGAGCAATCAGCTTCCATGGCTGGAGGGGCAAATGTCTAAACGTTCTTACGATCAGACCTCTGGACAGTAAAGATTAGAGGCTCTTACTATGAGAGACGGCCACCATGAGAGGCGGCTACCATGAGAGGCGGCTACCATGAGAGGCAGCTACTATGAGAGGCAGCTACCACATGAGAGGCGGCTACCATGAGAGGTGGCTACCATGAGAGGCGGCTACCACATGAGAGGCGGCTACTATGAGAGGCGGCTACCACATGAGAGGCGGCCTACATGAGAGGCGGCTACCACATGAGAGGTGGCTAACATGAGAGGCGGCCTACATGAGAGGCGGCTACCATGAGAGGCGGCTACCATGAGAGGCGCCTACCACATGAGAGGTGGCTACCATGAGAGGCAGCTACCATGAGAGGCGGCTACCACGAGTGGCGGCTACCATGAGAGGCGGCTACCACATGAGAGGCGGCTGCTATGAGAGGCGGCTAATATATGAGGCGGCTACCATGAGAGGCAGCTACTATGTGAGGCGGCATGGCTGGAGGCTGACTGCTGAGCTGCAGGAAAGCTGCTGCCTCACATCTACTGTAGACAAGGTAAAACCCATGTAAGCCCCTCTGAACACCTATTTCAAAGCTCTGAAGCCAACCCTCACCTCTTTGCAGGACCATTGTGGCGTTGCTCCAGCCTTACTGTGCAAAGAGGTGTGATTTGTCCTGGCACACCACCTCTTTCACACAAAGTTTGCATGCTGTTTACAAGACTTACTTGGAGCCGGATGGTGGTCTTGCCGCTGCCTCTCCGCCCGAAGAAGATGTACGTTGTTTCGCTGGGCTTGAAGCCCCGCAGGTCAGAGTGTAGGTACAAAGAGCTGCACATTGCAACAGCAGATAACACTTGGGCAGCTGGCCTACATTGCCAGACAAGCTCTTTCTCGTGTTTCTTTTTAAAAGCTTACCATGCCAACCATTGCAATTGATCATGTGGCGTTTCTTACATCTGCCAAAAAATGATCAAAAATGGAGGACCCCAGATCACTCTCCTGACCTCAGGTCACCCAAAAAGGGCCCACAGCTTCACTCTGAGACTATTTTCAAAAACCATTCATAGGGTGTGAGCCCCTAGCTTTGCCTCCTTCCGGTAAATTTTTCACACCTTGCTACCCTGGCCTGCCCAACGCATCCTCCGCCTTGAAACTCGGCATGCAGGCCAAACAAAAAGTGTTAGGCAGTGCTGCAGTGTTGGTTAAGTGTGGTAGAGCCAAAGTGTTTAAAAAAATTTCCGTTTTGGTAGCCGAGCAGAAGATGGCCAGCATGGCCCGCCCAACGCACCCTCCGCCCTGAAACTCGGCATGCTTGCCAAGCAAAATATCTTATCGGGGGATTTGAGTTTGGGTTGCTGGGCGGTGCAGTGCGCAGTGTTATCGGGAGCGAGTTTCAAGTTTGATAGCCAATGAGAAGCTGACGTGCCTTGGAACCCAGCCCGGCCACACAACGCCCACGGAATGGCACCTGATGGCACGGCCTCACCAGCACACTAGTGCTCATGCAGGTACAGCTGTGTAACCCTCTCCTTTCCTTTCCTAATGCTCATGCAACTGCTGAGTCTGGGGCTTGGGGAGCGGCCTGGCTGATGAAGTCCTATTGGACTATTGAAGTCCTATAGGCTAATGAAGTCTTATTGGATTGATGAAGTCCTATTGGACTGTTGAAGTCCTATAGGCCTATGAAATCTTATTGGATTGATGAAGTCCTATTGGACTGATGAAGTCCTATTGGAAGCAATATTGCTCCTGCGGATGATTCCAGGTCGCCGACGTTTCATCGGAAGTCAATCGTTTAAATTGCGATGAGTTTTGGAATTCAAGCTTGAACTGACGACAAGAGACCTGGCAAGCTTTGCTGGTGCAATGAGGTGCAGGACCCCTTACCCTTGTGCTTTAAGGAATCATGCGTCTCTGGTTGCATGGTCCTTTTGGTTCAAGCCCAGGTGGGCAATGGGTGTCAGCTTGCATGCCCTCAGCAATCGCAATGCAGAATGCAGTTAGCAAACATCGTGTAGAAAACACGTTGCGATCATCATGCAAGATGCTTGCAACAAGCATGATGCAGAATGCACAGCAATGCATGCAGCAATGCACGCATCATGATGGAAGCCTCCAGGCAGCAAGGGGCTGGCTTTGCCACTTTTCAGCGTCGCTCAAAAGTAGGAAGATAGACGTCAAATTTTGACCTTTTTAGCTCTTGTGCCAGGATTCTTCAAGGTAAATAGCTGGAAATCTGAACCTGACCAATAAGTGGGACCTTTTGCTCCATTTCTTATGCAATGATGTGTTTTTGGTACAAGGACTCCAAGTTACTCAAACACGCGGAATTCGATGCAGTGGGTGATCCGGAGTGGAGATTTAAGTTGTGGAAAAACCGCAGGGTTCACGCCGCGGCTGATGAGGGACACACACACATTATACATGTGTGTGTGTGTGTATACTCATCCCCAACTGGCTGTTTGAAACTTTGGTTCCTCAGACAGCTCTTGAAAATTTGTGAAACGGGCTAATAAAGGAAATTAAGCTTGAGAAAAGCAGTTTGGGGACACCTGTGCAGGGACCATGCAAAACACAGGCCTCAAATAACCCCCTCCGCCATTACCCCACAAGCTGGGTGTGTGGGGTGGGTGTAACAATATAAGAGGCGTGGGAAACCTCTTTCACATTCCCTGTTTTGCCTTTTCTCCCATGCCACTGCAGCAAGTGTATTCAAGCATCATTGTGGACATTAAGCAGCATCTACACGAGCATAGGATTGATGGCCCTTCCCAGAATACTCTCAAAAAGCATTCAACTCCCCCCCCCCCAATATTTTCCAATTGGAGCAGCAATGTACGATTCATCCCTTTCGATTGACAAGGTGTGATGCTCATTGCATTGATCTCAAAGCATTTTAAGTTGCATACAAACAAATACACTTTCGAAGCATCCCAAAATTTCAAAACATGGCGAGGTCAGGCAAGGTCAGGGATGCTTTCCCATGTACCATGCACTCGGCAAGCAGCAGCTGGTATGTTCAGAGGAACCAAGCTACAGGGGTTCAATGGCATGCGTCCCCCCACCAGATGTCAGAATTTGGCAGAGGCTTTCACGGAGGGTTCAGAATAATTTAATTGTCTTGATTTTGCAGGTCAAGACCCTGGTGTTGCCTGCTCTTGGCCAGCACGTGTAATCCCAACACTCTGCCGGAAGCTGACCTTGCGGCCTGACAGGTGGTCTCTATTAATCTAAAGATTTGGTCCATCTGTGGCGCACAGAACAAGAAAGTCCACAGACGCAGGGTCGAATGCGCCTATGCCTAACCATCAGCAGGCCCAACTAAACCCAATGTTGACTGAGATGAGGAAATGAGATTATGCCTGAGGATACATATGTTGCATGCAACCACGCACAGGGATAAAGAAGGCACATGGGAGCATGCATTGTAACGTGATGGAAAGCTTGGAAGCTGAGTGTCAGAGATATCTTTGTCCTGTGAGCAACCAGGTTGACTCGTCACTGTACCTGTCAATGGTGCTTGCTGGACAATTACGTACAAACCCTGCTCAGTGTGCTTGCTTGCCTGCTTTTGCTTCAGGAAAGTGTTTGGAAAGTATACATGCATGGAAATGATTGGCTCGTCAGGCACGCACAGTGGGTCTATCTCCGTTTTCTCAGCTGTCCTGTCCGTGAAAGGATTGTGACGTAGGCCCAGGGTCTTCAAGATGTCTGTGGTGGGCATCTTGCCTGCTCCCAAGGAACCGCACTCACTTGAGCAACACGGGTCGCCTCTTCCTGCGCATGATCATGCATGCAACAGCCAGCACTAAAGCTCGGCCCAAGGGTCAGGCTCTCTCAAGGTCTGCCTGAGACCAAGTTTCCTGTTGCAACCGGTGCAAATGTTCAGCAGCTTTTTCATGGCTCACCTGGATTTACAACTCTCCGTCACCAGTCAGAACTCAGTCAACCTCCCTTTTCTCTTACTGCTTGAAAATAATCATCGTTTTAGTTTTTTAAAAACTTCGTACTGTTTTCACACTAGAAACAGAGCAGGATGCAAATGTTGCACTGTAACATTTTGTCGTCCTTTATACTTTAATCTCAAATCTCAAGGATTATTATGTAGGTAATGATTCGGTCCTCGCAACACAGGTTCGATGTTACCGCTCAGCTCACGTCTTGCAGAACTACCAGCTGAAAATTCAAGTTCAGCTGGATATTATAAGACGGTGTCCTCGATGATATCCTGTAGCCATATTTGTATGTATTGGTACCCGCTCCTGCTGCTTCTGCATTTTTCTGTCTTTTTTTTTCTAGCAGGCTGCTCAGAAGGGGAACAACAGGATAAAAAAAAACCTACATAGGCAGCGGAAAATCTCCCTACATTAATTGAGGAAAAGGAGACACACTGGCTCAGAAGAGCTGACATGTGGATCCAAAAAGGTTTGAAAAACCTTGGTACTTTGAGGGTACCACATTTGATCCTCATGCTTGAGGGCACGTGCACACGCAGATATCAGCTCAAAAACACATATAACAGCTCAAGAGAGGAGGCACAAACCACAATATCCAAGGAAGGCAATTGCCTTCCTTAGTAATTTGCAAATCACTTGGATATATATTCATACAATCATATCCATAGGGCAACCAGTGAACCGGATTTAAGGAGGTCTGGACCTCCCTAAAGCCTCTAAGGAGATTGCCACCCCTCCTTAAAATCTAAAGTGAGGTTAACCTCCTTAATTCTCTAAGGACCCCCTTAAACGGCGTCAGTCTCCATAAAATGGGGGGTCCTCCTGTAGGGGAGTCCCCTCCGGAGGATCCACTACAAAGCTGCAAAAAAGAAAGAGCTAATGGTGATCTAAATGGTTACCAGAAGCACCCGGCTCCAGAACCTGACTGTGAGAAGTATTTTTGTTTCCATAAGCACGCCTAGTGGTAACAAGCTTGTTGGCATACATAATAGAAAGGGCATGGAGTTTGGTGGGTATGCTCAGTATAACAGGTCCCACCGACACCCAGAAGGATGGTATGTAACGTGACAGCTTTACCAGTTACATTCTTGCATAGATCTGCATGCTGCTGCTGTGCCGTCTCTAACTGTTGCCCAGCCCTCGTGTCTTCACAGTAATCAATTTCTATCAAGAGCACATGCCGCTGGTTCGCACTCAGTTGATGCGGTTATCTGGCGTGGGTAGCTGTGTTGGACCTGCGTGGGGTACTATGCCTGCTGCGTAACACATGGTGTGAGCAGGAGGAGGAAGAAAAAGAAGAAGAAGAAGAAGAAGAAGAAGAAGAAGAAGAAGAAGAAGAAGAAGAAGAAAAGTTGAGTTTGGCATGGTAGGGGGTAATCAGTTTAGCTTCAGGACGATTCGATGTGAGTCTAGATCTCTTAGGAAAACTACATGGAAAGAGGCAAGTGGGTACGATTATGTTCGATGCATGTGCAGGAACGTAAAGGAAAAAGGACGATGTGCTGCGCCAACCTATCATCACTTCCTAAGTCTGTTTTAACCAAACCTGCTTCCCAAGTTTATAACTAAGAGCTTTGATGATCATTTTTCAAGTATCATTGTGGCGTTCAGTTTTCATACTGGAGATGATATAATTAGGCATTCTGGGGGCATGTGGAGTACGATGTCTAGTTGATGACAGCCCGGGAGAGGGCAAAATAGGTCCGTGGACCTTATGGAGATCCGCATGATTTTGGTTTTAGAGGGTGCCAGTGCGATATTGTAGGATGGTGCACTTCATGGGTGTGGATATACAGGACATGTTCCTAAAGGCATTGCTGATTTTCTTATCTGCATGTGGTAACAGACTCTGAAAGTATGAGTAGTAGCCTGTTCTGGAGGTGGCATATCCAAGTTTGTGTTTTGTATGCATATGGGATTTGAGAGCATTTAAGAGATTGGGGGGTAGGTGATTTTAGGATTGGGTGTAGGAGCTGCCAGCAGTTTGTTCTCTTTTTCCTGCTTGGCTAAGCAAAATAAGTGAGAAAGTGGATTTATGTTTAGACCTGCGCCAGGGATCCCAGTACCAGCCACGCTATTATTGGCTTGGTTTGCCTGATATTTTGCAATTGCATCTGCACATTCGTCACCAGCAATGCCAGCATAAGATTCTATTTTATGTATGCAAATGCTGGTTTGTGAGTTGCTAATGAGAGTAGATATGATTTCATGGACAACCCCTTGAATGCGTTGTGCTTTTCAGGGTAAATTAGTTGTTTACATATTTGATGAAGAGAGGTGAGACTGTCTGAAGTATTATGTGAATAGGAGTGCGTGATGGCAGCAGCAATCGCCTCTAATTCAGCTCGACATGTGGTGTTGATAATTCCAGCACTGTTGGGCTCAACAATATTGTTGCTGTCAGTGAGAGGGCAGTAGACACCTGCTCCAATTTCTTGTTTGCCATTCTGGATATGACAGCCATCATCAGTGGACGGCACCAACGGACGCCCATGTCCTCCAAGGACTTCAAGCATGAGGGTCGGACTAGGTTAGTTTGAAACAAAAAGATTCTTCCTGATGAACCAGGTGTGGATTGGTTGGATTTCTAGATGTTGCCTGCCAGAGGGGGGAAGCTTTGGCACTTTTTGAATCCAGGCATGTTGACATGCATATATACTATGCATGTTGACATGTTGACGTATATATATACTATGCATGTTGACATGCATAGTATCGAAAATATAATGGTTGCCTTAAGGATGCTTCGCAATCCCATATGCACTACTTGCTAAACACAGGCTTGGGTATGCAGACCGTAAGACAGGCCATTGCACTTATTACTAGAGTTTGCTACCTCATGCAAATAAAGGCATTGGCAAGGCCTTCTGGAACATACCCTGTATCTCAACCCAAATGAAATGCACAATCTTCCAATACTGCACAGGCATCCTCTACAACCAAAAATATGCGGTCCGCTTCAAGAGATCCACCAGCCTTGTATGTTCTCTCCCAGAATGTCATCATATGGATAGCGCCCTTGACATTCTCTCAGGTTGCCAATGCCCTGTCGTCTGTAACATCATGATGGTAATTAAGCGTCACAACATTGCCAGCAGAATGATTCTGAAAGTCGTTAGCGAAGGCTCCTCTGGGTCAAAGTTTGTGCACATGGACGTAGCCAGCGCAGACCGTCTCGCCCAGCATGACCTGCACATCACTGAGCAAGTCTCTAACCGCAAAATACCTCCCTACCTCTTTGACTCCAGTATTCCTGATCAAGCTAGACGCAACTCCAGCCACCCTGACGCTATCTTGGTGACTCCTTGCCCTGCTAACTCAAATAGACCACCTACTCCCCCCTCACATCGGGTACTCCGCAGTATGAGGCGTAATGAAGAAGCAAGAAGCAACACAACTCCAGTCAGGCAACTACATGAATTGAACATCCAAAGCCGTCATATCCATTTGATTGAAATCAAATATTGTGAAGATACAAGGCGTAGTGTTTCACTGTTAGAAACAAGCATATTGTTGAAAATTTTAACTGTAGCCCTAAACCAATAAAACTGTAAGAGCTTTTGGCCACATTCTCTCAATTCTGGCCAGTTCATGGCAGTACTCTTCACACCTAGGAAATGCCTTTTTTGTATTTGGCTTTTGAACTCACAGCAACAACACAAACAACTGTGCCAACAACTTCAAGGTGCTGAGATCACTCTCCACACAATCCTAGGCATGGGTGGGACTATCTATACTGCTCATACCCTGGATCAATTCAAAAAACTAGGGATTGACCCGCAAAGGACTACCAAGCTTGCACGAAAGCTCCATGCCCACTCTGTACAATATGCGCACGAACATACCTCTACCAGATGAGCCATGGAAAACAAAAATTCTTGTTATAATTTTGGTGCCCTGGGGCCGTGTGCTGCCAAATCCACACTAGCTTCCCTCTTACCTTTTAGTGAGGAAGACTCGCGGCTCTTTGAGCCATGTCTCCCATGTTTGAGCCATGTTTGAGCCATGTCTCTTTTTTCTTGATTGATGTAGGGAGTGTCCTCATTGCCTAACATAATTTATCTTTTTCTTTATGGTTGCCAACACTGCACAGCTTTCAGGTTGGTTCTGGTACAGCTGTAGCCGGGCCCAGTGGCCAAACTGAATTGCGATTGTTGAAGGGGGAAGATGTATCAGGATGGGTTTTAGTCTTACATAATATTGATCTGATGCGGTGAGTGTTCAACGATGGTTGAAATAGCTTGAATGAGCTCTGCGTGGAGGTGGGCCTGCATGTGCTTTGAATTAAGGACCTCCCTGTAGATTTGTGACAAATAGGACGCACTGTCAGTGGCTATACCTGTGTGTGTACAGATCACAGACTTGGCTATGCCAATCCCAAACAGGATTCTAATCTTACTATCAGAGCTGGTTACCACACGTAGATAATAAATTCAGTAGTACCTCTAGAAAAGAAAAGTCTACGTCAGCCAAAAGTTTGCGTGCATTGAGGAAAGGTTCCTTGATTGGCAAGCTGCAAGGGTCTCACCAGAGGGCCCTCAAACCTGAACTAGACACGGCTAGCCTAGGAGAAAGCCAGAAACAGAGCTAATGGGGATCTGGAGGGTTGTCCGCCATGCTCCTGGACGCCCGGACTCTCCTTCTCCCGCTCTCCACCGCCACGCACCCAGCAAACTCCCTTGCAGAAGTCCCCTGAAAATTAAGTACATGTCTAGAGTTAATTATATTTGTTAACCTTTGGATAGCATGGCAACTTAATTTGGATTCTAATGAATCAGCCTTTTGCCTGGTTAAACCCAAGTTAATAAGAGGTTAAATGTTGTAGTCATTGTAGGTAGTGCCTGCCAAACCAACTAAGATGATGTACAAGGTCACTCTGTTGTTCCTGCTTGGATTTCTTGTGCTGCAAGGTCTGAGCCTGGTTATAGTGTTGGCATGCTTGGCAGTCACAGCTTCCATAGTGGGGAAGGGGTTGGTGTCAAGGCAGAATTAAATTCAACAAGATGAGTGTCCCTATCTTGAGGAGGGATCTTAGCAGGATCAAGGTGGGCAGATCGTCTTGGGATAGAGCGCGCAAAGGTAGCATCAGGGCGAATTTGTTGCCGGGCAGAGGAGCCAGTGCTAGTAGGGAAAAACCAGTCAGGAATAGCTCGGAAGTTGTTTCCAGGGACTTCCATACCCTGCTTGAGGAGTCTCTCATTTCGGCAGGCATCCATACCAATAAGTGATGAGCCATATCTGCCTTTGCTGAGGGCTAAAACACAGAAGCTAAGGCCAACATGGTGCCTATTGGTCAGGTTAGCCAAGTAGGTTTGAGTTAATGCCCCACAGCAACCAGATGATTCTGAGTATGCAGGACCTTTGTCTAGACCTATCTTAGCAACTCTGCATACTCAGTTTGTGCCGGGGGGTGCCCAGGGTGTGGGGCCAGAAATCAAGCAAAACCCCTGCCAAAATGGGGTCTCCAGGAAGCTCCCCCCCGGCTTACCTGACCAGCAGCGATGGCTGGGCACTTTATCAGGAGCACATCCTGGGGGGTCTGGGGGGCTGGGGCGGGGGTCCAGAAAATCGCTCCGCGGACCTCAATTTTGGCAGGGAAAATGGCGAGTTAACATAGCAGAGCAACCACTGCACAATCAAATTTTAAAGATCGGGACCCTGGAGGCCCTCACACATAAGTCTGAGTTTTCCAGTTTCATCTTCAGGTGCAAAAGCATGTGTCCATCAAGTGAGCACACACTCAGGCGGGCTGACCAGAGCCTCATCTTTTGGCCAAACGCCCAGCTGTCACTGCTCGCCAGGAGCCACTCCCTGCTCACCTGGGCCCCCAAACTCGGCAGGCATACCTAGAAAGCATGCTGGACAAGTCCTCATACTCAGGTTGTGGCCAAACACAGTGCTTGCCTGGTTTCCCTGTTCTCACCACTTCTGCCTAGCAGGTGCGCACAGGTGACCATGCTCTAAGTGCTCCGGACCAAAATTTGCCCCCCCTTTTTTTCACTCCGAAGGATCAGGCTTGACCTAAAACCTACCTGAGAGCCAAAATATGGGCAGAATTTGGGCCAGGGCAGGTGTTTTGGCACCCATTTTCCTGGAAGTGGTCAAAAATGACCTAAAATGCCCATGGCTCAATCCTAGAGCCCCACCCTCACTTTTTTGATGCAGAAGCACCAGTTTAGGCACCCTCAACCACTTAGCATACTCAGTTTGCAGCGGGGCATTAACTCCTCATTTTCACACATAGCTTGGCTGAGCTGACTATTGGTGTGCATCCCATTCATTGTTGGGTCGAGACAACTAAGGGCAATACGACTTATGCTGTCCATTTCCCCGCATAATAAGCAGCGTGCAGAGGTGAAGTTATCTTGGATGAAGGCATATCTTTGAGTGTAAACTACTTCTGTGCAATATTTCAATATGTTAATCTGATGTTTTGGGGTGAATCGTGGGTTATTCCAAAAGGCATTGCTGATTTCTTTGTTGGCAAGTTGAGAGCGTGGGTTATGAGCTTCTGAACTGACAGTGGTGATTGGGGAGTGGGCTGTGTGGCATAGTTAAGCCTCTGCCAGCTACTGTAATAGTAGCCTGAAGTGTCAGCAGAGTTGAGCTTATGTCTTTTGCGCATGTGTATTTTGAGCTTGTCTTTCAGATACAGAAATAACAAGGTAACCCCGCACACCATCATGATCTTACTAGGTGTTGCAGGTAATATATGTTGACTACACCATTGCTCCTCTGGTTGAGCTAGGCCAGACATAATCCAGAGAAACTAGCCTCTAAATTAGTTTGCCATGCACTCCAATCTTTAATGGAAATTACAAACATCAGGCACACATTATACTTCCAGGGTTATTTTTGGGAGGGGAGTCACTGGGGCCGAGGCAGTGCAGAGCAAGAGGAGGAGACTCTCCTCAGAGTCCACGCTCGCAGGCGCATGGCTGAAATCTCGCCAGACCCTCGCTACTAGTAGTTGTTTCCCGTTTGCTCCTAGCTTTGTTTAGGCTGGGTCTGTGAGCTTCTTTGGTGAGCAAGCTAGTTAGGAACTTTAATGCATGCAGCTGGGCCTGGCTTGCGTAGGCTTTACTTCATTCTTGTCAGGTTGGTGATGTGCGATCGAGCATCGAGCTCAGCCACCATCATGTTATGGAGCCCTGGCCAAGCGCGAGGAGGGCGACAGCAAGGAGGAGATCCCCGGATCGAATCCTTGTGGCCGGGGTGGAGATAAAGATGCCCTCTATCGGTGGGAGTCAATGGGAGGCTCTTTCCTTAATGCACGCGGCCGAACGGCAAGCGTAGATCTTTCCTTTTCTTTCAGCTTGATGAGGGAGTGAATTGGAGTAGTGTCAGAAGGATATGGGTCACTGTTGCGTCCGTGTGAACACTTCAAAGAAAGCAAGTAGAAGTTGTGGAAGGGATCCTGGGCATCTGGAATTGCAATGTCCATGGTATCTGCGAGTGCTGCAGTGCGTGCATGGGCAATTTCAGCTGGGAAACATCATTAGAGGGGGGTAAATCTGGCACTCTCTAGGCCGGGCATGGACTAGGTTGCCTGTCTGCTTGCCATGTAGGTCTTTGGTAGGCATTAAGTGGCTCCAGGCATGCATTTTCCGGTCATGGCTGCTGTGTGCTGTCATGAACGTGCTCTACCATGTGCCTCACACCGTTTGGCTCATGGTTGTATGTTTTCAGCAACATACTCCTGCCAGTGCAGGCTTTGTGGTTCCAGAATGTGCTTCATGATGCACCAGCCTGACCTTGCCCTTTCTGTATTGTGTGTGGAACTGTACACAAGCACTTTGAATGAGCAAAGCCACACACTTTTGTCTTGCAGTTGCTGAACACATCACCTAAACGTTAGCAAGCACAACTTGTGGCATTGACCACTTGTATGTTTTTGGCTGTCACAGCAGACGGTCTCTAGCTTGCTGGCTTAGACCAGTTTGTGTCCTAACTCTTTGTTTTTTGTTTTTACAATTGTTGCATGTGCTTTTCTCACTGACTGATGCAAGGAGGCTAACACAATTCCAGATTCTCAGATTGGTTTCTATCCTGGCCGTAATACACTTTAGCCTTAGTTTATAATTTGCCAACTACAGCATGCTGCACATATTGTGCGACCAGACAACTCAAGTAGATTGCATTGCTGCATTCATAGATTTTATACAAGCATATGGCACCATCCCTAGGGAGGCTCTTTGGCAGCACCTCTGTTGTATTAGTATGCCTATATCTTTGCTTCAACTATTCAAGATGCGTATGCTGATAGCGAGTATGTTTTGAAGGATAGTGCAAAAACAGCACGTGTGCATCCTGCGTGAGGTGTTAAGCAAGGGTGTCCTCTTTCTCCTCTCCTTTTTCCACTTTACATCAACGATGTTGACTCGACTGCTGAGGATGTGAAGGGGGCAGTAACTGGTACAGCAGATGTTTGTGTGACCCACATGTTGTATGATGATGATCTCACATTGCTTTCCAATGAGGCAGGTGTATTTAAAACCTTGTTGTGTAGGCTGAATGTGTGTGCCAGGAGGAAACATCTCATTGTCAACACTGCTTAGTCAGAGTTTGTACATTTCAACTCTAAAGGGAACAGTCTTCTGTTTTCGCGATTGGCAGTGACATGCTTGCTCATAAGGAATCATCCAAACATCTTGGTATGCCGCTTTACAGGACCTTGAACATGGCTAAATTGGCAGGAATGCACCTCACGCTATGCTCACATCTGCTTACAGAATTCGTCGTTTTAAACGCGAGCACACATTAGCAGATAGGCTGCATGCTCCCTTGCGGCTTGTAAACACGTATGTTGTTCCACCTGGTATGTACGCGAGTCAGGTGTGTGGTACAGGTTTCATGCAGGCAGGCAAAGAATTTTCTAGTGCTCTGCAAACTTTGCATTTGAATTTATTGAAAGGTTGGGTGTGAAGGTTGCTCTGCTGAGCGTTTTCCAGGTTTGCTACAGGTGCTTTACCAGGTCCTTATCAACACTTCTGCATCATCATTCATGTTTGGCTGGACCTTTTCTTGCTCATGTCCCTAATGTTCTCCAGTGGGTGCTAGGCACAAACACTTGTAGAAACTTGTCTTGTTTGCTTGTTGTTAACCTTGTGAAAGCTGGTGAGAGTGTTTCACCAGCAACCGATCAGCTAGAGATTCAGCCTGTAGGCTACCAATGTGAACCCATGTAAACCCTTGGGTGTGAAGCGTACTACCACAAATTGGGCTGATTTGAGAGAATGTGGGAACCAACCACAGCAGTATTATTGGTTCAGAGCTGCAGTCAAGCTGTATAACAGCATGCTTGGTACGAATGGTATATCTTTACAACTTGTCGTGCAAGCCGATTTGAAGTTACAGTCGAAGGATGACAAGTGGACAGCGCAGTTTATGCAAGCCTTCCAAGGTCTGCGAAACTCTAAAACTTTTGAGCAGACTGTGAGTTCAGGAGGTGCTATTTCCATGAATGATATTAGTGCAGATTTGAGGTACAGGTTGCAAGGAGTTTGGAAAGAAGCTGACTTAATGCCAGCCATTATATCCCTAAATCAAGATCGATATCCCAGAGGAAACAACGATAAGCCTGCTATCTACCAAGCTTGGTTTGCCACTCCTTTTGCATGCAACGCTTGTACAACCTTTGACATGTCAAACCTACATACCCCTGCCTTGGTATCTTTTCCTGGATTTGCCTAAGCAAGTTTTGCATAATGTGGGCAGGTTCCGGCTTTGTGCTCATACTCTAAAAGTTAAATCGGCTGTTTGGCAGGATGGAACCTCTATGTGTCGCACGTGTTCTTGCGATCAAACTCAAGATGAAGTACATGCTCTTTTTCACTGTACTGATGAACAAGTTTGTCCTTCGCGCCGCGATCATCACATGCTTTTTGAACCTTATTTCCAGGATTTCTTCGAGACACAACCTTTTTTGCTGCAAGTGAGTCGAATTGTTTCTCAATTCCTTAATCAGCGAAACAATAAGCTTATTTTTTGGTGTCTAAGCTTGTGGCTTTCTTTCTTGGCTGGCTGAGACCAGTCACAAGCCGATCAGCCAAACAACCTGGCTGAAGGTCAACCCCAATTGTAAGCATTTCAGCCTCTATCAGCAAAACACAGAGCTTTTATTTTTGTGTCGAAGCTTCTGAAATTGTTCTGGCTGGCCGAGAACAGCTCAGGCTGATCATGATCAGTGATCACTGAAATCCAAGTGGCGGCCACTGGCAGCCAAACGACCTGGCTAGTGGTCACCCACCATTGCAATCATCAAGTACCCGCGGTCGGCTGGCAAAGACCAATCACATTCAACAAGCCGTGGCTTGTTTGTCCGTGCTCTTTCTTTGGTTCCCCTCAAATCCATCCGTCTTTGTTCCGATTCCACTGCCAGAAAGAAAGAAAGAAAGGCTACGCTTGCCAAGTCCGGCCACGTGCATTAAGGAAAGGTCACCTGTCCTGAAAGGCAGGGTCCCACTGCCATCGCTATTTTGGCTTCCTTCAAGTTTGACCTAGTGGGACAACCCCCTTCCTTGATATCGATATGAGATATCTCAAGCTTGTCATCTATGCTGTCTGCTTGTCATTTTTTTGTCGCAGCATTATTTGCGGACCCCGCTTTCCTTTGTTTATTTTCTGATTTCCCTCTTATCACGCTTCCTTTAGCTTCACCTGAGCTGAGCAGCCAAGCCGCATGGCTGAAGGCTGAAAAATATGTAACCTAACCTATCGTAGGCCGTTGCACCAAACAGTCTGGCTGCAGGTCCCCCGTGAACTTGATCTGACTACAGCTGCTTGTGGGTATGATTCCGTGTTTGTACCTTGAGGTGTGCCAAGTTAGGCGAAGGAATTCCAAGCTGTTTCAACAGATAGACAGTTTCTCTCAAACTGAACCTTGCGTGCAACATGTCGCAATGCCATGGTTTTTTTATTTTTTCTTTCCCAGAAGAACAACAAGCTTTTTCATTACATCTCTGAGCTCATGGATTTACTCTAGACTGGCGCAGCTGCTTACAGTTTTTGCCTCCGTGTGCTGGAAAGTACCAGCACCAGGCCTACCAGCCCAACAGTGTGACTGCTGGTCTCTTCTTAAATCTTGTATATCTGAGCTCATAGGTTTACTTTTGACTGGCGCAGACCAGTCACAGGCCGATCAGCCGAACAGTCTGGCTGAAGGTCCCCCCGTGTAAATCTAAATCTAAATCTAAATCGCTCACCGGTATTCCCAGTTTCATGGTGACTCACTTACTGTTCGCTGATGACCTCTCTCTCATGTCCAATGACCATACCAACGTGCAGACCATGCTAAACAAATTGAGAGCTTATGCTGAAAGGAAGTCGCTGACTGTCAACACATTGAAATCTGAGGTGGTGTGCTTCAATTCCAGGTCTGATCATCTGCCCTCACCTTACTTTCAAATTTGATGGTACGCAGCTCCCCTACACAGATATTTTCAAATATCTCGGCATGGTGTGTGACAAAACAATCAATCTGGATGTTGCGGCCGATGCAGTGTTGAGACCATTCACAGCTGGTTCTTTCCGAGTCAAAAAGTTTGTTCAGCTGAGCAGGAGCACGACCTTGACAACAGATTACACGCCCAGATTTGGCTCCTCAAGACGTATGCAATCCCTGCTGGCATGTATGCAAGTCAGATCTGGCCTACCCCTTACCTTCGGCAAGGCAAAGAGATGGACAATCCCATACAGAAGTGGCTGCTAAAAGTGCTTAAAAGAACTTTGGGGGTCAGGGACACTACTCCCTCTTGGTGCATCATGCGAGAATGTGGTCTGGAGCCCTTACATTCAATTGGTTCCAAGCAGCAATGCATCTTTACAACTCCTTGACCGATGCCGAACTCATTTGGTGTGAAAGGCTTGTAGATGGTGGTACTCAGACTCTTCCGAGCGTAGGCCAGAGACATCCCAGATTGCCTATGCCCCCCTTTCTTTGTGCGCTCCTGTGGTAAAACATTGTTTTTGCATCCTGTGGACATACCCCTTTTCTTCGGTTTCCTCGTTTACAGTTTCCGCCTCCGTGTGCTGAAATGTACCAGCACCAGGCCTATTAGTCCAACGTTGTGGCTAACGGTCCATTCTATAAAATCTGTAAATCTGACCGATGCAACAGCTCCACAATGAAAAAGATTTTGCAGGCGGATATGCGGCTGAGCTCGAGATCTGATGATTGTTGGTCTTCCCATGTTCTATCAGCCATGGATGGTTTGGCACACTCCCATATTTTCAAACAGAAGCTGCTGAATTGTGAGCCCATTGATCTCAATCGTTTTGTTTAGATTTCAGGACCAGGCATCTACAATATTGGGAGCCTTTTTCCAACACACACCCTAGAGAGCGCAACAGTAAACGCTTGACCTATCACCAGTGATGCGCTCTTCCTACTAAAAGAGCCTTGGTTATGCATTCTCCTTATAGTCTTCCAAAATACATGTTCCTTGACCTCTCCCATGATGTAACGGTAGAGCTGAGGCTGATCCACATCCAAGTGATGGTATAAGCAGAAGACTCTGAGTATGTCCGAAGAATAAGCAGAAGTATCTGAGTATGTCCGAATGAAGCACTGCATGACCAAGTCCCCAAGCAGACAAGTAGATGCTCATAGACGCTCATCTTTATATTAGTTTTGAGTTACTGTAGTTTGCACAACAGTTTAGCCTCCCACCTTGCGCTAGGAGCGAGGGGGGAACACCAGACAGACTTGCCATCGCTTAGATGCTTATTTCCTTTGCATTGCCATGTTCTGACACAACTTGATAGTGAGGGGGAAGACCAAGTAGGCTTGCCATCATCTAGACGTTTGCTTTCTTTGCAATATCATACTCTCATGTGTGAAATGCTTCCCTCGTTGTTCAATTGTAAATCCAAACACTAGCCAAGTGACTTGGTTGATTGAACCTCTCTTTGGGTGCACAGCCCGGGTTAACTAAAGAAGGAAGGTGAGCACATGTCCCTATGGTGTAGATAGCTAGTGTAGTGTTAGCACCACCTGCCCTTATGGCAGAGACGCTAGTGTAGGTATCACCTGTCCTTGTGGCAGAGATGCAAGTGTAGGAATCACCTGTCCTTGTGGCAGAGAGAGATTAGCATAGGCATCACCTGTCGAAAGACAGAGTACACCGGCGCGATGCCGAGATAATTGTCACCTCCCAGGATCACGTCCATTGCGGTCTAGACATATCTTTAGAGCACCTGTCCAGTGACAGAGGCTACCCCGCCCTCAGCGTTGAAGAAATGTAGTCGAAAATTACCTGACGGACAGGGGAAACTAGCAATAGGCTGAGGAAGCTTTCCCCTGCCTGTGCAGTGTAACCAGCCATTAAGGGCTGAGATGATTTTGGGAGTACCTGCCATGTAGCAGAGAGTAAGAATAGCTGGAAAACCTGTAGCCACTTACAGAGACAACCTGCTCCTAGCAGAGGCTCTGCCTTAAGCGGAGGAAACCTGAACGTTATAGACAAGTAGCGAGCAAGGAAGATCCTAGGCATGCTGGAATGAGCATTCATGCTCCAAGCAAAGCAAACCTAAATTGGGCCCAAGACTTATACACACGCTTCCACGAATTGCGCCATGCAAACCAACCTCCTCCACTTCATTCGTTACACATGATGTCATTCGCAGGGTGGCTTGGTTTAGACAGTCTGCCCTGACACAAATCCCTTCATCACCTTAGAACGTGCACAAACTCAACACTCCCACATCATAAGCAGACTTAAAACACGGAGCTTAAGAAAATCAAACAGGAATAACTGTGACTTTGCACATCATCTTAGTTGGTGTTGGTGGCACGATTTACAACAACTATACAATTACACCTCTCATAAATCTGGGCCTGACCAAACAAAAAGCTGAATCAGTAGCCTCCCAGCTCAGGGACCATGCCATCCAAAGATTATCCACCATCATTAACACTAGACATGCACTTTGTTTTCAGGGAGCATCTGGGAGGGGGTTTGCTGGGCGCGTGGCGGCGGCAGAGGATGGGAGAAGGAGAGTCCAAGCGCTCAGGGGCATGGCAAGCAATCCCCCGGATTCCCATTAGTTCTGTCTCTTGCTCTCTCCTAGGCTAGTTTTGTCTAGTTTAGGTGGAGGGCCTCCTGGTGAGGCCTCTAACTTTTGTTAGGGGTTCTTCCCTTAATGCACGTGGCCTTTGGCTTGCATAGACTTTTCTTTTCTTACTCCGCATCCACACCCTTTGCTATGAGACAGCAACTTGGAATCACAGCTCTTCCCCAAATTGTGACCTTTGTGAGGCTGATGATGATGTCCAGGATGAACAACATGTCCTCTTTCATTGCACACATCCCCCAGGTGGTCTCTCTCCGCAGGAAATATGCTCCCTTGTTCTCACAGGCAGAATCTCATGATGTGTCTGCTTTTTTGAACCAGAACAACAACAAACTTCCTTGTTTCCTTCATGAATTGATTGCCTTTTATGAGCAGGCTAGCAGTCGCACTTCTTGACTGAAGGCCTTATCCTTGTAAACCTTGTAACCATTATGGATTCCGTAGGGCGAGAATGGGTAGGCAGTCAAGGAATGGCAGCTAATCCACCCGCTTGCTCCCTTATGTTGTGGTGGAGGGGACCAAGGCTCTTCTGAGCCAATGTGTCTCCTTTTCCTTCATTGATGTAGAGAGTTTTCTCTGCCTACGTAGCTTATCTTTTCCCTTCGTTCTTCCTTTCCTTCCTTCCTTCCTTTTCTGTTTCCTATTTTCATTCCTGCAGGCCACACACAAACCATTCTACACCACCCAACTCTTCTTCTACTCCTACTCCTACTCCCACCACCACCACCACCACCACCACCACCAAGAGCCCCCTCTCAGCACCTCTTTGTAGGACAAGGGGTTTGCCATCAAATGCACTGTTGTAGTGTGCAGGGGAGTCTATGATCTGGCCAAGATCCGAGCCATGTATGGGGGATGGGATTAGTCTGGGGCCTGACGGACTCTGCGGTTTCCGTCAGGGTGTCTGGACTCTCATGACAATTGTTTGTAGAATGCTCAAGCAATGTAATGCACCTGATGTCTCATGCTTACCACCAGATCCCCATGACAATAGTGTTGGTCTTGATAACCTCTCCAACCAAGGATTTGATGGCAACCTCCAGAACTATCTCCAAACCTCATGGCTATCAACCAATGGCCGTGCCATTCGCAAAAATGCTAACTTTAACTTCCTGCCCACCAACCCTCAAACAGACATCCTGCCAACATGGCAGTGTGAGATGATTGTCAGGCCTGTTGACCTCATGAAAGAAACCCAAAAGATTGACCTAAGTAATGAGATCAGCATACCAGTGGAAATACCCTCTTTTTCCACATATGAGGCTGCCTGTGTATACAACACTATCGGCAAATGCGTGGGCATGCTCACTACGGAAAGACTCTCAACCCTCACTGAAGCTTATAAAGCAGCCAAACAAGCAGGCCTACACAGCACAATCCAGCCACCAGTCCAAGACATGGCGACTGAAATCATGGGCCTACTCCAACGACAGAAATCCAAGAACAAAGACTTACTTGCCAAGAGCAAAAAGGTTTACAATTCTAATACGCTGATCACACCTCCCCACATACGTTCAGCCTTACAAAAGTACTGCATGGTCTCCACGGAAAGCTACTCAAACCCTCTTGACTTTGACCCCTCCTACAAGAAGTACTTCAGCGCCAACCCTCGTGACCAGATCTTTGGAGCTTGCACGGATGCCCTCTCAGTGCGCTATTCCGGTTACTCCTTCTGTCACCCCCCTCACGACGATGACACCATGACTCAACTCCTGCGCCACGCGCTCCACTCCTCCATTCAAACCGATTTGCCGGTTGCCACCTTCATACTCCTACCCCACTGGAGAGGCTCCAGCGGCAATGCCTACATGAATTTGCTAAACAACCACCCAGGATACATCAAAGTGCTTGCCAAATTCCCTGCAAGACACATCAATTTTGAACCCCCCCAGTACTGGTTCAACACCATACCCAACCCCACTCATCCTACATACCCCACACAACTCATTGTTGTCTGGAACATACAAGCAAGGGAGACCCTACAAAGTGCCAATGAGCGCTGGTTTGAAGAGCTTCAGCACAACGTCCCAGCCCTATGGTTACCTCTTGCTCGTCCTGCCCCCCCTAGGAACCTGAGCTCCAACCAACGACTAATATCAAACAAATGGAGAAAAAAGTTTCTATCCCTTCCCCTCGAGGTGTCCCTTGAATGCTCACACAAGCACACACAAGCAGTAGTAGATCACCACCACACACAAAAGACCACATTCACACCCAAAATTCAGTGTTGGGAAGACATCACTTACACTGATGGTAGCGTCATGAAAACCAAGAATGATTCCCCCCCTCTGGTTGGCTCAGGCGTCTACAAACCTAACAAAGAGGGCGACCACCCCTCACCACAAATACAACTGTACATCAAACCCAATGGCCGTGGCCCAACTAACACAATCAACAGAGCAGAACTGGCTGGCATCCTTGTTGCACTCCAACAGGGCCACACAAACATAGCCACTGACAGTGCGTCCTGTCTGTCCCAAATCTACAGGCAGGTTCTCAATCCAATGCGCATGCGGACCCACCTGCATGCAGAGCTGATTCAAGCTATTTCAACCATCATAGAGCACTCACCACACCAGCTCAACTTCTATAAAGTTAAAGCCCACTCTGGCGCGTGATTGGCAATGAGGGAGCTGATGCTTGCGCACAAACTGCAGCTCTTATGGATAACACAGATATCTCATTGCCTGAAGCCAAGGACCCTTTCCACAACTCCTTTTGGTTATCCATCAAACCTCCCCGAGGGCACTCCCATACTGCCACACCCCTTTACCTCACCAACTTGAAAGATAAGCTCAAAACACACATGCATAACAAACACAAACTTGGCTCTGCTGATACGTCCAGTTGCTATTACACAAGCTGGCAGCAACTCACACAACCCCCACCTCATAATAGCAATACCAGCACAGGCTTACTTAAGCCATCCCCTAAACTTGCTAACCAAAAAATTAGCAATTCCTTTTGGAGCAACCCCAAGGTTACCCTTAAACAACAAATAAACCTCCTCAAGTACCGCACTGGCACAAAAACACGCTGTCAGGTTCAATCACACATCTGGGCCCGCCAACTGCCGACTATGCGGCAAGTTGGACAGCATCAATCACATTGTCCTAGGATGCTCACACCCAACATGCCAAGGGATGTTCATAAATAGACACAACACTGCCCTCAGTCTCTGTTGCGAAGCCCTCGGCAAAGGTGCACATGGCTCATTCCTTGTTGCAATGGATGCTTGCTGTAAGGAAAAGCTCCAAGAACAAGGCATTGAAGTCCCTGAAAACATCTCCAGAAAAATTCCTGACTGGGCTTTTCCCAATGGTGCTGGCCCCTCTGCCCGACACCAAAGCCGACCTGATGCTGTCTTTGTGCGCTCTATCCCAGGGAGAGCAACCCATCTCGACCCTAAAAGGATACCTGCTCAAGATAGGGATATCCACCTTGTGGAACTTAAATTTTGCCCTGATATTAACCCCTTACCCAGCCTACGCACAGCTGCTGACCAGCATGCTGGTACCATATCCAGACTTCGCACCCGTAGTCTCAGAAACCCAAACAGAAATAATAAGATGACATTGCACACCATTTTACTTGGTGTAGCAGGTACTATCTATAATGACTACACCATCACTCCTCTGGTTGAGCTGGGTCTTACCAGACATAACGCAGAAAAATTAGCCTCTCAATTAAGTTGCCATGCACTCCAATCACTAACAAAAATAATAAACACCAGGCACTCTTTATACTTGCAGGGTTCTTTGGGCAGGGGCGGCACTCCCAGTGGGAGTGAGACAGGTCAGAGCAGGAGGAGGAGAGTCCACGCCCGCAGGCGCATGGCTGACAGCAACCCACCAGACCCGCATTAGTTGCTCTCCTTTGGTTCATAGCTTGGTTTAGGCTGGGCCTGTGAACCTCCTCGGTGAGGCCCTAGCTAGCTTGCTAGTTAGGGGACCTTTCCTTAATGCACGCAGCCAGACCTGGCCTGCGTAGTCTTTTCTTTTCTTTTCTTTTCTCATGCTTACGCGTGCACACGTCAGGCTGCCTGGATGGTTGCTCTTTTGAAACTTTGCGGTGCATGCACATACACGACCAGTAATGCCGAGATTTGAAGCACAATACATACGATGAACTTATCTGACACACCATTTTTGGAGTAATGCTGTTCTCTTCTGCTCTTAATATCACGTGGGATCAGAGTAGTGTATTTTTTGGAGTCACATTTTGCATCATGATGGAGTGTGAGTGGTTACACTTATCATGCTTGTCTCATGAAGAGTGACAGTGTGTGGTATTCAATAGCTCAGTTCAAAACTCGCTTCCTTCTCCAATTGATTGTTCACAAGTTTGGTTTGGTTTGGTTACAGGCACCTTTTTGCTTCAGCTAAGCTGCCTGTGTAGGCGAGTACAGCTTTGTTACCCTATTCTATCCTAAATGCACTGTTTTAGCAAGCAATGCAATGTGATATGGGCATGGTAGACAGCTTATGTGGTTGCGAATCTCTGACAATAATTTGCTAGGAAAACCCAAGCTATATTAACGACTTGATCTTCAAGTCTTTGCTCCAAAATACAGAGAAAAAAACATCTTGCAGCACGCAATTTGGCAGCCTTCCAAATCTTTGGGACACGCTAGTGGCAGCCAAAACTGTTTACCATACTTGCCAACGACACAAACACAGCACTCCAAAACCATATTTTTCCCATTGAACTGGTAACTTACTTCAAGAGTGCATCAGCAATCACAATGCGCAGCAAGGGACGTGTATACACAAGTAATGATACATTGCAAAGCTTGGGAATTGCCTTCAAGAAAATGCATTGAGCAACAGATGTCGACCCATAGAGGAGAAAAGAAGCAAACCAGATGTCAGACCGCCAGAAAATTAATCGCAGGCGCACAAAAACACTGGCCTGGAAATTCATAGAGAAAGGACCGACCACTTAAAACAACGAAATCAGACGCATACAGATTGAACATTACAAAGTCTAAATAGAAAGTCCCTGCAACAATGAGGAAAACTAGTGTAGCCCAAGTTCAAGGCATCATTTTGACACCTGGATGCTCCAAAGACCCTCACAAATAAGGAAGGGTCAGCAGTTTGATGCAAAATGAACGAAATGTAGGCTCAGTGCAAGCATAAATCTTTCAGAGTGCATACTTCAGACTGGAAATTCTGATCATGGTCGTCACCACAACTTCCGTGCAACACTTTTAAAACAATGATAAGGATGTGTAGGTACAAAGTTGATCTACGAGGTACATTGCATTGTTGGTCCTTAATTCAAAATCAACATGGCCATCATAGCATTTCTTTAGAGATTGTGCATAAGATAATAACTTGCGGAGAAACAACGATTTGGGCACCATTTCATCCTTTGTCAACCTCATCGTGAGCAGGCTAGATAATAATCTTCCAGTTGTGGAGAAGCAGGCAGATCAATAACAATGGTAGAGCTCCACGTTTTGCTGCACATGGAGAAAGGAGAGGATAGCAGTGGATGAGACGATGCTAACATCGGTAGTTGGTGAGATGATGCAAACAAAGGAAGAAGGAGAGGAGAGCAGCGGATACTCACATGAGGCATAGATTTCAAAGGCTGATGCTGAGTGATACTTAAACAAGGATAGTCCATGAATGGGAGTAATCCACCTGTAGAGTTTGTCCCACCAAGCATCTGAATTGCCAACCATTTCAGGCCCTCGAAAAAGCAAACAAGGGAATCCCAGACATCGAGCAGTGCTCTCAGGATTCGTAAAGAAAAGGATTTAGAGGTTGATAAAGTCTGTCAGTCAAAGGAAGTGATCAGAGGAAACCTGCATAGACCGCCTCCGCACCCACATTCATGAACATGCTCATGCGCATGCACATGCGTGTGATACATGCATATATGCTCAAGCACGGACATATCCTTCATGAACTTAAGCAAATATCCCCCGTGTTCCTTAAGCACATGCCTGCGTAAACACAGTCCGCACCACACAAGTAATCCTGCACATGCCCTCACAAGCAATCATAAGTTTATCATAAAAGTTATGAAACACACTTTGTCTTGCTCATGGACTCACATCAACATCTCTACCGGCCGCAACACCAGTGCTTTCATATGATTCCTCCCGGCAACATGCTTTCTTTGAACGTGTGCTCTCCATTATGTACGCTCTCCATGCAATGCTCACATCTTAAGTGTGTGTGCTCTATGTAACTTTTGCGCTCGCAAAAGCACCACACACAGCAGACGTGGCACTAAAAGGAACACTCTTAATCCCCACAATGCTCACAAAAGCACCACACACTCCGTAGCACACGCGCTCTCCACACTGCCTGTGTGAGCACTCACCGCAATGCCCTTCAGGTTGTACGGTCCCAAGGGAGTTGCATGCACATATCTGTCTGGGGCTTGCCAGATCTTCACACACACACACACACACAGACACACACACACACAAACCTCCCACACTGCCTGCGCACACACTCACCGCAATGCCCTTTGGTTAATGCGGTCCCAAGGGAGTTGCGTTCACATATTGGATCTAGGGGCCGCCTGACATTCACACACATTTTTGGCACTGCCTGGGCACACACTCACCGCAATGCCCTTCAGCTGGTACGGTCCCAAAGGAGTTGCATTCACAAATCGGATCTCAGGGCTTGAATCGTTGCTCAGAGTTGTGCCAGCCTCAGCATTGTCCTCCTGCCCTTCCTCCTTAGCCTCCACAATAGTTGGATCAGGTTTGTTGATTTCTTGGGCAGCTGTCTCCCAGGCGCCCTCTGAACACCACACCTGGAACACGGGAGGGGGGTTTAAAAAACAAGGTGAGCCTGTATATAGGGTATTCTCTTCCAGTTTCCTCGTTGGGGAATGCATCTGAGCTGCAGATTTCTTGAGTAGCAGCCTCCCAGGCACCTTCTGAACCAAAACTGCAACACCGGAGGGTATACAGCAGGCAAGGTGAGCCCACAAGTAAGTAGACAAGATGGAGAGGGTGCAACAGGTGAGGGTAGAGCCTGTAATACATGATCTGCAACATGGAAGGGGGGGTGGGTGGGTGAGCAGGAGGGGCAGCCCTTGTACCTCTAAAGCTAAAAGCAACTGACTTGTAGGAGCAACGTTCAGAAGAAACAGGGGTCTAGCCTTTGAGGGTCTTGATTCCGTGCTTCATGACAGCTAGCACCCACACCAGCAAGAGTATCAAAGCGCTGAGGGCAAAAAAAACAATGCTTGGTGCATGCTGCTGCCGAGAGACTGAGTGACAGAGCACACTTGTTGGTCTGACCCTAGTCATGCAGTCAAACCAGATACAGTGGACTACCATGCATATGATTGCAGGCTTACTGTCACTTACTGCCACTCTGGCATGAAACAAATTCTGAAGTGCAAAGGCACAGAAATAAGTGCGTCCCAGAATGTGCAGTCAGAATCACCTGACCACACTTGGCCACGCTGCTTATCCGCGCAGCCCGGTTCATGACCTGTTAAAAACATGTGCAGGCGTATGTGCTACGCGTGAATGGCAGTTGCTTGTCATCTTCCTGGGAATGTTGTGAAACATGTGCGCTTGCTCAAGCGCAACCACCAAGGAACCAAGGGAACTCTTTGCAACTCGACAGAAGGATAGACTCATCACGACATGATTAGTTAATCCTTGTGGACATTATGAGGTTAGTATATAACAATTGGATGCAAGGAGAGGAGGGCAGGTCAGAAATTTCAGGTTTTAGCTGAGCCACCCTTCTGATTTTATGGACCATTTCCATGGAAATTTTACAGAATATTGGAATCCTGGGGTCGTCTCAACAACTAAGACACAGTGGGGGTTTGGTTAGTAAGCTTGATGTCCCAGGGGAGGGAGGTGTGAGGGGGGAAGCCTCTCAGAAAGAGTGCCTAGCCCTGTGCTTGAAGGCCACAGGACGCATGAACGACAGACTTGCATCACACTCACCCAGACTTGCACTTGTTGACTGATTCAGACTTACAGGGCCTATCCTAAGCAACATAGGAGCACAGGCAAGGATACCACGCAGCAAGAACGCAAGAAATGGGATTCCTTAATATCACTTAAAGGCGCTGGACTGATCTTAATAGCACTCAAAGGCGGATTTCTTAATATCACAAAGGCACTGGACTGATGTCCTGCACATGAACGCGCCAGGATTGATTCTGCGTCATAAATTGCCAGCAATATTGTCCCTTGCAAAACCTTTGCATGCAGAGGGATGGAGAGTTGAGATTGGTACAATTTGGCTCCTTGCCTGAGCAGGGCACAAGTGGGGTAGGGGTTGGTGGTGGGCCCGGGGAGTCCTACCCCAAAATTGGACACGACGTCCTCATAACCTCCTCAACTTGCTATCCTTCTCTATGGACATGATGTAAGATTCTTTCCTAGGGGGTGGAGGGTGGGGAGGGTAAAGAAGCCAGTGGCTTCAAGCCACACTTGATGGGCTATGGCTGCAAAGTTTATGCTTGGTGCATACTGCAGTGGTTACCCTGCTTTACAGCACTCACGCTCACTCACCCTGCCTCGAAATGTCACCCGAGCTGTTGCTGCATGGAGGTCTGCCTTCACAGCACCCCAATCGATGCCCACCTGTGTGTGTGTTGTGTTGTGGTGTGTATGTGTGCGTGTGTGTATGTGTGCGTGTGTGCGCGCGCGCGCGCGCGTGTGTGTGTGTATGTGCGTGTGTATGTGTGTCAATGTGCCAGGGTACATAACAGAGCAAACCATTGCAATTTAGGAAACGTGGTCACTGTGAGACAAAAATGCTGTGAAGCCTCCAAGTATCAGGTCAATGTGTTGTCTGTACAAACCCTGCTTTGTTATATGATGTGGTCCTACAAGCCTTCCAAGTCAAGAACCTGGGAAGCTTGTTGCAGATGCCCAAGCAGACGTCCCGTGCGTTATAATGTTTGTGGCAGCAGGGGTGATGCGCAGTTTCATTATCAAGCAGCGTCCTTCTCTCACAATGACCATGCTTCCTTATTTGCGCAGCTTCATTATCAAGCAGCATCCTTCTCTCACAATGACCATGCTTCCTTATTTGCGCAGCTTCATTGTCAAGCAGCATCCTTCTCTCACAATGACCATGCTTCCTCAATTGAATTGGTTTTGTTGTCAAGCAGCATCTTCCTCTCACAATGCACATGTTTCTTCAATGGCAATAGTTCCTTTTGTTATGCATTGTGGTACATCACGATGCTGCAGTCATGAGCAGCACCTCCTTGAGCAGCAGCAACGGGCTCTGAGAAGAACACCCATCCACCGGTGACAGGACATCCATCCATTGATGACAGAAGCAAGTCAAAAGGGTCACATGGGTTCGGGATTAAGAAGCAGGAGACAGACCATCGCACAATCTTTGGGAGAAGAAGGGGGGGCATAGCTTGGACTCAGCAGGCAAGAGACAACCTGCATACCTTCATCCTAAGGCCACGGAAGAACAGCACCCTCTCAGATTGCAAATGTGGAAAGGAGGCTGAGGGCATGACGGAGCCTATGCTGGACACCTGTTCATCCCTTTCAGCGTTTGGAGGGACGCTGTGGGATTTGGAGCAGGGGTTGGGGTGAGAATGAGCGAGGAGTGGCTTGGAAAGATGCAGCAGTTTAGACATGGATGAATGCACAGACCATGAGTAATCCAATGAATGGATTTCATCAAACAAGTGAATGACCCAATGCATGATCCAGTGCACAAACGCGCAGTTGCTTCGTTGGATGAAGAGTGTGAGTATGGAACAGAAAGAATGCACAGTATAGAACAAAAGGTGCGATGCCCAAATCAGAAATTGCAGACTTACTTTAGCAGACTTACTTCAGAAAAGATGAAGACGAATTGCGACTTATGTTTCTCCTCTGCATTGGCATAAAATACTGCTCCTCGCCAAACTCTGTCTCCAGAAGCTCAGCTGGCCAGTCGGCATTGAGGCAAGCTTCTATGCACTCCAGGGCCCACCTGTAAAAAGCATCGTGCAGCAAAATAAAAAGGGTCAGGACTCCCAGGCCCACCCTTCAGAGCATTCAGAGAACATAATTTAGCTCTAGCCTTTGCGCATAAACAAGCCACCCATCAACAGCCCCTACAAGCATTAAAAGAACAAAGACAACGTCCTGGTTCACACCTTCAAAACCCACTTCCCTCGAGGATGAAAGACAAAAGTCTGAAAGACAAAAGTCTGTCACCAAGTTACGCATTGGTGTTTGCCATTTTGTTGGCTTGCTGCTACACTGATGGCGTGCACTCTGAAGGCAAGCAGGGCTGACGTGCACTCTGAAGGCAAGCAGGGCTGACGTACACTCTGAAGGCAAGCAGGGCTGACGTGCACTCTTAAGGCAAGCAGGGCTGACGTGCACTCTTAAGGCAAGCAGGGCTGATGTACACTCTGAAGGCAAGCAGGGCTGACGTGCACTCTTAAGGCAAGCAGGGCTGACGTACACTCTGAAGGCAAGCAGGGCTGACGTGCACTCTGAAGGCAAGCAGGGCTGTCAAGCTTGCTGCCCTGATAACCTGTGCTACAAACAGACTTTCAAGACCCAAATCATTTACAACAGGAACATTCATAGTTCGTTATTCCTGATGAAATTTTAGAGAGGCCCTTGCTAGCTTGCTAATAAGGGAATCTGTCCTAAATGTACGAGGCCTTCTTGGCTGGCGTGGTCCTCCCTTTTCTTATGTGATGGCAGAAAAGGGCTGCAAGAAGGCTGCAAGGCATAAACCATAGCCTGCCCTACAAACGCAGACTAGCACAACCAAAATCTTTACAGTGAGAAGTTTCCGTGCTTTGTTGTACCTGATGGCAGAAGAGGGCCGCGAGAAGGCTGCCAAGCACAACCCATCCCCAGCTTCCACCAAGTAACCCCCCCGCCTGCAGATGACAAACATCAGCTGCTTCTGTCAGATGGCTGCAGAGGAAATTGAGGCACAAAGCCACAGATGCAGAGGTTTGGCGCAATGCGTGCAAAAGGCATCCTCTGTGAATCGCTCGAGAGCAAATGCAAGCTCATGTAGGAGGGCAGGGACAAACCATTGTGAAAGGGCAAGCGCAAATGATGCACCGCACTGTGGGCCCCAGTGCTTAACCAAACAAAACAGACGAGCAAGTAGAGAAAGCATGCCATGTCTGTAGCTGAAACACTGAAAGCAAAGAAGGACAGGCTGTTGTCCATTTTTGCTTCATGCTCGTCAGAAATTTCCTTAGTTGCTGGGCGGTTGATGTCAACCACGCGGTTGACATCACCTGCATCAACCGTAGTCCACTGAGGAAATCCTAAAAGCCATGAGATCAACTTATTCAGCATCAGACTTTGCTTAATGTCATCTTCAGTGAATTGCTTACAGCTGAAGGACACCAGTCAGGGACAAAGAAGATACATAGTACGATTCGAATTTCTTGCCTTAGTTGCTAACCATTAGAGAACTTATCAAGTGGTTGAGTGGATCAGTGGTTGTCTATAATCACTTTGCTATACAAATAACTTTAATACATGAACGCGGGTACTTATCAAAATGAAGAAGGGACCTTGCTAACTAGCTAAGTAGCTAGATCATATCTGCAGCTTAACATTTCCATGCAATTAAGATTACAATGCATGAAAACACAATTTTTACGCAAAGGAGCAAGGGGCCCACTTCACGACATTTAAATTTCAAATTATGACTTCCTCCGAAATTATGATAACATGAGAAATTGTTTACGGTATCATTGATGTGCTGAAATTGACCATTAAGAGAGTTCTTGGCATCAAAGCACGCAAGTCAAGAACACATATCAAAAACATTCTTATTTTTGTTTTACTTTGGTGTTATGACCAGCGAGTGAGGACAGACAGGGCAGTTAGAATATTTAGGTTGCAGTGCTGGTTCATCCCTTAAAAAATATAATGTTAGAGTTTACAGACACCATCTGAGCTACGTAAGGATTCAGAAACGGAACATCTGGTGGACGACGAGAGCAAGCAGGCAGCACCGCAATTCATTACATGAACCGCAATATATTTCAAGCAGAGGGATGAGGAACTGCTTGTGAGCAGTGCACGCAAAGCGCGCTTTCAGGACGCTACTGTCAACACGGTTACAAATTACAACTTAGCACACAGACATGCGCACGCGCACACACAATACACATACACACACGCGCGCGCACACATGCACGCAGCAGCAGCACACCCTCCCACACATACGCACACATGCGAGACGCGAACATGTGTGTGCATAAATGTATGTGTGTGTGTGTGTTTGAAGAGCCTGTAGGCAGACTGCACGACTAGCCTCCACTTAAGCTGAACTGCGCTCAGAACACCAATCTGGAGGCTCTCCTTGTCAGGCCAAGTGCATTGGTTTATATATATGATTTCCAATGAGCCCAGATGGAGTTGTTCTTGTGCAGCTAGTCCTATGAAGCCCGGTTGAATTAGTTCATGTGCAGTTGACAATCCAGCTGACAAACAACTGAAGTTGTACAGTTGAAACACATGCAGTTGAACAAGGGTTGACACGGTTGACGTCAACCGTGCGGTCAGTGCAGTTAATCTCAACCGCTCATCAATTGCGTGCATTCAAACCGCGCACTTGCAGTTGTTACTGGATTATCAACCGCTCATTAAGCGCCATTGATATCAACTGAAAGGTCTGACGCTCCATGCTTCATGATTCCATAGTCTTCAAAACATAGATCATCTCTTGCTTCGACAACGTTGCTCTGTATCCCTACTTAAAGTAGGAGAGCAAAAGCCGCGTATTTAAGCGGTGACACACTTGGTTACAGTGCCTTGCACTAAGCCACTAAGTCACAGCGCCTTGCACTGAGTCACTCAGTCACAGCGCCTTGCACTAAGTCACTAAGTCACAGCGCCTTGCACTAAGTCACTAAGTCACAGCGCCTTGCACCACAGCTAAGCCCCAAAGAAAGGATTGGGAGCATCTGCTCCCATGCATGCGCTGTCACACACTAGCTTCCTAATACACACAAAGACACACATGCAGTCTTCCGCTTCGTTTCTGGTGCCAAAGCACTGGGGAAGATGCACATGGGTAGCATTGGCCAAAGTATCATGCCTATTCTGTGTTTGGCGCATGTCCAGTGCTACAAACTCTGTATATATGTTGTATATTATTACGCATAAAGATGTGGAATTGGCCAACCCTTCCCATGGGCGGATGCGTACCAACGCACTTGGTCAGGCTGCTTTGCCCCACAGAATTTTCACTTGTCACAGAGAAGGTAGTGCGCATCTGCCCTTGCTGGTGTATATCACGCACTTGATCAGGATGCCCTGCACAGTGGTATGCCACAGCTCAAGCGCAGCTGCCGTCACATCAGGGTTCCACAGCTCCAGGGCCTGCATGCATGTGTGTGTACCATCATGTGGGGAGAGGAAAGGAAGTGCACAGTGGTGTGCCACAGCTCAAGCGCAGATGCCGTCACATCAGGGCTCCATAGCTCCAAGGCCTGAACATGTGGAGGAACATTTACATACGTGTGCTTTCATATGTCTGTATGAAAATGTGAGGAAACATGGAGAGAGGAGTCTGGTGCTTAAACAACGAACCGTGTAGCGCATGTCCAAGAAGCTTTGAGTCAGAACACTGACTTAGAGGTAACTCACGCTCATGAAGCACGTAGCTGCTGAGTTTGGTGCTTCAAACACTAAGAATAAATTGTCGCCAAGTCTGCAGGCACCTCCAACACAGGGAACACTTACCTTCATATAGCTCACGTTCATGAAGCAGATTGCGGCTGAATTTGAAGGCGCCTCTAAAAATCCATGGGAGAGCTGGTGGATAGAGCGCACGGGGCCCAACTGTGCGGCACGATGCACAAGCTGGCGCGGCAGCACCTGAGTATTTACAAGCATGTATGTATGTATGTATGTATGTATGTATGTATGTATGTATGTATGTATGTATGTATGTATGTATGTATGTATGTATGTATGTATGTATGTATGTATGTATGTATGTATGTGTTTATGTATGTTTGTATGTATGTATGTATGTATGTATGTATGTATGTATGTATGTATGTATGTATGTATGTATGTATGTATGTATGTATGTATGTATGTATGTATGTATGTATGTATGTGTGTATGTATGTGTGTGTGTATGTATGTATGTATGTATGTATGTATGTATGTATGTATGTATGTATGTATGTATGTATGTATGTATGTATGTATGTATGTATGTATGTATGTATGTATGTATGTCTGTCTGTCTGTCTGTCTGTATGTCTGTATGTATGTGTTTATGAGCTCATGTATGTTAGCAAGTGCACGAGCTGGCGCAGCAGTCTCTGCGTTGTGTTTTTACTTTTTGTGTGTTTAAAGTATGTTTGGTACATGGCCAGCGCCCAAGTAAGCATGAGCTGATACAGCAAAGGCACCTGCGTGTGCATGCACTTATAAGTTATATTTATGCACGCTTGCACTTGATGACAGATGGGAAAACAGCAAGACAGTTCCCATGAGCCCTGTCTAGGAGAAGGCAAGGACCTGCAAGCATTTGATGAACAATTTAAAGACAGCAAGAGAATTCCCATGAACCCTGCCTCGGAGAGAACATAGATCTGCAAGCGTACCTATAACAATGTACACCTATTGGAGCAAAGCCCCCCCGGGCACAGCAAAAGTTTGTCCAGTAACAATTAGAAGGATAAAGCCTCCAGCCGCCCAGGCCAACCCGATTTCCAACCCAATTTAAGGCTGAGATGAACATCTTCCTTCCATTGCGGGACCTGCTCCTTTGCATACTGCTTTCTTGATTCTAACAATGCGAACCTAATTGAATCTCATTTCAAGATCATCTATAAAAAAAACAAATTGAATGAACCCATATCATTTTCTTGGCCCCAGAACATCCAGGAAAGGCCCACAACTCTGTTCTGGCAACATTTTTGTTCCCTAATTTTAGCATTTTTGAACTTTGCTATCATCCTGGCGCCATACAAAATCCTATCACTGTGCTGCGACTACATGCGCGTAAAACATGTATTTCCTTTGAGGGTGTTTTTGTGGAAATGCGGTCTTTCTGAAAGCTGGGGGAAGGATGGACACAAGCTCCCCTCCCCCTGTATCACCCACAGATGGCCCATGTCGAAGAATAAGGAAAAAAGAAAGGTGCATGGAATGGCCTTTTGTTTAACAGCTGGTGTCATTAACAAGTTAGGTTGTCCCCACAATCAGACCCCCACCCTGACAGTGTCACCAAGGTGATCATGCATTCTGCAAGCAACTTTGTTTACCTTGAGCATACCAAACATACTCATTGTGACTGTGCTTTAGAATTCCAGCCCCCTGCATGTCAGCAAGATGCTCCAACTTGCAGGGAACATTCGTTAGGAGAATACTAATTGTTTCCATGGACTCTGGAGCTCTGCAAGCAACAACCAAACCAACTCCTCTCTTCATTCAATCTCCTCATTGCAGGCACCATGTTGCTTTGTGTGTTTGAACCATGTCGGCTAGTGCAGGTTGCATTGGAAGAGCAAAAGAAGTACGGAAGCATGGGTCATTTGAACATGTTTCAGCTCATGCTGGGCTCTTGCTTGGCTGAAGCTCACATTCTGCACACGTGCACAACACAATATTTCATTAAATCTTACGAGCCTCTGGACTCCAGCATGAGGTACCAGTGGATCCAAGAGTGACTTGCTCCAAGCTTCATAAAGCGGGCGCAAGAACTCACACATACATAAACACACACACACACCTGGTAGAGCTGCAAGCAAATCTGCTCCTGGCCCTTGCCCAAAACATGCTCGCCCATAGAAGCAACCAACAGCTTCTTCTGCAGCAGCTTGGCAGGGATCTGTGCAAAGGAGTTGGAGATCAAAAGGTGCATGTATGTGATATATTCCAAACGAATAAGCAAGAGGCTCTACACAAGTCAGCAAGTGCCTGAGGTGGAAACGTAGAAACCCTCAAGTGCCTCTGTCCAGAAGTTTCTTGGCAAGGCAAAACCAACATTTCAGATGTCTGTCCGTCTCACTGGATGTATAAGGGAATAATCTTCCACTGGTCCACTACTCTTCAACACTCCTATGCAGATGACAGAAACAGGAGCTTATGAGATGATGTGCAACAAACGTCAACCAATAACACCCTTGAGTTTTCTGTGCCTTTCTGGAGCTCCAGAAAGAAAATATGCTGCAGAATCAAGTTTATGCTGACCTTCATCAATGAAGGATGTGGGAAAAACACCAGATGGGGTCATCTGAGGCCTGAAAACAGTATCTTTTGCATGCTCCCTGCATATGTGTGCCCCAGCTGGCTATTTTCAAGCTAATGTTCTTCTGGTAGTTTCACAGGCTTTCCGTAGCACTAGGGTTTGAAAGCGGGCAGTTAAGGCACACATGCCAATGAGCTACGGCGCACACTCTAGTTTTCACCACCAGATCTCCATTCCGGACCACCTACTTCATCAAATTGGGTAAATTTTAGCAATTTGGAGTCCTTGTAGAAAAAGAACACAATTGCAAAAGAATGCTGTTAAAAGTTTCAGTGGGTCTTGATGTAACTCCACGACCAGTTCGAATGGTCCCCCCAAAATAATTAATTTAGTTCGAATGGGTCTCCAGGAATTAATATTTCAACTCGAAGGGGGTTCGATTGGCTCACGGCTGGTATTAATTTCTCAATACGAATACCCAATTTGAATCTTGCTGCAAGGGCTGCTGCTGGTGCTGCTACTGCTTGCTGCTGCTGCTGCTGCTGCTGGAGGGCTGCTGATGCTGTTGGAGGTTATGCTGATGCTGATGCTGCCACTGGGAAGCTTGCACAGGCCTGGAGGAGCTGTCAGAAGTGGAATTACATGAGAGAGGGGGAGCCACAAAAGGTTACAACCTTTTATACATATGCACCCAAGAGGTTGAATATGCACCCAGGAATGTGCATTCACAACAGAATTCAGTTGCGCCCCCGCGCGCGCGCGCACACACACACACACACGCCTCACAGAAGCTCGTCTGTGTCATCAGAGTAGCATAGGGCATGCCTTGCATCGTTTGCATTGCCAACATTGGCTGGTTCAGCCTGGAGATCATCATGCATTGCCGCATTAACATCGCCAGCATTCAGTGGTTCAGCATCGCAAACACTGGAGCCCATGCATGCAACATCAACCGAGCTGTCACCTTGAGGACGCCCCACGGAGTTCTTCTGCTTCACTGGCTGCGCCTTCATGGATGCCTGGGCCATGGCAAGCTTGTTCAGCCAACTAGCTAAGGGGTTGGAGCTTGAGCTGGGGGCCTATGAGGCCATTTTCAGCACTTACCTGTTTCAGCCCCGAAATTAATTAGTTTCTAATTCGAACAGAATTCGAACGCTCAAGCAATAATTAATAAAAAAACCGAATTTGGAGTTTGAACGCTCCATAATTAATTAATTTTCGAACTGGTCGTGGAGGTACGGTAATAGTAATAAATAGATAAATAAACATAAATAGTAAATATATATACATATACCGTACCAGGTGACCATCCCGCATTCCTTTTCATTATTAATTTTGGCAATCCTGCACATTCCGTCAGGGGCAAATAACCCCTTCCTACCCCTGAACATCGACAAAGTTTACCTGCATGTATGGACAACAGGATTAACATACAGAACCTGCCGTTACAGGCAGGCTTGGTAGAATTGCCTGCCTCTGTCAGATTTACAGGTCTTTGGATAGAAGGTCTGCCTAGACATGCATAAAGCCATGATGCTCACCCAACTAAAAAAAATAAATTCCTCACGCAGCTCAGTCTGTAAAAAACGCGCACTTGCACTTGACGAAGATGTTTTCACATTCCATGCATTTGCTTGCCCCTAAACATGCCCTAGTCACTCTCTTCTTCCCTGTCCTGTCCCTAGCGCTGCTGCTGCTGCTGCTGCTGCTGGACCCCCTGTGTCTCTCGTTGCTCCCTTGCTTTGCTGCCTCCTCACGCTGCTGCGCAAGCTTCTCGTGGAACTTCTTCCTTGCCATCTGCTCCTCGCCCTGCCTGTGAAGGAGCTGTGCGAGCCAAGCTGTCAAAAACGCCCCTCAGGCTTTTCGGGGCCTTCCTCTCTTTTACACCTCAATCTTTCTCACAAATACTTATTTCCTCCTTTCCCGCACCTTCCTGCAGCCCACCAAATAATTATTTATAGGTTGTCCAGCAGTTATCTCATAACCCTCAAAAACATTATCTTTGCAGGATGAGCAAAAGGTAGTACGGCATTAGAAATATTCATTATTAGAATTGTATAAATAATTTAAATATAATTAGTTATATGTTATATATTATTCCAGAAAAAGAAAAGATTGGGGCCGGACAGACCAGTGGAGATTTCGAGTCCAGACACATATACACACATGCACGCACACGTACAATTACACACACATGCACGTATGCACCCTTGCACGTACATGAAGTTGGCCGATTGCAGGCTTTGTTTGCACCCTCCTGAGCTTTCCCTGCCTCCAGACATCACTCTTCATGACTGGGGGGGGGGTTGGGGTTGTAAATTGAATTCCCCGGTCCGGGAATCCCTCAAGCCGGAAACGTTATTTTCCCAAAATGACATTTGAATCTCTAGATTGCCCACCGGAAACAACTTATTTATTTTCCGGGACGCCTTCTCCATTCTCCGAAACCACTGGACCACTGGAAACCACGGTATATAAATCCACTCGACTTCCTTCTTTCCTTTCTTTCAATAAGCAGGATATAAGCATATTACAAGAAGATTGCAAAATCAATATTTGGGTGTGAAAACTGTACCCAGGGTGGAGGTTTGGATGATATTTGGGTGATCTGAGGCCAGGGGAGTAATCTGGGGTCTCTGATTATCATCAAATTTTGGTAATGGAAATATACATTTTAAAACGTTGGTCGCCACGATTAAAGTTTGAGAGACATGAGAAAGAGCATGTCCTGCAATACAGGCCAGCTGAATTCCTCTGGAAAAACACATTTTTTTTTTTATTGTGCAGCCTTTGGAGGCCGCATCCGGGGGTGGAGTGATAGGGCAGGGAGTTGGCAATGATGCTATAGTGCAGCATGCTCACCACCATTACCAAGACTTGCTTCTCCACAAGGAGACGAAACATGTTTTTGAGAAATCTTTGAACATTGTCTATATAGACAAACACAATGATTGGTGTTATCACAGTGATAGGGCAGATTCGGCAGTGATGCTCCAATGCAGCATGTTCCCCTCAAAACGTGATCTGCTCCATTCTGCTCACTGGGCGTGCCACCAAAGACCTCACTAGATACTCTGACTTTGCTAGAGCATCTGACACAAACATGCTGCAGAAACGAGCCTCAGTTGACCTTCACCAACGAGGGTCCGATCAACCAAGACTTTCCTCGAGGGGGGGTCTTGTCAACAGAGTTTGATCATAAGAGGGTCTCACCAACGAAGGGTCTTAAAAGAACCAATGAAAGCTTTGTCCTTGTAAGCCTGATTCAGGAGGAGGCAATAGGGCGGACTTGGCAAATATGCTTGCATAAAACACGCTCCCCTCAATGCGCTCAATGTGCTACTGGTGTACCTGCTGGAAGGTCTCTGGAGAGATGAGCACCATGCCACCCTGAGCGGCATCCACCACAGCTCTAGCGGCAGCCATGGCTGGGCCAGAGTACTGCGCACGGCCTGCAAGCAAATCAACAGGTGTGATCCTTGAGCCACTGGCACTAAAGATCCAACAAATGCACGTTCACCATAGCTTTGGCGGCAGCCATGGCTGGGCCAGAGTACTGCACACGGCCTATGCGGAAATCAACAGGTGTGATCCTTGAGCCACTGGCACTAAAGATCCAACAAATGCACGTTCACCATAGCTTTGGCGGCAGCCAGAGTACTGTGTACTGCTTGTATGCAAATCAGCAGGAGTGATTTCTTAGTGACTGGCAAGGAGGGAAAACTATTTTACACCAGGAGACGCGTGTAAGTGAAGGCTTAAAACCCCCTGATTGATGACTTGATCAATCACATCTAACTACATCATCAGACTTATTTGCAACTGAGTCATTTTGTTCTGGATGTTTGGTATGCTCTGCTGCAATTGCATCTTATCCTCTACACTCCAAGGAGGGGGTGTGACATTTACATGCAACCAAAAGGCATTCTAAATCGCGGTTGCCAGCCCTCTCATTTAGGTTACTGTCGCGACATGACATCCTAAAAGGTGTGCAACGGCTGAAATTAAAACAGCCAGTTAATCTACATGAGTTACTGATAGCCTTGCTGCTCTTGCCCTTCTTGTGCACGTCCGCTCCTCCCTTGAAGCCACACCACCCATGCGCACTCTCATACCCTAAATGGCAATGCCACACACCTTGGGCACCCCTCATTTGCACGTCCTCCTGTCGCTCCACTCCTGATGCCACACCCATGCGCACACGCAGCCCCCGCAACACCAGCAAACGGCCGGGCCCAGGCGTGAAGGTGCGCGGCATGGTCGCCAGAAACTGCTGGCCGACTGTGAGCTCTGTAGAGGTACGTGGCGTGTTAGCTTGGACATTTCTGGGGATAGTTGGGAGGAGGCGGGTGGGGGCGGCCCTGTCAATCCTGGGCTGCGAGCATAAGGCAGGCACCCTGGCGTCCAGGTTGGCCTTGCCCTTATCACTGCTGAAAACAGCAGGCTTGCTGGCAGCTGTGTGTGTGGTTAGAATTTTAATGATGCAGCGGCTGTCCTGTCTTCCGCTCCCAGGCTCAGACGTTCTGGATGGTACGAGTTTGCTGCCATTGTGCTCTGTGTCAGCGTTTGAGGTAAGCACTCCAGAAGAGGAAGTTCCTGCTGTAAAAGGGGATTCGTCCACAGGCGATGATCCAAATATGCCCAGTGGGGACGCGCGGAGATCAGCAAGGACGGAGTTTGAAGGATCGCCATCAAGAGAAATATGGTCGGGGAGGATAGAGAATCGCGAGGGAAAGCGCTTGACAAGATCTGCACAGTCAAGCCCTGTGTCCTTGTTCTCTTTGCGCCCTTTGTTCAGGTCTCCATTGTTGGTGGCAGTACTCAGCAGGGCAGCATCAAAAGCAAGCAGCCCACTAGACTTTCCCCTCTGCTGGCAAACCTGTGTGTGCAGTGTGCGCAGGTGTGGAAGAATTGAGGCCTGGGTGTTCATGCAATTATAAGGTGTGCACGCGGATGGGTACACATTTCGGTGGGCCTGAGTTTGATTGCTCTTGCCAAAGCTGAAGATGTGTAATGTAAGCAGCGTGGCAGCAGGCGCGTCAAGAGTGTTTCAGAGGATCCCAGCAAATGTTGAAACAGAGCAATCCGTGCTGATTAAACAAACGGAAGCACTGGTTCAACAGTCAGTATGTGGTAACTATGGCACTGAAACCACTATGGCGCTGAAACCATTGTGCGACATCAAGACCGGAGCAAAAGTGCTTTCATTGTCCATGTGAATCCTCAAAAGCTAGCTTTCAGCAACCCATGTGAATCTTTAGAAGCTGGCTTTCAGCACACCATGGTCATTGTTGCAACCCACAGCCATGCTAATCCACGCATGATCATGGTTGCAACCCATAGCCATGATAATCTACGCATGATCATGGTTGCAACCCACAGCCATGCTAATCTACGCATGATCATGGTTGCAACCCACAGCCATGCTAATCTACGCATGATCATGGTTGCAACCCACAGCCATGCTAACGACACAGCAAATGTTTGTAACTCCGGCACAATCGCTCACGATGCAGCACAAATGCTGTCGTGTCGCATCAAATACAAATGATGCAGCACAAATGCCAGGGTCACAGCAAACACTAATGATGCAGCACAAATGCCAGCGTCGCAGCACATGCTCACAATGCAGCACAGATGCTTTATGTCGCAGCAAATACTAATGATGCAGCACAGTTGCGCTGATGCTGATGCTCTGCACATCATGCTGATGCTGATGCTCCACTCATCATGCTGATGCTGATGCTCTGCACATCATGCTGATGCGGATCCACATATCATGCTGATGCTGATGCTACGTATTTGACCCAGGCTGCTCTGCATCCCAATGCTGTTATGTGCTGCAAGTGCTCAGACTCTGTGCCTTGAGTATTCCCTGATATATGAGATTCGTGCAATACTTGAGGGCTTGCATTCCATCAACAGCAACATGAATCAAGCCCTGTCTGTGCTTTTTCCATCGTCTGGACAACATGAGCCCTCTTTGATGCTCTCATTTTGTGGATTCCTCATCTTTCCCAGATGTCCACCTTCAATTGTTAGGTACAACTTTCCCTTCAACACTTTTCAACAAAGATCTATGATTCTGTCTATCAATGCTTTTGCCCGCCTTGACAAGTACGCTCTGTATTGGCAGCAATTATGAGGACAAGCAGAGTCTGAACCCACAAACCTTTCTCTTTTGGCTTTCCCCTTGGGAGCCTCAAAATAATCACGACTTTCTGGGACATTCCACTCCGCTCAGCTTTGACCAACCAAAACAAGCGAACCTCATGAATTGTAAGCAGGTGCCTCAAATGGAAAAATGCATCCATGTGATAATCAATGCAAGGCGCTTTGCAGCCCTGTACCTCCAGTGAATCCCTCACCCACCTCTGGTGCAGGAGACTCGCTGCTCATTGCAGCCTTCCTCTCCTTTGTCCCACTGTCTGCAGGGAACACACCGGCTGCCCCAAGGATTTTTGGCCTGCTCTATTTTCACCCACCTCAAAAGCCGCGAAGAAACTTTCTGTAAGGGAACCTGCTTATAAGTTCTTCGTTGCTTTTACCATGCCACTCCCTAACCCACCTCAGGAGAGCCCTTGCAACTGGCTTCTGCTGCAGCTGAGTTTCTGCACGTAGAAGCGTCTGCTTCATCCGTCAGCCAGAGTCGGAGCGTGTTGAGGGGATGGGGTTGCTTGGCGTGTGCTTGCATCTCCTGTGAATGTTTGGATGCGTTCTTTGATGCATGTGTATGTGTGAGTGTGTGTGTAACACGTGAAGCAGATGCACACCAGCTATGTCTATTTTAGGTATGTCAAGCGTTGTGCGACGCAAACACAAGTTTTTACGCTGTTGATGTTTGTGTGGGCATGATTTGCATTTAGCATGACAGAGACAACACACACTCACATGAATTGAAAACTTATTTTACCTCAAAACTCAATGGCTTAGCGTTCGTGTGCGTGCGCGTGCAGGCAACACAAGGAGCACCACAAATCAAGGAGAATTAGGAAGTGTTTTTGGGGGGCTGGCCCTGACGGATATCCAGGCCATCATATAATAACAATGCGAAGATTAACATGCATCCTCCTCCTCCTCCTACTACTACTACTATTGCTGCTTTATTATTATAAGTATAATAAGTATAATAATATAGAATAAACAGAATAGAATAAACAGAACAACAGGAATAACATACATACTTATAAATACAATGAAATTGGGGGCCTGACCCTGACAAACATCCAGCCAATCCAAGGCAGCTGCCTGGTAATCTTGTAGAGCAGCAAGATGGTTGTCCGGGTCTGTGAGGCGGAGGGACTCCCGTGAATGCGACAACAACTTGCAGAATGTGTCGCAGAATTTGCACTTTGACCTGTAAGAGAAAGTGCAGCAAGCTGCAGCAGGTGCTGCAAAACTTGCACTTGAAGGGCCATGCCACAGCCTGGCCCTTAATTGGTCAACCATTAAACTTCCCTCCTCTCCTGACATGCACAAGAAAAGGTTGCAGCAGGTGTAGCCAAATTTGCCCTCGGAAGGCCATTCCACAGCCAAACCCTTGCAAACAAGCCACCTAAATATCACCATTTGGGACCTTTTGGCAACCAGGAGTTACAGAATGAAAAGGGCCGCAATATTTGTCTGCTCTTTCCACACCTGCTGCAAAGAACGGCACAGGCAAAAAGCTTTCAGCCTGGATAGGCTTCCTCCCTTGTTATTAGGCATAACTCGTGATGTCGACTGCGCTTGGGAGTTATGCCACTTGGAGAAGGGCTGCGTCAGCACTGATGTAGAGTCTACGGTCACGGCCACCTGAAGTCGAATGTGTAGTGGGTTGGGATTTTGGACGCGCACGTGGACACAAGTGTGTGTGTATGTGTGTATGTGTGTGTGTGTGTGCGCGCGTGTGTGTGGGACTGCGCCTGTCCAGCATGTCTTAACAAAATTCTTTTATCTAAGGAAGAGGGAGCACAAGCTGGCTACAAGCTGGCAAAAGTACACATTGTCTCAATTCGGCACTCCACCAACAGCAATGAAATAAGCAGAGCATGCAGAATTGAGAAGCCAGGGGACTCATTACATCTTTACTGAAGCACAATACCACTTCTTTTTATCACTGTCCTTACGGACAACAGACTTGATGGCCACAATTCTGCGCTATGCATACTCCAGTCACAGGTTGCTTGATTGTACGCCCACACACTTCAGTCGAAAATTGCATGCTCATATGTTTACATACTGCAGCCACAGGTCACTGACTCGTATGCCCACGTACTCCAGTAATAGGATGTTATAGGTAGACTTGGATCGTCCAGTCACGGTCCACACTTTTGATCAGGGAAAGCTTGACTAAATGTAGCAGCTATTTACATAACACATGCATGTGCACAGAATACAACATTTTCAGAGCAAGGAATATGTGCTTTTCTTTGCTTGAGTTCTAACCTTGCCTCAGCATGCTACACACCTGGAATGCTGCACTCGTGCTTCACGTATGTGCTGTTCTTTGCTTGAATTCTAACCTTTCCTCAGCATGCCACACACCTCAGGGCCTGACGTGTCCTGAAGCGCTGAGCTGAAATCTTGCTGCACATCTTCACTCTTTCGCAAGTGCTTCATAAAAGCACCTTGGTTCCGATCTGGCGTCAACGGCAGTGGTACATACACTGGGCGGCACGCCTGTGACAGCAACAAGTACTACCATTTATGGAGGCACATACACTGGGCGGCACGCCTGTGACAGCAACAAGTACTAGCATCTATGCGTGAGGGGCTTGATCGAAGGTCAGGGTTGAAAGAGATAGGCAAAGCTATGTTTAGGAGTCTTAACAGGAGGTAGGGCCAGAATCAATTCTGCCCTGGCACTTTGCACATTGTCCCCACAGCCCAACAGGGAGACTGGAGGTGGAAGAGAGCATGCCTTGTGTTCCAGTGTGTGCACAGTCATGTAAAAGAATTTCTTTGGGGCAAAAGTGATGCAAAGATCACAGAGATGGATCTACATTTGAGGAGAAGTTTGAGAAGTTTTCTCAGCATATCTTCTCAGCACATGGGTTGCTGCATTCAAGACAGACAACCGTGGACATGTACAACGAGGGCACGAACCAACCCTGATGGCACTCTCCTCCTTAGCCACAGTTTTGGTGCATCAACGTGAGGAAATGTGTGCAGACGCTAGCAAAAGAAACAAAAGATAAGAATAGGGCCTTGCTAGCTTTTTAGTCAGGGAAGCCTTAATGCACGTGGCCTGTGAGGACAGGCTATCAATTAGCACGCTGCAACGAGCTCTTATCGCTTCCAGCCTACACATGTCCCCCCTCCTAGCAAGCATGCAACAAAGGTTGGTGCTGCTCTCTCTTGCGGCAGTGCTTAAAATGAAGATGAATTCAAATGAAGAGTATTTGCATCCCACCATCCTCAAGAGTCCACGCTGGCTGGGACATAAATATTTGCATCCTAGGAGCTGCCCTGATGAATGAGCACACCTGAAGGGCAAGCACTTTTGCTTGCCCTTAAAAGTGCCCTGACGCAAAGGACAGCGGCATCCATCGAACATAGTAAATACAAGCACCTGCACCATAGCAGTCACAGTGCATGCATCCCAAGCTGCAATTGCCAATTAGATGGCATATAGCCATGTGATGGCAGTCAGAGTGTGTCTGCCTTGAGCTCCAGCAGCTGGACAGGCCATTCTGCCCACAGGGGCTCCGCTTTTTCAGACGCGGCACAGCTCAGCAGACAGTGCTCACCTCCAAATATTGGCAAATAACTTAAACAGCGTCTGTCTCAAACAAGTGGTATGCAGCTCACAAACAGCTTAGCAAACAGCAGTTGCCTCCATTTGTGCAGATGACTCGTGCAGATGCGGGCCACATAGTTCTGATGTGTGAATGGATCACACTATGCCAGTAACAGTGCATGCACCTCAAGCAACACCTAATCCCTCGGTTGCACAAAAGTGTGAGAATAGTAAAAGTGGCAACCACACTATGCCAATTATCATGTATGCATCTCAAGCAACGACTGACTCGCTTGAACCTACTTGCTTGGGCGTACAGCCGAGTGAGGACAGATAGATGTTATACGCATTAAGGAACTTGGAACTGACATGCAAAATGAGGTGAAACGGCATGATGCGCGCCTGCCGCAGATAACGGGTTCAATCCCGGCACTTTAATTAATCACAGGAGGAAGGCTGTCCCTTGAGCGAAAGAAGTGCGGGGCCAGGATAGCATGCCAGTTCAAGCATGCTGTGCCTCTGCCTTTTCCCATTGTAGTCTGCTGGACACGCTGATGTGTGCAAGGACATGTAGAAGCATGTCCCTCTGTGTGGAAGCATGCCCCTAGGTGGAAGCATGTTGCTCTGAATTGGATGGGCAGCAGGCGCCCGTCTTAAGCTCTAGCAGCTGAGCATGCCAACCCGCCTGCAGAAGCTCCGCAGCAAGCAGTGTTTGCTTTCAAACAGTGGCAAAAAGCACATAAACAGAGGCAAACAGCTCAGCAAAAGTATTTGCCTCCATTCTCGCAGAGGCAGCAAACAAGCACAGTGCCTACCTCAAGCTCCAGCAGCTGAGCAGGCCAATCTGCCAACAAGAGCTCCACTCGTGCAGATGCAGCAAACAGCAGGGCATCTGGGACGGCGTGGAAGGCAAGCACAAATGCATCACCCTGAAGGCAACACATGTAATGGACAACTTCAGGAAATGTTCAAAAAGCCTTTGGTAGCATCTGCAACAGAGCGGAAGGCAGCACAAACACATCACTCTGGAGGTTGTATGCAAAACAAAGAGGTTGATGTTGAACAAAACAGAGAAAGGAAGGAGCAGGCCACTCATGGGAGTCCAAGCACAAGAGCAATGCCGTTTATGCATTGCACATTTTTGTGTGCAGGGTGCCTGCATTCAAGACTAACAAGGAGGAAGGTACATGATGAGCATTCAAATCAGTGTCCATGCAGAGCATCTTGCATTTGAGAGTCGCAAGGAGGATGTGTGCAAGACAAGCATTTGGACCAGTTTTATGAAAGAGGAAGATAAAGGACGAGGCTTGCCAGGCAGAAGATCTGCAAAGCTAAGAATTGTAGCTTTCCTCTGCATCCAGCCTCAAAGGATCAGTGCCAAATGCATGGTACCCATGCAACGATACAATACTATCAGGTTCTAAGTATTACCACCTCAATGACACGTTTGGCTGTCATACATTTCCAGCGCTACCTTTTGTGCCAAACTCACAGCCTCATCACTGAGCTCACCTCTGTGCCACACTCGTAGCCGTGGTGCATGTGCAGCTTCTTGCGGATAACCTCGTGATGCAAGCTGATGACTTCATCGCACACATGCTCAGGCAGGGTCTCCCACATCTGGGTGCTGCTCTCAATGTCTGCAATCAAGCACCATCAGCTCAGCACAGTAATCCATCACACACATGCTCAGGCAGGGTCTCCCACATCTGGGTGCTGCTCTCAATGTCTGCAATCAAGCACCATCAGCTCAGCACAGTAATCCATCACACACATGATCAGGCAGGGTCTCCCACATCTGGGTGCTGCTCTCAATGTCTGCAATCAAGCACCATCAGCTCAGCACAGTGATCCATCGCACACATGCTCAGGCAGGGTCTCCCATATCTGTATGCTACTATCAATGTCTAAACGTCTACATCCAAGCACCAGAGCACAGTGCATAAAGAACACAGCAATGCCGCGGAATGTAAAGCGGAAGTAGATTTGCAACTAATCCAATGATGTTTGCTTGAAGCAACTACAATCTTGCACGGAGAGATTAGCACAAGCAAAGACAGCAACAATGCACTTCTCTACATGCATGGCAGTATCAAAAGATGCTTGGAAACAGGTAAAAATATACAGTCTGCCCCTATATTCTATTGAGCTGGCAGACAGAATCATAAAAATAGTGTGCCATACCATTGTTTTTGGAATTGGGGGGTCTGAAAGAAACATACCTGTGAGTAGTAAGGTCGTCTGTGGCCCTGCCTGCAAATTTTGAAGGCAGGTCATACACCATCTTTGGTGGTTACTGTTGTGTATATGCACATTTATGCTGCGATAGTTGCACCTCACTATGCTGATCTATGCATTTGCACCACTGCATGGGGAGGCCAGCCAGCATCATGAATCAAGCAGGATCCATTCCCCTGTCACAGTTATTTGCAAGCATTCCAGCTACGCATGCCATAGCACCCTGGCAGTTTGCAACCTCTGAAGCATCTACATAGGCCATCGACTCAGCACCAACCAAAGCTCTTTCCAGTGTCCATGTCCATTTCTTTTACTTGCTGCTGCACCTTAGTGCGTACATCATAGCCAACCACCTTTCATCTGCTCATAACAACCAAGAACAGGCAGCTATGATGAGGGGATTATACACCGTGAAGCATTTTTAGGGTGCCCTGCTCGCCCCAGCTGGTCTTCAGGTTATACAGTGAATTTAAGCTAACTGAGGCCTTGATTGCATCCTGTGCCAGCACAAATGCAGCATGCTGCCACTTACACAAGCAAATGAGGTGGAATGGTGCATTCACAGCGAAGCTCAACAACTTGCCAGGCTAGAAAGTAGAAAAGGCCACAAAGGGAGAAAGGGGAGAGTTATACCCCAGGCTTTAAAATAAGCCCGAGGCAAGTTGAAGAGAAACTGGAGATATAAAGAGATGGAGAGGAGAAACCAGAGAACAGGTAAATGGAGTTCACACATCTCACTTCCTGCAACCTCCTAGAACCTGAGTTCTTATGCAGAATGCATAGAGCTCAGTGGTTGTTTCAAAGCCCATGCAAGACAGAGGGTCACAAGGTTCTTGCAACAGAAGTGCACATCCACACACAGAGGTGTCACCTTTGGGGGGAGGATTACGCCGAGCAGGTTCCTGTGGTCATGTAGCCGTTGCCTCCAGATCAAGAAGACCAATAACAAAATAGCGGCCAAAAAGACAAACAAGATCGGGCCTGCGTGCGTACGTGCATGTGTGCGTGTGTGTGTGTGTGTGTGTGTGCCTGTGCCTATGTGTGTGTATGTGTGTGCGCGCGTGCGTGTGTGTTTGAATTTCTTTCAAAAAGCTTCATTGTGGTGTATAAATGGAATTGTGTGTATTTGAATGTGCACTCACATGTGCTTATGTATATGGTAAAATCTTCCATGAAGCTAGGGTACTTTTTGGGATGAAGACAACGTGGGCGATGTCGGTGCATACAGATCTGTTAATTGCTTTTTGTGTGCGCATGAACAAGCACACACACATGCACACACACAGCCACAGCCACAGCCACAATAATCTCCATCCTCACCAATTATGGCGCCCGCCATTTCCTGCTCACTCAGGGTGCTGCTGCTGCTGCTGCTGCTTGACAAAGCATCGATCATTGCGCTGTCAAAGCCTGTTGCGCGCCACACTGCCGCTTGGAGGGCTTGCTCATCCACCTCAACATTTTGAGCATCCGTGCTCCTGCTCATAGGGACAAACAGGCCCAAGCGTGAAGCTTGTGAATCCTGTACATTGGGTGCTCAGGCACCTGAGTTGCTCTCAACATTTGAGAGCACCTAAGGTGTGTGCCTGCATTGTTGGCACAAATCTGGAGCAGGGCCCAGGTATGGTGCTCATTCAATTGGCTAAGAGTCCCTTGATCCTGACTGAGCACTTCTATGATGTGCCAAACCAATTGTCCAATTGTCCCTTGATCCTGACTGGGCACTTCTTAATGGCTGAGTGCCTCTTTGTCCTGACTGAGTATCTCTTGGTCCTGGCTCAGTGCCCTAAAGCCTTACTCAGCTGGGCTCCTGTGATTTGTTGCAGGCGTGCGCGAGCCCAAAATGGCTCGCATGAATTGTAGAATGATACTTGTAAGCAGGGTAAGTGGTGCAGTGGATCAGCGATTGTACTTGTGAACAAGCAAGCATGCACATGTGAGTGAGTCTATGTGTTCAGGCGCCTGCATGCCCTTGAACCTGTATGCTTGTTTGGGCAGGCAGGGACAGGGGAAGGGAACAAACACAGGAAATTATAGGCAATGCCACGTTGCTTTGCCACCCCCCCCCCCCCCCCCCCAAGTCACACTTTGCAATTGAGGCAGCTGCTGAGGACATTGATCAAACCAACCATGGTTGGTTTGTTCTCTGTGGTCCTGTGCCAAGCAATTGCTGTATGCTGCGTGTCAGGCAGGGTTCCAATCAAATATGCTTTATAATTACAGCATCCCTGCAACAAACCCGAAATGTGTGGAATGTGTGTATGGAGTCAGCTAACCCTAGCTGTGTTCCGTCAATCTGTGGTGAATGTTGTTTCCGGTGGAAAGGTGTAGGAGGGTGCCTGTCCTCTTGACCAAGCACTGAGAGCTCAGCAGTTCGTGTGCTGACTTGCTCAGCTGTGTAACACAGCCGATTTGCTCTGCAGGTCAGCACACGCATAAAACACATGCGCACAAGGTTCAGGAGCAACACAATGAATTGGTGTATCGATTGAGCAAATCCTCAGTTGAGCGCAGCAACAGCACCCTTTCACCTGAAGTGCATGGCTGCAGAAAACTGGGTGGGGGTACAGAATGTCTGGGTTGAGATTAGCAAGGACAGAGATGAAGAAGATTGACGCAAGCAACATTCATTACCGTAACACCTTTACAACTGTCATTCATTGTTGTGCGTCGCCCTTTGGACACAGTGGAAACACAAATCCTGATACACATCGTTTATTGGACACAGTGGAAACACAAATCCTGATACACATCGTTTATTGGGCTTGCCAAGATACTATCTTCAAGCAGCAGTTACCTTCCACAATGTAAACATGCATACACGGTAGAAGCAGGCAATTTTGATCAACCCCTAGAGTATTGAAGGTATAAAAGCACCCACTCCCATCCTGAAAGCTGACCTGTTTTTGAAGCCCTGCACGGCTCTCTGCAAGGAGAATGTGGGGGAAGATGCCGCGTAGAAGGCTACCTCGGCTGAAGCGAGGCGATAACCTTGGGTCAGTACCTCTGTTGCTAGGAACTCGGGAGCTTGGTTACGGTATTCATACGATGCCTGCAGTTGCAAGGTCGGCTTTACTGGGTACATCAGGACAGTTGAGGAAGGGCAGAGCCAACTGTGAAACAGCATTTTGCGTCTGAGACTGCCGCAGGTAATGGACATCGCGGGGGGCATGTGCCCTGATGTATGTGGTGTATACCTCATTCAGGATTTCCATTGCCAACTCCTTGTCATAGCCCATGGTATGGCCTCAAATGCAAGAGTGTCCTTGTGTGCATGAGGCTCTATCTTGCGCTTGACCCAGGACAGCCCATTTGTGGCCTCGATGCCTTCACCCCTACCTGCCAGGCCTTGAAACACTTATCACATCCTGCATTGACACCCACACCCCTGCCAAGGGACCACCTAAAGGGATACCAAGGGACCACCTAAAGGGATGGGATTTCTCAGGTGTGTGACAGATGCTCATGCGGGCCAATTCAAGATGAGGCCCATGTTCTCTTCATGTGTAGTTATGAGGGCCTGTGTGACAAAAGTACCCCGAGTTATCACCTGCACATCCTTTCTTGCAGCATCCACTTAGTGCCCAGGCTGTATCTAATTTCCTCTTGCAACGCAATAAGAAACTTTTCTATTTCATGTCTGAGCTTTTGGATTTGCTGTTGGCTGGCATGGACCAGCCACAGGCTGATCAGCTGAACAGTCTGGCTGAAGGTCTCCCTTTGTAATCTAAATCTAAATCTAAATCAAGGGACCACCCAACATCCTGCCATTGAGTACCCAGACGCCTTGCCACACCATGCCCTCATCTGGACCCTTACAACAACACCCTGCCATGACGCTCTAACATCCTGCCATGAGAAATTGAGGCACCTTGCTATGCCACGTCCTTATCCACACCCTAACTCCAACACCCAGACCACGAGACATGCCAGGCCCTTGTAGAAGGACAAAGGACGACTACACTGGCAATCCTGCATTGCCAAATGGAAAACCCTCAAACTAAGCACGTGGAACAAAGAGGTGTTCTTCAGTCCAAAATTCAAGGCAGCACAGAGCTTCGACAAGCACATATCGCCCAGGAGACAAAGCTTGAACACGCTAGCATTCAATACACTTTGCATGAATGTTGTGCATAAGAGTGCACTATGGGGCCTTATGCAGGGGACAACCCTTGTTGAGTATCCATGGCATGAGTTTAAGAACTCTAGTCAGGCGCAAAGTCCAGATTCTCTGGCTCCAGATTTTTGCTGGCACTCTATTGCCATTCTACAATAAAATATGGCCCCCCTGTCCCATTGTGGACTGCTTCAGCTCTACAGCCAATGCCAACCATAAGAGCTATGCAGCAGCGAAAACTCCGTGCATGTGGGCAATGGTCGCCCCAGAAAAGAAAAACGACAGAAGATGGCTGTTTATTGTATGATTGTTCCATGAATAATCATAGCTGTGGGCTTTGCTACCCTGGTGAAAAGAAAAGAAAAGTCTACGCCAGGCATAAGGCCGTGCGCATTCAGGAAAGGTTCCCTGGCTGGCAAGCAAGCAAGGGTCTCACCCTCAAATCTAAACTAGACACAGCTAGCCTAGGAGAAAGCCAGAAACAAAGCTGATGAGTAGAGAATGGTTGCAAGGCAAGAAAGTACAGTAGCTACAACTCCTGCACCAAATTTGCTGCATTTTGGAGAGGCCACCATACAACAGTGATCGCATCTTTCTAATTGAGTGGTTTCCTATTCCACTTTCCCTCACAGGCCACTTATCATAAAACGTGCAGCCATGGGCTCAAACATAGACCCACCTTCCACAGAGCCTGGAAAAAGCGCCTGCTGTCGGCATTGTCAATGAACATGTCGTCATTGATGACATCAATCTGCAGTCGAATTGGTTGCTGTGCTTGTATTTGTAGGCGCAGAGACATTCTCTCACTTGTGTGCTAGAAACACAATCATGCATTCAACCAACACACAAGAAAGTGCAAACGAGCACTCCTATCCACACAAAATCCTGGCGTGTGCAACTGTGTTGGTTGAATGCATTGATCATCCAAGGCCGCGATCAGCTGCAGTTACAGATTTTGAAAACGAGCTTGAAACACCTTGAGACCTTAATGGATGGTTCATCCTTTGTTTTTAAGGTCAATCAAGCGTCTAAGCCTCATGCATCACCGACACACAGCAGAGGGGTGGACCTTTTGGCAGCACAACCCAGGTTTGCTACTGGACCACACCCAAGAGCCTGCTGAGAGATGCAACTTCACACTGTCATCCGTATGATGATATAGTGACATCGCGTACAGTGACCTCTACCATCATTCCATCAATGAAACCCGTATGACATGCGCCATGGGGCAAGGGCGACCACCCTTTTGCTCATGCAGCACCCCATGCCCATTGTTTTCCATGCCTCAAGTTCTCCTTGCCTCATGTTTCCTGTGCCTCAGACTTGTCCCGCCCAGCATAACCCACGCTTCATGTCTGATGTTGTGCTGCCTCTACCACAGACATTTTTTGTGCAAGGATTAGGGCTAGGGTTTGTCACGCCTCATATTTGTCACGCCTGATGTTAGCTGTGCTTCATGCAAGCCATGCTTCATGTCTAGAGTTGGTCAATTCTGTTCAGATATGCCTTTCATCTCGCATCGTTCCTGCGGAAACGTGGGGATATATGGCATATATGCAAGGAACTAGCCAACCCCATTCGTGTTCAAGGCTGTGCTGCCTCTTCCACAGCCATCTTACTTGAGAGGATAAAGTGCGTTCGCCCTTTTTAAAGAGCAAGCCCACCTTTTGCCCCCTGACGTTTACTTGGTTGCGCCACCATGAGTCTAATTCCTGGTCAGGAAACTCAGGAGTCCTCAGCAGCTCCTGCCTCCATGCCTGCTGCGCATCCCCAGGTGAGCCCAGATTTCCTGCAAAAATAGCTGGACCAAATGCAAGCTTTGGATGTGATGAACAAACTGTCCTTCAAGCTCCATTACTCCATGCCATTTCCATACATGCACAGCAGGACGGCCCCACCAAAAAGCCTAGCCATTACAAGCGGACTAAAATTATTCTCTGGCCTTTCATTTCCTCCTTGTAGTCGAAAGAGGCCAGGGGAGCTGCAAACAAAACAAGCCAAGATGGTGATGAAGCCTGTGCCAGACGCTCTTTCACCTGTATGGGCATCAGAGGAGAGGCACGCTTTGAACGCTGCTCAAGCTGATGTTCCAGACAGCCACACAGCCTGGCTTGGCCAGCCTTGCACAGTGCACTCAGTTGCTGACGCAATACAGCAACAGCTCTGTCGCTTCACCCCAAGGTGATCCATTGCCGAGACAGAAGATACGCCATCGCTGTATATTGAGTCTTTGCTGCATAGCCTGAGTTTCTTTGCTGTCATATCTGGCATGCTCAAAAATTAAGATGAGAGCATGAAGTGGCACCCCAGCTGATCACACATCTCAATCATGATCGCAAACACATCTCAAGCATGACAGCAAGGCACTCCTGCCAAACAACGGGAGCTTGAAGTGGCACGAGTTATAAACGCAACACCTCATGTTTGAGTGCTGTTACACCTAACCTAGCAAGTATAAAATTTGAACGATGGCGCTTGCATTGGCACACATCCTTGCCCTATCTCAGGAAAGCAGCAGGAGTGCACGTGCTGCCAGCAAATCATACAAAAAATTGCTTAACAAAGTACCTGGCTTCTACTCCTACAAGAAACGTGAGGTGTGTTGTGCCATCAAGCTTGAGATGTGTTGTGCTATGTCATGCTTGAGATGTGTCCTGCTGTCATGCAATGGAGACGTATCCTGCTGCCATGCTTGAGATGTGTTGTGCTATGCAATGCTTGAGATGTGTCCTGCTGTCATGCAATGGAGACGTATCCTGCTGCCATGCTTGAGATGTGTTGTGCTATGCCATGCTTGTGATGTGCACACATGCACACATTGTGATGCACACATTGTGATGCACACATTGTGATGTGCACACATGCAATTGAGATGCGTCATGCTGTCATGCTTGAGATGCATCGTGCTGTCATGCTTTAGATGCGTCATGCTGTCATGCTTGAGATGTGTTGTGCCGTCATGCTTGTGATGTGTCCTGCTGTCATGCAATTGAGATGCGTCATGCTGCCATGCTTGAGATGTGTTGTGCTATGCCATGCTTGAGATGTGTCCTGCTGTCATGCAATTGAGATGCGTCATGCTGTCATGCTTGAGATGTGTTGTGCTATCATGCTTGAGATGTGTTGTGCTATCATGCAATTGAGATCTGTCCTGGCGTCATGCAATTGAGATGCGTCCTGCTGTCATGCAATTGAGATGCGTCATGCTGTCATGCTTGAGATGTGTTGTGCTATGCCATGCTTGAGATGCATCGTGCTGTCATGCTTTAGATGCGTTGTGCTGTCATGCTGGAGATGTGTTGTGCCGTTATGCTTGAGATGTGTCATGCTTGAGATGCTGCTGTGCAACAGCCTTTAGTCGCAGCATGCTCAAACTGGTTGACAAGCGTACAAGCGAGGGCACTTGCTTGTAAGGGAAACCACGCGACTCGATTTCCAGCAACACACCCACCTTTGTGTGCAAGTGTGTAGGCCAGGGTCGACGCCTCATTCCCAAGAGACACCATATTTTTGGCCATGAAATAACCCATGCTCGTCTCCAGAGCAACCAAGGGAAGGATCATGTTGTTCAAGGCCCGGGATGCGGCAGCAATGAGGTTTGTTTGGTACTCTGCAACATAAACGAGGCAAAAGGTTACGGAGGGTAAGCAGCACATGAAACATGCTGCCGCTCCTCTGGCACGGTGGTCAAAGCTGGACCTCCAAAGTATGGCCATCTACAATTCCAAGCCCTAAATATAGCTGTGTGTACGTCCTGAGCTTGCAGGGCTTGCGGATATACGATGAACAATGACGGTTTCTATTAGCATAGTAGCCTGGGTTGCTTTGTGATGCCCAGTGCCTGTTTTGCAGCCACTTTTGTGAATGTGGCAGGGAGATGGCAGAGGGGGTCAATTGAGTGAATGTTCTGTTTGGCCATGGTTCTGTTTCCATGCAAGCAGCAGTTATGCCATATGGATAAGCATTGCATAAAGTAAGGCCTGGGCTGGAATCGCACATCTCCTCCAACATGGGTCTTTCTACTCCGTTTCTTATTTGATGAAAGCATTTGGGTATAAGGACTTCAAATTACGAAAGAAAACCAGTATCATGTGGTAGGTGATCAGGAAGGGTTGCCCATAATGTTGCCCATGACCTGATGCTGCCGAGCTCTAGTGCTATTCTTTGTGTTGTAAGAGGGGAGCAGTTGCCTGCCTCTGGGGAATCGGTGCAATGTTGAGCTTGCGCCAAATGACCACCGTGTTACTTGACTTGCTCTTAAATTGTATCATGATGCTACAATGACAGGCTATATGGGGGGGCTTCAGGGGAGAGTACAACACCACAGTACAAAAGCACCAAATCACATGCAAAGCTGAGTAGAACCAGGGTGGAAAGCTTGCAGCGTGGGCAAGCTGACTGAAGTCCTTCCCCCTGCATCCACATCCATCGCGATGGGTCCTCCCACTTGCACCACTTGCACTCCCCCAAAGCCCCCTCCCCCCGCAAATTCCTGACCTTGCAACATAACTGGACAAGCTGAGAGGAGCTAGAATCCTGAGGCGCTGGTTATCAGGAGCAAGTCCCAAAATGCACACACAGCACCTCCACATGCCAGATCTTCAGCGAATCAGAGTAACATGCTCAGTGTGCTCGGGGCGCTCAAGGGCGCGTGGAGGAGGCAAAAACAACCAAGTGACATTGGGTATGAGGAGGCCGTTCATGGGGGCGGCCTGCACACGCAGCCTCATGGATCTCAATCCCTCTCCTGCATTTCACCCCACATGCCTGGCACTCTCCTGCATCTCACCCCACCCGCCTGGCACTACTAGAGGCAGATACAAACCAGCTATTCAGCGCACTCTCCAGTTCTTGAAATAGTGCGGGGGATGCCGATAAATGCTTTATAAAAGAAGTGAACACTCTTTGACCAGGAAAGGGTGGCCCCCAGCCACCATGGGGACGACCCAGAGGCACAAAGGCAATACCCGCTTTCCAGGAGGTAAAGCACCACAGGCAGACATGGATATTGCAACGCACCTACAGGAAATGAGTACATAACAAGGCAACAATGCACAGGACAGCGCTTACCGTCTTCATACACAAAGGAAAGCAAAGCATGCCAATGCGATACTTGATATGACCGTGGGGGGGGCCAATGTCCTTTTCGCGATGAAAGTGCGGATGCAAAATTTCCACTTTCAATTTCCATTTTCCATGTGGAGTTGCTCGGAGCTGGATTTGGAGTTGCCGGAAGTTGCCTATTGCTCAGGTCCGTGCAACTCCAAAATGGAAAATGGAAATTGAAAGTGGAAATTTTGCATCCGCACTTTCGCACGAAAAGGACATTGGCTCCCCGCCTTGCCATAAAGGTTGATCGCAAGAGAATGGCCGGCTCCAATGCGGGACACATTCGAAACAATTGACACCTTCCGTAGGCATGCATTTTGCAGACAAGGCACGAGTTCAATACGCGCAGTTGCACCTCTGCGCATTCAGCGCATGCACCTCCCACTTCCTCACTGCACAAGCACAAGCACACACACATCTCCTGTGCCTTCATCACATAAGCACATGCACCTCCCACTTCCTCACTGCACAAGCACATGGACAAGCGCATGCACCTCCCACTTCCTCACTGCACAAGCACGAGCACACACACACACACACACACATCTCCTGTGCCTTCATCACATAAGCACATGCACCTCACACTTCCTTACTGCACAAGCACATGGACAAGCACATGCTCCCGTACCTTCACCTCACAAGCACACATACACACATCCCATGTTTTCCTCACACAAGCACAAGCACACACACACTCATACCTGCACAGCATGAGCACACACACCTCCAGTGTCTCGACCTTGAGAGTCCAGTGAAGGGTTGCAAAGTGTTTTAATGCCGGGGGTGTACACAGAGTAGGGTGCACGATTTACCCATGCAGCCCTCTGCTCATCCACCACGAGCTGCTTGTAGCCCATAACTGAGTTGCTCTTCTGCTCCTGTTGGCTCCCCGCTTCATTGCTTTGCTTGCCCCTGCTGCTAGTGCTGCTGCTCCTCTCACTCCAACCCCCAACCTCAGTACCGCTGCGATGGCTTTGTGAGCCTTGGCTGCTGCTGCTGCTGCTGCTATTACTGGGTTTGGTTAAATTTGCAGGCAGCTCTGAGGAAATCCTAGAGTAAGTGGAAACCATGTCCTGGTTGGCAAGGGGGCATGTTGAGGGATTGCATTCTTTGACCACCCGCTCTCCTCGGTCGTACACGCGGCTGGACCCTGGTAGCGGCGACACCCCAACATTTCCCACGAGTGACTCTGCTGCAGGATGAGGTTTGGAGGAGTTGCTGCTGTCTGTGGTCCTGGTTCCATCTAGGCGTGGACTGTTGTACACTGCATTGCAGGAGCAGCGACAACATTTTACACAAAGTGATTTAGTTGCAGACTGAGGTTTGGAGGAGTTGCTGCAACTCACACACAGCCTTTGTTCCATCTATACACAGACTGGTGTATGCTGCAATGCAGGAGCAGCGACAGTGGCAGCAGCACATGCTGACCATTGGGATTGGGGGTAGCACAAGCAGCTGCAAAAGTCGGTAAAAATCAATAAGGCACCAGCAGTTGAGGCAACAGCTACTGCAGAAGGCAGCACAATGTGCAAGATGTGCCACTTTTTTCACATGACGACCTGGACACCGGCCTGATTCAGTGGCATCATTGAAACTATGTGTGTCTTCATGCTACAATAGTGGCATGTGCAGCAGGACATCATGAGAATGTCCTGCATGATTAGGCGCTCATTGGAGCTTGTGTGCCTTAAAGAATTTCAGCAACAGCAGCAGCAGCATGAAAAAGTGATCAGGCAAGAAGCTTTGGTTTGCTTCCTCAGCTGGAGCAGTGGACCTGCCACCTTCCGACATGGCACAAGGTGATTGAGATGCAAGGCAAACACTCACAGTAAATGAAGGCGTACTCCCAGTTGATCGTCATTGCACAGCGCCCAGTGGCAAACAGGTGGCTCACGGCAGAGCAGCTGTGCAGGGATCTACAAGGAGAGGCATATGTCAAGGGTGCAGGTAAGAGCACAGGCAAGTGCAACCTTCTCTTTGTTAATTGGCAAGTAGTTCCTCTTTGCGAAGTCCGGGGATGACATGGCAATGGACCTTTATCTGCTTGTGACCATTTGATGCCAACTGCGGAGCTTTCTGACCAAGAGACAGGCGTGAGGATGTGCTCTTATACTGCACGGGTGCAGGTCGCACAGAGGTCACCCAGTAGCGCGTATAAGTCAAGGTGCAGGACACACACAGATCAGGGTGCAGAGGCCTACGTCGAGGGCGCAAACTCACCACCACTGTCACAAGTGCCCATTTACACCCATAGATACAAACCCACAATTGCTGTGTTGGATTTGCCAAGCTGAATGGCTTCAGGTGTAAGCAGGCAAGAACACAGACAGCCATGTGGTAGAACGAGATAGCATGAAATGCGACGTGAGAGAGTGAACAGCTGCAGGAATGTGTGTGGGCAAGTGGCTGGCTTGGGTGAGGTCGTAATAAAAATGCAGAACTGCATGAACAACTCAACAGCTGAACTATATGACATCATTATACGGACAGCTGCAGGAGCGTACGTGGGCAAGTGGCTGGCTTGGGCGAGGTCGTGATACACCTGCAGCACTTCCTCCATCAGCTCGGGGTGCTTGATGGACAGCAGCTCCATGCTGACCGGGTCCATGAAGGCATTCTGTGGCAATTTAAATATAACCAGTTCTTGGGATCAATGAAGGCATTCTGCAGCAGTCTTTGATCTAGGCAAGCGTTGGGCTACATGAAGGCATTCTGCAGCAGTCTTTGATCTAGGCAAGCGTTGGGACCCATGAAGGCATTCTGCAGCAGTCTTTGATCCAGACAAGCGTTGGGATACATGAAGGCATTCTGCGGCAATCTTTGATTCAGACAAGCGTTGGGATACATGAAGGCCTTCTGCGGCAATCTTTAATTTTGGCACATTGTCTGGCAGACTCCAACTGCAACATGATCCCATTAATGATGCACCGAGTCTCTTGCAAAAGAAGAGCATGCACATTTATTTTAGCAGCTCCACTTTGCAGTTTCCCTTCGGAGACATGGCATTCAGGTGAGAGAGAGCGGCTCACCATGTCACCCGAGTACTCAATGAACTTTCTCAATGTGCAAGTTCATGAGAGAGAGAGAGAGACTGTCTGGATGGGTACTCAAGAGAACAACCTCCAAGCTGAAGGACAGCATAAACAAAAAAACAAATTGGAAGCTCTGCGCAACACTCGACCACGTGCATGCCTCGACCATGCCTCAACCATGCCTCGACCATGCCTCAACCATGCCTCGACCATGCCTCAACCATGCCTCGACCATGCCTCAACCATGCCTCGACCATGCCTCAACCATGCCTCGACCATGCCTCAACCATGCCTCAACCATGCCTCAACCATGCCTCAACCATGCCTCAACCATGCCTCGACCATGCCTCGACCACGTGCATGCCTACCTCTTGCCCTGCACCTAGAAAGACCTAGAAGACTTGGTGTAGCTCACGTGCAACTCGCGCAAGCTTTGAGGTCAACGGTTGCCATAACCTACTCTCACTAGCCTGCCTGTCCTGGGTTTGGAGTAATGATGAATGTGGACCTTTGAAAGCTTACATGCATCTTGAGCAAGCATAGAAGCTACTTCTGGACACTTGCCCTTCATGTAGTAAGATATAGACCTTTCAAAGCTTATGCACTGCACAGTTTTTGAGAATTACCTGCCACGTGCCCTGTGTTTGAGACATTGATGCCAAGATGGCATTCAGCACGTAACCCCCTTGGCAGTATGGAGCCAAATCCAGGCAGAGAGCGAAGCGCGTGTCGTTGCCTCCCATATCCTTTTCACGTGGTATAGCTGGGCAAAGGAGCAAAGACAAAAAAATGTGTGTGAGCAGGTTCAAATCAATCAGGGTTGCTTGCGACGAGCCGCTGCTGCTTGCATCAGTATGCCTTGTACTCCCTTCTTGGATGCTTGCAATATTCCTGCTCCATTTGGCTTACCAATGGTTGTACAAGTAACGATAAGTGCACGAGGCACTTTCCCCCCCCTTGAGGGGGGGGGGCCCATTCTGGAACCCTTTCCAAAGCCTGAATCTGTACGAAGCTTCAGCAGAGATGCTTGGGGAGTACCACTATCGAGGCTTTGTTTGCCCAAGTTGAACGCTGCACAGGCCAGGCATATGTGCAGCGTCCAAGTGCCAGTAGCAAGTCAAGAATGAGGAAGGGGGGGGGAAGGGTGTTTCTAGCCCAATGTTAGAATGGCTATTTGGGTTGACGCTTTAGATAATACATTTCTTGGCCTTGCTGATTCTTAGCCGCATCCTTTGTACCCGCGGAAATGCAAAGCAACACTAGTATTATTCCATTCCTTTCTTTCAATTGCTCAATAGTCTTCCTATTAGTCGATAAGAATATGAGGTGTGACCCAAGGGCAGGGGGGAAGTGCTGTTTGGCACTTGTGAGGTTACAGAGGGCTTTTGTAGCACTTGTAGGGTTGGCCAATTCCATTCATATACACCATATATATTGTATTTTCCCTGCCAAAATACTGATACAGAATTTTTATACGTAATTGGCCAACGCTAAGAACTTGAGGAGTCCGGAAAAATCTTACAAGTTCCAATGAAAAGCTCGCGGAAAACCATCTGAACAGGCAAGCTCGCCGCTGGTCTCGTTTCCTAGGTACCTTGCTTTTTCGCGCAGCTCGTAACAAAGAGCACAGGTTCAGATAAGCAGAGAGCCTGTGCAGTCACATGGTACCCATACATGGTATGGCTTTGCGGGCTGGGAGTAAGTTGACCAAGGCTATTGTATGGTGCATGAACATGAGTTGGCACATCACAGCCATACCACTGAAAGACATGGATTTACATCTTACAAGATTTCATGAAGCAAAAATTGATCAGCTTGTCCATAGAGAGAAATGTTTGGATGTTTGCTCTTGACAATTTGCACACGCATCCTGCCCTACCACACGGACTCACACCACCAAATATATGGGCTCCTAACTTCCTTCAGATTGATTTGGCAGAAAGATGCCGGATACATTGTTTGGTAGGCCTACTGATTCGTTCCCTGTGATTTATGTAGCCACCGGCCTTGCGCTGTGGCACAAAGTTGGTATTCCGAACACAGCCCGGTATTTATGCCCAAGCAAATGAAACGACAACCAGAGCGTACCTTGCTGCAGCTCAATGGGCTCATCAGGCATTGATCTGGGATTGGGCCAACTCTCAAAGCTCTCATACCCAGCAACGTTGTTTGGCCTGCATCAAAAGAAAAGCAACGGGAGCACTGTGCAGACTAAAGATGCATCAAAGCCAGAGGAAGCCAGGGATGAAGCAACAATCTATCTATCCCTGTGTTTTGCAAGCCCCTGAATGGATGGCAAGGAATAGCAAGCTGGTTTACAGGATGCATCATTGGTTGGGTGTATTTCAGTGCTTCTTTTAATTCGACATACCATGTCGATCGACATGAAACCAGACACTTCCGACTTTTCACATCGACATGAAAGCAACTTTTGTGGAGTATCGGGGAGCCTCTGTGTGGGAGGGACCCTGGCCTCGCTCCCTCGGCCATGCCCCTTCGAGGGGCCTTTGATGGCCCTTAGAGCACTTCAAATCCAAAAATTTTAAAGGCTTCCAGGCTTCAATCAATGAGTTATGATGAGAATCCAAACAAAAAGGCAAGGGTACCTAAGGGTAAGAGTGATGGAGCCTACAAGCTGAAAAAGGGTGCTGTGAGTCCAACCAACAAGTTCCAGGCTACATGGTTCAAAGATCCCCCTTCTGATGGACAGCCTCGCCATGAGCACTGGCTGGTTGATAAAGGGGCAGGTGAAGGTGGGCAGCTCATGGCAGGATGCAGCTTGTGTGATGTAATTTTCCAGTGCCACTTTCCATTCCCCACTGCAAAGGAATTTTGGAAGCAGGCAGAGAACCTGGGAGCCTGCCAGCGGTTGTGGGTCAAGCTTGCAAAGCTGGTGATGGTCATGGTGCCTGGTTCAGTGGAAGATGAGCGCATGTACAGCGCCATGAAGTGCCTTTGGAACCCCCAATGCAACAGCCTGAAGCAGCAGCACCTGACCTGCTGCACGAGAGGTTTTAAGAGTAGAGTTTGGTGTGCAGTCATTCCCATACCCAGCTGCCATTGGGGAATGGCTCAGTGCTTATAAGCACTCTAATTAGAAGCGTCGAATGAAATAGCTACTGCCATTGGGGAATGGCTTTGTGCTAAGAAGCGTCAAGTGAAGTAGCTACTGAACAGTATTTAGGGGATACAGCTACAGCACAGTACATTTTGTAAGAAAGCTCTGCTTCCCATATGCTATCATACGCCGGGCCTTCCGGCAAGTTGGGCCCATGTGAGAAAAAGACATGAAATGCAGAATTCTGAGATGCCCTTTTAGGGACAGACATGAAACCAAGGATTTCCAAAAACCTTAAAAGAAGCACTGGTGTATTTGATTTTTGTTTTGTTTTGTTTTGTAGCTCCCTGTGCCCTCAAGACCCTGCCCAGTGTCACAATGTTGTAAGCAGCGATGCAAGTTGTTTCACATTTCAAAAGCACAACACACTCAGTGACTGATAAACCATTTGCCAAAAATCATCACAGGTGGCCATATCTTTTGTTGATGTGGCCCAAGCTCTTGTGTCACATGGTAGGCAGCTTTGTATTAAGGCAATACATGCCACTACTCTAAATAACGTTTGCATCCGTAAACCAGTCGTCGGTATCTCTACTTTCCCATCGGCTTCTTCATAGCATCTGCTTCTTCCATAAGCCTGATTCACATGCTAGAGTCGTTCTGCAACCCATTGAAGAGCTTCTGACCCCCGCATGCATGGTTCAGTGGCTATGAGGTTACAAGGCACAGAGGGCACAAGGGATCAAGCTTCAACCTGCAGGGGCTGGAGGCCAAAGGGTACACAGCAGCAGAATACACTGGCAGTGGATTCTGCCAGTGTACCTCTACCCGCCTGCCCACTGGCAGTGTATTCTGCTGCTTTGTACCCTTTGGCCTCCAGCCCCTGCAAGGCGGGTAGAGGCACTGCAGGAGTAGCAGCTGCTGAGCCCCAATTCCATATTTTATTAATCCACACCTCTGGTCTGATCTTCCTGAATAGGAGTCCGCTAGATCCAACCCCCCAGTATCACTAAACTCACCCAACTCCCTCTGTACCGACAAAGCTGTCAAGGCCTGACATGGAGCGCGCAAGTGCAATGAGCTCATCCCTGCAGAGGGCACATGCAACACGTAAGGAGGTTTAAACGGCTATTTGCATCAATTACAAAGGGGTAGCAAGTGCAGTGAGGTCATCCCTGCAGAGGGCACAGGCAACACGCAAGGAGGTTTAAAAGGCTATTTGCATCAATTACAAAGGGGTAGCAAGTGCAGTGAGCTCACCCCTGCAGAGGGCACAGGCAACACGCAAGGAGGTTTAAAAGGCTATTTGCATCAATTACAAAGGGGTAGCAAGTGCAGTGAGCTCATCCCTGCAGAGGGCACAGGCAACACGCAAGGAGGTTTAAAAGGCTACTTGTATCAATTACAAAGGGGTAGCAAGTGCAGTAAGCTCATCCCTGCAGAGGGCACAGGTAACACGCAAGGAGGTTTAAAAGGCTATTTGCATCAATGACAAAGGGGTAGCAAGTGCAGTGAGCTCATCCCTGCAGAGGGCACAGGCAACACGTAAGGTGGTTTAAAAGGCTACTTGCAGCGATTACAAAGGGGTAGCAAGTGCAGTGAGCTCATCCCTGCAGAGGGCACAGGCAACACGCAAGGAGGTTTAAAAGGCTATTTGCATCAATTACAAAGGGGTAGCAAGTGCAGTAAGGTCATCCCTGCAGAGGGCACAGGCAACATGCAAGGAGGTTTAAAAGGCTACTTGCAGAGATTACAAAGGAATAGCAAGTGCAGTGAGCTCACCCCTGCGGCGGGGCCAGGCAACACGCAAGGAGGTTTAAAAGGCTATTTGCATCAATTACAAAGGGGTAGCAAGTGCAGTGAGCTCATCCCTGCAGAGGGCACAGGCAACACGTAAGGAGGTTTAAAAGGCTATTTGCAGCGATTACAAAGGGGTAGCAAGTGCAGTGAGCTCACCCCTGCAGAGGGCACAGGCAACACGCAAGGAGGTTTAAAAGGCTATTTGCATCAATTACAAAGGGGTAGCAAGTGCAGTGAGCTCATCCCTGCAGAGGGCACAGGCAACGCACAAGGAGGTTTAAAGGGCTATTTGCATCAATTACAAAGGGGTAGCAAGTGCAGTGAGCTCATCCCTGCAGAGGGCACAGGCAACGCACAAGGAGGTTTAAAGGGCTTTTTGCATCGGTTACAAAGGGGTAGCAAGTGCAGTGAGCTCACCCTTGCAGCGGGCCCAGGCAACACGCAAGCAGGTTTAAACGGCTATTTGCATCAATTACAAAGGGGTAGCAAGTGCAGTGAGCCCAGCCCTGCAGAGGGCACAGGCAACGCACAAGGAGGTTTAAAGGGCTTTTTGCATCGGTTACAAAGGGGTAGCAAGTGCAGTGAGCTCACCCTTGCAGCGGGCCCAGGCAACGCAAGCAGGTTTAAACGGCTATTTGCATCAATTACAAAGGGGTAGCAAGTGCAGTGAGCCCAGCCCTGCAGAGGGCACAGGCAACATGCACTGTGGTCTCGAAAAAAATGTGGATTGAGCACGCATGGTCATCTTCAGAGCAATGTAGAGGGGTCACAAGAAAAGTTGGGAGATGCAAGAACACAGTATTCATGCCACAATATGAGCTTTTGCTACAAGTTAAGAGCGTGGATCTGAGTTCAGTGTTGTGGAGGGCAAGAAGCCGTCACTGCTGAGAGCGATGAATGGAATGGAGAGCTTCAAGTGTGTGAGGTGACTTAAGCAACTGCATATGAGCAGCTCTCCTTTAACTAAGTTGTTACATGCAAGCTACTGTGTAAGGGCAGGTGACACAAAGGTGAGGACACACAAGCAAGAGCATGCGAGAAGTGCTCCTTTTACTATGTGAGGTCAAGCAAGCATTTTTGGGATAGGTGTATATGCAGGCCAGCACACACACACACACACACACACACATACACACACACACAAGTTATCATGACTAGAAAACCAGAGGTAAGCAACCGGGATGCTTGCTAGCATGGCACACCAGGTATTGGGCACAGACGCCCCCAACTCCTCAAACCAGTCTGTCCGGTAGTACAGAAGCAGTTGTGCACGTGGATACAGAGGACCCTGGGAGCTCAAGCCTGCATGCAGATTTTGGTGTTGGCTTTGGAACATATAGACAACCAGAGCATGAAATCGGGTATGCAGACGACCTTTGGAGCGGCTGCCTGCATGTAGTACCTTGCAATCAAACTTGACAGATTCGGCTTATCAGCCCATTCCATACTCAGCAACAGAAGTGAAGGATGGAGCTTGTTGCAATGAGCTGCCCTGCATCTGTTTGTGTTGGTCGAGACCTGCAAGTGAACGTATTAAGCTCAACCAAAAGAAACTTGACACATAAGTGTGAATATGGCTTTCGCAACTCACCTCAAAAAGGTAGCAACCAACGATGGTTTTTGTGCCTGTTTGGGCATGCTTTACGAGGATAACAACATCGGCAGCATGCTAATTCCACAGGCTAGTCTACGAGATGTTTCATTCCCAGGCACTTACATCCTCAACTTGATGTGCAATCAACTCCTTTTTACAAAGGATGGAGGACAAATTTTTCACCGGTAACCCTTGGCAAGCCCCAAGTGCGCAGAGTGCTCAAGGCTACTCACTGCTCTTGCGTCAAGATAGTTACACAAAAAATCACTTTTGGTATGTCCCAAGCAAGCGGTGTGCTCAAAACTGCGGATAATTCTCAGTGTTGGGTTTGAATTGAGCAGAAAAGGAAGGATTGCAGTGCTGAATGTGCCCACTTTGCAGAAATCTTTTGCACAGTGATATGTAGCAATATTAGTCTTGATCAACGATCATACACACGCTGGAAGACACGAGGAAAACTTTATACACAGCACACACATTACGCAGTTGAATGCTCGGACGTTACAAACCATTGAAAGGCATTCTGGCTCAATTTCCATATTGGCTGAGCAAGAAAGCACCCACCTTGAATTTTAGCAGCAGCTGCCGCAAACCTGTTCTCGAATAATCCTTCGTCCAGCCCACGTCCTGCACCATTTAAGTGTTAGGAGAGATTACAATAGTTCTGACCTGTTAGGCTTTGCACGGCGCTGATGTCAATTCAAACATTGATCATGAGAGGAGGAGGCCAATTAGATCAAAATTTAGCCTAAGAGGGGAGCGAAGAGAGGTGAAAAGAGACCTCTGGCAAACGTAGCTGAAACTTTAATTGCAAGGCAAGTCTTTGATACGCATCAAAACAGCACACCATATTTGTATGTATTTATAGACTTCAGTCTTGCGTGTGCGTCAACCCATCAAGCCTTTTTTTTGCATTGCACTTGATCATCATTCCCATGGCCGACCACCCTCTCCCAGGCAGAAAGTGGACAATTAGCATAACTTCGCTCCCTGTGCACCACTCCTTACCCCGATGAGAGTGTCTGGTGTTCTTTACCCCTTTACGGGAAAGGAAAGCCTGGGGTACATCCTAATTCTACACAGGTGTGGAACAGGGTGCACATCATGGCACTTTTCGAGCTGTGCTGCCCTATGGTCCCATACCCGTGTCTCTTTTCTGGCCTACTTCCGGTCTACTTGCGGTCTCCGAGTTTTCACTGCCCAAAATTGCAGCCAACTAAAATGATGTACGGATTGAAGAGGTCACATTCTAATTGGTGTTGTGAGGATTGGGGCCTGTCTTGCATTTCTTCTTTTGCAACAAGAGGAACAAGTCGGGTCGTCTTCATGGCCCACCCTTTCTAAAACAAACAGCGGCCATTTACTGCTGTTTAGCATATCTCAGCGCCCCCTGCGCCATTCCAGGACCTTAAAAATGCGTTGGATAGCTGATTTTTTTTTCTACAAGGATGTTTAAAGATAAGGTGCAGCGGGTGGGCAGCAGGAAAGCCTGTGCGCATAGCATGTTGCAAAAAACATCGCCCGCTTATATGGTCAAAAGCACACTGTTTTTCACACATGCCACTGTTTGGCCTCATTTAACTTGTGATTGACGCATCATGCTGGGCGGCAACCGGGGATGCGCTCAGGTCGCCACGGGATGCAGCGGTTGCGAAGCGTTGTCACTTCCTGCATCGGCTTGCACACCCGTCCCGATGGATCACCCCTGCACGCTCCCCCATTGTCCCCCCCCCCCCCTTCCTTAATTGCAGCATGATTAGACAACCTGAGAGCAGCTCCGCCTTCTTCTGCCAAATTGGCTGCAAAACAGCCTCTAAGCCACACAGAGCACCTCCACGTGCCAAACCTTTATGCAATTCTCAACACTAGGGACTCAAAAACACGTCTGCTTTGCTCAGAGCATGCACAGATGTGGATTTAAGGCCTGGAGGCGCAGTTAGCCATGCTTGGGAGGGGTCCGGCCATGGGGACGTTTGCCAAAATCATTTGCCATATTCCAAACAGGCAACGAAATGACCCCATTTAAGTTTGATGTTGCAAATCAAAAGGAAAGCTGCATCAGGAGCAAAGCGAAGTCATTTCCTGCATTGGCCTGCATATTTGTCCAATGCCGAAGGGCAACATCAAGCACCCCCAATTTCCCCACATAACATCTGAAACTGCAGCATGATGAGACATTTTAAGAGCAGCTGAAGTTCTGAAGCGCTGGTGCAAGAATGAAAAGGCATTTCTGCCAAAATGGGTGCAATACAGCCTCAACTTCTGAGACACAGCCACACACAAAAAACCTTACGTGCCTACGCTTCAGCAGAATTTAACACTTAAGACGTGAAACCACATTTTGCATGCCCCAGGCAGGCGCATAGGTGGATATAAGGCCTGTAGGTGTAGGTGGCCTTGAAGGGGGGTCCAGCTGTGGGGCCCACCATCAAGATGCCATCCTCAGCACGCAAGCACGCGAGCGTGCGTGCACACACGCGCACACACATACACAGTGGCCAGCACCCATGCTAGACTGCTGCACAGGTGCCACATTGACAGGATCGCTCCAACAAGTGCCGATGCGATCATTTTTTACAAACACCTGGCACTAAAAAAAAGCCTGTAAAAAGCATTTGCAGACACGAAACTAGAAAAAAGACAGGCGCACATGCACCCTCACACACACTCTCTTCGCCGCTCAGTCAGTCAATAACCCACGCTTACTCATCTGCACACCCACACATCCACACATGCACCGAGATTTCCAGTGCTTCACTTTCAACCGGGCATTCCACCTATACACCCACACCTGCACACGCACATCCACAACAGTACACCCACAACAACCTGCACATCCACACCTGCAAACCCTTACATCCACACCTGCACACCCACATCCACAACAACACACCCACAACAGCACACTCACAACCACACCTGCACATCCACATCCACACCCACAACTGCACACCCACATCCACAACAACACACCTACACCTGCACACCCACACATCCACAAAAGCACACTCACACCTACACACCCACGCCTACACACCTACACACCTACACACACACATACATACACACACACACGCCCACACACCTACACACACACACACACACACACATCCACACCTGCACACCCACATCCACAACAACACGCCTGCACAGCCACATTCACAACAGCACACACATCCACACCTGCACACTCACGTCCACAACAGCACACCCACACCTGCACACTCACATCCACAACAGCACACCCACACCTGCACACCCACACTCCGCACACGCACCGGATATTGCCAGTGATCCACTGTCAGAGATGCGAGCTGTTGCCACAATAAGCGAGACGTTAGGCTCTTGGGCCTTCAACGTCCGCAACTGTTCATGAGATCCAATCTTCACGCTAATTGATCCGTCCAAGCAAGATTCGCCAAGGATCAGTTCCGTTTTTTGCCTGTCATTGAGGCTTGAGGAGGCTACAATAGAACACATGTATGAAGACAGAAGTCTCATGTGAATATAATGTACAGAACCTTGTTAATGCATTTGATTTTGAAGCTTACAGACACGCTTCTCAGCCTTTGCATGCATTGCCTTGCATGTAAAGGTCCCCCAAGGCACGCAAGTCGTTGTCAAATAAAGGACACTCTACATGGGAATCAGAGCAAAGGCTTCAATGCATGTTACTCGCAGCGATCATCAAGTCAATGACACCCATGATGGAAGACAGCGTCATCTTCTGCAGATCATACACCAGCTTGCAAGCGAACAACTTTTCCCCCACAGAAAGGGCAGCATGTGTGCAAGTTGCCCAACTCAATGGAAGTATCAATCCTCCTGAGATCTCGCATTATTACCGCACCTATTGGGCTTGGCATTTGCCAAACAGTGGGCTTGAGTGAGTCCGCCCTCAGCTCACCAAGCCCAAACTGGTTCCTGCCGTAAAAGACCTGCAGATGAGTTGAATTTGGAACACACTAAGGAACGCGTGGTGCAATGGTACCTTAGTACCTGCCCAACACCCATTCTTGCTGAATGCATACATGTATGACAGTCGACATGTATGGCTCCATGGTTTACCCAAGCACTTGCCCAGCACCCATTTTTGATGAATGCATGAGTAACAAACGACATTTATAGCTCCAGAGCTGGATAACTCCGCCCCCCCAAATAGGCGTTTATTGCATCCCTGCATAGGTGTCACCCAGCTGGCTGTTTCAAGCTTGAATTCTTTTGTTAGCCTGTTTCACCAGGCGAGGCTTCACCAGGCGAGGTTTCTGCAGGACTTGGGTTTGTAAACAGCCAGATGGGGGACACCTGCCAAATTAGCCGCGCAATGAACCCTACTTTTTGCCCTCCATTCCCGACCACCCACCGCACCAAATTGGGTGATTCTTGATGATTTGGAGTCTTTGTATAAAAACAATGGCATTGCAAACAAAATGGAGTGAAAAGACTTTCTCAGATACAGGATTTCAGCCATTTCCCTCAGAAGGAGTCCAGCGCAAGGGGTGCCAAAAGGTCAACTTTTGACTTCCTTTTTTACTTTTTTTGAGTATGCAGGATGTTAGTGATGTATATCGAAATTACAAATACAAAATCTTGGGTGCAAAAAATTACTACCAGGTTGGAGGTGCGGGCCCTTTTGGGGTGATCTGAGGCCTAGAGAGTGATCTGGGGTCCTCTGATTTGCATCATTTTTTGGTGAACAAGAGATATTATGGAATGGTTATGGTTGCCATGGTTTGATTTTTGAATTAACACCGGTAAAGAGCATATCTAGCGATATAGGGGAGTTGTCCACCTCTGTTTTAATTCATTGGTTTACGCGAGTAGTTGCCCAGCACCCCTTCTTGCTAAATGCACACATGTGTGACAGTCAACATTTATGGCTCAATGGATTACCCAAGTACTTGCCCAGCACTCATCCTTGCTGAATGTATACATGAGACAAAGAGTATATGTACTTCCCTTCAGAAAACTGAACGTCCTTGTAACCCTAATAAAACTTGAATATGGCATAAGACGTCAGTGTGGGGTCAATAGTGAAAACTTGTCCCCAAAACGTACTTGCACCTGGAAATTACTGCCGGAGCTATAAGGGCACAGGGGCTCAATGCAGATTTGTTCTCTTGACATACTTTCCAAATTTTTTGGGGGGGTCAGCACATTTTGGTTTTTAGGAATACTGGTTTCTTACTGACCTGAAAAAAACCTGATCATTGAAACAGCAGAACTTTCAGCGCTCAGACTATTCAATCAAAGATTGTCTTGGCCATATCGTAAAAACCATGAGTGCTCCAGGACCATGCGTCTTGAAATGCATTGCCTTCTTGCATAAACAAAGTCTTACCTGGGAACACAAGTACGCTTAGCCTCTAGAAGTCACACACACACACTCTCCAGTGACAGCCTGTGATCAGTCGCTTGATTCTGCAAATATTGTGTATTTGCGCCAGCCTCATCATTGTTGCCTATTTTTTTACTGTTCCCCCAAAACGCGAAAAAAATCCACCGCCTGATACCTCAGACAGCGTGCGCATGATTCCATTGGCCCAGCTTGATTCCAAGATGATGTTGGGGCTTCCACCAGCCTGTAATTTGAGTGAGGGGACACGAAGGTATGAATGAAGTCTGGACATCGTGAGCGTAGTTCATAATGATCATTGGGTCAAGATGGAGTCTGGACATTGTGATCATTGCTTTAGCAGCAAAAGAGAGGGAAACTAGAAGAGAGGAAAGAAGAGATTGCATGCACCCGCCAGAACTGGAGGCTGGTAAGACAGGGGAGAGCAGGCCAGAGCATTCATTGCAGAACAGGTGCTGTCACACTTCAAGGGGCAAGCTGCTTTGCAAGCTCAATTACTCCACTTCCAAATGAGTAGCTTTGAAGCATTGCACGGCATGCTGGAAGTGCATACACCTATGTGCATGCAAATAACACAGCAACTCTTCAAACCTGGCTTCTATTCAAACAATTTCTGGTCTCACATTATTCCTCCCTTATCCCCTTCACACACACACACACACACACACACACACAACATGTACGCACCGCAGAGATACGATTCAGCTCCTCCAGCGCAACGAAACTTCCAATAAGTGTTCCACCCAGTTGCTCAACAAGCTCAGATACAACCCCTGGTGCAAGCAGGCACTGGGATTGAGGGCCATCCAGCTCTGGAAAGGAGGTGCAGTTAGGGCAACATGCACGGATGGACTCCAAGAAAGTGGCACTGCGTCACAAGAGCATCAGAAAGAGCTTGGTCAGTGCTGAGCGTCTGCATGATGTGGAAGGACATGCTCAAACATTATTTAAGACTCTTAGTAAGAGCATGGTTGAGAATCTATGTGTAGGCAGTGCACAAGCAGGTGCAATATGTTTGGATGCGTGGATGCCAATAAGTGACAGTGTTTATGCGTGCGTGTTTGGGTGTGTATGTGTATTTGGGGGGGGGCGGGATGTGGGATTGGGGGGAGATGCGTGCGTGCGTGCGAATGTGTAAGTGTGTGTGTATGTGCATGCGTGCGTGTGTGCGTGTGTGCGTGTGTGCGTGTGTGCAAGTGTGTGCGTGTGTGCAAGTGTGTGCGTGTGTGCGAGTGTGTGCGAGTGTGCGTGTGTGCGTGTGTACGTGTGTGCGAGTGTGCGAGTGTGCGTGTGTGCGTGTGTGCGTGTGTGGGTGTGTGGGCGTGTGGGCGTGTGGGCGTGTGGGCGAGTGGGCGTGTGGGCGTGTGGGCGTGTGTGCGTGTGTGCGTGTGTGCGTGTGTGCGTGTGTGCGTGTGTGCGTGTGTGCGTGTGTGTGTGTGTGTGTGCAAGCATGTTCATCGCTTTTGTCCCTGCCACCAAGGTCCTGCTTCAGCGCCTTCCTGCCTTTGAGCAGGTGGTGGGATCACTCACCTTTGAAAGTACTCCGTTACAGACCGCGTGAAAGCAGGAGCCTCTTCAGTGATGGCCCCATCATATTCACCAGTGCAAAGCACGGGCAGCAGGCACACCAGCAATTGGAGCAGAAACTGGTACCTCTGACTTCGGCACAAACTCGTCATCAATAATTTTGATATTATATCTTTCTCTAATTCTATCTAGCATGAACGGATTGGCAACCGGGAGCGACCCCAAGAGAAAGATAGTTTTTGCACACTGCACCTGCTCAATCGAGAAGAATTTGGATAAACAGGTGTTCCAAAGTGTTGCGTGGTACCGGTAATTGATGTTTGGGACTGTGTTTGGGATAGATTTTCATTATGATTTATAATTTGCGATGTAAAATGTTATTGACGGGCCTGAAGCGTCTCAAAGTTGGTTGTGATGAGGGCTGGATAAAGCCGGATCCGTCTCCGGAAGGAGAGAGGGTAGCACCATTGAGATTCAGCAGTGTCCACTGCTTAAAGATCAAGTCCTGTAAATGGTTGGGTGGTTCAAATATTTGTGAGAAGTGTGTGCGTGCTGAAGTACAGGACGAGAAACATGTTCTTTTCTATTGCAATTGCTTTGAGGTGTGTAAGCTGCGCAGAAAAGACAAGGAGCTGTTCATTGATCTTTTCAACCATTACATACTTTTGCCCAGCTTCCATACACTGACTTTATTCCTTTCTTGGCGAGCTTCCTCGTTTTGACTGATCTTGAGGTCAATGCTTTTTAAATCAAGGAAAGGAGAAGGAAAAGCTACGCAAGCGGCTCACGCCTCAAGCGTCTCTAAATCAAGACTCGTTTAGATTTACAATTTTTTTTGTCAGGATGGTTTCAAGTTTTGATGCTGGATGATTTAGATTTACACGGGGGGACCTTCAGCCAGACTGTTCGGCTGATCGGCCTGTGACTGGTCCTCGCCAGCCAACATAATGTCCATAAGCTCAGAAACAAACGAAAAAAGCTTGTTGTTGTGTTGCAAGAGGAAATCAGAAACATCCTGGACACTGGCTTGTTGTAAGAAAGGTGCTCCATTGAAAAATCACCAGAGAAACAGTTGAACAGGTAAGCGTACTTTCTTCTCAAAGCACAAACATCTGTGTCTCTGCACACCAAAAGGGCATGAGCCTCATCTTGAATCTCATCACAAGAACAGCGATCACAAAAGAGCGTTCCGAGTATCCCAAGCTGCTGTCTCCACCTTCAGGGTGTGTGCCCTAAGTCTGAAACGGCTAACATTCCTCATGACATGTGGAGACCAATCCAAATGCATGTGCCTTGGTAAACAGGCAGGGGCACGCACATTGTGGTCAAAAGGCACTGCAAAAAAAGACTGGTAAGTTGCTAGCTTACTATATGTGTCCCGTGGGTTCACTCCCTCAACATCTCTCCACACTGCCCGCAGCCTGTGTCTGAGGTCATCAGTAAACTCTTGAATAGGGATAGGAGCGCCCTGCCGCAGAGCTTGCACAAAGGAATTACAGCGCCGCAAGCCTTGAAAAGCATCTAAAATTTGAGCAGTCCAGCAGGCTGGCTCACGCGAATGAATATTCAAATCTGCTTTCAGCACTCTTCTCAACGTCTCACTGTTAGACCTCAGCATGCTATTATACATTTTGACAAGACCTAAACCAGTAAAACTGAAGCGGCTCGTGACCACACTCCCTCAGGACAGCCCAGTTTGTAGTGGTATGCTTAACACCCAGCGTGCTCTTAAGATAACTCATGTGCCGCACTTGGAGATCACTTGCGAATTCCTTGCCCGCTTTAATGTATTCAGTGCCCCACACTTGGCCTGCATACATTCCAGCTGGAACCACATACGTCTTCCCAAGCCACAGAGACACGTACGGCCTATTTGCCAGAAAATTCTCACGAACAAATTGGCGAACCCGAAAGGCAGACGCCATGAAGGGGCCAGTTGCATGCTCAGAGGACTTGGCCATGCTCATGCACTTGTGAAACATCATGCCAACTTGGCATGAAGGTATCTAAAAGACTCCTTGTGTGTGCCAGTGGCACCCCCCTAATATGAAAAACAGGCAGGTCCGACCCAGAGGAATTGAAGTGCACCACCTCAGCTTTAGCTGTGTTGATGACTGAGTGCTTCCTCTGAGCATACGCATGATGCTGGATGAGAATGTTTCACCAGTAGCCGACCAGCCAGAGTCTCGGGCTGTAGGCCAACCCCTTTTAACCCTTACAGCTACCAGGTCAACCAAAAATGCTAAGTGCTTCCAAGGTCCCCATCATCATGCAGGATTTTATAGGGGGGTTGAGGTAGAAAAAGCAGACAGCTTTTACATTTTACCTGATCCTGAGATCAATGCTTTCCTAAATCAAGACTCGTACAGATTTCCAAGGTCTTTGTCAGAGTTGCTGGTTGAGAATGTTCCACCAGCAGCTGATCATCCAGAGTCTCGGGCTGTAGACCACCCCCTCTAACCCCTTGTGACCCTTGGGGGAAGCGGATGTCCTCAGTCCCCGAGAGGTGAACAGGAAAGCAGTGACTTACCATCGTTGGTGCGGAAAACCTTTAAATTGAACAGCATGCGCACCCCCTTGTGTCCCATCATATTTGTTTAAGGACTTGGCTAAAGAAGTCATGAGGAATTTGAGTGGGTTTAGGCTTCGTGCCCACGGCTCGAAGGTTGAATCCTATAAATGGCTGGGTGGTACGAATGTTTGTGGTAAAAATAATCAGACTCATCATTTTATTTCCGAACTCATGGATTTATTTGCGCAGTTGGAACAGTTGAGCAGACCGAGCAGCCAAACTACCTGGCTGAAAGTCAAAACCCATTGTATCGTTGTAACCTTGTGATAAGTATGAGAGTACTGAAGTCCAACGCGAGATACATGCTTTTTCCTGCACTTACTTTATAGTGTGTGAGCTGAGCAGTAATTACAAGGGTCTTCTCACTGATATTTTCAAGCCGTTACATACTTTTGCCAGGCTTTCAAACAGACTTTGTTCCTTTCTTGGCAAGCTTTCACATTATAATTGATCTTGAGATCAATGCTTCCTGAAATCAAGGCTCGTGCAGGCGACCGCTTTTTTTAGAAAGAAAGAAAAGAAAGGAAAACTACTTAGACAGATCTCTAGAGGAAACACTCCCTACATCAATAAAAGGAAAAGGAGACACATTGGCTCATAAGAGCCGTGAGTCTCCTCCGCTTTTTTTTTATAATTGGTTTCAAATTCTGATGCTGATTGAGAATGTTTCACCAGCAGCTGATCAGCAGTTTCTGCAGGTGACGCACATGTTATATGCTGAAGACCTGACTCTGATGGCCAACGATCCTGTTGCGTTGCAGGCCATGCTGAACCGCTTGCATGCGTATGCTCAGAGGAAGCACTTATCATCAACACAGCTAAAGCTGAGGTGGTGCACTTCAATTTCTCTGGGTCAGACCTGCCTGTTTTTCATATTGGGGGGGTGCCACTGGCACACACAAGGAGTCTTTTAGATACCTTCATGCCAAGTTGGCATGATGTTTCACAAGTGCATGAGCATGGCCAAGTCCTCTGAGCATGCAACTGGCCCCTTCATGGCGTCTGCCTTTCGGGTTCGTCAATTTGTTCGTGATAATTTTCTGGCAAATAGGCCGTATGTGTCTCTGTGGCTTGGGAAGACGTATATGGTTCCAGCTGGAATGTATGCAGGCCAGATGTGGGACACTGAAAAGAAAAGAAAAAAAGAAAAGACTACGCTAGCCAAAAGGCCGCGTGCATTAAGGAAAGGTTTCCTAACTAGCAAGCTAGAAAGGGTCTCACCAAAGGGCCCTCAAACCTAAACTATACTAAGCTAGCCTAGGAGAAAGCCAGAAACAGAGCTAATGAGGATCTGGAGGGTTGGCTGCCATGCTCCTGAACGCCCGGACTCTCCTTCTCCTCCTCTTTTCCTCCACGCGCCCAGCAAACCCTCCCCCAGAAGTCCCCTGGAAATGAAGTGCATGTCTGGTGTTAATAATAGTTGTTAATCTTTGGATAGCATGGCAATTCAGTTTGAATGCTAGTGATTGAGCCTTATGTTTGGTTAAACCCAAGTTGATCAGAGGTTTAATGGCAAGGTCACTTTGTTATTCCTGCGAGGGTTTCTTGAGCTGCGGGTTTTGAGCCTTTTTAAAGCGTTGGCATGCTGTGCAGTTGCAGCTTCCAGAGTGGGAAGGGGGTTAGTATCAGGGCAAAATCTAAATTCAACCAGACGAATGTCCCTGTCATGAGGAGGGATCTTAGTAGGATCAATGTATGTAGGTCGACCTGGGATAGAGCGCACAAAAACAGCATCAGGGCGGCTCTGGTGCCGAGCAGAGGAGCTAGTACCATTTCCGGATTTCTAAACAAATCCTTAATCCAATGCGCATGAGAAACCACCTACATGCAGAGCTCATTCATGCTATTTCAGCCATGTTAGAACACTCCCTTCACCCTATCCATTTCTACAAAGTCAAAGCACACTCCGGCATAATAGGCAATGAGGGGGCTGACGCCTGTGCTCGCACCGCAGCCCTCACAGACACAACAGACATTTCCGTACCAGATGCCAGGGATCCCTTTCACAACTCTTACTGGCTCTCATTGAAGACCTCTCACGCACAAAATGATGACAGGCACCGCTCCCACGCTCTCCCAATCCACTACCTCACCAACCTGAACGACAAACTAAAATTACACATGCACAAACAGCATAAGCTTGGACTTGCTGATACCACTGGCTACCATTACAATAGCTGGCAAAGGCTCAACTATGCCATACAACCCAATCCCCCTGTCACCACCAACATTCAAGCTCACAACCCAAATTGTCAACTTGCTAACAAAGAGATCAGCAACTCTTTCTGGAAACATCCAAAGGTTACCCTCAAACAACAGATAAATGTCATCAAATATCGCACGGGGACAATCTACACACAAAAGCATGCCAACAGATTTACCCAATCTTCCACCTCTGAAATGTGTCCGCTCTGTGACGACATGGATAGTATTAATCATATTGTCCTCAGATGCTCAAACACGACCATGAGTGGTATGCACACCAACAGGCACCATGAGGCCCTGAGTCTCTGTGTAAAAGCCCTCAGTAAAGGCAGGTTTGGCTCATCCCTTATTGGTATGGATGCCTGCCAAAATGAGAGACTCCTAGAGCAGGGTATAGAAGTCCCTGAAAACATCTCCCGAGCTATCCCTGACTGGGTATTCCCTAATGGTATTGGGTCCTCTGCCCAACACCAAAGCCGCCCTGATGCTCTCTTTGTGCGCCCTATTCCAGGCCGACAAGCCCACCTTGATCCTTCCAATATTCCTCCTCAAGACAGGGATATTCACCTCGCTGAGCTCAAATTCTGTCCAGATACCAACCCCTCCATCACTTTGGAGACTGCAACAGCTCAACATGCTCATACTATAACCAGACTAAAAACCCGCAGCTCAAGAAATCCAAACAGGAATTACAAAGTGACTCTTCACATCATCCTGATGGGTGTTGCCGGCACCATTTACAATGAGTATACAATCAAACCTCTTGTCAATCTGGGCCTAACCAATCAAAAAGCTAAATCACTAGCTTGCAAATTAAGCTGTCATGCCCTACAGAAATTAACCACTATCATTAACACCAGACATGCTCTTTGCCTACAGGGGACATCTGGGGGGGGGGGTCGCTGGGCGCGCGGTGGTGGCTACCAGAAGAAGGAGAGTCCGGGCGTCTCCGGGCACAGCTGACAACCCTCCAGATCCTCATTAGTTCTGTCTCTTTCCCTCTCCTAGGCTAGCTGTAGCTAGTGTAGTTTTGAGGGACCTTTGGTGAGGCCCTTGCTAGCTTGCTAGTTGAGGGACCTTTCCTTAATGCACGCGGCCCCAGGCCTGCGTAGACTTTTCTTTTCTTTTCCATTAGGAAAAACCCAGTCTGGAATGGCTCGTGAGATGTTTCCTGGGACTTGTATCCCCTGATCCAATACAGAAGCTAAGGCCAATATGATGCCTATTGGTGTGCATTCCATTCATAGTTGGGTTAAGACATCTAAGGGCAATGTGGTTAATGCTGTCCATCTCGCCGCATAATGGGCAGCGTGCAGAGGTGTTGGACTTCTTGAATCTGATGGCATGTTTTTGTGTGTAAACGGTTCCCGTGCGGTATTTCAAAACATTAATCTGCTGTTTAAGGGTGATCTTTGGATCATTCCAAAAGGAGTTGCTGATTTCTTTGTTGGCAAGTTGAGAGGGTGGGATATGAGCTTCTGAACTGACAGTGGTGCTTAGGAGAGTAGGCCGTATGATATTGCTAAGCCTCTGCCAGCTGTTGTAAAAGTAGCCTGAAGTGTCAGCAGAGCCGAGTTTATGTTTTTTGTGCATGTGTGTTTTAAGCTTGTCTGTCAAATTGGTGAGGTAGTGAGTTTGGGCAGTGCGGGCAGTGCGGGAATGATGTAATTCATCGTTTGGGCAGTGCGGGCACTGAATACATTAAATCGGGCAAGGAATTTGCAAGTGACCTGCAAGTGCGGCACATGAGTTATCTTAAGAGCACGCTGGATGTTAAGCGTACCACTACAAACTGGGCTGTCCTGAGGGAGTGTGGTCACGAGCCGCTTCAGTTTTACTGGTTTAGGTCTGTTGTCAAAATGTATAATAGCATGCTGAGGTCTAACAATGAGACGTGGAGAAGAGTGCTGAAGGCAGATTTGAATATTTATTCGCATTAGCCTGCCTCAGGCACGAGCAGTCCAGCAGGCTGCTGGACTGCTCAAGTTTTAGATGCTTTCCAAGGCCTACGACGCTGTGATTCCTTTGCGCAAGCTGTGCGGCAGGGCACTCCTATCCTTATTATTACTGATGACCTCAGACACAGGTTCGGGCAGTGTGGAGAGATGTTGAGTGATCCCTTAGAATGAACAGCCGCCTGACGACCTGAAGAAGGCATGAATGCCCCCCCCGTCTGCCCCCCCTCTTCATTAAGGCTGCTTCATGGACGTGTTTATGGCAGGCTCTACTTGAGCTGGAAGGTGTGCCGTCTCCCCCTGTTAACATAGTAGAAATCATGTGTGCATGCACGCTGCTGCAAACTGTGGTACATCAAGCAAGCCCTGTCTGGGCAAAGATCATTGTGGCTGTGCTCCATGGATCTAGACGTGTTTGTGGCAGGCTCTGCCTGAGCTGAAGGTGCGCCGTCCCTGCTTGCTTGCGTATTAAGTGGGGTGTGTATCAAGGAATTGCTGCTTCGTTTCCTCTGCTGTGTTAGCGGCGCGCACACATGGGACGGATTGCTGTCCAGGCAGTGGCCTATGGTCGTACTCATTTGGTGTGACAGGCTTGTAGATGGTGGTACTCAGACTCTTCCGAGCGTAGGCCAGAGACATCCCAGGTTGCCCATGCCCCCCTTTCTTTGTGCGCTCCTGTGGTAAAACATTGCTTTTGCATCCTGTGGACATACCCCTTTTCTTCAGTTTCCTCGTTTACAGTTTCCGCCTCCGTGTGCTGGAATGTACCAGCACCAGACCTATTAGTCCAACGTTGTGGCTAACGGTCCATTCTATAAATCTGTAAGTCTGATTTCCATATCGCACAAACGGTATTTTCCTTTCCATTTATCTCCTCCTTTACCCCTGGTTTTTAGTTTTTCAGTCTACTGCTCACAGTTTTTGCCTCTGTGTGCTGGAAAGTACTAGCACCAGGCCTATCAGCCCAACAGTGTGGCTGCCGGTCTCTTCTTAAATCTTGTACATCTTGAGGGAGTGAACCCGCGGGACACATATAGTAAGCTGGCAACTTACCAGTCTCTTTTTGCAGTGCCTTTTGACCACAATGTGCGTGCCCCTGCCCGTTTACCAAGGCACATGCATTTGGATTTGTCTCAGCATGTCATGAGGAATGTTAGCCGTTTCAGACTTAGGGCACACACACTGAAGGTGGAGACAGCGGCTTGGGATACTCAAAACGCTCTTTTGTGTGATCGCTGTTCTTGCGGTGAGATACAAGATGAGGCTCATGCCCTTTTGGTGTACAGAGACACAGATGTTTGTGCTTTGAGAAGAAAGTACGCTTACCTGTTCAACTGCTTCTCTGGTGATTTTTCAATGGAGCAACCGTTATTACAACAAGCCAGTGTCCAGGATGTTTCTGATTTCCTCTTGCAACACAACAACAAGCTTTTTTGGTTTGTTTCCGAGATTATGGAAATTATGTTGACTGGCGAGGACCAGTCACAGGCCGATTAGCCGAACAGTCTGGCTGAAGGTCCCCCCATGTAAATCTCTGTAAATCTCAGGCTGCAGGCCAGGTCCCTTGTAACCCCCTTCTTTTAGCTTCTTCACATTTTTTCTAAACCACAATGTCTCTGTCACAACTTTTCCTCACGCTGTAGCCTTGAAGAACTCCTGTAACCCTGTCAGTTTGTAACCTATTATGAACTACAGTCAGTCATTTTGACCGAGACCTTTTGCTGAGACCTTATGCTAACCTTGTCATTAGTACCGTCAAGGGTATGGACTGCTGGCACCTAGAAAACTTCAGAAGGCCAATACCATAAATCTGTCAAACCTGTCAGAAACATAAATATGAAGCAAGAGACCAACCTTTTTCATTTTCGGTTGGTTAACAAAAATAGCAAAAACAAAGGGCAACAGAGTGGGCAATAACAGATTAGAACAAACTATGCAGAGGAAGATTTACAGCCTGGCCTGGTATCCCGGCTGATCAAACGTTGGTGATCAATATCCACACAGCATGGATATGCGTCTCAACAGGGATGGGCATTTTTTGCTCCAATACTGCTTCCCTTGTTGCAATTGCCATCAAGCAATCTGTTGGGTACCAATTCTAGGCCATGAGCGCAGACATCACGTTTCCTAAAACTTGCCTGAGCAGCTCCATTTACGAGTGCACTGGAGAGGGGAAAGAAGGCCCACTGAAAGCACCATGCTTGAAGGCCTTTTGCAAATAGCAACAGAAACCCACCGTCCCCCCCCTCCTCACACGAGTATCCAAATTGTCTGCTTCAAGGCTTAATGGCAACTGCAGACCAATTTGATCAATTCTCTCCAAGTACACGCCAGCTTTTAAGACCTTTTAAGACCCCAATCAGTTTTGCCATTGGATCACAGTACCGCTGCAACGGCTCATGTCCACACTCTTTCCAAGCACAGGCGTTTATTAAGAGGCACTGCGTTTCACTCAAAGACCGCGCCTTCAAAAGCACAGCAGACAATTTTGTAACTAGCTCATACATTCAGCGCCCCCCTGCAAGAAGGGGGGGGGGTTCCCTAAATTTGGCATGCATACATTTCAGCAAGGATACCGTACACTCGGGCAGCCAACGCAGAGCACACGTTCTGTATACAAATTTGCGCGCGCGGACAAAATCTCTGGCCCTTTGCTGGTCTGCCATGTATGGCTGCCCGGCCTCCGCAATGTCTCAATACAAACACATGAAATGGTCTGGGGAAATCAATGCCATTCCTCAACCACTTCAACAATCATTAACCTCCTTTTCCTAAACGTGTAGATAACGTCTATGTACCCTGCAGCTCTGGTGCACAGCTGGGCCAGGTTTTGGCCTCCAAACAAAAACACCACCACAAATAGGGAGTCGAGTCAGTTAGTCAATTTTCAGCCAGGCCACTGACCGATCCCATCTTATTTAATCCAAAGCATCACACGACCCTGCAACTCCGTGCCAAATGGGGGGGCAAGCTTGCAGCATGGGTCAGCTAACTCAGGTCCTTCCTTCCCCACTTACACCCTTTCAGATGGGTGCTCCTAGCAGCACGCTCTCCCAGAGCGCCCCCGCAAAGTGACTGGCATTGCAGCATGATCAGGCAACTTAAGAGCAGCTGGAGCCCTGGAGTACTGATGCTTTGTAACAAGGTTAAAAATCCTTCATGTTCTGAGCACTGGTCATTTGTAGCAAGTTTGAAAATCCATCATTTCCAGCCAAAATGGGTGCAAAACAGCTTCCCGGTCCAAGACGGCACCTCCATGTGCCAATCAAACAACAAGTCTCAATGCATTGGACATAGGAAACACATACGCTCAGGGCTCGTGATGGTGCACGCATGAAGAATGAATAATGTACAGATGCTGCTGGGGTCCAGCTGCAACGACACCCCAGCGGTATCCCCCAAAGCATGCAAAATCAGACATGCAAAAGAAGCCGTGCAATGACAAACAATAATCTGCAAAGGCCAAGGAAACACTCTCAATAACATGCGCTGAGCAATAAAGGAGGAACCACGGGGAAAGGCAGCCAGCACCAAATGACAAAATACCAGAAAACAAATACTCAGGGTCACAAAGGCACTGCTTGTCAGGGACCACAAGGGAGAGGGTTGATATGGTAGTAGGGCACGCCGACATTGCAGAGTCAAGTTGGGGCTCAGTTGCACACTTGACCACTTTTTGCAAGGAAGATCCGTGCAAGCAATAAAAAGGCATGCTCAGGAACGGCAACCGTCCCTTGCCCAATCAGCCCTAATTCAAGGCATCAACACCTGACCACTTAAATGTTTCAGGGCATCTCACCTGTAAAGAAGGGTCATTGATGTAATGAGAAACTCAGTGCAGAAATGTTTTTTCCAGTGCCACCTTAAAAGCAAATCCAACGCTGTAAAATCTTGCAGGGGGAACACAACACTGCTCTTACCCAATCAGCCCTGATGCATCAATGCTTCAATGCCTGACAGCTTGAACGATTCAGAAGCATGTCACATGTCGGAAATGGGCGATGTGGCGATGAAAGATCAAAAAGCAAAAGCAGAGTGCAAGAATATTTTCTTAGCCCCTACTGGATTGATGAGTAGGTACTAAAGGAGTATCAGAGCAATTCCTCCGTAGTGAATTTCTGAAAATTGCAACGTTGCTGTTGAACCCCATGCTGCAACATTTATAAGGACGAACAAGCGCAAACATTGTGTACGAGGAAAGCCGCACACATGGGCTGTAATCCAGCTATAGCATGCGCATCAGGAGAGCTTACTTGTACAGAGTTTTGTACAAGCTACATCAAAAGCATGGGCACCATTTGATCCTCTGTGCAACTAGCTCACCATGAGCAGGCTCAATCGATTTTCCTGCTGTGAAGTTGTTGATCAGTAACAGTGGTAGAGCTCCACGTTTTGCTGCACGTGAGGGAGGAAGGAGAGGATAGCAGTGAACGAGGTGATACACATGAAGAAGGAAGAAGAGGAAGGCAACGGATAAGATGATGCTCCTGTGCAGCGTCAACGGTGGATGAGATGATGCTCACGTCAGCAGGGGATGATGTGACGCTCACAGGTCACGACATTTTGCTTATATCAGTGGGAAATATGGTGATGCTCAGAGACCATGGGATGGTGCACTTGTGAACAGTGAATGGTGTGACGCTCAAAGATCATGAAATGATGCTTCTGTTAGTGGTAGAAAAGATGATGTGTGTATCAGGAGCCGATGAGACGCCAGGCCCACACTTCAAAGGTTGACATTGACTGATGTATAAACAAGGACGAGACCATACGGTAATGGCGACAGACTTGTAAGTCCTCCCACCAGATACTTTAGCCACCAACCAGATCAGTTCAGAGGCCCTAGTTTTATTCCACAAGAGGGAATGACATTGAGCAGCGCTCTCCTATTGACCGAGACGAAAAGGGGCCAATGGCTAATAAAGCCTATTGTCAAATACGCTTCAGCTCTCTAGTCATTGCTCATGAAGCCCATTTGTCAAATACACTTCAGCCATCTTGTCATTACTCATGAAGCCCATTTGTCAAATACACTTCAGCCCTCTAGTCATTGCTCATGAAGCCCATTTGTCAAGTACACTTCAGCCCTCTAGTCATTGCTCATGAAGCCTATTTGTCAAATACACTTCAGCCCTCTAGTCATTGCTCATGAAGCCCATTTGTCAAATACACTTCAGCCCTCTTGTCATTGCTCATGAAGCCCCATTGTCAAATACACTTCAGCCCTCTAGTCATTGCTCATGAAGCCCATTTGTCAAACGCTTCACATAGGGGGCAGTCTCCCAGCGTCATACCCACATCCTTGCACAAAAGCCTCTCAATACCTCGTAGTGAATCACTTCTTTCTTCTAATTAGCAAGGCATGTTCCTCGACTTTGCATGCACCCTCTGCAATGACCTTCCTTGTCTGTGTGAGTCTTGCTTAAGAGAGCGCGCTGTGGAGGTCATTCTGCCTCCATTGCACAATCTCATGCACATGCTCATGCATGTTTGGTGGTGCCTGTGCAACATTCCCATGCTCATACTAATGCACGCTTGTGCTGCGTGCACACCCACCACGTGCCTGTGGAAACACATGCCTGCACCCCGCAAGTGAGCCTGCGCATGCACACACTTTAAAAATCGAACTGCCTGCAGCAACAGTGCCTTGACTCCCCGCAACGTGCGCTCTTCCTGCAACGCTTGCACTCCTCAACGTGTGCGCTCCCTGCAACGTTTGAATCTCTCAACGTGTGCTCTCATGCAACGCTTGCATCTCTCAATGTGTGCTCTCCGTGATGTGCACTCGCCCTGCAATGCTTGCATCAACAAACACTGCTCACAGCAGCCCCTGCACTCACAGTATAATACCTTCCCTCCCCACAATGCTCACTTAAGCACTTCACTCCCTGCAGCACAGACGCTCTCCACACTGCCTGTGCATGCACTCACCGCGATGCCCTTCAGGTTGTACGGCCCCAAGTAAGTCGCATGCACACATTTGTCTGGGGCTTGCTACATCTTCACACACACAACCAAACTTCCCACACAGCCTGTGCATGCACTCACCGCAATGCCCTTCAGGTTGTACGGCCCCAAGTAAGTCGCATGCACACAATTGATCTGAGGGCCCGCCGGGTGTTCATCACCGCTCAATACTGTTCCAACACCAGCAGCGGTATCATCCTCGCCTCCCTCAAGGGCCTCATCAGGGAATGCCTCTGGGCTGTTGATGTCTTGGGCAGCCGCCTCCCACGTGCCCTCAGAGCACCACACCTGCAACATCAAAAGCAGGTTCGACAGGCGCGGTGCACAACAAGGAGGTAATCACCACAGGAGGCTCTGCAACAGGTCCAGTCCTCTAGGAACAATGAAGTCTTGAACACGGGAGGGGGTTACAACAGGCGCGGTGAGCCTGTGTATCAGGCTCTTGGATGCAACTGGCTTATGGGAGCAAAGGCGCTACAAAATTGAGACATTGCTTCTATTCTTTGCCTACATATTGGCAAGCACCCACACCCGCAGGACTTTCGAACATCCAGGAGCACAAGCCTGCTCAAACTTAAAGAGAGCAGACAGGACAGCATGCAGTCTGGAAGACAGTACACGTGCGGGCCCGATTAAAACCATGCAATTCAACATGTGTGCACCATGCACAGTACAGCGTACAAAGTGCAAAGGCGCCAAAAAAGGAGTGCAACCCAACATATGCAGCCCATTTACCTGACCACACTTGGCCACGCTGCTTATCCGCGCAGCCCGGTTCATGACCTGAGCAGGCATGTGTTGGTATGTGTAGGCATGTGTAGGCATGTGCAGGCGTGTGCAGGCATGTGTTGGTATGTGTAGGCATGGGTAGGTATATGTAGGCATGTGAAGGCGTGTGCAGGCGTGTGCAGGCATGTGTTGGTATGTGTAGGCATGTGCAGGCGTGTGCAGGCGTGTGTTGGTATGTGTAGGCATGTGTAGGCATGTGTAGGCATGTGCAGGCGTGTGCAGGCGTGTGTGCATTGATTAATCGATTGCGTGGATTGTAACAAATTGATGCAGAATATTGGCTTGCTTGACGTCCTTGGGCATTGCTGGCAGGAAGTGCACATTTGCTTGACGACAACAACACCTGGACACCGTCAAGGATCATACCAATTGAAAAATGCATTGCAGACTCACAACCTGAAATTGCGAGTGATTATTGGTATGCATACAAGTCTCATCAAGAGAGGTGTGGGGCTTTTGGCCTTTCCGGGACACCAACACCCTCAGAATTTTCCGGCCCTTTCCACGGATTCCTGAACATGACATCGGAATCCTGGACTCAATCCCTGTTGCAAATAATATATTTCTGGGGTTAACCAGGGGGGGGGGCTCAGAATGAGTGCCCACCTGTGCCAATATGTGTCCAAGTTGGAACATTGCAGAACGAGTGCCAAGCCATATAAATGTGCGCCACAGAGCTCATTGGTGACAGATTTGCATCGCATTACCCCTCACCCACAGGATGCTTTCAAGTAAAACATCAGAGCCGGACAACTCCCCCCCAAAAAACAGGTGTTTTAAACATGCTCAGCAGATAGGTTCCCCCCAATCTTGGACACTTAAGTTGGGATGCAAAATGTAGCTCATTTTGCAAGCTTCTAAAGGTACTAGAGTTTTTCTGTCCAAGATCGGGGGGAACCTGCCTAGTCAGCCGCGGCGTGAACCCTACTTTTTGACACCCAGCTGCCCACATCTGACCATCCAGACCACCAAATTGGAAAACTTTTAGTTAATTGGACTCTTTGTAACAAAAGAATATCATTGCAAAAAGAATGGAGTGAAAAGACCCAGTGGTTGGTGGGATACAGAATTTCAGTCATTTGCCCTGGAGAAAATGCAGCACAAGGGGTGCCAAAAAGGTCAATTTTTGGCTTCCTCCTTTCCTTTTTTTGAATATGTAGGATGTTAATGATGTATATGGTGGCCGCAACCACAAAAGAAATGGAGTGAAATTGGGTCCTGAGGTGGAGCTGTGGGCCATTTGTGGGTGATCTGAGGCCAGGAGGGTGATCTGGGGTCCTCCGACTTTCATCAATTTTTCGTGAACATGATATTTTATGGAATAATGATGTTTAGGTTGGTTAGATTTGAGAAAGAAAACCGGGAAAGAGCATGTCCAGCGAAATGGGGGAGTTGTCCAGCTCTGGTAAAACATGCAAGGAAACCATGCAGCTAGGTTGACAGAAAATGATTCAGGTCACTTACAGGCACTCGGCTGGTGCCCTACGCATCATCATGTCAAGATGGGTTTTTGCCTTGCAGCATGCTAGCAACCCCTTTCATTGCAAGTCCTTAACACGCGTATCAATGGTGGATTTCACAGGACCTGATTGGTACCATTTCTGTCTGAGTGGGGGCATAACTTGGGGGAAAGGGGGTGGGTGTTGGTCCAGGGGTAGAAACCCAAATCTACCCAAAAATATGTTAAGAGCCGTGTGGGGCAGAGAAGTCACGACTCTGGAGCCACGGCAGGAAACCTCATGCTTAACACCTGTGGGCAGTACGTCTATTTTCGAGCATGCGCATTCACTCACCCTGCCCCGGAATGTCACTCGAGCTGTGGCTGGATGGAGGTCTGCCTTCACAGCACCCCAGTCGACGCCCACCTGTGAAAGGCAAAGGCAAAGGCATGTCACATTCACCATGAAGGCACATTCACCATGAAGACACAGGGGTAAATACAGGGTGTCAGCATGAGGTTCTGGAACGCAAAGTAAAGACACAGAGGCGACTAAAGGGTGTCAGAAAGAGGCCCAGAAACACGGAGCACCCGCACGAACTGAAAAGGAAGTCGAGCGCAGTCAAGACACAGAGATGATGTAGACAAAGGGTCTAATGGTGCTCATGCAAAAAAAACAAAGTATTTTATTTTTATGTTTTGGGAACCTGTGCAAAACATTTCCATGCACCGCTCTTCATGCACCTGACAAGAGAGCAGATAACAAGCTCTGGATATGAAGGATCCATTCCATTGAAAAATGGAAAATGTACAATTGGGATACCAGGATTGCAAACAATCAATTGGTAGGTGGTATGTCTGATCTGCAGAGGAGGGGGGGGGGGGGGGGCTGGACTTTTGGCTCCCCCCCCTCCACAATTCATCTAAGGCATTTCTAATTCAAATTCAAAATCCTGGGCTCATGCCCTGAGAGTTGGCACCCATTGAGGGTGAATTTAATTGAAGGGCTGGAGGGGGGGCTGCTCAGATTGAACGCAAGCTTGCAAGGAAGCGGGCTGCGGCTTTGTGAACAACAAACTTGCATCAGTTCACCTTAGAGTTACAGGGTGCTGTCAAATCAGCATGACTAGAGAGTCTCTAGTAGAGACGCTATGAAGTCAGAATGACAGGACAAAGGTGTTCAGATCACTTACAAGCAGGGATGGGTCATTCGCGAGTTAGGCAGTTACCGTTCACATTCATGCGTGTAAAATTCAAAAGTTCCACGCATATACGGAGATTTGATGAGCCATTTTGGGGAGGAGGGTCTTGGGTGGGAGGGACCCCCAGGTGGGTCCTAACCAACCCCAAACCACCCCCCTGCACCTCCCAAGGCCATGACAAGGCAAAGGAGTTTCCTTGATGCTTTTTCGCATCACGATCTTCCTGTTCTTCTGCAAGCTTGTGCCCATGCTAGGAAGGCTGTCTGGATTTTAAGGGTGCCCGAATTGACGAGAATGCGATGCATGCGTGCGTGTGTTTGTGTGTATGTGTATGTGTGCGCGCGTATGTGCATGTGCGTGTGTGTGAGTGTGTGTGTGCATGTGCGTGTGTGATTGTGTGTCTATGTGTGTGTATGCATAGCGCCCCTGTGCATGTCAGGAAAAGCCAATGCAATTCAGAAACTGGACATTTGTGAAAGGGGAAGGCTATGAAACCTTCGAAATGACTGGGCCAGCGTGCTGCATCCCGGAACCCCCTGCTCTGTTACGTGTTTCTACAAGTTCTTTAGGCCAATGACCTTGGAAGTTTCTTGTGGATGAAGGTTCCATTTTATGTCTGAGGTGTTCCTGGCAGCTGAAAAAATACATAAATAAATGATGTGGAGCTTTATTGTCAGGCAGCATAACTGCAGCATATTCATTAGCAGCAACAGAGTAGCGGCATGTTCTTATCCAGCAGCAAGGGGCTTTGAGATAAACATGTTTGAGGGACAGAGGCGCAGCTAAGGGTCAGCAAAATGGTGGCTCGACAAGCAGGAGGCAGGGAGTCCTTCCCAATGAAGAGAAGGGGGGCACAGCAAAGGCTCAGCGAGCAGGAGAAAGCCTGCTCACTCGATCCTAGGGCATGGAAGAGCTTCAGATGGTCTTACATAGGAACAGGGGGCACAGCTCGGGCTCAATAGGAGCAACCTTAGGACACAGTCTGCGTACCTTCATCCTCAAACCACGGAAGAGCAGCACCTTCATCCTCTTTTGCACCTCCATTGCACCTTAATTCGCTAAACAGCCTGCGCACCTTCATCCTCAAGCCACGGAAGAGCAGCACCCTATCAAAGTGCACGGGCGATATGGAGCCGGACCCCGCGAAGGGGTCGGTGCTGGGGACCTGCTGATCGCTTGACCTTGGTGAAGGTCTGTTGCGAGTGAAAAAGCAGCAATCAGCAGTTGTGACGTGAATACATCTTCAATGCATCAAATGCTTGGTAGTCATTTACACACATCTTCAATGCATCAAATGCTTGGTAGCTCTGTGCACAGAGGTATCTCTTTGGCCTCATAGCACGTGCAATCCAAGAGGGAGTGGAGGCACACTGAGGGATTTTGGGAGCCAAGGGTGAGCAGGGGTTGGGGTACGGATGAGCGAGGAGTGGCCTGGAAAGATGCGGAAGTTTACGCATGGATGAATGCACAGGCCGTGGATGAGTAATCCAACAAATGAATGAACAAATGGATGAATGTTGAGTACATGGAGCCGCACTATGGGGGTTGGAGCAAGTGGGGAAAAATGGATGGACAAGGAGTGGCTTCAGAAGGTGCAGTAGGAAGGGAAAGGATGGATGCACAGCTGTTGAATGATTGCAGTGCACAAGCGCACTGAGGGGGTGGGAGCAGGGGTGAGGGTGAGGATGGTCAAGAATGATCAGGTTGCACTCCAAAATCATGACGATATGAAAAGAAAAAATGTCTGCAAACTCGGAACATGAATTGGTGTGTCAATGAAAGAGCGAGTGAGATCAATCTGGATCACAGGTGCCTCATACAAGTTAAACCAGCCATTTGCTCCAAACAAATAACCTTGTGGGTCACTCAGAAGTGGGTTTGAATGTGTTTGGCATAATATTGCCAATTTTAGCGTAGGTTGTGGCGCCTGACAGAGACGAAAAGTAAGGAAAGGGTCCTGGCTCCGGATGATAGACAGAGGTGCAGCTGAATTAGGGCTTTGTTGCAAGACTAATTAAAGCACACACGCTTGCACACTTTTGCCAGATGGGGCAAAAACAAACTGCACCTGATGTTCCTCCTCTGAAGAGGCGTGTAATACTGCTCTTCACCCAGCTCCGTATCCAGAAGTTCAGGAGGCCAGTCCACATTGAGGCAAGCTTCGATGGACTCTAAAGCCCACCTTTTAAAAGCGTCGAGGAACAAAAGTCAGGATCATCATTGCGCATAAATTGGGTGACGCACTGGTGTTTGCCATTTTATTGGCTTGCAATTAGACTGATGGCACTCTCTAATAAAGCAGATAAGCACGATTGTAACAACAGCACTGAAGAAACAGGCCACCACGACCCAGAACTCTGTTTTTGGCACCAGTGTACCTGACGGCAGAGGAGGGAACGCGTGAAGGCTGCAAGGCACAGCCCATAGCTGCACCACAAACGAAGAGCAGCAAAAACCCAGAACTTCACAAAAGGAGTTTTTATGGTTTGGCGTACCTGATGGCAGAGGAGGGGCGTGTGAAGGCTGCTAGGCACAGACCATCTGCAGCTTCCACCAAGTAACCCCCACGCCTGCAGATGAAAGCCAATGTTGAATCCTGTTGGAAGGCTGCAGGATATTGACGCTCACAGCTGCGAATGCATAACAGTTCTAGCAAAGCGTGCAAGGCATACACCAAGCCTTGAAGGAGCCCCTGTGTTTGCAACACACAAAATTAAAGGCATAGCTGATGCAGGAAGTGAGGGGCAAACCATTGTGCACGGTCAGGTACAGACATCCACTGCCCTATTGGCAACAGCGCCTTTTCTTTCACAATTACAAGGAGTAATTTTGCTGCCTGTGTGACTTCTCTTTTATTTCCTTTCTCTCTTTCTTTCCGGGCCCAATGCTTTGCTTTAGGAGTAACAGGCTTGCAAATGGAATTGTGCCCTTTTTCTGGAAGGGCAACATTGGTATGGACATTACCAATCCATGTGACCAATCATTGAAAAGTTTTCATACAAAAGTGGACACAAGCAGCCTGTTTCGCGCTCCCTCACAAAGAATTCCTAACCCTCAAAAGCAAGAGCAAACTCTTGCTGCTCGACCACCTCGCTCTTGAATCCTTGCTTCAGACCTCTGCTTAAAGCATCCTTGCATTTAATGCGTGCTTTGAATGAGAGCAAAAGCCAAGGATCCAATCATTGTCAGCCACACTCAGGTCAGGCTGCTGCGCCCCACAGGATTCCCTCTCGTCACATAGATAGATAGTGCGCATCTGCCCTTGCTGGCGTATATCAACGCACTTGATCAAAATGCCCTGCACAGTGGTATGCCACAGCTTAAGCGCAGCTGCCGTCACATCAGGGTTCCACAGCTCCAGGGCCTGCATGTGCGTGTATGTGTGTATCAACATGCAGGGAGATGAGCGAGTTCCACGGCTCCAGGGCCTGAATGTGTGCGTATTGACGTGGAGATATGGGGAGCAAAATGAAATTGCGTACACAATACTGTGACAGGTATCTGTGAAAGCTCGGACAAGGACACACACCTTGAGGAAGCTTGCATGAAACAGGTGGCTGTTGAGTATAAAGGCGCCTCTGGAAACCTGTGGGAGAGCTGGTGGATGGTGCACACTCACCTTCAGGTAGCTCACGGTCATGAAACAGATGGCTGCTGAGTTTGAAGGTGCCTCCAGAAATCCGTGGGAGAGCTGGTGGACGGAGCGCACGGGGCCTAAGTGTGGGGCACGGTGCACAAGCTCGCGCGGCAGCACCTGTGTTGCGATCAAGTCCATGCGTGTGTGTCATGTTCAAGTCATATGTGTTTGAAGTGTGTGTATTTGGAACACAGCAAATGGACAACTGTGCACAAACTGGCATGGCATGAGCACCTGTGTATTCTAACGCGCCTTACAAGAACGTGTGCATGTATGCAATGAAGTGTGACTGTGAAGGACAGTAACCAACCCTTTCTGAAACTTCCAAAAACTATTTTCACCATTTGGAGGGGAAAAGCTGGCAACTGTCTCACCCTATACCTGTCCCAGCTCATGCTGGCTCGCGCAGCAGGCAACCATCCCATATAATACTTGGTCCTTGCACCTGATGCAGCTGTCTCATTTCATAACACGGCCTTCAGCTGCAGGGGAGTAGATGCAGGGTCCCCAGGCTTTCAGCACATCTTAATCTGCTCCAATTATACCTCAACTGTGGGAGGCTCATGACACATTTTCTTCTGCCCTCATCTGCGAGTCCCTGGCACTCAATGCTTACGAGCCTGTGGACATCCCTGACCCAGCACATGGTAAGGGCCCAAAAGTGACTTGCACCGACTTGCACCCTACGAACATACATACACATCCCTACACACCCACCTGGTAGAGCTGCATGCAAACTTGCTCTTGACCCTTGCCCAGCATATGCTCGCCCATAGAAGCAACCAATAGCTTCTTCCGCAGCAGCTTGGCAGGGATCTGTGCAATAGGGTGAATTATCAATTGGTGCAAGGACATGAGCGATACATAAAATTCCAAAAACCAGTAAGAGGCTCTGCATAAATCAGCAAATGTCCGTGCAAGACATGAGTGAGACACCAAACCTTGAAAGTCATCAAGAGGCTCTGCATAAGCGAACTAGTGTCTGCGCTAGAATGTGCAAACCCTTGAGTGCCTTTATTCAAAGGTTTTCTCAAAGATTTTAGGGAAGGCGTGTGGGGTGGCATCAAGGAAGGTTCCATCGATCAAGAGTCTCGTCAACGGTTTTTTTTTGTCAACAGGAAGTCTCTCACTACCAGAGGTTCTCATCAACAGAGGGCCTCAAAAGAACCAAAGACTGCTTTGCCCTCATAGGCCTGATTCAAGGGGAAGCAATCAGGCAGGTTCAGCAACAATGCTTTGCCCTCATAGGCCTGAGTGAAGGGGAAGCAATCAGGCAGTATCAGCAACAATGCTTTGCCCTCATAGGCCTGATTCAAGGGGGAGCAAATAGGCAGGTTCAGCAACAATGCTTGCATGAAACATGCTCCACTCAATGCGCTCAAGGTGCTTCTGGTGTACCTGCTGGAAGGTCTCTGGAGAGATGAGCACCATGCCCCCTTGCGCAGCATCCACCACAGCTTTGGCAGCAGCCATGGCTGGGCCAGAGTACTGCGCACGGCCTGCGAGCAAATAATAGGTGTGACTCTTGAGCCACTGGCCAGGAGGCAAAACATTTTTTGAGCCGGAAGGCGTGTGTAAATTATGGTCTGGGCCGCCTTGATCGATGACTTGATGTAAGTAGATCAGACTTACTTGCAACAGAATCACTGTGCTTTGGATGCAGGCATGCAGTCGCAATCTGCATCTTATACTCTACACTCCAAGGAGGAGGCGTGACACTTGAGCGAGACAAAAACATGGCACTCTGGCTTGCGGTTGCCAGTCTTCTTGCTGCACTGTCCTCATACTGCACACTGGCGCGGTCCTCAAGCTGCACACTGGCACAGTCCTCATACTGCGCACACTGGCGCAGTGCTCACGCTGCACACTGGCACAGTCCTCATACTGCGCACACTGGCGCAGTCCTCACGCTGCACACTGGCACAGTCCTCATACTGCGCACACTGGCGCAGTGCTCACGCTGCACACTGGCACAGTCCTCATACTGCGCACACTGGCGCAGTCCTCACGCTGCACACTGGCACAGTCCTCATACTGCACACACTGGCGCCGTCCTCGCGCTGCACACGGGCACAGTCCTTACACTGCACACACTGGCGCCGTCCTCGCGCTGCACACGGGCACACAGTCCCTCCTATAGCCGCCTCCTATAGCAGCAGCCTATGAGAGACTGCTGCCGCGGCGTGACAACCTACCAAAAGGTGTGCAGCGGCATAGTCCCTCAAATAGCCGCCTCCTATAGCAGCAGCCTAAGAGGGACTGCTGCCGCGACGTGACATTTTACCAAAAGGGGTGCAGCAGCATAGTCCCTCCTACAGCTGCCTCCAATAGCAGCAGCCTAAGAGGGACTGCTGCCGCGACGTGACATCTTACCAAAAGGGGTGCAACGGCTAATATTGGAACAGCCAGTGATTTGATGCACCGGTAGCCTTGCCGCTTACGCCCTGCTTGTGCAAGTCCGCTCCTCCCCTGAAGCCACACCACCCATGCGCACTCTCATACCCTAAATGGCAATGCCACACACCTTGGGCCCCCTTCATTTGCACGTCCTCCTGGCGCTCCAGCCCTGATGCGGCGCCCATGCGCACACGCAGCCCACGCAACACCAACAGCCGGCAGGGCCCAGGCGTGTGAGTGCGCGGCATGGTCGCCAGGTACTGCTGGCCGACTGTGAGCTCTGCAGAGGTGCGTGGCAGCAAAGCACAATGTTAGTAGCGGGAGGAGAGTGCAGGAAGCCTTTCAGAAGGGGTACCAGCAAGTTCGACATGTTTGGCGGTGACAAGGGCAAGGATGGCACTAACAGAGCCTCCCTGGGGGCAAGGGGCCTATCTCAGACCACAGCAAAGGACTTCCAGGGCCAGCCTCACCTGCCCTTTCCCACAAGCTAAGAGTGCCCCCAGCAATATCCAGGGCGCATCGTTGCGTGTAACTTTTTTAGATGCAAATGAAACACGCACACACACACACACACACACACACACACACACTTGTGTTGTCCGTGCCGCTGCCCTTGCTGCTCTCTGGGATGGCGTGGTGAGTGCCGGGGGTTTCGATGGCATAGTTATCGTCCTGTGTTGAGCACCCAGGCTCAAATGCGCTGAATTGCACGCGTCTGCTGCCGCTCTGCTCTGTGTTGGAGTTGTTTGAGGCGGGCACTCTGGGGGTGGAAGCGTCTGGCGTTAAGGAGGAGCCGAGGCCAGACAAGCACGGTGGGGACATGGCCGGGTCAAAACGGAAAGAGTGTGAAGAATCGCCATGGAAGGGTGTGGGGAATGGGGTGACGGAGGACCGAGAGGGAAAGCGCTTGACAGGCTTCGTGCAGTCAAGCCCCATCTCCTCGTCACTCTCTTTGCTCTGCTTCCTCAGAAGTCCATTGTTCATTGCGGTGCTGAACAGGGCAGCATCAAAAGCGAGGAGCCCGCTTGACCTTCCCCTCAACTGGTGGACCTGTGGATGCAGTGTGTGCAAGTGGAACTTCAACTTCGGCACACATGCGTCAGACATAGGTTTGGGTGTGTGTTTGGGTCGGCATGAGTTGGTTGCTCCTGAGTGAGAGCACGATCCTGGGATTGTGTGTGCGTGTGGACATGCGCGTGGATGCTGTGCATAATTCGCAAGAGAAATTGCAGAAAATTGTGAAACTAAGCTCCATACAAAGCACTGAGTGCTGACTAAATCGATCCTAAGCATCAAAACAACAGTAATTTCCATGGCACTTCAAAGCCCATGGCACGGCTATGTTGATGAAGCAAAACGAGCTGAGGGAGCCAGCTCTGCCACTCCCTGCCCCACCTCAGGAGCGCCCCGGGGACTGGCGTCTGCTGCAGCGTATCTCTTGTATACAGAAGTATCTGCATCCTCTGCCAGGCTGAGTTGGGGCGTGCTCAGTGGATGGGGTTGCCCGGATCGCGCTTGCGACTTCTGTGTGTGTGTGTGTGTGTGTGTGTGTGTGTGTGTGTGTGTGTGTGTGTGTGCTTTGCATGTGAATGTAGTCACTTTCAATAATAAATAGGGATACTGGCGTCAAGCTTGTACCAGTTGCGTGTATACAATGTATGCTGCATGATGAAAGTGTTTACCTTGTTGGTGTTTGTGCGGGCAGTACGCGCCCGGCATGACTGAGACAGGGGATTTGTGGCAATGGCCGAGACAGTGGATTTGTGACAATGGCTGAGACAGTGGATTTGTGACAATGGCTGAGACAGTGGATTTGTGACATTGGGTGAGACAGGGGATTTGTTACAATGGCTGAGACAGGGGATTTGTGACAATGGGTGAGACAGGGGATTTGTGACAATGGGTGAGACAGGGGATTTGTTACAATGGCTGAGACAGTGGATTTGTGACAATGGCTGAGACAAGGTGCCATGCATGGCTGAGACAGGGGATTTGCAACAATAGCTGAGACAGGGGAATTGTGGCAACGGCTGAAACAGGGGAATTGTGGCAATGGCTGAGACAGTGGATTTGTGGCAATGGCTGAGACAGTGGATTTGTGACAATGGCTGAGACAGTGGATTTGTGACATTGGGTGAGACAGGGGATTTGTTACAATGGCTGAGACAGGGGATTCATGACAACAGCTGAGACAGGGGATTTGTGGCAATGGCTGAGACAGGGGATTTGTGACAATGGGTGAGACGGGGGATTTGTGACAATGGGTGAGACAGGGTATTTGTGACAATGGGTTAGACAGGGTATTCGTGACAATGGGTTAGACAGGGGATTTGTGACGAAGGCTGAAACAGGGGATTTGTGACAATGGGTTAGACAGGGGATTTGTGACAATGGCTGAGACAGAGAATTTGTGACAATGGCTGAGACAGGGAATTTGTGGCAGTGGGTGAGACAGGGGGTTTGTGACAATGGCTGAGACAGGGGATTTGTGACAATGGCTGAGACAGAGAATTTGTGGCAATGGGTGAGACAGGGGGTTTGTGACGATGGCTGAGACAGGGGATTTGTGACAATGGCTGAGACAGGGTGCCAAGCATGGCCAAGACTGGGAATACATGACAGTGCAAGGGCTGTTTTTGGATTGGGGACCAGCCTCTGAAAGACGTCTTGGCAAATTCAAAACAGCCGCCTGGCAACACAGTAGAGAAGCAAAGAAACCGTATAAGAAAAATCATACTTGGCGTGCAAAATTTGCACTTGGGAGGGCTGTGCTTTGCGGTAGAGAAGCAAGGGAAACCATTAAAAAACGCAGTGGAGGAGCAAGGAAAACTGAAAAAAACATACTTGGCGTGCAAAATTTACACTTGGGAGGGCCGTGCTTTGCAGTAGAGAAGCAAGGGAAACCCAGGGTTGTTCAGTGCGACGAACGGCGCACTTTATCGAACTCGCACTTTACACGCATTTTATCGCATTTTAAAAGTGCCGTTTGTCGAACTTTTACCCCCCTCTGCAAAATGCAGCCTGCAAAGTCCACTTGAAGGCCACTAGAAGGTCACCTGAAGGCCACTGTTATGGCACACGAACTCATCAGGACTTCTTATCTTCATTAACAACGCTTAAAATAGAAAGTTCAAGAGGATGGAAGGCCGGGGCAAGTCTGTACGGGCTCTGCTGACCCCTGTCCTGGCCACCCCCCTCCTCGACCAAACGTGCGATCGAACAGTTCGACAAACTCGCATTCTACACGCATTTTATCGCATTTTCCATCTCAAAATGTCGCACTGAACAACCCTGCGGAAACCATAAAAAAACACAGTGGAGAAGCAAGGAAAGTCATTAAAAAAAAAAATTTGGCATGCGAAATTTGCACTTGGGAGGGCCGCGCTTCAGGAAGCAAAAATATACAAGAGAACTGCATAAGTCTGATTGTTGGGATCTGTGACAATCAGGAGTTGCAAAACCAGAAGAGCACAGTATCATGCCCTCTCTTTTCACACCTGCTGCAGGGTACGGCACAGAAAACAAGCTCTCAGCTTGGACAGGAAGCCTTGCCCCATGCTCCTGACCGACACCTCTGAGGTGGACTCCATGTGTGGGCTTTGCTGTTTGAACGACACTTGCGTATTTGCAAATGTAGAATCAAGGGCCACCTGGATTTGAGGGCGTAGTGACTTTAAATGTTTGTGTGTGTGTGTGTGTGTGTGTGTGTGTGTGTGTGTGTGTGTGTGTGTGAACCTTTGAGTCCAGCTTTTTTCTTATCTATCTCCTTTATCCAATGAAAAAAGAAACATGTGCATTTGGTTGGCTACTTTACCTGTAGATAGACACTGCTTCTCAATGGCACGTCACCAGCAGCAGCAATGAAATGAGGCATGGATGAATTCAAGAACCAGGCAGGGGTTGTTACATCCTGATTGCTGCCGAGCACAAACTCCCCATCACTGTTTTAACAAGCAACAGAGTTGGTGGCCAGCACTCAGCGCTGTACAACTTCATACTCCAGTCACAATTCACAAACTTGCATGCCCACATACTCCAGTCACAGGCTGACAACTCCAGTCAAAGGTCGCACATGTCGACAGAGACAGCTCGAGTGATTGAAGGCAGCTACACACGTACACATAAATATGCATGAAGCGAAACAATCCAACACAGTCTGACAACTCCAGTCAAAGGTCGCACATGTCGACAGAGACAGCTTAAGTGATTGAAGGTTGCTATGCGCGTAAACATAAACATACATACATCAAACAATTCAGCAGCCAGTGATTGAAGGCAGCTACACACGTACACATAAATATGCATGAAGCGAAACAATCCAACACAGTCTGTCTTGTATGAGAGGGAGCGAGCCAGCTGCCATGTGCAACAGCATGGCTGAGGGAATGAGCCAGGTGGACCAGCATGCCATACACCTGGAATGCTTTGCTTGTACTTTCCTCAAGCTGTATTTGTGCTCTACGTGCGCCTTACTTTGCTTGAGCTTTACTTGTGCCTCAGCACGCCACACACACCTGGAATGCTTTGTTTGTGCTTACTTGTGCACTACATTGCTTGAGCTTTGCTTGCGCCTCAGCATGCCACACACCTGGAATGCTTTGCTTGTGCTCTTCTTGTGCTGTCATTTGTGCTTCACTGTGCTCAAGCTTCACTCATGCCTCAGCATGCCACACACCTTGCGTGCTTGCCTTCTGCTCAGATTTGTTTGTTGCTCACGTCCCTTTGCTATACTCTAATTTGCTTGAGCTTAGCTCGTGCCTCAGCATGCCACACACCCGGAATGCTCATCTTGTGCATTCCTTGCAAGCTTGGTTTGTGCCTCACTGTGCTTGAGCTTCACTCATGCCTCAGCATGCCTCACACCTCTTGGCTTGACCAAATCTGAAGCGCTGAGATGGAATCCTGACGCCCAAATGACATCTGACTCCCACTCTTGCGCATGTGCTTCATAAAGTCGCTTTGTTGACGATCTAGCGTCATTGGCAGTGACACATACACTGGACGGCACACCTGTAGACACAAGGCACGAGTACCAGTGGACCAAAATGTGGCTTTTCAGCTTGTCAAGGAGAAGAGAAGGAGGATGATATGAAGCAGTTTAATCAGGAGGTAGGGACAGATTGAGACCAGAGGTGAAAGGAAGAGCATGCTGCACCTATGTGTTCCAGTGTATGTACAGGTATGTCAAGGATTTGTCCGGGCAAGCATTATTGATGCAAATATTTCAAGTTTGGCTTTGAGACATTTTGCACATAAGGGAGGCTGCACTTCAAAAAAAGGAATGTGAATGTGCACAAGTATTAAAAAGACTGACTTTGAAAGCGTTCCCTACCCCTCTTCTGCCACAGCTGCAGCAGACGGAAGCAAAAAATGTGTGTAAAAGGAGCAGGAGGTTAGGGGAGGCTATTCATTCAAAAGCTGCAACAGGCTTTTGGTGCTTCAGCTCACTTCCTCTTCCTTCCGAGGAGGTTACGACAATAATCTCAGTATCTCACAGTGCAAAAGCCAAGTAACAGAGCTGTGTGCTGCTCTTTCCTGCTGCAGTGGGTGGGAAGGATCGCGGACACCTGCATTCCAACATCTTTTGTGCTCCAAACTGACCGAAACAGGGCGCACATTGAAATCCGTGACTGTATTGGTGCAACAAAACCTTCAGCGTTCAAAGCTCTTCAGCGCTACAGCAGGCAGCAGTGCATGGATTAAAGGACCGCAGCTTTAACATCCAAGCACACCTGGATGCAAACAACCTCACCCTGCCATTTATTGCGTGCACCTCAATATTCACTTCCTTGGGTGCACAGAACAGTGAGGATAGTATGAGCGCGCCTACCTCAAGCTCCACAACCAAGCAGGCAAATCTGCCAACAAGATCCATTGATGCAAACATCGCAGCAAACAGCGTTTGCTTCCAAACAGTGGCAAACAGCACACAAACAGAGGCAAACAGCTCAGCAATAGCGTTAGCCTCCACTGTTGCAGAGGCAGCAAGCAGCTCCAGTGCCTACCTCAAGCTCCAGCAGCTGAGCAGGCCAATCTGCCAACAAGAGCTCCAATTGTGCTTGTGTTGCAAACAGCAGGGCATCCGCAGCGGTATGGAAGGCAAGCACAAACGCATCCCCCTGAAGGTCGAACACAAAATGGACGAAGTTGGGAAATTCAAACAGCAGGGCATCCGCAGCGGCGTGGAAGGCCAGCAAAACGCATCGCCCTGAAGGTTGCACACACATGAGGAATTGAGGCAAGCGTTGTGCACCACAGAACAAGGAAGTGAGTTCCAATGGTGCTTTCCACGGGAGCACGAATGCATTGCCCTTCACAAGTGCTCACAGATGTCGAGCAGCACCGCTCCTCAATGTGGCAAAGTGTGCCTCTCGCATCATGCACACATGGTGCCTGTCATCACTGCATGGGCACCCAAGTAGTACCTCCACCCAAGCCTGCACACCCATAGGCATGCAACACAGGCACGCATACACACATGATGCATGTACAAAGGCATGCACACAACTCTGGTGCATGTACACAGGCACACACACTTTTGGCGCACGTACGCAGGCACGCGCACTTTTGGTGCATGTACGCAGGGACGTGCACTTTCGGTGCATGTTCACAGGCACGCGCACTTTTGGTGCATGTTCACAGGCACTCGTACTTTTGGTGCATGTACGTAGGCAAGCGCACTTTCGGTGCATGTACACAGGCACTCGTACTTTTGGTGCATGTTCACAGGCACGCGCACTTTCGGTGCATGTTCACAGGCACGCGCACTTTCGGTGCATGTACACAGGCACGCGCACTTTTGATGCATGTACGCAGGCACGCGCACTCCAGGTGCCAGACACACTTGGAAAAGTACAGAGGCATGTGCCACGTGATGCACACCCACAGCAACAGGACTGTGCCTGAGGCATACGCCACGTGATGCACACGCACAGCAACAGGATTGTGCCTGAGGCATACGCCACGTGATGCACACCCAGCGACAGGAATCTTGCTTGAGGCATACGCCACGTGATGTACATTGAGCAACAGGAGCTGTGCTTAGTTTCTATCCTTGAAACTGCATCAAAGCTGTGGCGCACGTCCAGCAGTGCATCGAGTGGTCGTGAACACCTCTGTGCTGTGCTTGCAGCCTCATCACCATGAACTTACCTCTGTGCCACACTCGTAGCCGTGGTGCGTGTGCAGCTGCTTGCGGATGACCTCGTGGTGCAAGCTGATCACCTCATCACACACATGCTCAGGCAGGGTCTCCCATATCTGGGTGCTGCTCTCAATGTCTGCAACAAAGCACCATCAGCGCAGCCTAAATTGCGATGATCATGAGCTCGGGAGAATGCACAAAGCACAAAACACTCTTTTTGCCACAATGTTACACGAAGTAAAGCGCAGGCAGACTCATTACAAACTTGAGGCTGAGGACAACTCTAAGTACAACTTGCTCTAAGCACTTGCATTGGAGGATCGGCGCAAGCAAAGAAAGCAATGGTGTGCTCTCCTCAAAAGAACATGGTCCAGAAGAGTTGCCTGGATACGGGCGACAGTACCTTTTTAAACACCCTATTCCATAAAGCTAGCAGACTATGTCGCAAACATTTGTGTCAAATCAGGCAAGTCGATTCAGGTTTCGACAAGTTAAAAAGCCTTGCTTCAAAGCAGACATACCTGTGAGTAGCAAGGTCGTCTGTGGCCCAGCCTGCAAGTTTTGGAGGCAGGTCAGTCATTCTTTTGGTGGCTGCTATTATGTACATGCTCACACATTCTACAAATACTGCTTCTCTGCATGCTGATCCGTCCAAGTGCACTTTGATCTGCACATCTGAGCATGCTGATCTGTACATGAGCACGCTGATCTGCGCATCTGTGCATTTGCAGGCCAGGCAGTATCTTGGATTGAGCAGGATCTATTCCCTAATCCATTGCTGCTTGCCATTGTTCATGCACAAGCGTTCCAGCTAAGCATACCACAAGATAGTGGCGGTTTGCACTGTTGAATTGAATTATAATTATTAACAAAAGCCTCCAACTCAGCAACAGCCAAAAGTTCTTTCCCAGTATCTCACCACCTGCTGCAGATTGAGCACATCCTTCAATGCTGCCTTTTAACACCTCATCGCCCTTTGCCTTTGTTTGTCCTCATGACAACCAGGACAAGGCTGTTAACTCAGGGGGAGAGCATTTCAGGGAATTACTGTAATTGTTAACAAAGCTCTTTGTGCATGCTTGCCCAGCAGGTCACATGGTCACACCAACAATTCGAGGGATTGGGGTCTCAAATGATCTGTGGTTCCTACATCAATGCAGCGTGCTGCAACTCACAGTTGCAAAGCCTGTTGGAGGCCACTCTTAGCAACACACAAGGTTACAAGTGTCTTGCTATGAAAGCGCACATTCACTTGTGGCGTGTACAGACAACATTTCCAATCTCTGGGCACATTACTGCTGCCAAAGCACGGACATCTAGCATCCGCAACAACAGGAGAGAAGCACATGAGAACGCAAAACAGAGCTGCATCTGCATATCTTCAGCCTTACAGGCATGATTGCCTGTACTTACAATGTCAGGTCGAAGCATGCTGAGCACATGTATTTTGAGAAGCGTGCAGAATTACCTTTGGGGGGAGAACCACGCCAAGCAGGTTCCGTTGGTCATGCCATCCTGGCCTCCTGATTGCAATGACTATGGCCAGGATGGCAAACAAGAAGGCAAACAACACAGGGCCTGCATGTGCGTGTGCGTGTACATGCTCCTCCGCAACTGGGCTTGTGCGCGTGAGTGGGGTTGAATGCTTGTGAAAGGATACACACGTCAATGTGGATGCAATGAAGAAAGTTCATTGGGTCAGGAGGCGTTTGTTTGGGATGAAGGCAGCATGAGCAATGCCAATGCACAGAATCCAACATACTCTCTATATGTACACACACATATCTTTATTAACACACACACATCCCTTCTATGCGAGCGCGCGCACACACACACAACACACACACAAACACACACACACAAAACTCGCACACACACACGCACACACACAAACACACACACAAACGCGCACACACACACACTCATGCACACACACACACACACACGCACGCACGCACAGATACACACACTGCCACATCTATTTTCTCTTACCAACTATAGCACCCGCCGTTTGCTGTCCATTCAGACTGCTGCTGCTGCTGCTGCTGCTGCTTGACAGAGCATCGGTCATTGAACTGTCAAAGGTTGTGGCCTTCCACACTGCCGCTTGAATGGCCTGCTTGTCAGCAACTTCTGCATTTTGGGCATCCAAGCTCCTGCACACAATGGCGCACAGGCCCAAGCTCGTTTTTTACCCATCCTGCACTTTGAATGCCTTTACCACTGTGTGGGGTGCTGAATGCCTCCTGACAGTTGAGAGCATGTTTGTGCCCGCATTGTTGGCATCATGTTCTGGCTGAAAACATAGCTGAAAAATGCTCAGGGATGGCCTATTGAGTTGGTTGGCAGAAGTTCTCTAAGTCTGGGGGAACTGAGCTCCTGCGATACGCTGCAAGCAGGCCTAAGCTCGTCCAGCCCATCCAGCCCATTAAGCAGGCTTGACCCCATGAAGCTTATCAAGCCCATCAATCAGGCTTGAGCTCATTCAGCCCATCAAGTCCACCAAGCAGGCTTGAGCTCATCCAGCCCATCAAGTCCACCAAGCAGGCTTGAGCTCATCCAGCCCATCAAGTCCACCAAGCAGGCTCGAGCTCATCCAGCCCATCACGCCATTCAAGCCCATTAAGCAGGCTTGAATTTATTCAGCCCATCAAGTCCACCCAGTAGGGTAAAGCTCATCCAGCCCAAGCCAATAGAAAAGGGTGAAAGTGTGCGAGTGTGTTTGGGCCCCTGCCTGCACTTTTATATTTGTATGCTTGTGTTGGTGGGCAAGGATGGGGGACGGGTATGAATGCAGGAGATCTTAGGCAATGCCCTTCTTGCTATGAGCCTCTTCATCAACAAGACAGCTGATTTCCTCTGCAGAACAGCACACACACTGCTTGTGTACAAGAAGCAAGGGCACTTCTAACATCGTATGGAGCAAGAGAATGATATGGGGTGCAGAACTGTCTGGGTTGAAGATCGGCAAGGACAGTCTTGGACGAGGTTTGATTATATAGGTATCATTTAATATAGGTTGACACAGGCACCATTCACAACACCAGGCAGCATTCACTTCACCAGGTTGGCACAGCCACCTGTCACTACAACGAGGTTGACACAGGCAACATTCACTTCAATACCTGGACAAAATTTATTGATTGAGCTTATCAATATATAAACAAGTAGTACACTATCACAAGAGTGCACAGGCATACACATTGAGAACTGGCTGTCTTGATCAACCCTCAATACATACACAGATCAGCTACAATTGCTGGCCTCACAATGCTGACCTGTCTCTGAAACCCTGCACGGCTCTCTGTAAAGAGAAGGTTTGGGAGGATGCCGTGTAGAACGCTACTTCCGCAGTAGCAAAGCGATACCCTTGGGTTAAAATAGGCGTCGCCAGGAACTCGGGGGCTTGGTTTTGGTAAACGTACATTGCCTACAGTTGTAAGGGTGGTCACAATGGGTGCAGCAGAGTAGAAGAGAGATAACAGAGCAACAGTGGTAGACAGTCCACTATTGTGACTGCCACTGCTACTGCAGGCAATGGTTACAGGGGCAAGTCAGGGGGGGGGGAGAGCCATGTATAATGTGTGGAATATGTGCCTCATTCGGGGTTTCCCCCAACCAGTCCTTGTTGAAACCCATACACCTACACTCCTACCACACCCTGCAAGACTCCAACATGCTTCATGGAGACACCTTGGGTCCTGCATACTGTGCGACACACCAACATGCGAGGCAAGAGCTCCAGCATCCTGCCATCACACTCCAATCTCCTGCCGTAAGGCACACCTGCCCTCATCTGAACCCTCGCTGAGCATCCATGGCAAAAAATAGCGGCTCTGGCCGAGATCGAGGCTTTGACTCCTCAAGCTGCAGTCCTTTGCTGGCGCTTTTTCCCCAACTTCCATGAAACCTGGTCCCCCCCTTTACCACTGCTTCAACTCTGGTTTCAGGATGCCAATCATAAAAGCTACACAGCAATCCTTGTTCTCGCATGTTGGCAAAGACGGTAGTCTGTGTGATCATCCATAAGTGCATGCTCTGCTACCCTGGCGCTACTGATGAACAAATGCACATCACAACTCCTGTAGCTAGTCTGCTGCGTTGAGTCAAAGCAAACAGGATACCATGATTGCCTCTCTAGCCTGACAGTTCTCTATCTTACTAGCCATTACAGCTTCCTCTCTAATAATTGCTCTTCCACAAGCTCATAGACAAGACTGACCTTCCACAGAGCCTGGAAAAAGCGCCTGCTGTCGGTAATGTCAATATACATGTAGTTGTTGACGACATTAATCTGCAGTAGGAACAAAGGTTCAATGGTTTTTAAAATTTGTAGTAATTAAGCTTTCAATTTCTTTGCTGGCAGGCAATCCTGGAGCATACAAACTGGCGCAAAAAACATTTTCTTCATTTTGTGAAATCCTTTAGCGCAGTTGTGTTAAAATTGATAGTCCAAGTTAGCAATTGAGCTGCAGTTGAGGCAATCCTGGAACATACAAACTGGCGCAAAAAACTTTTTTTTTCATTTTGTGAAATCCTTTAGCGCAGTTGTGTTAAAATTGATAGTCCAACTTAGCAATTAAGCTGCAGTTGCAGACTTCAACAAGGAGACTAAAACACCTGAGATTGCTGTGGCTGCTTCTTTCCTAGATGTTCAAAGAGTTTTGCTGGCATCCTTCATGCACCATCAACACACAATGCAGGGAGTGACCCTACAAGCAAAGCCACTCGAGTAAGCTCCGCAAACAAGAACTTGAAAAAATGTAATAAATCCACATGGTCACCCCTAAGGTTATGTCCATCATGAAATAGCAAGCACAACCATCCTTGATCATGCAAAATGTGCTGTCAACGAGAGCCGCCTTTTCTTCTCTTTTCTCTATTGCAACCAACTAGGTTACAGGGTACAGAAGCATAAGGCCCCCAGTCAAACCGACTAACTGCTGGCCTTTTCATAAAAAGGAGCCCATGTGTAAATGAGCTTCAGCTAATTAGAGCTGCCTTTTGTGCAAAAATCGTATGCATCTGTGCCTTTCTTCAACCGAATGCCCACCGTTTGCCCCTTGGCGTTGACTTCATTGCGCCACCATGACTTAAGTTCCTGGTCAGAAAAGTCAGGGGGCTTCAGCAGTTCCTGTCTCCTTGCCGGCTGCTTATCATCTGGTGAGCCCAAATTCCCTGCAAAAAAGGCAAGCAAAAAATTCCATGCAAATAAAGTAATCACAATACAAAAAGCACTATGCTGCACAGACTATGGTGAGCCCAAACTCTCTGCACGAGAAAGGTTGGCGGGCATAATACAAGCTTTATACTGATTATGACGAGTCAAAATTTCTCGCCAGAAAGGTAGGCGTAGCAGGCGTCACCCGTGCTACATGCTGTAAAGTTTAGCGCACAAGCTCTTCCTCTGACGTGGCACTTCAGAACATACAGGGCAGGACAGTGCCACCAGAACAGGCGTAAGCATGACACAACTGCAGGCTGCTCGTGCATTACCGATGATTAGCTTATTTTCTTCTTCCTTTCTTTCTTTGCAATCGAAGGCAGCCCAGTTGAAGGCAAAAGTACTTTCAGGCAAGATTTTCAAAAAGTTTGTGAGCTGATTTTTTGGTTTTTAAGTGTCAGAGGAGGGCAAGCTTTTATAGGTTGGCTTAACGAGATGCAAACTTTTATGACAAAAGGTTGCACAAATGTGACAAAAGTGAAAAAGTGTGCATCGTGAGGAAAAAAAGATAGCCACACATCTTTGTGCAAATGCAAGCCAAAAAAGGATTTAGTGCATTGGAGGATACACTTGCTTGCAGATGCATATTAGTTTCATCGCTTCAGCTCGTGATTTTTAATTGCTACAGCAAAACACGTTTGGCTGCTGTACAACGAGTCTTTGCTGGAACGAGCCCATGCAGCAACGCCTGCAGTTTCTTTCCTTAATATCTGGCATGTGCTACAGTTGGAACAATAAGTCCCATTGTTGAGCTTGAGATGGCACACTGACCTCTCCTCTGGAAAGCAGCAAGAGTCCATGCAACATGCTGACAACAACAAATAGAGGAACTGAAAATCATGGCACATGCCAATATCTGCCCTGTATGGCATCAACAGTCCATGCAACATGCTACCAGCGACACACATACAAGCACTGCATATCATGGCACATGCCAATGTCTGCCCTGCATGGCATCAACAGTCCATGCAACATGCTACCAGAGACACACATACAAGCACTGCTTATATCTTTAAGGTGGTCTGAACTCTGCTCACGCAATATTTAAATGTGTCACTTTGCTGTGCAACATCCTGCAGCCACAATACGCTCATACTTGTTCACAAGCATATATGCTAGGATATTTTTGACAGACAATTTTCAGCAACACACCCACCTTTGTGTGCACGTGTGTAGGCCAGGATCGCTATCTCCTCTCCAAGGGACGAAACTTTCCTTCCCGTGAAAGTTAGCAAGCTTATTTCCACGCCTACCAAGGGAAGGACCATGTTGTTCAAAGCCCGGGATGCAGCAGCAATGAGATTGGTTTGGTACTCTGCAAAACAAAGTGTCAAAGTATCAAGTAAAGTTAAGTAAAGCATCAAGTAAAGTATCAAAGTATCAATCAATTTCCTTAGAGGAGCAGCACGCGAGAACTGCTTCTGCTGCCCTTGCATGTTTGCTCGCGGCTGGAGCTTGCCATGTATGGAGATTAACGCTTTCAGGCCACCCTTTTTGGTGAAGACACACATTGGCACGTCTTGGAAACTTGGTAGCCTGAATTACTCCATGATGCCCAGCTTGTTTGTGCGGCCAGTTTGAAGAACTTGGCCGAACAATTGTGCAATTGTGGGCGTGCACCAGATGACCACCGCTCCAGGACTTTAGCTGCTTTTAGGTGTGATGATAATGATGATGATGATGATGATGGTAACGATGATGCAATGCCAGATTTGGCAGGGGGCCTTCAGGGGACCCAGCTGGTGGAGGGCTCCTTTATCAGGGGGTGTGCAAGCCGATGCAAGCAGTGGCATTGCTTTGCCCATGCTACATCTCCTTGCTCCCGAGTGCTGTCCAGCACGATGCGCCAGCTCGAAATTACATGGGGCCAATTAGTGCCCTGTGTGAAAACAGTATGATTTTTGCAACAAGGCACATTTTTGAGACCACACTCGCGACCACTGTCGCTCCCACACCACATTGACCAGCAAAGAGGCTGCTCCAAATCACATGTTCAAGGACAGTGAGTAGTGGATTGGTTCACCATGTGCCAAATGGTAAGCACCTTGTCAATATACCAAGGTTTCTCAGACCAGAATTCCCATAACCACCAACCGACTAACCTCATGCTTAGGCTTGGGATAGACTGGGTGCTTGGCCAGTCATGAGAAGGATCACCCCCCTCCATGACCCTTTCACCCTTTCGCTCCCCTCCATGACCCTTTCACCCTTCCACCCATTCGCTCCCCTCCATGACCCTTTCACCCTTCCACCCTTTCACTCCCCTCCATGACCCTTTCACCCTTCCACCCTTTCACTCCCCTCCATGACCCTTTCACCCTTCCACTCCCCTCCATGACCCTTTTACTGGGTTTAGACACCTTCCACAATAACCTCAAGGATACAGATCACCGTCTTGACACCTTCCACAATAACCTCAAGGAGACAGATCACCGTCTTGACACCTTCCACAATAACCTCAAGGAGACAGATCACCGTCTCGACACCTCTCTGCCTACAGCACCTCACCCCACCTGCTTGGCACCACTCTGTTGCTGTTTGCCCTGAAACTTGTAAGCTGTGAAGCAAGAATTGTGTATACATGCTGCACTCTGCTCCTACATGTGAAGGCCTAAAATACAATCCCTTAGAATCTTTGGAAAAGGTGCTTTTTCGAAATGCATGAGAAGTAGAAAATCACGCTGTTACTTAGGGTGCGAGGTTAGCACATACTCTATATGTACTTATATATACTACTTTTTAAGTACACCTCACACCCTACTGTTACTACATGTAAAGACTTGCCCAAGAGACACAACCACTTAAAGAAGCTATTTTGACCAGCTCAAAAAACCATGTAGTCCTGCTACACCTGGAGACCCCCTGCTCTCTGCTGTTGCTGTTGCTTTTCTCGTGAGAAAGGGGGTGTCAGTAAACTCCCCATTCCCGACTCGGGCTTTGGGCCATCGTTCTTGCTTGTACCCCCAACGGTATCATGAACAATTGAATTGGTTGTAAATATCCATCTCACACGCACTCCTGCAAGCTTGAGTTTGCTTATTTTGGGTGCAGTCACCCCGCACCCCTCAATACTATTATTTTTGCAGGTTGGTGTATTGTATGCGAGATGGTGTATTGTATTGCACAGTAACAGCTCGCTTTCAAGGTCTGTAGCCATAAGGTCACCTGATGGGATTCAGATAACACCTCACTTTCCAGGAACTAAATCCATGGGGGTGTCTCCGCTCAATGGCATTGAAAGAGCACCTCACTTTCCAGGGATAAAGCACCAGCAAAATCCAGCTCTTGCAACACATTCCAATAGAGACGACAAGTGTCAGCATGGCAGCGATGTAATGGACAGCTTCAAACCTTTAGTATGCACGAAAAGAAGAGCAGGGCATGCCAAAGAAACCCCAAAAAATGTCACGTGCGAATGGAAGACAGGTTTCAACTTGCAAAACGCTCAAGTACTCACCTGTTGGATGGACAAGCATTTTGCAAACCAGGTATACGCATCACAACCCGGTGTTGCAAATTCTTTGACCATAGCTGCAACAATTTCTTGGCTCACTCAACTTGCCGCTTTGCTCACAGCTCCTTAAGCACGGATGTTTCCCATTTGGCATGTGCACCTACATCTATTGATACATGTGAGCCATGGTGCGCCTTGCATTCATGGAACCAAGCTGTTCAATGGTGACTTGCAGTGCGCAGCAACGTATGTTGGTACATGTGTGAGCCATGGTACGGCGTGCATTCATGGAACCAAAGCTGTTCAATGGTGACTTGCTGTGCGCAGCAACTCATGTTTTCCAGGCACCCACTTACTTGCTGAGCTCTACCGCACAAGCAAACACACACTTCCCGCCCGTATCTTCACTGCACAAGCACAAGCACACGCATCCTTACCTTCCCTGCACAAGCACATGCACGTATATCTTCACCACACAAGCAAACACACCTTCCGTATTTCGCCCTTGAGAGTCCAAGGAAGGGTTGCAAAGTGTTTTAACGCCAGGAGCGTACACAGAGTAAGGTGCGCGATTCACCCATGCAGCCCTCTGCCCATCCACCACAAGTTGCTTGTTACCCATGGCCGGGTTGCTTTTTTGCTCCTGTTGGCTCCCCTCTTCAGTGCTTTGCTTGGCTCGGCTGGTAGTGCTGCTGCTCCTCTCACTTCCACTCCCACCCTCACTACCGCTGTGATTGCTTTGGGCACCTTGGCTGCTGCTGCTGCTGCTGCTGCTGCCACTGGCTTTGGTTGCATTTGCAGGCAGCTCTGAGGAACTCCTCAAGTAAGTGGCAATCTCATCCTGGGTGGCAAGGGGGCATGTTGAGGGGTCGCACTCCTTGATAGTGCGCCCTGCTCGGTCGTACACGCGGCTGGACCCTGGTAGCGGCGACACCCCAACATTTCCCACGAGGGACTCAGCTGCAGGATGAGGTTTGGAGGAGTTGCTGTTGTCTGCAGTCCTGGTTCCATCTAGGCGCGGACTGTTGTACACTGCATTGCAGGAGCAGCAACAGCATTTTACATTAGTGCCTTGGCTGCAGGATGACGTTTGGAGGAGTTGCTGCTGTCTGCGGTCCTGGTTCCATCTAGGCGTGGACTGTTGTACACTGCATTGCCAGGAACAGCAACAGGAGAAGCATCAGCATCAGCATCAGCACCACCATTGGCAGCACAACAAGTGGAGTTGGCAACAATTGGGAAGGCAAAATCAGCAGAGAAAACAGCTACAACAGCAGGCAAGAAAGCGTACAATATGTGCCACTCTCGTTATGGAATGGCCCCATCAGGTACGAGCTTACTGCCAAGAAACGCAGGAGTGATGGCGCGGCTCAGTGCAGAGCTGATGTTCTAATGTTCTCAGCTTATGCCTCAGTAGAATTTGTAAGGTAGAGATGGTATTTCAATGGTGTACTTCATAGACAGTATGGGTGTTTCCATGTTGTAATAGAGGCATGCACAGCAAGACGTCATGAGGACCTCTTGCATCCTGCTTGCATGCATACGACTTTCATCGGTGCTCAAATGTGTCACACTTGCAAAAACCAGCAACAGCTGAAGTATCCAAGACAGTAGCTCCTTCAGCAGCAGCAGCAGCAGCAGCAGCAGCAGCAGCACAAAAGACCAAGGAAACAAAAAGGAATAAGAGGTTTGCTCCCTGGGCTCCAACAGTGAATCTGCCACCTTCTGTTGCGGCATAAGACACTTGAGGTATGAGGCAAACAACTCACTGTACACGAAGGCGTACTCCCAGTTAATCGTCATTGCACAGCGCCCAGTGGCAAACAGGTGGTTCACGGCAGAGCAGCTATGCAGGGACCTACAGTTGGAGGGCAGGAGAGGCGAAAGTCAAGGGTGCAGGTGCATACACACCACAACTCACACAGCCGCAGACACCCACAGACACAAGCACACATACTTTGTGGTGGATTAGCTAAGGAGAACGGCTACAGGTGCAAGCACAAAGAACAGCCATGCGGTGGGGAGAGACAACAGCGGACCAAGTGTAATGTGTAGGAGTTAACAGCTGGACACCTACGTGGGCAAGTGGCTGGCTTGGGCGAGGTCGCGGTACACCTGCAGCGCTTCCTTCATCAGCTCAGGGTGCTTGATGGACAGCAGCTCCAGCTCCACGGGATCCATGTAGGCGTTCTGAGGCAATTTTTAATGCAGGCAACTTCAGCCTGACTTCATTAAGCATTCTTATGCTCCCTGTTGCACACCACTGCTGCCTAAAAGAGGAAGCACTCTCCAAAAAAATGAAAGATCAAGCAGGAGGGTCTCGTTCCTAAAACTTTTGGACGGCACGTGTCGATCCGTTTCAGAATTATATATTCCAAATCCTGAGATCAAGAGGTATGAATTGGTATATATACCATATATATGGGTCCAATCGGAGAGGGTCGGGGGGGCTCGACTTTTTGAACCCCCTCCTCCAGAATTTTTCTGGGCAGCTTCTACAGAACCTTAAAGACGTCATCAGATTCCTGAGCTCAAGAACTGTCAATTGGCACCCTCAAGGGGCAAATTGGGTGAAAGGGGGGGGGGGAGGGGTAAATGCATGGCTAGGAGTCAGTGCCATGCGCGCAAGGGTGTGGGCAGCAGGGGGTGTGGAGGTGAACATGCGGCAAACCAGTTCAAACCTCCAGGATGGTGACAAAGTATGACGTGTCATTGCTTGGTGAAGTCAGGAGGGCAGATTGTGGACCTGCAAGCCAGTTGTGGGTGCCTGGCAGGGTGGGTATGCATGGGCGTCCGCTGCTCAGTTTTTGTCCCATAACTCTGTTGCAACTCAACTTTTAAGTTTGGTGAATATGCAGATGGGTGGAGAATTAAAAAAGGAGCAGATTGGTACCCTTATTGTCCGGGTAGGGGCACTGAGAAGGGGTTGAGGGGTCCAGCACAACATTTACACGTGCCTTCCAGAAATAAAAATTGTCTACCCTCCTGGATCAAGCAATAATTTTCTGACCTTCCCACCCTGCTCATCAGCAATGCTGTTGTGGGGTGATGAAGGATCAATACAAGCTGGAATGCAAATCACAAGCAATGCAAATCCTAATTCACTAAGAGAATAAAGTGGGCAGAGGTTTCTTCCACCGGCTTTCCTGCCAGTGACCTGAGATTGAGGGGGTGAGGTAGACTATCAGATTGTTTCATCAAGTTTTTACCCAGCAAACCCAGAGCCTTTTTGGATGGGCATTTACAAGAATGAGCAGATTTGCATCCAAATGATGCCACGCCTCCATTTGAATGACAGCAGTACAGCAGTGCAAGCGGTGCATAACACTCAGCCATGTCCACCTGACAGTTCTACTCGCTGCCCTGCATCTGGGAAAATGCAGACCTTCCAAAGCACATGTGCCAACTGCACGCTTTTCAGGCAAGTACCTGCCACGTGCCCTGTGTCTGGGAAATTGATGCCAAGATGGCATTCAGCATGTAACCCCCTTGGCAGTACGGAGCCAAGTCCAGGCATAGAGCGAAGCGCGTGTTGTTGCCTCCCATATCCTTTTCGTGTGGTATTGCTGTGTGAGAAGAGAGTGCAGTGGGCAAGAATGTTGTATGTGTCTGTAAGAAATGTTTCTTGATGGTACAGGAACTTGTGAAAAACAAAAGAGTTGAGATCTCTAGGTATTTGCTCTTGAAAGGAATCTACACACATATCCTGCAATAACGCCCATATTTAGGCCACTGAATGTAAGGTATTGAACAGAGGCTTGCACCTTCTCTGGTTTGGCTTGCAATGTAGCCAAACAAACGACAGATACATTGCTTAATAGACTACCAGGACCATCTCATGTGATCCCTTAAACTCTTGCAACATACTCCAACCTTGTGCAGTGCCACATACATGGTGCGCGGGACTCCTATGGCCTCGTCTATTTTGGCCTAGCTTTTCTTGCTGGCAGGCAGCATACCTTGGTGCAGCTCAATGGGTTCAGAGGGCATTGAATCGGGATTGGGCCAGCTCTCAACGTTTTCATACCCAGGGACTTCATTGGGCCTGCACCAAAAGAAAATAATAAATGAACACACACAACAACTGCAGCAGAAGCAAAAAGGAAGTCAGGAATGAAGGGAAAAGCAGTTTATATCAAGACTTGCTTGCATTTGGAAAGCCCCTGAATGGGCAACAAGAAACATCCAGCCTGGTTCAAATGAATAGTATTGCTTTGGGTGTGTGGGATTAGTTTATGTTTTGAGGCCCTCAGTACGCTCTGGATCCTGCTGGATATTTTGAAACAGCAAATGCCACCTTTCCAACGAGTTGGTTTTACCTTTGCCCGGTGTCGCTAATTTTATGCTAGGTGTAAACATACAGGTGGGTAACAAACCATGCATGCTCCTGCATTGTATGAGCGGCCTGGTACAAAGGTATGACATACATACACCACTCTACACAATTTTCCTGCAACCTCAGTGTGTCCAGGCATCCCAGGCGCTCTTTTATGGGCTTGATGGCATTCATTCGCGTTTCTTACACTTGATCAGAGTTAGGGTGCAAGGTATACTAACATACAAGTAGTAGTATATACTAGACCACAAAAGAATTCACATATAAAATATGAGTGGTAGGGGTGTTGATCCCCAGGGATCCACTGGTGATGTTGATCCCCATGTTGATCCCCAGGGGTCCACAGGTGATGTTGATCCCCATGTTGATCCCATGTTGATCTCCTGATCCCATGTTGATCCCCATGTTGATCCCCAGAGATCCACTGGTGATGTTGATCCCCATGTTGATCCCCTGATCCCATGTTGATCCCCAGGGATCCACTGGTGATGCTGATCCCCATGTTGATCCCATGTTGATCCCCATGTTGATTCCCAGGGATCCACTGGTGATGTTGCTGAATTGAAATATTGAGCCACAAGGTGTGAAATGAGACACCAAATCATCCTTACACCTGCAGCCATCCTTGCGTGCTGTTCTTGACCCAAAACCCACTGCCCCAAGCCTCTGCAAGCTTCCATCCTAATCCAAGGGCACGTTTGGAGCCTTACTGTAAACTAGCTAGGTGAATACTGCACATAGAGGCTGCGCACAAACCTGGAAAAGAACATTCTATCCCAAGGCATCCATCTGCAATTGCATTTCTAACAACTCCTTGTGAAAGTCGTGCTATTGCTTGGACGAAGGCATACAGGTGTTTGTCAGTGGGTGCTGTATTGCCTTGCGCTTCCTGCCAGTGTTTCTCGTAAGGTTTTGGGGTGTGTAGCAAATTGGCTACACAAGGTGCTTCTGCTCAATAACAGTGTAGCAAGGTCGAAATTTGTTTTGCAGATGTGCTAATGTATCATAGTTACAAACAATACCCTACAAGTAAACAAAAATTCCACACACTTGGCGCCCACAATGTGGACGCTCCCTTAAGAGAGTGGTCAGTAGCTCTGTCCTCTGATTAGTTAGGCAGGTCAAGCGGCCATCTAAGACAAGAAAGACCACTGCCTACTATCCATGCCCACAGACTTAAACTCAGTTGTCATCATCATTATCATCATCAGTATTAAAGGTGGTGATGGGCTGCTGCTGCTGTTGCTGATAATGATGATGATTGCCCAACTGGGCGCCACTGCTTTGCAGCCGACCACTTTGCCATTGCCCTCTGAAATGGGAAGTGCTCAAACTCCCACATGCGCTGGGTAGCAAGGGTGAGGCAAGCATTGAGGTGCTGCTCTTTTAAGCAGTTGAGTTTGTCATTCTCAATGAAGGTTAGCTTGCTGAGGAGCTGCTCCTTCTCCAATAAGCCGGGCACCTGCACAGTGGCTATGCCTGACAGAACCATGACTGAGCTTGATGCGGAGGTTTACATTGCTGGCACTGCTGGTCCAGAGCTCTGATATGGACTTGCTCGTGCTTGCTGCTTCTGTGGTCAAGATGCGACATCGTCTGCTTCCTCACGCAAGTTGGTGCCGTTTAGTGGGGTAGAAGAGACAGGACTGGAGATATAGCTGGCTCCATAGCGCTCCGCCAATGCTGCAGTTGCTTGCATGCATTTTTCTGTTGCTGCTGTCTCCTGCTGCTGCCCCCCCTCTGCGCTTGCAGGAACAGTGCTTGCATGGACAGCAGTGGGCACATGTTGCTGCTGCTGCTGCTGCTGCTGCTGCTCCTGCTCCTGCACCTGGTGCTGCTGCTGCTGCTGCTGGAGTAGGGCAGGCTGGGCAGGAGGACGTTGGGCATTTGCCCAAAACAATCTAAGGCTCATATTGAACTCACAACAAACACATAATAATTTTTGGCTACACGGGGTACTCCCCAGAAATTTCCGCGTCGCACCTTGGTGACGCAGGGTGCTCCGGGACGCCCTGCCGGGCGTCCCTGTGTCGAATCCTAAAATGCACATTTGTCGCCAAATCACGACGCGTCGCAGCTATGAGAAACACTGCCTGCTGCCATGGCTGGATCCTTCCCCTGTCAGCTCCACCAAGTCTGGCTTCATGGGCTGCTTGCATGAGACGTTGTGCTGTTTGATGGCCTGGGAGGGGTTAGCTGGGCGATGATGCTCTTGCACCCCTTGCATCTCAGAGCACAGGCCTCCCTGGCAGCTCCTCAACAATGACGATGTCAAACCTCTGCTTGTGCTCTTTGAGCTGTGTAGGCTGGCGTGTAGGATGAGCCTTGCAAGCAAGTCTTCTGGCTTGTACCATGTGCCTAAATGAAACTGCTTCCCCTCCTCAACCTTAATTGCTGCTAATTTGGGGACCATTTTACATTACATTCCGACTCTCGATCCCAGTTGCGCAAAACTTGTACTGAGCTCAGGAATTCAGCGCTCTGAGTTTCTGAATTTGAAGCTGTGTACTAGTATATGACCCCCCATATACTCGTATATACTACAAACACTATATTTACAGTATATACTAACCTCGTACCCTATTCATAGTGCAGAGTTGGTATGCCACTCATAAAAGAACTCTTGGCCCCCGCATAAAGTTCAGTGGCTTTGAGGTAATACGCACATTTGGTCAGAGGCCCCGCTCCTGCCGGCAGGGGTCGAGACAAGGGGCACACAGTAGCAGAATGCAGAGGCAGTTGACGAGGATGGAGAGGGGAAAGAGGCACTGCTGGAGTAGCAGCTGCCAACACCTACCACCCCACCCCCATCAATTTGTATCCATCTAAATCTATAGCCTATCCTCCCAGTGCAGGTGCCCGCCAAAGCAAACCATTTCCACTACACTCACCCGACTCCTTCAGTGCTGACAAAGCTGTCCAGGCCTGACATGGTGCGTGCAAGCGCAATGAGCTCATCCCTGCAACAGGCACAGACAGCAGTGTTGCTACGAGAGGCGACGCGTTGCTTTGGGTATCACATTTCATGCACAGAGGAGCTACCCAGCGATGCATTGTCAAGCAACATGCACAGTGGTCTAAAAACCAGTTGAAAAATCACAGGGAATGTTGGAAAGGGTCACCGGTATTCATGCGAGACCAGGAGCTTATGCAACAAACAAATACATAGCTGAATAAACGTAAGTATCAAGGAATTTGAAAGCCATGACTGTTAAGAAATGATGGTTGGAAAGGGGCGCTTGAACCATGTGAGAAAATGCATGTACAAGCAAATGTATATGAGTCCACCAAGCCATATCCCACGCCAGCACATGCACAAAATAAGTTACCGTGGCCAAAAAAAACAGAGGTAAGCGACCATAATGTTTGCTAGCATCGCACACCAGGTGTTGGGCACAGACAAACCCCCCAGATCCTCAAACCAGTCAGTCCGGTAGTACAGAAGCAAGTATGCGCGGGGGTACATAGGACCCTGGGAGCTCAAGCCTGCAAGCATTAGTTCGGTAATGTAGCTGTTCATTCCGCGTCATTCGCTACTTCTGAAATCAGCGACCAAAAATAGCATGGACATGGGTACGCAGAGGACATAGGGAGCAAAAGCCTGCAGCTTGCAAGTTTTTAAGTTGCCTTTGGCGAAAAAGGTGACACATCATTTAATCCTGTTTTTAGCAGTTGAAGAGGAAAAAATAAGCTAGGATTACTGTTGGCTGGCGTGCAGGTGCTTCTGTTTGCGTTGCATGAGATCTGCTGTGTGACAGGATTGAGGCACGAAGAAAGGAGAACCACTTGTGATAGCGAGCATGGCGGTCCAAGGAAGGAGGAAGACTTGCAATTGTGAGCATGGTGGTGATGCCCACATTCTTCGAAGGCTGTATTATTTATTTTGACGCTAACATGTTTGTTTGGGCGTGCTCAAAGCAGGACACAATACACGCAACATGTTTACAGGCTTGCCTGTGAGATTTTGCATAAGCATGCAGCTTTATTTTTATTTTTGATGCATGCTTTTGCTTCTTGCAAAGAACATAGAACAAATGTCAGCCTTGGCAGGACCCACTGAAGCGTTGTGTGCAGAGCTGCTGATTACACTGAGCGTCACCTTTGGAAACGACTGAAAATGAAACATTAGAGTGCAAAATCTATCGACTTTGAAAATTTGTAGCGTGAATGCCTCAATGGCTTGCGGCACACTTTGATCCATCTAAAAGTCAACCCAGAGACCATGCAGCTCAATTATTATCATTATTAACTACTACTATTATTATTGTTGTCATTACATTATCATTATTACATTATCATCATCTATTTTTTATTGTCATTTGTATTATCATCGTTATCATTAACGCTTTGATGCCACAAGGCACAATTTAAATTACGCACTTGCTAAGTGTAAATACACAAAAACATCAGGTGTTGCATTGATGACTCATGGTGCCGCAGCATAACATCTCTTTGTCATTGCAACAAAAAATCAAGCAACACAATGTGGTTCATTAAACACCCTTGGCTGTGCACATGAGAAAGAATAGCGCCACAGCACCAAACAAATTTCAGACAATCACTCTCACCTTGGATTTTGGCAGCAGCCGCAGCAAATTTGTTCTCCCACAAGTCCTCATCAAGCCCTGCCCCTGCGTCAGCAAAGCACAAAGGGTCGCAAAAAGTCTGCCCCTGTGTACGTAGGCAGAAGTATTTATGTAAGTGTGCCCCTATGTCAGCCAAATACAAGCCTTCCGCTAAGCTGCCCTCGTAGGCAGGTATAGCTATGCAACCCTTTCCAAGTACAGGGTTTGCAATAGGCCTGGTTTGTTAGCGCTCACATGAAACACTGCATTTCTGGTGAATGACATTGGCCACGCGAGTTTTTACCTGTAGCTCAAGCTCAGGGAATCAGGTGTTTTGGGCTGGCCTAGCTGGGAGCTTTGATCGCAAGGCAAGGCTCAGATACGAATGACTCCCAGTGCACCATGTTGTTTTGGGCTGGCCTAGCTGGGAGCTTTGCTCGCAAGGCAAGTCTATATATGAATAACTCCCACTGCACCATGTTTGTTTTTCAAGGCATGCCAGTCAGGCTCTTGCACATGCTTCTACTCAATTGCATCATGCCAGCAAGACGCCATCGCCATCGCACACACAATGGCTGGCACTCATATTCAATAAGACTGCTGCACAGGTGCCCCACCCACGGGGTTGCTCCAACAAATCACACCAGCAAAGATGCCAACGTCAGCACACACACATGGCTGGTACTGATGTTGATTCAGACTGCTGCACAGTTGCCCCACCCACGGAGTTGCTACAACAAATGTTGTTGCGATCTGTCGGTGTAGTAAGAAATGCCTGGTTCTCAAAACCAGGAGTTGCCTGTTCTTCAGAGATTGGCGTATGCAAAACCAACAGTGAGGCAAGTACACAAGCGCATTTACACATCAGTTCACCCACACATTCACACACGCACCAGTGACCGCCAGTGCTCCACTAGCAGAGATGCGAGCTGTTGCCACAACGACCGAGACATTAGGCTCTTGGGCCTTCAGCGTTCGCAGCTGTTCAGAGGAGCCAATCTTCTCACTGAGTGATCCATCCAAGCATGATTCACCTAGGATGAATTCCTTTTCTTGCCCGTCCTTGAGGCGTGGAGGGGTGGCTGTAACATATAGGAGTGCGGGCACAATTTTTACAGGTTACATGCATTAGCAATCTGTTTCTCATTTTCATCTTTAATTCTTTTCATTGAAATTTTGGTATATAACTGGACCATGAAGCTTGAAGGCGCGCTTCAGCGCAGTTCATCGTTCAAGTCCCAGCATAGGCAAGGACGAGGATCCAGAGGCCAAAGTCTACAAACCAGGGCAACGGGCTCAAAGGCAGGGATCCAAGGGCAAGACTTCCATCGGAACAAAACAAGGCTTCCAAGGGCAAAGTTTTCAAGGGCACACATGCCAGTCTGATTGCCCTGGCAATGCTCAGAAAGGGATGAGCATTGATGGCTGGAATGACACTAATTTGCGCGCTTGTCAAGTCAGGAGCGTTTTAAGGGGTGTTAAGCGCATGCTATTTTTAGATTTTGACTAACAGCAAATGTCGAATAATTTAGAGCGTTCAAAATATCATTCTCAGCAGAGTCAAATGTATCTGCTTGCTCATTACCACAATCTGGTCTTTGGTGCCCTGGCTTGTCATTGTGCTTCATACTAAAAACAGCGCTTCTCAGTTTTTGTTTGGTTGAGGGGGGAAACAATCCAAACAACGTATGCATGCATGCATGTGTGTGTGTATGTGGAGGGGGGGGTGCAAAGCATAACCAGCTGCAATAGAGCACATCTGAGCTGTAGCCCTGTTGCTACTACTGCGTAAGTGCACTCTTATTCACTGACATTACAATAGCTATAGCTCGATCAAGCGGCGCAGACACACTTCTGCCAGCGTTGAAACATTTCACAGGCGATTCAGTTCATTTGTGCTATCTGACTTTGGTCAAAAGCACGACTATGTTCGGTAATCGCATAAGCAGCTCACCCACCTAGGGACGCTTGCCTGCTGCACCTATTTCTCACTCACCCTCTCTTGTAGCTAGTACTTTTTGCCTCTCACAAGTCAATGCATGCATGAGCAGGATGGGCACAAGTTAGACCAATTTGAATTGCATTCAACTGAATTCAAATTGCGAAGTTTGACCAATTCCAAATGCACGCATGAGCAGGATGTGCACAATTTATACCAATTCAATTGAGGCGACAGCTCGCATTTATTTTTCTTGAATTTAGCTTTGTTCCCGCACCTATAGGACTTGGCATCTGCCAAACAGTAAGCTTGAGAGATTCAGCCCTCTGCTCGCGCCCAAACTGGTTGTAGCCATTAAACATCTGCAGGCGAGTTTGATTTTTAGTGATTTTTAGTGACAACCGACAAGCTTTATTGATAAAATTTTGATTTATAACGCAAAGGGAAACCATGCAAAATAATACGGCATAAATGCAATCATATGGTTGAGCACGAGGTATGATATGACGAGCAGGAACGGAGGAAGCAAGGAATTGGGTACATGAGTGAGATGTATAACAAAACACATATTATGCACTATAGAGTGCATGATGTGATGGTTGATGAGGGTCGAATGGAAATAAAGCAAGGCACCCATTTACTTGACTGGCACCCATTCCTGGCAAGTGTGCACATGCCATGATGGGTACAGGGCAGCATGTATGGTTCTATGGTCCTATAGTTCCATGGGGACACGTTCAAACAAGATACATTAGACCTGGCCCTGATCCCTGATCCTACCCTTTTAAGATAGTTTCCACGGCAACCCAAACCAGGAGTGTGCAGCGGGCGCAGCCTGCCGGCCTTGAAGTACCCTTTTTACTCTCAAGAATAGGTCATTTGCGGGTTTTGAAGTTGCCAATCATGTGTTGTGTTGAAAGTGTGTTTGTTGCATATATCTGTAAATATGCGGTTTTAGCATGCCATTTTGGGGAGGGTCGCACGGGGGAGGGACCCTGGGGGGGCGGTCTTGACCACCTCCCAAACACCTCCCCTGCACCCCCCATGGCCAGAAACATTCAACCATGCCAAAGGAGGAGGGTCTTGAGAGTAACATCTTACCAGCCTGGAGGCACAGATGGGTTGAAACAGGAGGAAAACATGTGCAAGCTGCGCAAGCATGTGTTCCTTGGAGGTGCTACCCACATGAAGCAGCATTTATTGAAAGTCCCTAACTCTGGGATGGCCAAGTGTGCAGCAGCTAAGGACAAGCAAGAAGAGGAGGAGGCCTGATGGTACAGATGCCATTACAAACGCTCAAGCGCAGGACCTGGTGCAAGAAGGAGTTGGCCAACAAGGAGGAAAAGGTTGAGCAGCAGCAACGGGAGTGGGGGCGAAGGAAGCATCAAAATGCTGGGAGCTGCAGGCCCAATTTATACAGGATTGGGCCTACAGGCGCCGCTCTGCAGCATGCTTCATCATGCACTCAAAACAGCCAATTTTGCAAAATAGCAAAATTTTGGCCAAATTTTGCAATCCTTGTCTCTCATATGACCCATCCCTGGTTCCTCCTCTGTACCCAAGGGGCCCCTCATTCTTCCCCCCTGTAGGAAAGGAAGCTGCCCTCATATTTCCCTTCCCATGGATGGTCTTCCTCAAACAAAGGACTGTTGCTTACCATATGGCCCCTGAAATCCTTAAATCGGCTTTAGGACCAAAGTTTGAAAATTTTTGGAGCCACCAGGAATCCATTGTCCCCATAAAAAAACAGCCAGGATATCCAACGCCAGGAAGGGGCACCCAAACTTTTTTAACCTACTGGAGCTATCAGGGTAGGGGCCCTCACGCCCCCAGATGACTCTCACCAAACGAGTTCAAAAATTGACGATAGGTGTAATTTGGTAAATATTGAGGGCTGCATACTTGAAATTTCGAAAAATGGCCAAGGGGGTGATCTGGGTGCCCCAGAAGTTGATATCTTGCCTCAGATCACACTTATCCTGCAATAGCAGACCTGGACCTGGTCAAACTGTGACTTTTGCGTTGGTGGATGACTGAAATCAATACCTATCTATTGATGTGCTATTTTGGGAAAACTGATGGCAGATAGGCATACTGCGCCTGGAAATGTCAAATTTTTGGTCATTTTCTACCATGGCCACTCACAAGAAGCCCCATAAAAGACGGGCAAACCTAATTCCAGGTAAGAGAATTAGCATGGCTGCTCACTACATTATGATAAGGTAGCAGGAGGAAAATAGGACGAAAATGTTGCCTTTGAGGCCATTGCTTGCCATAATTGTGGCAAAAACAAAAAAAATCACGTTTGAGCCCACCCCTGACCAACCATGCAATGTTTTTGGTAATTTTTGTTGCAGACCTAATCTTATGTCACGAGTTATCCAATGGTGTGCTGCTTGGCCAAAATGGACAACTTTCATAATGACCCCCATTTTGGGGTACTCATTTGCCCAATGCATTTTAGTGATGGCCATGCAGGGGGTGTGTCAGGTGTGCTGCAGTGGTGCTCCCAAGCTCCAAATGCGTGCATTTTGACCTTATTGACTCTTGCTTATGCCCCTTGAGTGCTAAAGTGCACTGAGCAGCCAGCTGTGGTGCATGCGTGTGCAACCCCTTGCCACCCACACAGCATGTCCACAGCACGCAGCTGCAGCCATCTGTGCACAGGATGACCTTCCTCATGTCTTGGTGCAGGTCTGGTGCAGGGTGGGGCAGGCTGTCCGAGCTGCTGCAGGCTCCAGGGTGCTCCTTCCTGCTGATCGAACCTCTGCAACAGCTGCTGCCGCTGCAGCTGTGTGGATTCGCTGCCTCAAAATGAAGGCAATTATTTATTGAAAAACAGAGAGTAAACGTGCCGCAATACTGGTGAGTTTGGTGGCCCGTCAGGAAGGCGATATCGTCAAACCTGTCAAAATTCCAAACCTGACAGCTGGTGCACTGGGGCTCATTAAACAAGTGCAGACGGACTTTTTAATTTTCATTCAATAAGTTCAATTGCTCAGCTTTAGCTCCACGTCTTTTTTAGAGAGGGGGTCCTATCCATGTCTGGACACCACCTCTCTGTATCTCCCCAGCCACTGCACCATCCCAGATTTAGAGACAAGTTTTCCAACCAGTTTTGCACTATACAACTGCTCATGAAGTCAAAAATGGTTTTGGAGCAACTTGGTCTGGGGGTGAACACCCCTACAGGGCTCGACATTTTTATGCAAATTTGCTTTTTTCCTTCTACTTCAATACCTTCTATACCTTCAAACAGGCATCGCATGAGTTCCTGCACCATCAGATGGCTGGGAGAGGGGGTTTGGTATCCCCATTCAGGCAAAAAAGTTGCCCCAAAACAGAATCATGACCCTCCTCCATTGCAACCATTTGACCCCTAACCTGCAAAAATCTAGATTCTTGATCCAAAACCATCAAAGGAATAGGGTCAAACCTAGGTCAGACTACAATGACATGCGCCAAAAAAGGCATAATTCCATAAAAGCCCCTGACAAATTACCTGCATGCTTCTTACCAAGTGACATTGTAATGTTCCAAATAGAAATCAATTTTGTTCGAAATTGGCAGTTTGTGCGCTTCAATCAAGGATTGCACTTTCAGCAGTGGCACTCTCCTGGGAGCTTCCTACACATTTTAGTCATGGAGAACACTGCCTTTTAACTTTATACAACACCCTTCTCAATAAAATGGCAGAACCGGAAGTTTTCATTGAGCTCCAAACTAGGGTGGGGTAGCCACCTAGCTGAGCCTCGCTGAGGGCGAGGCTAGGCGAGGCTCGGGATGGCTATTGGCGGATGGGCCTCACCCTTAATGGGAACGAGGGTCACCAAAACATTGTGGGAGATTCACCTCAATTCCCCATTAAGTCCTCAAAATTCTTAGAAAAAATTGTAAGTCGATAGAAATGTCCTGTTATGGGATGATACTGATGGCAGTGCCATAGGAGTAGAAGTTGTTGAGAGAAGCTTGGGTGCAGCAAAATGGTGGTATCTTCATGCAAGCAGATGGTGTATTTCAGGCAACCAAGAAGCAAAAGCAGAAGGGAAAGGCACGGTGGTTCGTTTCTGTGGTACTTGTAGCCATCTCCGCAACTCAGGCGCTGTGCAACCTGCGCAAAATCTCGTGCATGTGGGTCAAGAAGGAGTTCCCTGCGCTTGGTGGAGTTGCTGTGCGCCTGCTGTGCAAGCACTCCACTGCATGTGCCAGAGAGCGCAACTGGTCAGCTTGGGGCCAGCTTCACACCAAGCACCGCTCTCGCTTGGCTCAGGAGCGCACAAGGAAGCTCATCTACGTGCACTGCAACAGCAAGCGGTTCATGAGTCATCACTGAGGATGACCTGAAGCTAGCTTGCAGCTACCTTGAGAATGAAAAGTAGTAATGGCAGGGGTAGTGCAGAAGTGTTAATACCTTGCAGTGACTCCTTGCACTGACAAGCTCTGTCTCTGGAATAACCATTTGTTCTTGCATCTGGAAGTCACACACACACACACACACACACACACACACACACACACACACACACACACACACACACACACACACACACAGACGTCCCTCTGGTCAGATTAGTTCTGCAGGACTCTTGTGTGCTTCCGCCTCCCTGGTCATCATTGCCCATTATCAATATTCAACACAAGAAGCATACAATCACGCTCTGCCTCAATACCTCGGATAGCGTGCGCATGATGTTGCCGACGTAGAAATGCTCCAAAACAATGTTGGGACTTCCACCAGCCTGCATATTGAATAAGAAGACATCAGGGTACGAATGAGGGTCATACACACACACAAACACACACATACACACTCTCAACACACGCACGCACCGCAGAGATGCGATTCAGCTCCTCCAAGGCAACGAGGCTATTCACAAGCGTTTCGCCCAGTTGCTCAGTAAGCTCAGAGACGACCCCTGGCTTGAGCAGGCACTGGGACTCAGGGAGCGAGGGGCCATCCAGCTGTGGAAAGGAGGTGCTGTTTGGGCAGCATGCACTGATAGACTCCAAAAAAGTGGCGCTGCGTCACAGGAGTGGGAATTGAAGTTAGAATGGGCCATAAAGCGAGCATCAGACAGACCTTGGTTGACCACTGCTGCGCGTTTGCTTGGTGCGGAAGGACGTGCTCAGGTTTAATCTAAGAGTTGATTGCGCATTTACGTGTAGGCAGTGCACAAGCAGGTGCAACATATTTGAATGCGTGGATGCCTGCATGAGCGACAGCGCCTAGCGCGTGCGTGCGTGTGTGCATGTGTGGGTGCATGTGCATGCGTGTGTGCGTGTGTGTGTGTGTGTGTGTGTGTGTGTGTGTGTGTGAGCACGTTCATTGCTTGCCTCAAAGGGTCTGCTACAGAGCCTTCTTGCCTATGAGGTGGTGGGAGCACGCACCTTTCAAAGTACTCCGTAACAGACTGCGTGAAGGTGGGGGCCTCCAGTGTGATGGCCCCCACCTCAGCTGGGTCGCAAGTGCACAGCACGGGCAGTAAGCACACCAGCAATTGGAGCAGGGGCCTCATCTGGCGTGCTTTGCTCCTCTGCTAAATCGGGTTGTTACACTGGTATTCTACACCTGAACAGCGTGGCGCATGAGACGGGCGTTTCTTCGTAGCAACTCGGAATTTGCATTATGGTTTATTTATATAAGACAAGGGAGTCCGCCAAAAACATTTGTGTGGCCTAGGAAGAATGGTCTGACATAATGTCCAATTGGTCAATGGTTAGATGGGTTACAATGGGGGCACATGTAATTGGTCACAGGTGCAGCCCAGAGGGGGGTCGCCATTGATAAAGTGCCGCCATACTTTTTTGGGCTTGCTGGAGCTTTCAGGGCAAGAACTTTTGATGCAGGTCTGCTCTTTTAGTGTTTTGGGAAAAAAAACCTCATCAAAAGTCTGGGATGGTGCCCCCATGTGCGTGTGGCATTGAGGGGAAAACAGGGCACTGCATGCTGAGGTGTGAGGTGTGAGGTGTGGGGGGGACAACTGGCTTCCCCTCCATGGCTTCGAAGCCAATTGAATTCACCATGAGGCTTGAGCATGCAGGAGTATTAACGATATAAGACATCATCTGATTATATGAATAGAAAGTTTCTATTAGAAACCAAGCTTGAACAGAGCAACGAATCCTGCACCTGGCTTGAAAGCCTACTTGGTGGAGTACGAATGGTGGACGGCTCATAACGAAGACGGTGGAACTACCATCTGTGTCCGCACTGACAAAGCTCTTTCAACCCAATGCTCCAATGTTGACCAAGATTTGCATGGTAGACATGCATCTGATGTCACCAATGGTGAAAGCTCAAATCTCTTAATCACTGGCGCCTATTTGCCCTCAGGCAATTCTCCTGAAGCCTTGAGTTCAAGATGTCAAATGAAAGCGCAGCTTTAATCCATTATGAACACTCATAATAGCTGCACACCCATAATTATTGGGGACACGAATTCTACAGCACAAGTTGATGACCGCGCTGGTAACAGAAGCTATTATTGCGACATCAAACACCGAAATTTCCTCCTCCAATTAAACTCTCTTCCTGTACAGAGGAAACCACAGGCCCTGGAACCACTGCCAAGCCACTGGCAAAGATGCCAACAATAATACCACATATTCTTTCAGCAGGGTTGATGACATTATTCTGCCCTCCAGCCTCTTGCATCTACTTGCGCTCCCTGCCATACTTTGCAAGCTCAGATACCTGAGTGATCACATCCCCCTCTTACTCCAGCATACCTACCAGCAGTCTTGGAATCAGTATCACGCATTACCAGCTTACAGTCCCCCAAACAAACTCCTTGTCGAGTTCTAACCTGCCCTATCAGCAGCTCTGACCAGCAAGCCTTCATGCAATCTGTACTTGACCCCACACACCTTTCTTGATGACCTTAAATCAAGTAGCGCCAAGAAGCTTACCTCTCTGAGCCACAGACCTGCTACCAAAGTTGCAGAAGACCTGGCCAACAATGTTGCCAACCTAACCAAATCCTGCCACCATATAGCACTAAAGACCTGTGAGACAAAAAAATATCTGAAGACCATAACCACTAAAACCCAAGACCTATCAGCAACAAACGTTGCTCTTTGCAGAAGAGATTGAGCCGGATCACGCTCACGTGCGCACGATCAAGGCAGGTTCTGGAGCCGGGTGCTTAAGCTTCCAGTAACCCTCCAGATCCCCATAGCTTTTTCTTCTTTCAAAGCTACAAGTTGTAGCTTCGTGTGTGTGTGTGGTGTGTGTGTGTGTGTGTACACACGTGTGTGTGTGGGTGTGGGTGGGTGTGGGTGTGGGTGGGTGTGGGTGTGGGTGTGGGTGTGGGTGTGTGTGGGTGTGTGTGGGTGTGAGAAATAGTCGCTATAGCCATAGTTCTCACAGTTCAGTTCTACAGTTCCTACAGTTTCAAAACTAACCTCATAGTTTTGGACCCCTAACCCCCTAATCCTAACCCTAACCCTACCCTAACCCTAACCCTATCCCTAAAACACTGAAACTATGGCCCTAACCCCCAAAACTATGAGGTTGAAGGAAAAACTGTAGCAAGAACTGTGAGAACTCTAGGTATAGCGGCAGTAATTGGTGGGTGTGGGTGTGGGTGTGGGTGTGTGTGGGTGTGTGTGGGTGTGGGTGTGGGTGTGGGTGTGGGTGTGGGTGCACTATGACAACGAAACTACTTGTAGATGACTTGTAGATGACTTGCAGGCTAAGTATGGTACTTGTATGCAAGTGGACAGCTAAGTACACTTGCAGCTTACTTTGTTTGCAAAAGTGAACTTGGCATGCAGCGCAGGAACAAGATCCCATGCAATATAAAAGCAAGCAGCTCACAATTTGTTGCAGCAAGAGCAGAGACCCGCCAGCTGGTCTTTAGGACTGCATTTGCAAAGCACCCAGGGCCAACCCAGAGCTGAGTGTATATGACTACTGCAGGATCAAATTTCTGCTTGTCTTTAGAAATATCTTCACAGCCTCCTGTTCAGCCTAAGAAAGAATGCATGGTAAAAATGATGATGATATTGGGCCCCAATCGGGGAATCCGATACAAGTCGAAAATATATATGATACGAATTCCTGTAAATTGAGTAAGATGCAGCGGCAGGAAGAACGCGTGGAGCCCAAGCTCTGCACGAGCGTGCGAGGGAGCACAAGTGCAGGATTTCGCCACAAGGTCAGCCGCACATGGGCCTTGCAAGACATGCTTCAGCAAGCTTGATGATGGGTCGGCTGCAATTGCTTAGGTATGTGCCCCGTCCGGAGACTTCTAGTCAACGCTGCGCAGTCACCTCCCCCTCTCTCTCTCTCTCTCTCTCTCTCTCTCTCTCTCTCTCTCTCTCTCTCTCTCTCTCTTCAAACACACACACACACATAAGCTTGCATACATGTCCGCGCACGTGCACACGCACGCGTGCGCACACACACACGCGCGCGCGCACACACACACACACACACACACACACACACACACACACACACACACACACACACACACAAGCTTGCAGACATGTCTGCACTCGCGCAAATGCTTGCGCATACACGCACGCGCACGCACACACACATTTACGCACACATTCATGCGCACACATTCATGCAGATCTCACGATTACACGCACAGACTGACCTGCCCCCCTTCCAGAAGTCAGAGCAGCAAGTCATTTAAGGCAGGCTACTTGCCCCTTTGGAGGGAGGGGTCCAAGTGAGTCTGTGTTGAAGTTGAGTGTCTTATGCCTGTTAACCTGATGTGATTCTTTAGGTTAAATTGTACTCGGCTGACACAAATAGAGCAGGCCTCCTCTCAGTAACCTCAACAGTTAAGGGGAAAAGGCAGGCAGGCGATGGAGGGGTGCAGTTGTGTGCATGCTCGTTGGCAAATTGAATGCATCTGGTAAGGTGCATACTGATGCAGAATCGAGAAGCAGCATGGTGACCTGGTCATACTTATTTCACAGGCTTCACAGGCCCCCTCTAAGCAGCCACAGCAATTAGGGGCAGGGGGCAGGCAGGCAGGCGAGGGAGGGGTGCAGGTTTGTGCATAATCGTTGGCAAGTGACTGCATCAGAAAAGGTGCATAATGATGCAGAATTTGAGAAGCACGTGGTACTTTGCTCTCACATTTTTTTGCAGAATGAGCCAGCCCCCTCTCTGCAGCTGCAGCAGCTAGGGACAGGAAGCAGGCAGGCGAGGGAGGGGTACAGTTGTATTCTTACTCATTGGTAAGTTGATTGTGTCAGAAGATGTGCATGCTGATGCAGAATTTGAGAAGCAGCTTGGTATTTTGATCTCATTTGTTTTGCAGAATGAGCAACCCCCTGCACAGCCGCAACTGTAAGGAACAGGAGGCAGGCAGGCAGGCAAGGGAGGGGTGAAGGTGTGTGCATGCTAATTGGTGAATGCGTCCAGCTACAAGCATGCGGCTGCATAACCGAGAAAAAGCATGGCACTCTGCTCATACTTTTCTTGCAGGTTGGGCAGCCCCCCTCCCAAACGCCACTATATATAGGTACAGGAGGCAGGTGTGTGTGTGTGTGTGTGTGTGTGTGTGTGTGTGTGTGTGTGTGTGTGTGTGTGTGTGTGTGTGTACCCACACACGTTCATCCTTTGTGTTCATTTTGAATATCAGCTCTTAACTCAAGCTCTATATTTTTGGATGTTTCAATGATTGAGCTAGTGCAATTGTAATGCTTCACCTCAATCACAGAATGCCCGGTCCCCCCTTGTGACTCAGCATCTGCAACAACGAGGGATAGGAGGCAGGCTGCTTGGTAATGGTGGGCTCCAGGTGTGTGAGTGCTTGGGGGTGGGTGTGCGTGTGTGTGGCAGAGCTTTCACTCCTCATGTTTACTCCCTAATTCTTGGGTATCAGGTCATTTCACTACCTACCGTTAACCCCAAACGGCTCTGCATTATTGAAATGCAGCAACACATATTGATTGTGCTTTGCCTTAGGACTTCAGATTGCAGGCAGCTCATGTTCCCTCGCAAGGGCTGCAAGTGCTTGTCACTCGAGAGAGCCTTATGCAGCGCACTGGAGCTGTCCGTGTCAGTTATCTGTCTTAGCAACACCTAGTTAACTTAAAGCATGTCTTTGCGTTTGTACTGGCAATTCTGAAATGTAGAGAGCTTTCATTGCTTCTTTTGACATTTTTTTGTGTGCAGACTCCCAAAACTCCTGATGCTGGGGCAGAGAATGTTCCTCCCAGAGGAAACCTGCCCCAACTTTCAGTTTCAAGTGCATCGGGCGGTAAGTCTTCCATGTTTCTAGGATTTGGTGGCCGCAGGAGCTTGTTGTGTGAAGTTGCATTCCACGACCGCTTCCTACTTGTTGGCTTTGTCTCTCACATGCCTAGCCAACTCTATCGACCCACTCATGGCACGCTCCCTTCTCCGTGGTTGCTTCATTTTCTATCACAGTGTCTCTGGGTCGGCCAAGAAACGTGGGATTGTCGGTGGCAACATTATGCGGCCAGGTATGCCTCATTTCGTGCTAATTGGCATTCCTTAAATTCATAAGAAGAAATTCATTGCTTTACATGTCATGTAAGAAAATTAAGGGCCTCTACAGTGGATTGAAAGTATTCTTGAGAGTTTCAGGTAGTCCGGAACAAGGCACAGAGCAGAGGCTTGTAGGAAGCAAGCAAGCGAATGAAGTGCAAGTAGCATTTACGGAGGTCATTTAGGATCGGTTAATGCAGTTGTGGCTGCTGCTGTACATGCTGTTCCTAGAATTTGGGCTACCCCTCTCCCCTTCCTCTCTGCTGCCATTTCTGCTTCTACCTCTATCCCAACCTTTTTGCGTTAAGATGTTTAAATTTTTTTGTGTTAAGAACTAGCAAGGCTGCGCCCCTAAAAGTTCCAGCTATCCTTAAACCGTTGTAAGATGGCCTTTCATGCTAGCTTGCCTTGTTTGATTATGAAAACAAGTGTGACATCAGGATCAATTTAGCCTGCCATTTTTCAAATTAGCATTGAGATTTTTTTTAGAATGCCGCCTTAATCCTGCAAACCTCTATGTATACTGTTTGGTCTGTCCAAGCTGCACGTGAAGACCGGCATGATACTCTTTCCTGAAAACCACTGGTGTTTCAGATTTCCCATAACCCTCAAAGTTCTCATGTTGAATGGTGTTTCTGTTGGTATGCTTTCACGTTGTTGTCTTGCAGGCGCTTAATAATGGGCATGGGAAGGCTAAGCAAAAGGCTGACGGACAAACCGCTGCAGCAGCCAAGCATACTGCCGCACATGGTAAAGAGCCCCGTAGGTCAAAGCGGCAAAGGAAGGTCAGCTCCAAGGCCTCTCAACAATACAACCTAGAGTCGGACTCGAATGTTGATGACGTCACGGATGAGAGTGAGGATGAGGTTTAGACAGTTACCAAGTTTGTCGTTTCTGCTGGACATGCATTGAGCCTTTGGTTGAGTTTGTGGTTGCGCATGCCTCGAAGGCAGTTTGCAATATGAATGTGAAGTGTAGATTTTAGTTTTGCACAACTCTGTGTGTGTGCGTGTGCGTGCGTGCGTGTGCGCATCCACTTACATAATGAATTGCTGTTGGATTCGATAAATGCGGGAGGTTTCAAGACATTGAGGTACAATGATGCCGATCTGTTTGTGAACACGGTTTGATAAGGATTGAAGTAGCTCAATGAGCACTGCAAGTTTTTTCGTGTAGTGGCATTTAATGATCTACTTTATAATCTTGCCTTGAGTATGCTGCTCTATGTTGAGCCTTGTTGAAGAAGATCAAAGATCACTTTCAGATCTACGTAAAACTTAGTTGTGTATGGCATATACATTTGCAAAGGAGCCTACAAAGGCCAACAAGTCAAACCTAGTCACTCACGTATCAAATCTAGATCATATCTTGCAAAACTGCATGCAAGAGAATAAAACTACAAGCAAGAACTTAAGGTACAAGAGGAACAAAGGCTTGATCTGGCAGATCTGTGCACAAGTAGCTACTTGTACTTATACTTGGCTAAGTACGCAAAGTAGCCTACAAGCCGACTTATATAAGTAAAAGTAGTCATAGTACACTTGTAGTCTGCTTGTAGGCTACTTGTTCACTACTTGCACAAGTAGCCTACAAGTAATGTACAAGTAGAGATCCGTAGTCATAGTGGTGGGTGTGGGTGTGGGTGGGTGGGTGTGTGTGTGTACTCACGTAAAGCACTTTGTATGAGACCGTCTCGAATCCACGAGAGGCGCTCTCGAACGTACGAGGCAATGCACCCCTAGTACATACGACAAAGTTATTCGAATTCGTTGCACTTTTTAGCGACGAGACTGTCTCGAATGGGTCCCACCTCGTATTGTAACAGGCACAGTTCTAGCAGCACGCGAGCTCAAGAGAGAGGGACTGCTAGGACATACCTGGAACGTGCGTGTGCTGGGTAACTGCAAGGCGCGCTCCTCACTCGCGCGCACTCGTCGAATACTCCCACTGTATAGAGAATTGCTTAATATATAATTAAGACTGGTCAGCCCTGCTATTCGCCCGGGGGTAACTCCCTTGCAGTTAGTTGGTTGGTTAAAGAGTAACCATGATGCGTAATTACGTAACAATCCAGATTTCAATCTTGAATTGTTACATTCCCCCCCACCTGGTTCCAACCCGACTCTGGGTTGGGGACACGAGGAGTGTCCAAAGCCCAAGTGGTAAAAAGCATTCCTGCCACTTGATCTGATACAACAAGGGTTGTAGTGGTACCTAAGCACATACCCTCCAAGCAAGAGTGATCAATTCTTGCATTTAGAGAGCACTTGCAAGATCAAGGGTGTGTGGCTGGAAAGAGGACTCATGAGACTGATCAGTGTCGCGATTCACTTGAGTACCAGTTGCCCCGCAATCGGTAGCAACACGCTGCCCCACAATTAGTAGCAGCTTTGAGAGCTCACGCACTCAGAAGAGAGAGTTGATGGCCAATCACTCTCCTTGACGGGCGGGGAGACCCTGAAGGTAGTCATGGTAAATTTTGTAAACATCCAGCATGGAAACACCTTCCTCAGGCTCCCAGCTGTTGTGCTCATCACCATAGCCTAACCACTTAACCAAATATTGGTGCTGCAGCTTGGTTTTGGCTGGGGAGTGTTTGGTTCCCCTCTTGGTGGTGACTTCAATATCTCGATGATCGAGAATTCTCTCAACTGTAGACCACTCCTCCCCATCCACGACTATGGGTATAGGAGGTGGCTGCACACGCCCATCTCGCCTTTAAGGCTTCAGCAAAGACACATGAAAGACATTATGCATACGCATGTTGTCTGGAAGCTCCAGCTTGTACGCTACAGCATTGGAAGCCCCGTAATTTGGATCTCCATTTTGAGGAGGTGTCTTATGCCGACCACAGTAGTCGATGATGGTAAAGGGACCTTACCATTTCGGTAGGAGTTTTGGAGTACCAGGGTTGAAACGCCTGATGTTCTTTGAACTCAAGAGAACCTCATCTCCAATGTTGAAAGAGACTTCCCGTCTTTTCTCATCGGCATATCTTTTCTGCCTCTGACGTGCAGCTTCCAGTGCGACCTTGGCGTCTTTAAGGTCTTGACGCCTTTGGTCCACAAAAGCGGAGGCAGCAGGCACAGTGGAGTCCCTGTTTAAACTAAGAGGAGTAGGAGGATCTTTGAAGTAATTGAGACGAAAAGGTGTAGTCTTGATTGACTCTTGGTAAGAATTATTGATGGCAAATTCTGCCATGGCAAGATGTTCGTCCCAATCTTGTTGATGAGGTGACACAAAGTGCCTAAGCATGTCCTCAAGAGTGCGATTCATCCGCTCTGTTTGGCCATCCGTCTGAGGGTGGTAAGCGGTAGAAAGCTTTTGTTTGATGCCCAAGATTCCCAGGAGGGTTGTTGAGAACTGTCCCGTGAAACGCGTGTCGCGGTCGCTCACGACAGCTTGTGGTACACCATGCAGTTTAACTACATGGTCTACATATAGCCTTGCGGTTTCCTCACCTGTCACTTGTACCGTGGTTGGAATCAAGTGCGTCATGTTGGACAATTTATCTACCACTACCAGCAGGGCAGTGTGCCCACGCAGAGTGCGAGGTAGTGACATAATGAAGTCCATAGTGACCACTTGCCAGGTTTCCTCAGGTACAGGCAAAGGTTGAAGGGTGCCCCCAGGCTTCTGCGTGGAGCTCTTGTTGACTTGACATAAGGGACAGCACTTAACGTACTGGATGATATACTGTGCCCCGTTTGCAACTTTGGGACCATCTACAACGCATTGCCATGCCTGCATTACTTCTCCAGGCAATTAAGGAAATGTACCAGGATGATGAATATATTCTGATGGATGGGGATAAAAGGGCAAGTGTGCGTCCAACAAATGGAGTCAAGCAAGGTTGTCCCCTGTCCCCTCTCCTGTTTTCTCTATACATCAATGATATGGGCAGAGATATTAGTGAAGGTATCAGAGGTGCTGTGACAGGGGATGGAGTGAATGGCGTTTCATACATGCTATATGCAGACGACTTGAGTTTAACTACCAATGACCCAGGTGAAATGCAAGTTATGCTGAATAGATTACGAGCTTATGCAATGAGAAAGGGGCTGACTGTCAATACATCAAAGTCAGAGGTCATGCATTTTAATAGTAGGTCGTGTTCTTCTCTGCCTACTTTCATGTATGGAGACGTGGCTCTTCCAGAGAAAGAGCAGTTTAGATACCTCGGTATGCTTGTGGACAAGCACATGAATCTGAAGGTGTCTGAGGAGCATGCAGTGCGACCTTACATGGCTGCCCAGCGAAGGATCAAGGAATTTGTGCATGAACATGATCTAAAGAATAGGCCGCATGCTCTGATTTGGCTCTCTAAGGTGTATGGCATTCCGGCTGGGATGTACGCGTGCCAAGTGTGGGGTACAGAGTACTTACGAGAAGGCAGTGAATTCAAAAGCCATTTGCAAAAAAGGCAACTATGCTCTCTAAGGCGTTTTCTAGGTGTGAAAAGTACTGCCACGAACTGGCCAGTATTGAGAGAGTGTGGTCAAGAGCCCTTACAGTTTTATTGGTTTAGGGCTACTGTTAAATTTTTCAACAATATGCTCAATTCTAACAGTAAAACATTATGCCAAGTGCTGAAGGCAGATTTACACCTTGCTGATATGGATGAGTCTTGTTGGTCTGCTCATGTATCTAAGTCATTTAATGGCATGCGCAATGAGGAGGTGTTTAAACGGAAATTACTGAGTGCTTCCAAGATACCCATGCAGGATTTTTTAGGGGATTTGAGGTACAGACAGCAGAAGGTTTGGAGGGAAGCAGACGCCCTAAGTCCCCGAGAGGTGAACAGAAAAGCAGTGACTTACCATCATTGGTGTGGAGTACCTTTGAATCAAACAGGACGCACACCCTTCTGTATCCCATCATATTTGTTTAAGGATCTGGATAAAGGAGTCATGAGGAATGTGAGTAGGTTTAGGCTTCGTGCCCACTGCTTGAAGGTCGAGTCCTGTAAATGGTTGGGTGGTTCAAATATTTGTGATAAGTGTGGATGTGCTGAAGTCCAGGACGAGAAACATGTTCTTTTCTACTGCAATTGCTATGAGTTGTGTGAGCTGCGCAGAAAATACAAGGACCTGTTCATTGATCTTTTTAAACCGTTACACACTTTTGCCCAGCTTCCAAACACTGATTTTGTTCCTTTCTTGGCGAGCTTTCACGTTGTGACTAATCTTGAGGTCAGTGTTTTTCTAAATCAAGACTCGCACAGATTTTCAAAATTTTTGTCTGAACTGGTTTCAATTTTTGATGCTGGATGAGAATGTATCACCAGCAGCCGATCAGCCAGATTTTCGGGCTGTAGGCCAACCCCCTTGTAACCCTTGTAACCCTTGTACTGGATGATATCAGGGAGCATGGTTGGCCACCAAAATAGCTTTTGCACTTGCTTTTTGGTTTTAGCAATGCCACCATGTCCGTAAAGTGGTGTGTCATGCATCCCAGAAATTATGGATCGCCTAAGACCCTTGTTGTTAGGCACGATGAGTTGACCTTCTTTTGTCCACCATAGCCCATCCTTCAAAGTATAATTTGCAGTATGTTGCTCACCCTGGAACCATGGATCATTCTCATACCCAATGCGCACTTCATCATATATATCTAGGGTCCCTTCCGGAAACCTAGTATGACTCGGTGTGGACTCAGGCTCCTCAATGAGTAGGGATTCCTCCCCCCCCCGTGAAGAACCTGGGCCCTCAGGTACAAGAGAACCTTTAGGACTCAGGTTTGCAACACGCCGCGCCTTTGAAGTGCGAGTTGGTGATGGTTCAGAAGGATTTGCCCTTGTGGGTCTAGACTTACTCCTGGTGAGCATCATGAGCATGGCTGCAGCAACTGGGCTACAAGTTTTATGTGCTGGGTTACGGCTAAGGGCATCGGCGGCCAAGTTGCATGCCCCAGGTTTGTAAACCCAGTCAAAGTGGAACCTTTGCAAGTACTCTGACCATCGAACTTGCCTACCAGAGAGATTTGGCTGAGATGGTAAGTGCACCAAAGGGTTGTGATCAGTGACCACGGTAAAGTGAGGACCTTCAAGGTAGCAACGCCATATCTTGAGGGCATGCACCACAGCTAGCAGTTCTTGCTCGCCTGTGGTGTAGTTGACCTCTGCTGGCCTGAGTTTTCTGCTTTCATATGCTAGTGGCTTCTGTTGTTGTAGCAAAACAGCTCCTATGCCTTCTTTTGATGCGTCACATACGACTACAAACGGCAATAAGAAGTCAGGTAAGGCCAATACAGGGGCATTGGTAAGTGCGTGTTTGACAGCAAGGAAAGCTGCTTCGCATGCCGCATCCCAAACAAAAGGATTATCCTTTTTGGTGAGGTTGGTAAGTGGGGCAACCATTTTTGAGAAAGCTTCAGTGAATTTCCTGAAGTAGGTTGCTAAGCCCACGAAAGATTGCACGCCATGTACGTTGGTTGGGCGTAGCCACTCATTAATGACAACTACTTTGGCAGGGTCCACCTTCACTCCATCAACACCAATTATGTCACACGGTGACCAAGAAACTTGACCTCTTTTTGCTCAAATTCACATTTAGAGAGCTTAATGTGATAGTTGTTGGCTTGCACAAGTTCAAGTACTTGGCGTACATGAGAAGCATGCTCTTCAGCATTTTTGCTGTAAATGAGGATGTCATCTATGTAAACCACAATAAACTTGCCGAGCAAAGGTCGAAGCATGTCATGCATGGTTGCTTGGAATGTTGCTGGAGCATTGGTGAGACCAAAGCTGAGAACCTTGAATTGATAGTGACCAAAAGGTGTACGGAAAGCAGTTTTGCTGACATCTTCTGGTGAAATGCGGATTTGGTGGTAGCCGGATTGAAGATCTAGGCTTGTAAAGACCTTGGCACCAGCCAAAGAATCCATGAGTTGATCAATTCGAGGTAGTGGGTACTTGTTCTTGACTGTAATTTTGTTGAGTGCCCGGTAGTCGATGCACATCCTTAGGGAGCCATCCTTTTTGCCAACAAAGAGCACAGGAGCACCATAAGGTGAAGAGCTAGGCTCGATTAATCCAAGCTTAAGGAGTTCAGCCACTTGCCTTTCAACTTCTTCAAGTTCCTTGGGGCTTAATCGAAACATAGGGCGGAATGGGGGCTTAGAGCCTGATTCAATTGGAATTGTGTGCCCTGTGTTCCTATAAGGTGGCAAGTCTTGGATTGGTGAGAAGACTTCTTTAAATTCATCTATGAGCTTCTGCATTTCTGGTGACAAATTCGAGTGTAAGGGCTAAGGCTGAATACCAGAGTCAGTTACTCTAACCATGAAGGATCTTGCCCCCTGTCGGAGACTTCTTTTCACTTGTACTGCATTGAGCAACATAGTGTTTGCTTGGCTAGATGAAGTTGAGGCGTCTTGTTTTTCAGGTTTAAGAGTGTACCTTTGGCCCTTCTTTTCGACTGTACAAGTCTTTGAAGAGAAGTCAATTATTGCTTTGACTTTGTTCAACCAAGTGTCACCTAGTATCACATCGAACTGACCTTGCATGTCAATGATGTAGCAGCGGATTGGAGTTGAGTGACCTTGTATCCTGAGATGAACTGTGGTTTGAGCAGTTGTTGACTGAGTTGAGCCATCGGCTAAGTGTACCTGAGTGTTAGCTGAGCTTTGCTTGAAACCGTAAGTTTTAGCAAAGGCTTTGTCCAAGAAACAATGAGTTGCTCCCGTGTCTGCAAGGAAGGTGGCTGGTGCGCCGTTTGCTGACCCTTCAAAAATCATGGATGGTTTGTCTGAAGAGTTGACTGCGCTAAGCTTAGTGATTTCCAAAGACGGAGCGTCTGAAAAGTCATGGTAGAAAGCATAGCCTGGCAGTTCACAAGGGATTTCACTCATGTCTTGTAGGAGAGGCAACCATTCTGTATGAAATGTTGGATGCTCTTGGTGAATGAGCATGCACAATGATGTACGCTCACTTTGAGTACCTAGTTTGCATTCTTTGTAGTGCACTAGGGTTTTTGTGACTTGAGAATGTGGGGCAGCTAGAAGATACTTGCACCCAGAGATATCTCCAGATAGGAAGCTGCGAAGAGATAGACCATGTTCAAAACAAGGACAAGGCGTGCCTGCCACAACATGCACAAAGCCCTCAGGGTTCAAGACTGTTCCAACAGAGGAAGATCCCAAAGCAAAGGGAAATTCAATGCAGGGTGCGTCAGGAACTGGCTGGTCAAAGGCATGAATCCCAGTCCTATCCGCCTGGGGTTCTATTTTCCCTCATGTGCCTCATACTTCTGCTTAGCCTCTCTTGCCTTCCTTTCGAGAGCCAACATTTGCCGGCGAGCCTCCTCCTTGGAGCCTGGTGGCGCCCGCTGTTGTGGGGGCCGAGGGTTGGAGGGGCCAGGCGCAGCGCCCTTCAGTGCTTCGATTAGGGGCGACGCGTCGCATTTTAGTCGTGTTGTGTAGCAAATGGTGGCGACGAGGGGTGCCCGGGAGGGCACCCTAGGAGCGCCCCTCGTCGCCACGGGGCGACGCAGAAAATTCTGGGGACCACCCCTCGTCGCCACATTTACTTTTTTATATTGTACAAGAAGCTCTATGAATAAAAGGAAAAGAAGAAAGAAAGGGCAAGTTTCCTCAAATCAAAGGCTCCTGCACTGGGGACAGGCATCTACCCCCTCCAATGTCCTTGCAAGAGCAGCAGCAGCAACAGCAACAGCAGCAGGCAACATTGCTCCACATGCAGCACCAGCAGCACAAGTCGCAGCAGAAGCAGGCAATGCACCCCATGCAGCAGCACCAACAGCAGGAGCACCTGCAGCAGGAGCAGCAGGAGCTGCAGCAGCAGCAGCAGCAGCACCACCACCACCTTCATCATCACCACCTGCACCAGCAGCAGTGGGGGGTGCGCCAGCAGCTGCAAGCGTGCAAGCACCCCCTGCACCTGCAAGCACAGCAGCTGCGCCTCCACCGCTACAGGAATGCACTGCCCATGCAGTAGATGAGGACATGGACATGGCAGCAGCAAGAGGCAACAGCGAGCAGGAGCAGTCCAGTGAGTCTGAGGAGGCCACAGGGAAGGGGCGCAAACGCCTGCGTGTGCGCTCTCTTGGGGACATGAACAAGATCCCCCTCCTGCACAGGGGACTTTGAAGCAGCAGGAGCAGGGATGGAAAAGTGCATGCCATGCTCATGGGCTAGCAAAGAGGACTGCCTTGTGTCCCTGCACAAGAAGGACAGTGTGCTGTCCCATTTGGGCATGAAAAAGCGTGCACTAACCAAAGCTCAGCAGGCAAAATTGAAGGAGGGCTTCGACAAAGCCTGTGCAGCCCTTGCAAGGCGCTATGGGGCAGAGCAGACCCCTATCTTTGGGAGGGAGATGCTCACATCGCCTCTGAATGGCATCGCCTTGCAGGAGCAAGCCGATGAGGCGTTTCGCCTTCTCAGCACAGCAGCTGCCATGAGCCCCCCTAAGTCCACATCAGAATTCTGGGCAAGCATTTCCTGCAATGTGGACCTCAACGCCAAGATCAGCGAGTTTGTCAAGCTAGCTCACATAGCATTGGTGCAAGTGCCCGGCTCTGTCATGGAGGAGCGGCTTTTCTCCAAGCTTGCCTTCATCCCAAATGAGCGGCGCAACAGCATGAAGGAGCGCTTGAATGTGTGCTTGGTGCTTGCCACCCAGAGCTTTTGGGGGATGCATGAATTCCCCATTCATGCAGCTGTGCATAAGTGGTTTGATGCAAAGGAGCGCCGCTTGGCTGAGCATGGAAAGCAGGGGTGGAGAAGGCAGCAAACAAATATCATGGAAGTCAGCAGCGACAGTGACAGTAGCAAGTAGACTTGGAGATGATTGCTTAGCACAAGCAACACGCGCAAAGGATGTCAAATTTCTTCTTTCTCTGAATGTTTAAAGAGCTTTTGAGAGGGCTCTAATTTTATTGTAAATTGCATTGAATCCATATCAGTGGGCTTGTTGCCAAAATTTTGGCGGAGCCAAAATTTTGGCAAATGTTTTTTTTGTGCTGTGCTACACGTTAATTTGATATGAGCACCCTTGGTCGCCAAAATGCTACTAACCCAAAATCCTTAATCGAAGCACTGGCGCCCTTGCTGCCACCCGCGGGGTTCGCATGCTTGGACTTCTTGAACTGCTGTGCCTGGGCAAAGGCAACACGTTTAGGGCCAGAGTGAGTAGGCTTCTTGGAAGCAAAGGCGCGAGCAGAGGCAGGTACCAGGGTTGCAGTTTTATTTGCACTGTGTGTGTGAAGGTTGATGGCATACTCTTGCAATGCATGCAAATCAGTCCAGAATTTTCCAGTGGCAGGGTTAGTTGTTGTTTTGTCTTTCATGTAGGACAGCAGGCCTGTGTGGAAAAACACAATCTGATCGGCCATGGAAGGTGTAGGGTCACCAACACGTTGCACAAGTGAGTTGAAGTACCGCACATAATCAGTAACACTTTGGCCTGGTTGCATGGATACTTTGTGGAGCGACTCGCGTGCCTTGTGCTGCAGGTCAGGGTGTGCGAAGCTAGAAAGCATGGTTGACTGAAACAGGTCCCATGTCAGAGGTAAGTTAACCTTGGAAGCAGGCACAGCAACAGCAGTCCATGCAGCTAGTGCTTTGTCAGCAAGCAAGGGCATGATGTAGTTGGGCCAGCGCTCCCGCGGAATGTTGCTCCCCATCAGATAATTCTCAAAGACAAACAACTTGTCCTCTACAATATCATTGTGGTGACCAGCAAAGACAGGAGGTTTAGGCAAGTCGGGCACACGTTGCTTGCCCACCTTGCTTGCAGCCAACTCCTGCTGCAGACGCTGGATCTCCAAGTCCTTGTCACTGGAGGAAGAGGGTGCTGCTGCTGCTACCGCTACGGCTTCTGGTGAGGGAGAGCGTGTAGGTGCAGGACTGCTTCCCTCTGGGGAGGCGCTGCGAGCCCTTTTCCGCGACAGTTGCTGTAGGATGCCCTCAATGGAGGTCATTTGTTGCTGGAGCTGCTGGAGGGCAGGTGTGCTGAAAGCAGCGGCGTGCACCAAGTCGAGCCGACGGTCATGCTGCTGCACCTGGTTTGATGTCCCTGAGATGAGTTTGCCTTGTGCTGCAAGATCTTCTTTAAACTCTGCAGCTTGGCGGTCAAGGATGGTTCGCAAACCAGCTACATCACCCCCCACCTGCATGTAGATGGTCTTCAACTCGCGGAGTTGAGCCTCCAACTCCTTGAGCCGGGCGGCAAGAGCAGCTACGTCCGTCCGGACATTGTCAGTCCCCCCCTCATTCTCCTTGAGAGCCTGCTGCACCAGCATCAGGTCTCGCTTGACGATTTTGATGCTCTGCACAACACGGTCAGGTGTGCAGAAGAATGGGTCAGTGTCTTGCGTGGAGAATCGAAGGGCATGGATAAGGGTTGGTGAAAGCACCGCAAGGTCATCTTCATCCCACATCAAAACTGCACGGGCTGCTTCGCTGCTGCCCATGAGTGCTTGCACTACCATGCGAGCTGTAACAGGCAAAGGGCCAGCAGGGCGCCGTACCTTGTCTGTGTGTGTGTTTCCCGTGGTATCCGAGTAGTAGCAGAGGGGGCTCCCGTCGCGCCCGTCTCCGTGAGCTGCTACCTCGCGTCCCTCTATAATATAATTATAAAAGAACTCCTGAAATCAGCTCCCCGGGGGTAATATACCCCTGCTACAAAGTGTCTTAGAAACATAGATCATACATGTAAATGTATTCCCTATGCCCGGTACTCTAAGGCACAAGATACATGTAACAATGATTGTTACATTGCCCCCCCCCTCAATGAAGACCCGTCCCCGGGTTTGTACCAAGAGAGTAAAACTTTTCAAAAGTATGAAAAATGGATAAGGGAACCTTTGTGTCTTGAGCAGATGATCAGTCTGTCTTGAAAGCAGCAAAGGAAAAAATTCCCGCATTTTTCTGAAAAGTGTGAGTGTATAAATGTTGCGATCACGAATACACATAACAGGCTCTGTTTCAGGCTCTGTTACTTCAAATAAGACAGTGTCTTATCTGGTCATATGGCCATTATGAAATGAAAATAAAGACAAGGAGAATTATCGGGGCAAGAATTCTTCCTTGTAGGCGCAGAGTAATTCAGCTGTTAGTGTATCCTCTCACTCAGGTAAAGCACTTTACTTGAGCGCTTCTCAAGTGCACATGAGGAACCCTCAAGTGCTCGAGGGAAGGACAGACTTCCCTCAAGTGCATCCCTCGAGCTGTCACGCCTCAAGTGACTCACCTCGAGGACAAGAGGTATGCCTCATGTACATGAGACTGCCTCTTGCACTCAAGGCTGTCCTCCCCAAAATGGACGACCTCCCTCGAGCACATGAGGCAGCCTCTTGTGCTTGAGGCATGCCTCGTGTGATCGAGATCGCCTCAAGCTAGCTTAGGTCGAGGCATACCTCGAGGACAAGAGGCAGTCTCATGCACAAGAGGCTGCCTCTTGCACTCGAAGTTGTCCTCCCCAAAATGGACGCCCTCGCTCGAGCACATGAGGCAGCCTCTTGTGCTTGAGGCATGCCTCGTGTGATTGAGATCGCCTTAAGCTGGCTTAGGTCGAGGCACACCTCGAGGGCAAGAGGCAGTCTCATGCACAAGAGGCTGCCTCTTGCACTCGAGGCTATACTCCCCAAAATGGACACCCTGGCTCGAGCACATGAGGCAGCCTCTTGTGCTTGAGGCATGCCTCGTGTGATTGAGATGGCCTCAAGCTAGCTTAGGTCGAGGCACACCTCGAGGACAAGAGGCAGCCTCATGTACAAGAGGCTGCCTCTTGCACTCGAGGCTATACTCCCCAAAATGGACACTCTGGCTCGAGCACATGAGGCAGCCTCTTGTGCTTGAGGCATGCCTCGTGTGATCGAGATCGCCTCAAGCTGGCTTAGGTCGAGGCACACCTCGAGGACAAGAGGCAGCCTCATGTACAAAGGGCTGCCTCTTGCACTCGAGGCTATACTCCCCAAAATGGACACTATGGCTCGAGCACATGAGGCAGCCTCTTGTGCTTGAGGCATGCCTCGTGTGATTGAGATGGCCTCAAGCTGGCTTAGGTCGAGGCACACCTCGAGGACAAGAGGCAGTCTCATGCACAAGAGGCTGCCTCTTGCACTCGTTGCTATCCTCCCCAGAATGGACACTCTGGCTCGAGCACATGAGGCAGCCTCTTGTGCTTGAGGCATGCCTCGTGTGATCGAGATCGCCTCATGCTGGCTTAGGTCGAGGCACACCTCGAGAATAAGAGGCAGTCTCATAAACATGAAACAGACTCAAATGCATAAGGCACTGGGGTGTACCCGAGGACTGCCTCTTGGGCAAGGGGTTTACAAGGGGTTTACAAGGGGTTTACAATGGTGGCCTACAGCCCGAGACTTTGGCTGATGGCAGCTGGTGAAACAAGCTCAACCAGTATCAAAAATTGAGACCAAGTCTGACACAAATCTAATGAGTCTGTATGAGTCTTGGTTTAGGAAAGCATTGATTTCAGAATCAGTGATAGTATGATGGCAAGCCAAGAATGGAATAAAGTCAGCGTTTGAAGGCGGAGCAAACACACGCAAAGTCTTAAACATCTCCTCAAAAAGGTCCTTGTATCTCGTGCGTAGCTCACGCACCTCAGTACATTTGCAAAAGAAAAGCACTTGTTTTTCATCCTGGACTTCCCCACACTCACACTTATCACATATACTTGAACCCCCAAGCCATTTACCAGACTCCACTCTCAAGTGATGAGCACGCAATCTAAATCTGCTAATGTTTCTCAAAACATGCTTGTCCAAATCCTTGAACAGATACGAGGGGATACAAAAAGGAGCACCTCTGGGACCACTCTCAGAATTCCCACACCACTTATGGTACGTCACTACCTTCTTGTTAACTGCACGAGGACAAAAAACATCGGCCCCTCTCCACACTTTCTGCTGTCTGTATCGCAAATCACCAATGAACTCTTGCATGGGGATTTTCTCAGCTCTCAGCATGTTCTGTTTGAACGAATCACCATTCCGCATCCCACCAAAAGCATTAGAGACTTCAGCAGCCCAGCAAGAGGAATCAAAAGAAGCCAGACTTAAATCAGCCCTCAGCACACGACGCAAGACTTCACTATTGGAGTCAAGCATGCTATTAAAAAACTTGATGGAGGCACGGAACCAGAAGAACTGCAGAGGCTCCTGGCCACACTCTCTCAACACCGGCCAATTTGTAGTACTGTTCTTTACTCCAAGAATGCGCCTCAAGGAACACAGATGTCTTTTCTGCAATTGACTCTCAAACTCACTGCCTTCTCTCAAGTAATGAGTTCCCCACACCTGGCACGCATACATCCCAGCAGGAATGCCATACACCTTGGACAACCAGAGCATAGCATGAGGCCTGTTTTTCAGGTCATGACCCTTGGCAAACTCCGAAATCCTTCTCTGTGCAGCCATATAAGGCCGCACCGCATGCTCCTCAGCTACCTTAAAATCCATCTTTTTATCCAACAGCACTCCCAAATATTTGAACCTGTCCTTCTCTGGAAGGACCACTCCATCATACGTAAAAGGATTCTGCAGAGGAGAGACAGACGTACTGTTGAAGTGCACCACCTCAGACTTAGCTGTGTTTACAGTCAACCCTTTTCTCTGAGCATACACACAGAGTCTGTCCAGCATCTTCTGCATTTCACCAGGGTCATTCGTAGTTAATCCAAGGTCATCAGCGTACATCATGTGGGACACACCATTCACTCTATCACCAGTTACAGCACCCTCAATGCCCTCACTTATCTCTCTGCCCATATCATTGATGTACAGAGAGAAAAGAAGGGGGGACAAAGGACAACCTTGCTTAACACCGTTCGATGGCTGCACGCGCGCCCTTTTCTCACCATCCATTAGAATGTACTCATCATTATCATACATATCTCTGATCACACTGAGCAGAGGAGTCGGCATTGCATTGCGCTGCAAGTGAGACCAAAGCTGCTGTCTGGGCACGGTGTCATAAGCTTGAGAAAAGTCAATGAAAGCAACGTGCAATCTGGAAGAATTCCGTGGCTTCAATTTTTTCGCAGCATGCTTGAGGTGCCTCAGAATGAACAGAGGATGCAGAGTGCTCCTTCCTGGAAAGAAGCCAAACTGCGTGTCCGGAATCTTTCCCTTTTTCATACACCAATCTGTCACCAGATTTTTCAGCACATTAGCATAAATCCTATACATTACACCGCTAACCGCAATCATCCTATAATTCCCAGGTTTCAGCACTTCCCCTTTTTTGTGAATGGGGCTCAACTTGGCAACCTTCCAGCACGCAGGCACTTTACTTTCAGTCAGCAACACTTTAAAAAGACGAGCCAACAGAGGTACCAGCACATTTACTTGTTTGGTTTTATTCCCACACTGCACTGGCAAGCACGCATGCTTAAGAAAAGGAATCGGGATCGCATCAAAGCCTGAAGAGGCACCAACATTCAACTTCTGAAATTCACTACCCAACATACCTTCTAACACAGATACATCAGGGATCTCAAACTCATCTGGCTCCGGAGCCCACCCAGACTGCGCGCCCCGCCTGAGAAGGACCTCAGGTGGAAGGTTGCGCCGGCCCAGTGGCACAGCCATATCCCTCGCAGATGGGCGAGACTCTTCAAATGTCCTCTTTGCTCTGAAGTGTTTGTGTAGGTGATCATGCCAAGCTGGAGCAGGCACAGGGGATGTGTGAGGCTTGGTGTGCTTTTTTAGTAAAGCGTGCACTGCCGGATCCTTCCGAAATAGCCTATCCAAAAACAAATTCCGCAACTGTCTCGCATGCCTTCGCTTCATCCTACGATTGCACC